>CM062250.1:18777908-19977908 GCA_031216285.1 Syzygium syzygioides
ACCTTTCTCCTCCTTTGTGGGGATCAACTACTAAATAAACATCCGAACAATTCTCCGTGGCTATATATGATATTGTTCACTATAAGAACACAAAATTTACCGGAAAAAAGTCTGTTTTGGACGCCGCCCAGAAGAAAATGACCGTCATCATTGCCAAGTAACCGCCGAGAATGATACCAGTGGCAAAGATCTCTGCCAGTTTCCAACTGTCTGGCTGAGGTGATGGTTTCACTCTGTCCTTGGATATCGTCATGATGGTACCTGTCAGAACATACAACATTGATATAAGAAACAGTGACATACTACAGTACGCTCGACACCATGACGGCATCGAGGAGAGAACTTGATGCTTCAACTCAGCAATGCATATATTCTCCTTCATTTGTGACATAGGAACCCACAGAAATCATAACCAACTCTTTGCCTCATGCAGTCAGTGGGACATTTGCAATGAAAAGAGGACACACCATCATTGAGGATAGCGATGATCAGCACCATGAAGGGTGGAAAATCGAACTGCCAGATGAGGGCCAGTAACATGAAACCGAGCTGTGATAGAGACATCAGATTGTGACATACCAGTTACAAAAAGACAGCATAAGTTTTTATTGGTGGTGGTTAAAAACAGGACAAAGCTGTTGAATTATCAACAATTAACTGGTTCCGAGCAAGCATCACAATACTTACCACAATACGGATTGTGATGGAAACTGCATAGATCTGTACAAGAATCAAATTGGGTAAGTCTAGTCGAACAAGGAATATATCACAATGAAAAACGATACTATAATTAATTTCCTCATTCCTTTTCTTACGACATGATACCGAATGGAAAGAGATACAAACAGAGAAAACACCCAGGCGCACAAAACAAGGAGGGCAAAGGACCAAATAGAAAAAGGGGAAAGAAGAAAGCTGCCTAAACATGATAGCACATGCTTCAGGTTGCGAGTCAATAATTGCCAGAGCACGACCAAAAAAAAAATAATAATAATTGCCAGAGAGTAGCTTGTATCTGTGGACTCATCCTACGGATAAACTCTTGAATGCTCAAGTCGAGATAAATTCGAACAAAACCCAGCTTACCGTGTAATTCTTCATTCTTTGGAAAATTGCGCGGCTAGTTAGCACTGCACTTATGATAACACTAAGGCCTGGTTCGGTAAGAACAATATCAGAGGCACTACGAGCTGCATCAGTTGCATCGGCAACAGCTATGCCAATGTCGGCCTTTTTGAGTGCAGGAGCATCATTAACTCCATCTCCTGTCATTCCACATATATGTTTCCGAGCTTGCAAGCGTTTCACAATCTCATATTTGTGCTCTGTATAGATACAGCATTTTGATTAGTCAAACACATAGGAATAGCAGCAGGCGATGTCATGCTACTTATGCTGTGCAGATAAAATCTGGTCCTCCGCTGACATCCAGCTGGCTAATAGACTCCATGGGAGTAATCCTAGTGCAATTTCAAAGCGATGCCCATGCATAAACATCTAATGATATATATTATAAGTTGCAAAGAAAAAGACAACAAAATTGATGGCAGCCGAAAGAAGTAAGACAAATGAAAATAAAGTACCAGGAAAAACACCGGCGAAACCATCAGCCTTTTCAATAAGTTCATCCACAGGCAAAGCAGCAATTGACTCGTCCTTATTCTGTCCCAACAGAGCAGATGATGGATACATGTTTGTTCCCATACCCAGACGACGTCCAGTTTCCTTTCCGATTGCCAGTTGATCACCTTTATTACAGGGTCACACAAAATAGGCAAGAATCTATAAGATGGTCGAAAAGGCACGCAGAAAGTTTATGGCAAAGATAAAAATGAAGTAGATTATGGATGCGAAAATCATAAACAATTGACAGTCTGGACAAAATTGCCAGAGGTGAGCTATCGCAAATATAACAATCTAACTATGAGAGAAGTATCGGTGCATCACAACCCATCAAAATCTAACATCGGCTAGTATTTCATTTAAAATAGCACTATTCTGATGGGAAACGTCAAAGAGACGGTCAATAAATAGAAAAGTTGCATCACTTCTTCCCCCTACACCTAGCATAAGCAAGGACTACAGGGATTTTCATTAACACTATCACGAGTGAAGAACTATGCAATACTGCAATCATCACGCTGTCAATCAGAAAATTGGCAATATGAACAGTTACATTTACCAGTTATCATTTTGACATTAACCCCCAAATTAAGTGCCCTTCTTATCGTTTCTGCACTATCGTGCCTCGGTGGGTCAAACAATGGCATGAGACCAATGAACTGCCAGGGACCTCCTGGGCTCTCTTTTGTTCCTTCAGGAACTTCCTGCATGGAAGAAGTGAAGTAAGAAACGGTAAAGAGGACTGAAATACTCCGAAGAAGTGAGCAATGACGACAACAAGTTCAGACATTTCACCTGGTAAGCTACTGCGAGGGATCGCAATCCTCGTTCAGCAAACTTATCAATCACGGAGTGAACTCTTCGCTCTATCTCTGATCTATTGTGGACAAGGTTCAAAATCTATGACAGTAATCACAAGCAAAAATCAGATCTCTGTGCTTCAAGATCAGTCAAAATGAACACAATATGCTGATCCTTACCTGCTCTGGCGCACCTTTACTGACGCGATGCATTTTACCTTCACTATCAATATATGTCAGAGCTGTTCTCTTGTCAGTAGGATTAAAGGGGAGGAAATGAACCTCTCGAATGCCAGCACGTGCCTTTGCAAAAGAAGGGATTTAAGAAAATCATAAACGTTAACAACAATATGCCACACATTACAGATCCCTCCTACTTGAAAGGACCTTCCATCATATGTACAAGAAGCAGTGCATTATCATTCACCATACCTCCTTTGGATCCGCCAATGTTCCAACAATAGCAGCATCTATTGCATCTTGGTTCTCCATTCTCGATGCTCGTGCCGCCATTAGAATGACAGTATCTGCATCCACTCCTTTAGCAAAAACCTGAGAGCATTTGAAAGATGTTACAGGACAAGTAGATAAACGAAATAACAAACAGAACACGAAAACGATCTACGTAATAACCTCAACAAGGGTCTTGTCAACTGTTAGCTTGTTTAGGGTCAGAGTTCCGGTTTTGTCACTGCAAAGTACATCCATCCCTGCCATTTCTTCTATTGCTGTCATCCTTTTCGTTATAGCTCCCTGGACTTATCGATAATAGGCAATGAGAAGATAATGTTATTTCAACAATGATACCACCAAAACATTGCATAGTGTCCATCAAGACCTACCTGCTGAGATAGCCGATGAGACCCGATTGCCATTGTTACAGATAACACTGTCGGCATGGCTATAGGGATTCCCCCAATAAGCAGTACCAGCAGATTGTCAATTCCTGGACGATATTTTCGGTGCTGGATTGGAAACATAACGATGATCTCTACTATCATCCCCACAGCAATGGAACATATACAGAAATTCCCAATGGCAGTTAGCACCTGAAAGCGAAGCCATGAACTTAACAAATCTGTATATAGATGTCATGTATCAAAGAGGACAAGTCCGAATTAGGGCCAAAAACCAAACAGCTTATTTCACAAAAGACATAGCTAATCCAACTTCAGGCTTCAATATCACCAACAAAGTGCGAGTATTAGTTATGTCACAGAAGAAGACAAAAGTATTCTGCAAAATTTGAAGGGGTCGCTTCAAATTTCCAGGGCCGTATGCTGAGTGCAATTTTGCAACTAAGTCCCACTTTAGTCAACCAGCCATGAGCTGGTGCTACACATGCTTCATTAAAAGAAGATTGCTTTCCTTGGTGTTCAAGCAGTATCTGTTCTTTCTCTTTTCTCATTCTGTAGTTCATTTTCCATTCCTTCTCCTGATTTTGCTGTGGTCGTATGTAACGGGGCATTGTCCTGCACATCTGCTCACCTTTTGGAAGTGTCCTACTTGGTTTGTGGAATCAACGAGATGAGCAGCCTTCCCGAAGAATGTGTGAACACCTGTTGCAATGACCACAGCTTCTATTTCTCCTTGTTTGCAAGTCGAACCAGAGTAAACACTGTCACCAGGACCCTTTGTCACCGGAAGCGATTCCCCTGTAAGCGCAGACTGCAGATTTAAGAGCAAAACCCACGTCAGAGATGTCAACTAAATTTATCATAAAAAATCTCAACACGAGTATCTGAATCGTTCTCAGCACCTGATCGATTTTTAATGGATCGCCTTCAAGGAGGCGAGCATCAGCCGGTATAATGTCCCCCAGCTTCACACTGATTATATCACCAGGAACAAGAATCGAAGCATCCTCCTCAATCCACTTCCCGTCTCGTAGGACCTGACCGAAATTTTGGAAAAAAAGAAGAAGGTGATCTTGTGAAATGGGGGGTGGATCAGCCAAATTGCACACGAAGCAATTAAAGCAAGACAACAAGACAGACATAATGGTAAAAAACGAGAATCAACAATTTGTGGGCATAGTTGCATTGACTGGTCCAATAACTACCTTAGCTTTGGGTGCCAGACGGGCCATAAGGGCTGCAGCAGCGTTGCCAGCATTATTCTCCTCTATGAAGCTGATGGTTGAGTTGATAATGAGCAGAGTAATAATCCCCACAAAATCCTGCCAATCAGGAGGTTTCCCCTGCAATTCACAAAAGTTATTCTCCCATCTGCCCGGAACAGTTCTATAAGTTCTGTGCCGCCGCCGCCGCCGCCAAATCAAGCTCAGGCTTGTACTGTACATTCAACGGTGACGAAACAAAAAACATAAAACCCAACACCCCCCCCCTCCCTTCTCACGAAGTTCTCAGTGTGTCGGCATAAGATGCAGCTCACTCTTTTTTACCAACTATTTTGTTTCAACAACTAAGGAAATTACAGAGAGTGAACATGAGTTTAGCTTCATTTTCGTTGGAAGGAAAAAAGCAGAGGCAAACAAGGAAGAAGCACTTACTCCACCGTTGGCCATGGCAATAGCCATGATAGCAGCAGCTTCCATGACCCATGAAAGTGGATTCCACATGAAACCCAAGAATTTAAGAAATTTACTTTCCTGCATAATTTGTTTTTTGAAAATTAAAAAAAACTCAAAATCAGAGCTTTAAAAAATCACCACCCTCAAGAAATTAACAGCAGTATGATATGATTACCACTTTCTCTTCAAGCTTATTGTGACCAAAAATGGCCAACCTTTCTTGAGCAGCCTCCGATGTGAGACCATTTGGTTGGCACCTCAATGTCTGAAAGACCTCTGCAATAGGAACATTCTCCTGCACCACCAAAAGAGCTCAAATTCACCAACAACATCAAAAAAGGAACGGAGAAAAATCAAAATATAGACAGAACCAAGAGCTAAAGAAACAATACAAAGCAAAAAAATTCTCAGAAGGCATAAAAGACGAATTCTCAGGGGCTGTTTTGGTACCAAATCGACAGCTTCCTTCAGCACAGCCTCCAAGGTCACATCTTTATCATCCATCTCTCACCCAGCGACCGTGGGGCTCTGCCAAAATTAAAGAACACCATCACTCAGAAACAAAATAACAAAAAGCCATAGAGGTACATCACAAAGTAATCATGATCAGAAGAAAGAACCAACAAAGAACCGATACCTCTGGAACTAATGATTATGTGGGTATCTGTCTCCTTGTCCCTGGTCTCTCTCTCTCTCTCTCTCTCTCTCTCTATGAAACTGAAAAGTGGCAGAGTTTGCCGGGGGGACTAGTACTGTCTCTGCACCATGGGAGTGATGATGATAACCAGCTCGAAGGGAAGACCATGTACTTGGCGGGTACAGTCTGCTCTGCTTCTATTATATTCCCCAGTGTCCTGCTCTCTCTGCTTTCTCATTCTCTGTTTTTTTCCCCTCGATTTTCAATTGTTATCCATCCAACTTTTTGCGGAATATTAAAAGGCAGGGAAATGGGCATATCTAGTTCAAGGTGGCTTCATATTCATTGCTAGGGGCACACCCACCTAACCAGGGACAATCATTCGCACTTTGGACTGAATTGTCCTTCAAGTTGGGGGCAAGTCCTCCCCTTTCGCCACCTCTTCGATACCCAACAACCTCAAAATGAATGGGGGATGATATGTGGAATCGACAAAGATATAAAGCCGCCACCTCTTTTACTGTGGAAAAAGAGGGAAATTGAAGAAAGATGAGATTCCAAGAAGTGACTAAATTAAGGTGCCGATCGATGTACTTGTCGTCGGAAGCGTCGCGTTTTGTGCTAAGTTTTCTTCCCAAAAAGTCGCGATCAGACACTTCATTTCAATGTACTCAAAGTTGGTCCTGTTTCCTCTCTGGTCAGATCATTCAAGTGAATGAATTCAAGAGAAGGGACAATTAGCATGCGAGTTCCCATTGAACTGAACCTTCCTATCATGATGACTGATGACCCTATTGGTAAGGTAGATGTATTTGGTGATATATGAACTACAAGAATGTGGCCTACCACCTACTGCAAACAAGGAAAAGCCTGTATATACCCATCTTTCCAAGTGAAAAATGGAAAAGAAAAATGAAATTCAAAGCAAGTAATAAACACGTTTCCGCTCTCTTCTGAATCTGTCTTTTCTTTGTACTTACGTAAATCGTTCGATCGTCCCCTAAAATCACAGCTCGAGAAGCTGTGTATTTCGAGACAACTCGTACTTTAATTAGAATATTCTCTTGTAAACGATATAACGATAACCACAAGAAAATATTTCGTTCATTATATATAGGTATATAATTTGTAAAAGCATTCTGTGAATGAGTACAATTTTGAAGCGCTCGTTGCGCGCATTCGATGAGGAAGAAACTTTGATTTTGGAAAAATTCGATGCATCGAAAATCGTGAAGTTGATTAGCCTTCGACCGTTTTATTTGTTGCATTGTCTGGTGAATTTCGTGGAAGCCACGGCGTTAAAAACAAAAGGTGCGCGACGAGGCTTGAATGGCTTCCGAATTTCGTGGAGCCCACTTACAATTAACGTCTCCCTGTCCCCGCCAAGTCATGAGGGTGAGTAAGAAGACATCGAGAGTGGTCATCTGTCGTTTTCCATCTTCTTCTTCTTCTGTTTGGTTTCCAAATATAAATTCCTTTATTCTTTTAATCCAGGAATAATATCAAGAAATTCTCAAATTGATGTGTATATAATAAATTTATTTCAAATTAATTTTTTAATCACAAAAAGGTCTAAACTTATATACATATGATAAATTTACCCAAAATTAATTTTTGACCGCAAAAAACTCCGAACTGGTATATTTGTGTCAAATTTACTCTCCATCAAACTGAATCAATACAAAAAAAAATCATAAATTAGTACACATGGAATAAACGGAACGTAAAATTTTAAATCGGTACATTCGTCGATTGCCATGTGTGTTATTTAACTAAGTAATTTTGATAATAAAATTTAACGAAAGCTAACAGAAGGTAAATTTATTAGGAGTGTAGAGATTTTTCGTAATAATAACCCTTTGATCAATATTAATTCAGTACCGACTTAGTCCTTTTAACTTTTGCTTTTTGTGGAATCAAGCCTCCTTAACTTGTCGAATCTATACAATTTGATCTTCTAAGTTTTGTTTCCGTGCATTTCTTCGCCCACCGCGTGGAATAAATCAATCCTTTCTTTTTCGTATGTTTTTTTCCCCGAATGTTTTCAGCTCATTCTACCGTCGAATTAGTATCCCGTGCGCTGTCTTCTGCCACGCGAGCCGGGCCGACGGAAGGATCTGGTAACGCGATCGGAGAGAAGTGAAAAAGACCCGATCGCACGGCACATAATTTGAAGAGAGCTAAATCGCACGAATCCGAGAAAGACACGATTGGACAAGACAAAAAGTTAAAGGACCGTGTCGAGCAAAATACTCCATACTTTTTGCCCATTATTATTTAATCGTTAGTGGGGTGTGTACAGTGATACCCATCGATTCTTTTTTCTTCTTTTGACAAAAATTATTGGAGAAACCCTCTGATCTGATCATCTCCATCCCTTTTGACCTGTCGAAGCCTTTGCTACGTGGAGAGAACGGCGGGAAACCTAGAGAGCTCGACGAGCAGACGGCATCGCGTTCCAAGCTGCTGCCGCTGCGTCGTCTTAGAATCTCTTTGCGTATCGCCCTTCCTATTTTCTCTCCGCGCGCGCGGGCCGGTGTGGGGACTGACGGGTGGTGGTCACGTCGCGAGAGCTCGTGCGATCCACGCAGAAAATCGCAGCGGAACTAATGGTCAAGCTGATGAGTGCCTCTGAGAGAGTGCGATTGACCATTAGTATGTATCCTCATCATCCACGTCGTCGTGGGGGTTCGTTTTTGCTGGGGGCGCTCCCAGTTTCGCTCGTGATCAGCTGGAGTTGGTATTATTGCCCATGCTACCCTTCTCTCCCGTCGCGCGGTGCGGGGAACCAACGGGTTTCGGCGCTGCGCAGGGCAGAGTGCGTTGGTAAAAAGAACATTTTCTTTCCCGGGGAAAGAGAGGCCACGTGTTAATCGCGCACTTGGGTATCTGTGTTTTGAGCCGGGCCGAAGATGATTCGTCCCGAATTAACCCGTTCCGACTCGTTTTTCATGCGACCGCAAGTTTTAGTGTCTCGCACCCGACCCCGACCTGGTCTACACCCGATCCAACCCACGCTCCAATTCTTAGCAGGTTTCGTTCGATACAGCATGGAAGAATGCACGGTGAAAAACGAATTAAACAAACATGAAATAAGAAAAGACGGCACATAAGAAAATATAAAAATCTCTATTTTCATGATAGGAGGTTATTGTCGTTTTGATTTTAACTAGAAGAGCTGTTCCAACAATCAGGATTTATATTTCGAATCAAAAATCAAAATGCCTAATTTATTCTCTCAACAGCCAAATATAAATAATAGTAAGTCGATGGGAAAATTGTCAAATCAGTCCTAAACCTATTGTACGGCGGCCAATTCAGTCCTAAACCTTTTAAGTTTGCCAATTCAGTCCTAAACCTTTTAAATTTTTGCCAATTCAGTCCTTCCGGCCAATTTTGGCCGGCCGGCGCTGACGTGGCCGCCGGCCGACGCCGGTCGTCCGGTCAACGCTGACGTGGCAATTTTTAATTATTTTTTTCAATTTTTTAATTATTTTTTCAATTTTTTAAATCTTTTTTTCTTTTTTTTTTTTGCTTTCTCCCCTCTGGCCGGTCCGGCGACCGGCGGCCAGCCAGAGGGGAGGGCCGGCGAGGCCTCTGGCGAAGCTCGCCCTGCCGGCCACCGGCGAGGGCGAGCCTCGCCGGCCCCTGGCTGGGCGAGGCGAGGTCGGCCTCGCCTCGCCGTCGCGACCCAGGCGACGGCGAGGTCGAGCCTCGCCAGATCTGGGCGAGGCTCGACCTCGCCGTCGCGAACCAGGCGACGGCGAGGCTCGGCGAGGCGACGTCGAGCCTCGCCGTCGCCTGGGTCGCGACGGCGAGGTCGAGCCTCGCCAGATCTGGGCGAGGCTCGACCTCGCCGAGCCTCGCCGTCGCGAACCAGGCGACGGCGAGGCTCGGCGAGGCGACGTCGAGCCTCGCCGTCGCGACCCAGGCGACGGCGAGGCTCGGCGAGGCGACGTCGAGCCTCGCCGAGCCTCGCTGTCGCCTGGTTCGCGACGGCGAGGTCGAGCCTCGCCAGATCTGGGCGAGGCTCGACCTCGCCGAGCCTCGCCGTCGCCTGGGTCGCGACGGCGAGGCGAGGCCGACCTCGCCTCGCCCAGCCAGGGGCCGGCGAGGCTCGCCCTCGCCGGTGGCCAGCAGGGCGAGCTTCACCAGAGGCCTCGCCGGCCCTCCCCTCTGGCCGGCCGCCGGTCGCCGGACCGGCCAGAGGGGAGAAAGCAAAAAAAAAAGAAAAAAAGATTAAAAAATTGAAAAAATAATTAAAAAATTGAAAAAAATAATTAAAAATTGCCACGTCAGCGTTGACCGGACGACCGGCGCCGGCCGGCGGCCACGTCAGCACCGGCCGGCCAAAATTGGCCGGAAGGACTGAATTGGCAAGAATTTAAAAGGTTTAGGACTGAATTGGCAAACTTAAAAGGTTTAGGACTGAATTGGCCGCCGTACAATAGGTTTAGGACTGATTTGACAATTTTCCCGTAAGTCGACGACTCTTAAACCCGTTTTCAATAGAATGCATGGGTCCACGACTCTTTTTTGACACATCCAACCGAACAAACAATTTCTCAAGTGCTTAAAGAACACGTAAAGCCCAAACAACCACGATTGATGACCGACTGTTCGAGGCCGTATCACGCTTATAATGGTGGGTTCCCAGCTGCTCACGGATCGCGCATTCGCTGGTATTTCCGAACAGGCACGCAATATTCTCTTTTTCTTCGTTCGAGCCGCCACGTGCAACCGTGGAGAGCCCTCGAGATGAGCATGCATGGTTGGGCAGAACAAACTTGGACTTCTGGAGACGTGAAAGTGGGCACAGCACAGCATGAGGTTATATGCTGCCTGCTGCTATTTTTAATCGATGCGATCCTGCCTACCTTAGCCGCATCGTCTGTTGATACTTTTTTAACTTATTTTCTCATCTTGGTGGGCTGCGTACGAGCGCGAGGTCTCGACCTTGGCATGGAATTGACGGCTCGTGTCGAGACTCGTGAATGGTTTATTCGGAAACTCCGATTCTGTAAGTTTAAATGATATGGTTTCGTCGGCAGATTACATGAACGTGATGGACAGCGAAAGATGAACGCCGTAGCCTCGAGTCCTCTTAAAATTGTCATCTATCGAATCAAGTAAACGCCCCCGTGAACATAGGTTTCGAAATTTGTGTTTTATCTAGGTCCATCTCGTTGGCGTAAAATGAGGCTAGATAATAGAAGAAAGGTTCATTATTGAACACTTTTGACACATTTGACTTGTACGTGGACCACCATGATACACGAACATGGTCTCCCGCACCCGAAAGTAGACCTGTCAAACGGTAGGGTTGGGTCGGGTTTTTGTCGGGTCAAAAATGGTCCGATTTAAATTGACCTATTTAATCCATTTTGACTAGTTTCCATGCAATACAAATCTAGTAATCAATTCCCGACTTAACTCATGCCCCACCCATATTTGATCCAATCCATATTATCAAAACGCTTTTACATTTAATCAAATCTAGGAAAATTCATATCAAAACTAAGTTAAAAATATGGAGTGAGCAAACGTGAGATCGAGTGAGGTGAGAGAGAGTAAAAAAAAAGTAATAAATATAGATTATATCTAAGTAAGTTGTGAACCCATTTAACTCATAGAATTTGGTTCAAACCTATTTACTGAATATAATTAATTTATTTAATAACTCAATTCATCAAATATGGATTAGAAGATGAATCTATGACCTATTTTGACGAGTTTACCCGAAAGCAACATTAGCTAGAGAGGACATAACCATGATGGGATGGTTCTTGCATGGCATTAGAGAATGAGGCCAACAGCTTCTCCAAGGCACCTCTCTGGCCATCTTTTCTGACTGATTCAAAGCAGAATGTTAAGACGAAGTCATCACAACTGTCTTAAAGTGGGAGGCCTTGCTGGCGATGGCCCTCGATTGTGCGATCTCGCCCGAAAGCGACGGGTGATGTTGACTTCTGGATTTGTGAATTGGCGTGGCGGGATGAACATCAAGAAAGAGCATTAGGAAATTCTCAGCACGATGAGAATACAGCTGCAAAATCGAAAAGACTCTGTGACATGCTTCACATGTCTACACGTTTGTTGTCACAAAGCCAGAACATCACCTACAGCAAAGTAGTTGACAAATCATATCCCACGGGAATTTTACTGATCAAGGATGCAAAGGCATTTAAGAATCAGACAGCTTCAATTCTGCATAAGATCAAAGGGAAGTTGATCCATAGGATCAGGGAGAGATTTTTTCGCCCTTAGTAATCAGGCAGCTCCTACAAGGCTTGTCCTCGCAAATTGAATGGAATCTAACTGAAGGGTTACGTGTTGTCTTGTCTCAAAGAAAATGTTTCTACATCTTGTGAAAACTTTGAAGGTATAACCTACGACTTCCCGAGATTTCAAACAATTTTGCAAATATTCTACTTTTTGTCAAGCAATTATGAATTTTCGATTCTATACTCTTCATTCGTCTACTCAGTTGAAAATGACCTGAGGCGCTCACTTAGATGCTAAAACTTTTCATTAGATCACTTAAGTGTCCCTTAAAAAAAACAATCGCTTTAAGTGCCAACTCCGACTTCAGACGTGATAATATCCTAACATATCTTCCGATTGACGTGGCTCATTGGCTTGATTAATAGCCCTAAACGACGCCGTTTAACACATGATCACCCCAAATTCAACCTTTCTTCAAACCCTAACCTCACAATAAATGATTTGGGGAAAAATTCAGCCTCATCCTCAAACTCTAGCCTCACAACCGTGGATTTGGAGCAAAATTTGTAATTGAAACTTGCAATAAAGGTCTGCTACTTCATTTGTGTGATTTTGTCTCACTAGAATTATAATTTTTACAGTGGGATTTTGAGGAAAGAGATGGAGCTAGGAGAGAGGAGAAGGACAATGTCGCCCTTACGGATGCCCATGGTGGAAAGGCGGCTGGTGAGGAACTCAATGGAGCACCAGAGCTTGCGGAAGGGGACATGGAGGCCGGAGGAGGGGTCGATGAAGGCCATGGAGTTGCGATGGGAATAGGAGGAGATGAACGTTGTGATGCTGAGGTAGGGGTTGGGGGGAGGCGAATGAGTTGCGCTTGATGTAGAAGATGGAGTTGGAGCCATAGAGACCGCTTTTGGGGTCGATTTGGAATGCATTGGTCTCTATTGAATATGAATCCTCACTTCCTAAGAGTTTGAGCTTCCATCCAAGTGATATCTATTCTTGGACTTGAGAGTTGAGAAGAGAGTACGAGAGAGAAAGAGAATGAGTATTAAGCCAGATCGTCTCCACATTGGACTCCATTTTTTATTTATTTATAATAAAGCCACATAAATATTAAAATTTCATTAAAAAAGCCACGTAAGATGAATTGCTGGAATTTGTCGCCGAAGTCATTCAAGTAATAGTTTTTTTTCCGCTTTGACACTTCAGTAATTCGGCAAAAAGTTTTAACACCAAAGTGAGGTTATAAGAAAGTTATGCCACTTTTAATGTCCTTTTTCTTCCAAAAAATAGATAAATTCTCGCTGCCAAATTCATATTTATGGCATGCCTTCAGTGCAAACACAACTTTGCACGGACACACAAGGTGGGTTGATCAAGAAAGAAGTACGTACTTGTGTCGATAATGGCAGCAACAGTGGTGATTGCAGATCGTTTGAAAGTGCTAAAGCAGATAACCAACGTTCGCAGCTATGTTGTCATCCTAAACATCTTTACACAAAACAAATCAAGACTGACCACTTATTCTCATCACCCGACAAGAAAAGTATACTCTGAGAATATAGAACAAGGACATCGCAACAAGTAGCTGGAATATTTTGGGGAAAGAACCAAAAACTATTGTAGCTGGATGATAGTTTATTGTTAGTACTCAAAAACAACCAGCCAATTACCTGAATGTCTAAACTCCCGGAATTGCCACAATACAAGGGTAGACCGACTCATAAATTAAGATGAAGCAACCCCGAAGGATTTTGTCGAGAGTATTTGAATATATTTATTACGTCTTTATCTATTACCTTAAGCTTTCAGAGTAGTTTGCAGTGGTTCGACAATATTTTTCACATGGTATCAAAGTAAAAGGATCCCGTGTTCTTTTCAAATCCTTAATTGTTGCCTCTGTTATTTATTTTCACACTTAAATCTTAACCCTGAGTCCAGTCTTTGTGTAATGTTAGGGTTCTTAAATATAAAAGCCATGCTTTCGTCTATCAACTTAAGCTTTTACAACAGATAGTAGTAGTCCCATAGAATTATTCACAGACTTAACCATCACTAGCTCATATCACCAGTTTTTCAGCTTAGCACAACTGTCACAAGCTCATCATCATAATAAGAATTCTAGCTTCCTGCAAAAGAAGTTCAAACTGGTGAAGATGTGTGCAAAATGTGGACCTACGCTCTCATTGTAAACTGATGCTTCGTATTATTATTGGTCATCCTAGAACTAAATATTTCTACAGAAACTGTTTATCAACAGAGTTCAGAGTTTCATATTTTTGCTTCAAATCCTATTACTACTACTCAAATCTTATGCTGTTTGATAGACCCTAGGTTTTGTGCACCTGGCCTACAAGGAGGAGGGCAAAATAACTGCTTAATATGCACTAACGGACAGCTTTTCTAACTAAGACTTTGGTAAAAATGACAGTTTATAGTGCTGCCCTGAAAGTAACACCACAACCTCGGCTTTTGAAAATCATTCGCATATTTTTTGCGAGTCACCAAACTTGGAATATTGTTGGCCCTGAGGGCGAGGGCCACTTGTCAAAAAAGCTAATAATTGCTTGGGAAACCATATATGTTAACAATGTCACAAGCGGTATTTCAGCAGAGAGATAATAACAGGTGAAGTGACAAGGTAAAAATGAACTCTGATTGCTTTCAGCAAGAGTCAAAGAATGTCAAAATTTGCTGCAAATCTTGCCAGCTTATTCAAGAAACAACAAAAGAATGTGTAAGGAAAAGAAACTGCTCAAAGGAGGAGTTTAAGCAACTTCTTACCTCCATTAACATTTCCTTGCTTAGAGAAAGGCCAAAGATTAACCAGACGCTCAAGAACGGCAGCACTCTTCGAGAAATAGCCTGAGAAACCCTGAGGCGTTGCCGGTGGAGGAAAGTCTTCTGCAGGCATTGCAAATGGGCGAATCATCCTCTCCATCTTCTCCAAAGTCAGATAAGATCCCACTTCTTGCAGCCTCTCTGGGCCCATTATTGGCAGTGTGTGCTCCTGATGCAGTGAAGTAGCTTCACTGTCATTCTTCTGCAAAAGCAAAACCCCTCCATGAGTGGAAGACTGCCAACATAACAGCTGCTACATCCAATTCCAGTACATATGACATATAATGGATACCAATACCAAGTCATATGCATCCATATTCAGTATTAGATTGAATTCATCAGTATGTAGCATACACGTCTTGTTTTCACAACGTCTAAGAGTTTTCAAATGATTCACCAGAAAGGCTAAATAACAGTATATTCAACATGCATGGTTGAAGTAGATAGTTACATAGCAGTGAAAATTTATCAGTATTGGAAAAATAAATCTTTCTTTTCCCAAAAAGTTACATAAGAATCATTGGTGAGGTAGCTCAAAACCCCTTACAAGATACACAGCAATAATAGTTTATCTTAGATGAAACTGATGAAAGATCTTGCACTCCAGAAGGGCCAAGGGACAGAGGCTTGATGCACAATTTAGACTCTTCAAGGAACTATAGACCAGAAACATTGTATCATTATCCGATTTAAATATGTTGCCAAGAAAAGGGATCCTACTGTTCCTCAATCTTCACCCTATGAACATGAGTTGGACAGAAGAATATACTAGGAAACCATTTGCACTTCTCGTTACTCAGTTGCATTACCTCAAGAGGAGATAAATCTGCACCTCGGCTAAATGCCATCTCTATGCGGAACCGTTTTGGATCTTCTAAAGCTACCTGTAGCACAATGGGAGGGTGATATCAAGCTCACTCTAATAACTTACGAATGCAACAACTTGAGTTAACTGATGCAAGACACAGCCACCAGAGAGAAGGATTAAGAAATTGTCATGTCTGAATTAGGAAAAGAATACTGTATGATTGCAGAAATTCTATGGGGAAATTTTAACAATCCTACATTGACAATGAATCAGGGATAAGCAGCAAAGTACTTTAGCTTTTTATTCAAGTTAAAGATTTGGAAGATGTGAACCAATGTTGTTGAGGGAAGCAAAGCATTTGATTGCCCAAAGTTAAACCGTTCTAGCCAGAACCCATGCTCTAGCTATGGTTGTGCACACCAGGCTGGGATCAGTCAGAATATATGCTTTGCTGTTCATCAAGATTGCTAACAGAGAAGAGCTACCAAGAGAAGGACAAGTCAGAGAAGAGTCGGTTCATATCAAAGCACAATTAGAACATAAAACAGCGCAATTTTTTGACCTTTTGCATGGATGAAATCATGAAACAACCGAATGATTCCCTACAAATAGGATTATATGGTTTCAGAGTTTTCACAGTCTCGGTCCCATGAATAGCTTGTACTTGCAATTTTAGGTGGATAATCCTCCTCTTAGACCAAATTCCGGGGAACTTTATCCACTAATAATTGCTTGACCAGTCCATCAATTAGCAATGATGCTGTCTCAGATAGTTCGTGCATTATTAAACTACAATTGCCAAAACACATACTTCCTTCTTGAGCTTCAATGCTTGCTTTCTGTGACATTGAATGGCATTAACTTTGTTTTGAGAAACCATTTACTTGCATCAGAAATTTCACCACCAATCTTGTGTGGCGAGAGATTTGAAACCTCTTGACATACACTATTTAAAACTAAGGAGTTGGCACTAGTCCAGATAACAAGTTGTTTGTTTAGTTTCCTTTATGCTTAATAACACTGGATCTAACTTTCAGGGAAAACACCATAAGGAGCCCACAGATCAAGAAAGACCAACCTCTGTGTTCTCAAACATTCTCAGAACGATATAACTCATGTAATCAAGCTCTTTAGTCCTGTACAAGCGCTCCAAGCCATTAAGGAAAATTAGGCTATCCTCCCCCTGAAGGGACTCATCCAGGTTACAGTAGCGGAGTACGTTCATGAGAGAATGGATATGTGATTCCTGTTATCCAAGACAAAGTACATTTCAGAAGCATTGTAGATATACTGATATGAAGATGACACTATGAACCAAATTCACAATGCCAAGAAAAGCACCTTGCATAGGGCACCAGCATCCAGTTGTAAAAGAAAAGATCAAAAAGTCTAGAAGCATCAAATTATCTTTGGTTGGTATACAATGGGTTCACAAAAGACTCAAGGAAGAAGTCGAGCAATATTAGAATAATGTAGAACTATGATGATATTACTCAGACAAGAAATATTGGTACTATTCATATAAAACATGATTCACATGAAAATAAAATAACCAAGTCAAGTTAGAAAGACTAAGGACTGCGAATAGAAATACTTTCACATATAACATAAGTAAAATATGGCATCTACTGCACAAGCAAGGATGCAGACTCCCAAGACTTGTTTAGTAGGAAATGTCTTACTAGATCAGCACATTTAAGGACTGCCACTTGCACAAAACTTAAAATAGGAACAAACTGTTCATCAGAAAATTGTCATTGAACTCACTGATGTGAAGTAAAGCCGCGTTCGTACATGACGTTCAGGAGTCTTGACATTCGCGTACCTAAAAGAATTATGCAAGGAAATGTAAGACAGTCTGCTTTAGTATATGATTGCAGTTTAAATGAGCTCACGGAATACTTTGGGTCTAAACGATATTGAGACTCTCTGTCATCCTCATCATCCTGCTCCATTGACTTCTCACTGGCACTAAATCTTCTATATTCTTCACTCCAATATTCCTGATCATCCCATTCAGTCTCGCTTGATTTTGAACATTGTTCTTGATTGCTCTTTAGTCCAGCAATACAAATTGCCTCTTCACGAGTATTTCTGAGATCAATCAAAATCTTTCCCAACAAACGGCGAGCAATCTGAAGTTGAACAAAGTGAGATCTCAGAAGAAGATGCAATCCAGTCGTGTATTAAAATCAAGTAATGACCACAAGTAGAAGACACCTTTGATACAAGGAATTCATGGAAAAAAGTAAGGCAGACATTAAATGACAAATGACTAAGAAGATCCATAAATAATTTGGAGCAGCAAATTTTTATGACGTTGTTCCTACAAATTTCTATTCCAACCTTACTGCTGGGGAAATTGTTCACTATCGAAAGATCGTAGTTTGCATGATCTACACCATTTGAAGAAACGAAAAATTTGATACTTCACTAGCTTGTTACATCAGTACAACAATTTTATGCTAATTCAAACTTGTAAAGTTGTCTGGGTTGAGATGTGATATCTCCACAATCGATGTAAACTATGATTTCTAAACTATTTTCAGCTATAAAAGAGAGATGTGAACAGGTTGGATATTACATGACCTATCCAAGAGAGAATATTTTCAACTTGTGATGAGCGCACAAGAACATCACCTTCTAGTGGTGATTCATAGACATTTCAAAACATAGAAGCCATATTGTTAAAAAATCCAACCCAAAAGCTTAAGCTAAAAGATAGAGAGAGAGCACATGAATATAAAAAGCATTTAGGATCCGTTGTTAAGTGATGTGGGATAATATTTCAACACCCCCTCTCATGTGCAAGCTGGATTACAAGCGGCACGTGAAATTTTTGACTATGCACATTCACGTGGAATTTTGACCATGCACATTCACAAAAGGAATAGCATTGGCTTTGATACCATGTTAGAAAGTCCAACCCAAAGCTTAAGCTGAAAGGTGGAGGTGGAGGGGAACCACATGAATATAAAAAGCATTTAGGACCCGTTGTCAAGCGATGTGGGATAATATTTTAACGCATATGAAGCACAATGTTACCTTTGATCCAATCTTTAACTTCTGCCTTGGATTAATACCATACTCATTTGGAATTACACCATCTGCAAGTAACTTAAAAGACAAAAAAATAGAAAACATGCATTTTAGGCGATAGCTCAACCAGACATTAATAAACAGAGAAATGCTCAAGTTGCGTCACCTCTGGAATCCATTTCCATGCCCCAAAAAGTAAATTCTCATGCCATTAGATGACTAGCTTTTTCTTACAAGAAAAAAGTTATCTTCCCTTTCCTTTCTACTTGTCACAACCATAGGTTGCAGAGAAGAAAATGACGCATGGACAAGCATTTTTAACAGACTACGAAAGACATCATTGTTCATACATTGCAATAAATTAGGTTCAAAATTAAAAGGGACCAACATCTCTATGAGAACTCTTAACATTTTGAAACTAGCATAAAACAATTGCTGAAAATTATTGCGTCTATACCTGTGCTACTTTGAAAAGGTCATCCAATCCCTCCAGATTAAGATGTGCATTGTGTAGAAGATCATATCTAGCAAGTGATGACGAAAATTTATGTAAGACTGAAGAGGGGGAAGAAACGCAGAGATATAAAAGGTAAAAATAACAATATTTGATGCAATTCACGTGCACACTAGAATCAAGTTTAATCTAAAGATTTTACTTTTAAATCAAACCAATTAAAAATTGTCAATAGTAGTAAACATATCGCGAAAATGAAATGGCAGAAAGTAACATGACCTGACAGGACAAATTAGTTACCGTGAGGAATTACCAAAGACTTGTTAGATAAACAAGTCCTTTTTGGGGCTATAGATCGAATATAGGGCAAATGCTACTGGAGAAAAGCAGTTTACATAAGGTTATTGAGAAAGCAGAATAGTTTACATGAAACTACCAAATAAAAGACCGGACAAAACAAGATGTCAAGTACAAGATTTGGAAAAGAAACAATCGCTTGACAATGATCAAGAAACAGATCTCTTCGCACTATACCTACAATTGCAGTGCACATGTAATCTGTAGAGAGAGAGAGAGAGAGAGAGAGAGAGAGAGAGAGAGAGAGAGATTCTGCAGAGCGACCACTTAAAAAATTAAGATAAAGCGTCAGAAAAAGAATGAGACGACTTAGGACTCAAAGACTATAATCTGCTGGCACTGTGTCGACTTCATGTACATGGTATATATTGATATTCATGATTAAAAAATTATATTTGCTACGCTAAGGCAACAAAATGACTTACTTGCACGAGTCATAAACATCAGGAATTTGCGTTATGTCAAACCTCCTGCAGATAAATCTGTATCGTCAGCAAACGCCCTCCAGTATCCATGACTCTTAATACCAAATTCAAACATTCAAAGGGCTTCCAGAATTTATGATATCATGCTTCGACACCACATCAAACAATAGGGGGAGAAAATGTAGTAATCCTTTGCCAACCTAGATGAGAGGTTAATATGAAACACAAATCTGTCCTTAAGAATTAAGAATTGTATAAAGTGCAGGAGATTTACCAAATGAGCACCTATATTAACATGATCAATGCCGTCATATCAAGGTGATCAACTGGAAGTAAAAAGATGAAAACTAAAACCAGCATAAACAAGTAGAATTATATTAGGAAATTACTTACTCCTTGCGTTCATTGAACAAATCTCTTTCAAGTTTTCTCCATCGAGCAAACATCAAGAGAAAGCCCTCACTACCACAGGGCAATCCAGCAGCAATGCGATCGACATCAATATTGGTCTTACCAAGTGCTTTTGCTTGATCATACGGAAGAATCAAATTATATCCACTTGTCTCTATAAGTTCCTCATCTTCATCCTTTGCAAGAAGTTTGACTTGTTCTGTTACCTTCCTCGTCAATTTCACCTATTCACATATAAGTTATAATAGTAAATATATAATTATAACTGATAATTGGGTACTTTTTATAGAATATTTACAATACCAATATAAGAAAATCACAGATTGAAAACAAAACCGAGAAAAAAAATAGCAGCAAAATCAGAGGCTGTATTAGGAATATATCAGCAGCAAATGCAAGCAAAATAAGTACACACCAACAATAGGTTCTGAGATTTATTGCTATCATTGGGAATAAAATAAGAATTCAAACTATGGTGGTTGTCCTCTGATGGTGATCAATCACTTTTAAGTCTAGATGCAGAACATCAGTACAATTCGTGCTGTCACATTCTCTGTTAAACATTGTGAGATAAAGGGGCTTGTGCCATGAACAGATTCATCCTAGCCATGTGAGGCAAAAGAGAGAGGCTTCATAGCATCGGGGTACATTGTGGGGAGTGGTGTCAAGGTGTTTTTGGTTAAGAATCCAGGGACGTTATGACAATCTTCCTAGGGGATCTCTGATGACAAGGTTGGCCACCCATGAACAAACTGATTGGAGTTGATGTCTCTTTCTTATTGATGGCCATGATAGGAGAAAACCAATTATTGTGTTGAGAAACCTGTGTATCTTGCTCGAGGGATTGGACACCTAGGCTAGACAAAATGTCATACGGATGATTATTATGGGATCCACTGTACCACTTGGAAATGATCTAGTGAGGCAAGGCTGGCCTAGCTTGCCGAATCATTATGCGACGTCCTCATCCAGGAAAGTCTCATCCCATACAATTGTTATAAGAGTAGGTTTGTCCAAACGATATGAGCACACACGCAATGAGAAGATCCGTTGCCATGTTTCCATATAAAGGAAAAGCCCCCGTTGGTTTGACGAGATCAAGAGTTTCTTAATAGGTGAAAGAAAGTAATGCTGAGGGAGTGTTGTTGGCTTTGGATGCCACATTTGTCAGGGAAAACACAATTGACCAAGGATTGGTGAAAATTTTGATCAGTGGGTTGATCAATGGAGTGAAGACTGATGTCCAATTTGGCAATCTTTGGCCATTCACATAAGTACTAGCGAGTGATAATGACTGTTAGAATGTTTAATTAATAAATCACGCATTTATCTAACAGTTTAAGCTTTTAGAATAGTTGACAGTGGTATCACAAAATCTCACATGGTATTAGAGCTAGAGGTCTTGAGTTCAAATCTTTCCAGGCCTCATTTGCCTCCCTAATTAAATATGTCCACATTTAGTACTAGGCTAAAAGACCAGACTCGGCGTGAGGGGGAGTGTTAGAATGTTTAAACAATAAATCATGCTTTCATCTAACAGTTTAAGCTTTTAGAATAGTTGGTAGTGGTCTCACAAAATCTCACAATGACGATACGATATGAAAGCAACAGCATAGCCCACAATTAAGGCATTATGGAAATTGATGGGATAGAGCAATTATCCACTTCTTCCTTGGCTACGTGAATAAAAGAATGGGGCATTGTAGCATCAGGGTTAAGTGTAAGAGAAGCATAAGAGATGACACCATTGGAACGTGGGAATGGTGTCAAGATGTTCATGCTAGGAATTCGGCATGTGATGATAAGCTTCCTAAGAGATCTTCAAAGATGGGGTTGACCACCCATGCGGAAACTGGTCGAGAGCTGATGCTGCTATCTTGATAATGGCCATGACAGGCCAAAATCAGTTGTGCTGCGATGATTTGCATGTCTCACACAAGGGACTGGAAGACCAAAATAAACAGGAGATACCGTTCATCATGATGATGTCATACATTATACTACTCTTGTGAACGATCTAATGAGGAAGGTTCATACGGTGTTCCGATTTAGCAGGCACCACACAAGCTTGTCCTTTACTAAGAAAGTCTTCACTTTTGATAGTTGAACATCATGGATTATGTCGATCCAAATGGCATAAGTATCTACCAGGCAAGATTATCGATTTAAGGCTTCACATGAGAGAGAGAGAGAGAGAGAGAGAGAGAGAGAGAGAGAGAGATTTATACAAGATACAGACTAGCATCTAATGACAAATTGAAACTTCAAACATCATTAAAGAGTGTAAAGTAACGAGAAACTAATTGATTATTGAAAAGTAAGAGTTACAAGAGTATTTATACGTCCCTTATAACCCTAGTTTCTCAAACCATATGAAAGACTATTTTACCCTTATACTCTAACACTCCCCCTCAAGCTGGAGCATGAATATCAAACATGCCCAGCTTGTTACAAATATACTCAATTCGACCACTTCCTAAAGACTTAGTGAAAATATCTGCCAACTGTTCACCAGTCTTAATATGATTAGTCAAAATGACCCCAGCTTCTAGCTTTTCCCGAACAAAGTGACAGTCAACTTCAATGTGTTTAGTACGCTCATGGAAGACTGGATTTGAAGCAATATGTAGAGCCGCTTGATTATCACACCACAACTCCATTGGCGTTGGGTCCTTGAAACCGAGGTCAATTAACAGTTGTCGCATCCAAACTAGCTCACATGTAGTTTGAGCCATAGCTCTATATTCGGACTCTGCACTGGATCTGGCTACCACATTCTGTTTCTTACTCTTCCAAGAAACCAAGTTTCCTCCCACAAATGTGCAAAAACCTGATGTAGATCTCCGATCAATGGGAGACCCGGCCCAATCTGCATCAGAGAACGCTTCCACCCTTTTATGACCATGATCTCTATAAAGAAGTCCACGACCAGGAGCTTTCTTCAAGTATCGCAAGATTCTCAGCACGGCATCCCAATGGGGGGTACGAGGAGAAGACATAAACTGACTCACAACACTCACCGGAAAGGAAATATCTGGTCGAGTAATAGTGAGATAATTTAATTTGCCAACAAGCCTTCGATACCGCTCTGGATCACTTAGTAGCTCACCTTCTTCCGCCATTATCTTAATGCCAGCTTCCATAGGTGTATCCAGAGGTTTAGCTCCTAGCATACCTGTCTCTGCAAGTAAGTCCAATGCATACTTGCGTTGCGAAATATGAATACCTCTCTTTGCTGTTGCCACCTCAATGCCCAAAAAGTATCTTAACCGTCCAAGATCCTTCGTTTCAAACTGCTGTTTCAAATATAACTTCAATTCATCGATCCCTGCAGAGTCATCACCAGTTATGACAATGTCATCCACATAAACAACAAGGAATATCCGACCAGCATTAGAAACCCGGTAAAACATAGAATGGTCGCCATGGCATCGAGTTAGTCCAAATTGAAGCACCACCTCAGTGAATCTCCCAAACCAAGCCCGAGGGGATTGCTTTAAGCCATACAATGATTTCTTTAAACGACATACATGGCCAGACTCCCCCTGAGCAACAAACCCAGGTGGTTGCTCCATATAGACTTCTTCATGCAAATCACCATGGAGAAAAGCATTTTTAACATCAAGTTGAAAGAGAGGCCATCGAGACGAAGCAGCTAAGGAAAGTAAAAGGCGAACCGATGTCATTTTAGCCACAGGAGAGAAAGTATCACCATAATCCACTCCATAGATTTGGGCGTAGCCCTTAGCAACCAATCTAGCTTTGAGTCGAGCAAGAGAGCCATCGGGATTAACTTTGACAGAGAAGACCCACTTACAACCAATAGTATTCTTCCCTGCAGGTAACGGAACAAGATCCCAGGTCTGATTTTTGTCAAGTGCCCACAACTCATCCTCCATAGCTGTCTTCCAACCCGGACTCGATAATGCTTCAGCAACAGTCTTAGGAGTAGAATGTGTATCAATGGTAAGTAAACTAGCTCGAAGAGAAGCAGAAAGACCAGAATATGAGACAAAATTGGTAATGGGATGCTGGGTACAACTACGGGTTCCTTTACGATGTGCAATAGGGACATCAAGATCTGTAGATGGAGGACTTACCTCAGACTTGGAGGACGAAGAAGCAGTAGGCACGGGAGCATCTGCAGAGGGCTGTACATGTCGTGGACGTCTACTGTATACCTGATGGATTGGTGGAGGAGCAGGAGTAGACTTTGTGGTGGAATGCACAATGACATAAGTAAGCAACTCATCATCCAAAGTAGGAGAATCCATTTGTACTTCGGAGTAAACAGTAGACTCAAAAAAGGTGACATCAGCAGTGGTAAAGTATTTACGCAAAGAAGGACAATAACAGCGGTACCCCTTTTGTGTACGAGAATACCCCACAAAAATACATTTAAGAGACCGGGCATCAAGCTTGGAAAGTCCTGGACGATGATCACGGATATAACACACACAGCCAAAGATACGTGGAGGTAAATGAAACAAAGGCTCAGAAGAAAAGAGGAATGAGTGAGGAGTAGCACCTTTAAGAACAGAAGATGGCATGCGATTAATAAGGTAACATGCTGTCATAACTGCATCAGCCCAGAGTGATTTATCGACCTTCATCTCAAACAACAATGATCGTGCAACTTCTAAAAGGTGGCGGTTTTTCCTTTCAGCTACACCATTTTGCTGTGGTGTATCTGAACAGGAGGATTGATGAAGAATCCCACGATGTGTCATGAAGTCAGAGAATGGTTTAGAGAAGTATTCTTTGGCATTATCACTACGCAGAACGCGAACAGGAAGAGAAAATTGTGTTTGTACTTCATTAACAAATGCACAAAAATTGGAAAACAACTCAGAGCGATTTCTCATCAGATATAACCAAGTGGCTCTTGAATAATCATCAACAAATGTAACAAAGTACTTGAAACCCAACTTTGAAGTAACAGGACACGGACCCCAAACATCTGAATGAACTAAAACAAATGGCTGAGAAGCCTGTTTATTGACTCTTGGAAAAAAAGAAGTACGATGTAACTTCCCAAACTGACATGACTGACACTCAAGACTACTCAAAGAATGAAATTGTGGATCTAACTTCTTTAAACTCGCCAAGGAGGGATGACCCAAACGACAATGAACTTGGAGTGGAGTAACTGCTGAACAGGCCATACGGGTAGAATCATCAAACACGTACAATCCCTCCGACACATGCCCTCTACCAATCGTCTTCTTCGTCTTCAAGTCCTGAAAAACACACGAATCAGGATAGAAGGTTACCGAGCAATTATAGGCTTTAGTGAGATGACTGACAGACATAAGATTGAATGGAAAACTGGGAAGATACATAACTGATGATAAGGATAAGGAGGGTGTAAGAGGAACAGTTCCTACACCCTTAACTGTAGACACAGAACCATCAGCTAATGTAACATTTGAACTAGACTTATGAAATTTTGAAAATATACCTGAGACTCCAGTCATGTGGTCGGTAGCACCTGAGTCAATGACCCAGGGCCGAGAGGCAGAGGATAGACACACTGTAGCATTACCTGTCTGGGCAAAAGTAGCTGTAGAGGAATCCTGTGAGACTTGCTGTGAAATCTGAAACTGATTGTACCTTGCAAGCTCTTCCTCCGTCATTCGAACTAGTTTCCCACCTTCAGAGGACTCTCCTGTATTAGCTACATTGGCTGTAGCCTGTTGACTAGGTCTCCCATGCAACTTATAGCAAAACCTCTGAATATGTCCAGGTAACCCACAATAATGACAAGTCCGAACAGGACCAGTATTACCTCCCATGTTATTGGAAGCATTGCTAAATGAAGATGGTTGACCTCTGTTGAAACCACGACCACCACTACTACCAGAACGGCCTCCACCACGACCACGACCACCACCACGATATCCCTGGGCTGCCAGGGCTGAGCTATCACCTGGAGATGCCATATCCTTAGAAGACTCACGTGAAGTTCGTAAGATACGAGCAAATACCTCCGTAAGTGAAGACAGCCTTTCTCCTCCAAGTATCTGGGAACGAACTGCATCATACTCCGGTTTAAGTCCTGCCAAGAAGCTCATGATAGCTAACTGCTCTCGTTGCTCCTGCATCTCACGAGCATTCGAAGTAATTGGTAGTAAAGCATTCAATTCTTCATACATCCGTTTAAAGTCAGCAAAATACTGAGTAACTGACTGATTCTTCTGGTCAGTCTTGGAAAACTCCTGGAACACCTCATAAATTCTAGTAAAATTATTTTGTCCTGAGTAAAGGACATTCAGATAATCCCACAACTCCTTCACAGTACCAATGTGTGTAACCAAATCTGCAACATTAGACTCCATAGAATTTAACATTTGACCAAGGATTCTAGCATCCATAGTCTTCCAATTCTTTTCTCTCGATACCCCACCACCTGTCAAGTGCTCCTCTTGGTCTCTCCCTGTCAATACTAATGTCACGATATGTTTCCATTGCTGAAAATTGCTAACTCCCTCTAATTTCTTCTCAGTCAAACGACTAGAAGACGATGATACCACCTCAGTAACCACATTCTTTTCTTCGCCAGCCATAGCACAATGTATAATTTAGCGATTTCAACACTTCAACAGACACTAAGCCAGCAATTTCAGCACTCCAACAGACACTAAACCAGCAAACTACCACACATCACCGCAAATCACTCAGCTTTCAGTAAAAGAGACCAACCAACAACATTCCAGATCTGCCAATCATCCTTCGACTTTAACCAACAGGAGCCTTACAACAAAAAACTAGGAGTCTCACATCAAAATTTCAACCTGGGTGTGAGCACGAGAGAGACACGCCTGGAAGATGCACTGACTGCCTCGGTCGCACCTGGGAGGTGCACCTGGGTCGCGCCTGGGAGGCGCGCGACCGTGCCTGGGAGGCGCGCCTGGGTCGCGCCTGGGAGGCGTGCGACCGTGCCTGGGAGGCGCGCCTGGGTCGCGCCTGGGAGGCACGCGACCGCGCCTGGGAGGCGCGCGCGACCGCGCCTGGGAGGCTCGCCTGGGTCGCGCCTGGGAGGCGCGCGACCGTGCCTGGGAGGCGCGCCTGGGTCGCGCCTGGGAGGCACGCGACCGCGCCTGGGAGGCGCGCGCGACCGCGCCTGGGAGGCTCGCCTGGGTCGCGCCTGGGAGGCGCGCGACCGCGCCTGGGTCGCGCGACCGCGCCTGGGTCGCGCCTGAGAGGCGCGCGACCGCGCCTGGAAGGCGCGCCTGGGTCGGTTGCCGGTCGCCGGTGGTCGGAGCGACGGTGGCTGCTGGTGGGTGGTGGTGGTTAGTCTAGATCTAGGTGATTAGGCTCTGATACCATGTAAAGTAACGAGAAACTAATTGATTATTGAAAAGTAAGAGTTACAAGAGTATTTATACGTCCCTTATAACCCTAGTTTCTCAAACCATATGAAAGACTATTTTACCCTTATACTAATTACAGATGACCACTTGACAAAGAATATATCTATATAGAATCCCAATGAAAAAATGACCAGCACGTCGAAGACCAATTTAAAAAATCAGAACATTTACATTTTATGCCCCTATAAACTAACCAACTAATTGAGAGAGAAGACACAAATAATGCATAAAAGATTTGGTTTGAATGGAACGAAAAAAGTAGAACCTAAACAACTAAAGCTGGGATGTGCAAAGGATTATTAAATTAAATCTAGCATATTTATCATGATCCACAACATGTTGCCTATATAGCATGTTTATTATGCTCCATGACAAGTTGCCTATATAGAGCAACAGCAATATTATTTGAAGGAAAAAAATAATCCTTATTAGAATTTATTTTAAAGAAATGTGAAACAGAAACAAGAGATAGCTGAGACCTGCAGGGGGTTCTTCCAATTTCACTTCAGGCCCAAAATAGTCAACATATTCGAACTAACATATTTGCATTTAAGGATGGATATGGACCATGCACCAGAAATTAATTAATACATCAAAATACTTCTAGTTTCTTTCAGGCTATTTGGGTTTCTAATTGTCCACCCAAGTATATATCTGACATGACATCGTAGTAAATAATTCTTCAATTTCCCAGTTTTCTGATGCTATTTACATGGCACACCCTAAGAACAAGCTCGTTGTACAAAAAATAATGAAAAATGCGTGAAATGGAAATTGAAATAGTGCAAATGAAAAATAAAGGGTGAATGACAAATGAAAATCTAAAAGACAGTATTATGCCATAAAAATCAGAGTCAAACTCCACTGAGTAGCATGTAGCCCAAATAGTGCAAATAATGCTGCTTACAAAGAATTACTTCCACGACCGAAAAAAAAAACAAAGAATTACTTCTACCAAAATGTGTGATCATATGATTAAGCTAAAAGAGTAGCTCAATTACCAATTCAGGTAGAAGCTCTGAAGCATTTGAAGGCAATCCGACCCCATCAGCCATCCAGGGAAGTTCAGAGGAACCATTGCTGCTGCCCTTACTTACACCAGTTGTTATAATTTCATTCAACATTGCCTGAGAAAGCAAAGACACTTAGAACATACAGCGTATGAAACTAGAAATCATGAATGACTTCATAATGTAGTCTCGGTAGCCTTTTAATTCACATGAAATCATTACAAGCATACAAAAATGTACAGTGACAAAAAAAATCCATTATCTAACCTTAGCTTCTTCCATCTCAATACTAGCATTATCAAGTCCATCCAGCATAGAGGAGTCCTTGCTAACGAGTGAAACCTTCAAACAATTACTGGATTAGCACTTAACCATACAATAGCAACAAGTTTCAAAATAATCCGTCAAGAGTGCACAGACCAGGATAGGTGTTAATTGACCTTCCAAATCAAGGAGGCCCTTAGCAAATGCAGCAGCAGACATCTGTTACCAAGCATCTTATAAGTGATGAAACCAGAAAAATCTGAGCATCTCGATATATAGCTAGATTCACTATCAACTCTCAATAGGAAAAAAGCATATGTCAACCATTTCTAGCAAATCAAATAGTCGTAGGGAAGACCATACCTGCACACGGCCCTCATCAGAGCTGTAGATTTTAAGATCATGACGGTATGTACTATGGAGGCGAAGCAAGCCGGTGCCTTCTCCTGAGAAAGCAGATAATCATAAATAAGGACACTACAACATGTCATGGCCCAAAGAAGGCCATCGGTTCTTCATATCCTGATTAGCACTTAAACTAAATTATAATAAAAAGCATCAAATATTAAATGATACAAACTTATTGATATTAAGCATCAATAAAAATATATCAAGAAAGCAATAGGCCGAGACAATTGGCCCAATTAACAGATTCTAGTTCGTTGGGGTGACAGACTGCCAATCTAGAGCAGCCAGGATTTACAACAACCAGACTTGTCAATGGAATCATGGGGGTTCCCAACTTTTGCTGAAGAAGATGCAATGCAGAAATGTTGTTAGACTACAAGTTAGACTACTTAAAAGTGCAGAACTTATGACAGCGCAGTGGCTATGTCCCAGCACGGAGGAATGGATCAAAATGTCAATTTTGAAAAACCTTAACAAGCTGCTGATTCGCCGATATTAATTAATCATTAGAAGTTCACTAATGTCATAGCAACTATAAGACAATTACTAGATGCAGAAGTACAACAAAATTTTAGTTCCTACTTGGGGAACTTTCTTGCTCAGAAGCTATAAATTAGCAACAACTCCGAGGGAAAAGAATACCTGGATAGATGTTATTCCGGAAGTATCTACCAAGTTCTTCAGCCTGCAAAAAGTAGGAAATTTACTAATTGTTCAAGGCAAACTATAATTGGACAGTGCACATATCAGTGCAAGGTGTAGCTACGTACAACTGTTTAGACATTAACAGATAAATGAATTAGAAATGACACGAAAAAGTAAAGGCACGAAAGTAAGCAGATGAAACCTGCTTTCTTCCAGCATGAGTGAGAACTCCCCCATATTTAAGAACCATGAGAGCTTCAACGGGACGTTCTTGCTCCCCTTCACCATCACTTTTCGTAACTTTAATCCATTTTAGTGGTTTCAGTTGAACCTTCCTGTAGATACCGGAGAAGTGTCCCCCCTGTGAAGAAAAACAGAATAATAAGCACCTTATCTAATAAGTTAAAGGCAATATCTGAAAGAGAATGAAAACATAACTGCTTATTCACAAAACATTGTCCAGGAATTAAATGACAGGGACATGCAACTAGACCAGATCAACCCCATGATCAGCCAATCCCCCACAACGAGCAGAAATTGGCAAGAAAAGCCCACAACCAGCCAAAAATTGGCCTGATCAGTTCCAATCCAAGCTGATTGCCAGTTACAAAATTTAAAACTGACTAGGGACTCAGGTTCCACCTCCGATTATACTGGGAAGGATGTAATCAGCTGGTTCCTGGTTGGACCATGTCTCGCTTAAACAATTCAAATTTTGTACTTGAAGGGAATAAACCCGTTGCCCAACAGTTTGAAAAGCCACATAAAAGCCACTCTATCAATAGCGATTCTTGTGTCTTAATGTCCTCAAACTTTGATTAATAAGCTTTAAAAGGCCAATACCAAGGTCTACCTAGGTATGGCCTGTTCACTTCCTGCTTCTAGGTTCCCCAGAACTGACCCCCACAAGTCGGTTCTTGGTTCCAACCTAAAATCTGGCCCCTTTGCACCATGCTTAAAATGTTATTATCGAGGACAAGTATCAGTTGCACCAAAAGAAAGGTTAAATGGTCTACTTATTCACGACATAGGTTGAGTTGATCCATTGATGAGAATAAATTGTGAGACATTCTGAAGAACCACATCATCTCAGGCAATTTTGAACCGCCACCAAAATTAACAATGAAAAAGCTTGTCAAAGATATTGGACTAGTTTAAGGAAATAAACATATTGGACAAAACAGAGAAAACCCTTCTAATAGGATGAACCTACTCTTTTCATGGAGGAGTGATGGACAATCATGAGGAAGGGTCATCAAGCAACAAAGATATATGAAATGACATGCCCACGGGTTTGATTTTATACAGTGTGCTGGATGATGATCAGCAGATGATTATGCGTAATTGAAAGTGGACACATTACCAAGAATTGCTTATTCATGGAAGTAGAACAATGAAGTTTGAACTTCAGCAAAGAAACAAGAAGATAATTTCATAATCCAGAGGAAGCACAAAGGAAGGAGAGAATTTGCAACCTCCTCCAAAACGGCTTTAACCTGACGAAGCTTCTCAGCATGTTCAATGTCTTCTGCCTCACTATCACTTTCACGACCAGGTCTAATCAATATCAGTACTCTTGTTACTTGAAAAACTACAAAACCAATGCATTCTCCAATTTTCATCAGGTAGTGTAAAATATCATGAAAAGAGCACTCTGTATAAGTAGCTGGCAGACAACTTTACAGCTTTCTTTATATCAGTAAAAGGAAATCTTAGGTAAGTCCATTGCCAGAAAGCTACACTTCCTCAAGAAAAGATGAGCGCTCATAAACTTTACAGCTTTCTTTATATCAGTAAAATGGAAATCTTAGGTAAGTCCATCGCCAGAAAGCTACACTTCCTCAAGAAAAGATGATCGTTCATAAACTTTACAGCTTTCTTTATATCAGTAAAAAGGAAATCTTAGGTAAGTCCATCGCCAGAAAGCTACACTTCCTCAAGAAAAGATGAGCGTTCATAAACTTTGATTGTAAGCATTTTAATAAATATATTTCTAATCCTAATAAATAGGATTTCCCTCTCATTACATGACAATGATGAAGCAGTAACGGGAGGGAGCTACTGGAACTTCAACTCATACTTTGATCTTGCAGTTGAACACAGCAAAGTGAAAAACCACCATTCTTTCAACGGAAACAAAGGAGAAGAACTACTTGGAAGTCAATATATGAAAGCTTGAAAGAGTTCATACAGCCTTGACATTGCATCATGTCAAAGACGCGTAAATACTGTCATTAACACCTTGCTTGTGACCTTTTTTTTTTTGCACATTTTGTCGGCCAAGTGCTTGTCGTTGTTTAGACCGATCTTGATTTTCACAAGTCATAAATATTCTTCTTTTTTTTCCTTTACTTTGTCTGTAACAGGGGAAGGAGATGGAAGAGTTTACAATTACCAATATAAACGGATAATGGTAGAGATACATGAATGAAGCTATAGAATTGAGCTTCCAAAAAGACCCAATAGAATGACAACAGAAAAGCTAGTACCCAAACAACACAAAAAACAAAGCTGCAATTTTTCTTCCACCGTAATCAGTAAGGACCAGAACAACACCAACAACATTAAAAATGACTGTTATGAACCCGCTCTCGTGCTTGGTCCAGTAAATGTCAGTATGCCATATTTGTGATGCAAGGTCAGTAGATTTCCTCACATATAAATGAGACGAGTCTATATATTATCCTTCTCCAAAGGAAAAAAAAAGACAACTTTTACACTTAGAATCTTCCAAACATGAAAACCATCCTTAAAAGTAATACCTGGTGCGAGGAACTAGCGTCCTTGTTGCATCTAACAAATCTTGCAATTGGACAGCACTTTTGAGTTTTGTCTACCAGCAAGAGAACCAAAAAGTTTTCCAATGACAAAATATATTAACGACAAACTGTAATTAGAAACATTAAAGAGGAAAAATCACCTCAGATCTAGGCCTTCCTCCATTGTATTTGAGCATCAAGTTTAGAAGTTTTTCCTCAGTAACTTTCAACTTTACTTTCTGTTTGGGAGTTCTATCACCGCTGCACATCTTACAGATGAATATGATAGGAAAAGGGAGCCTAATGCCCCAAATAATTGTAGTAGTGGAGCACAACTTACTGACGAATGACAGCAATCACACAACGCAGCTCCTCAGCCTGCCCAAATATGCCAATAATCCCACTTCCTTGACGGGTTAGTCCCTCGGAAGGCTGCACAGGTTCATTGACTTTCCATGGTAATATTGGCGGAATTGTTGAGGAAAGATGGGGAGCTTTTGCCTCCAATAACATCTTTCTCAAAACACACGCAGCATCATCATAATATCTTGGCAAAGAAAAAAAAGACGGGTCAAGATTCTTTTTTGAGCAGACTAAAGAGGTTTGTGTGTGGCAAACGCAGTGTCAGCAACATAGCTATACCAGGGTTAACAGTGTCTAGAGGACCACAAGAGTGAAGGGGAAGTACTGCCAGACAGTATTCTCTAAGTAGACAAGTCCTACGAGCGATCGTAATGTACAAAAGCCTTTTCCTGTTATAGTAGGAAAACTAACATGAACCGCAAAATGCAGATTCTGATTCTTCTTAAGAGATAAGAAAATGGTAAATTGCGCTTAGTTTGTTATAAAATGGGCATCATTGTGATTAAGTAGAGAAACAAGCCAAATAAAACCAAAGGAAGAGCCCTTACTTGTGGGAGTTCTTCACGAAACTCCAACCATTCACATCACAAACATATGACCGTCCCTCACAGCGCAATAGATCGAACCCGCAGACCTGGAACAAAAGCAAGTAGTCTGCAGAATGAAATAATTGAGCAAGGGAGCAAGTATCAAAGAATAAGGACACATGAGGCAAGAAAAAAGTCTACTGGGCTAAATTATGGCTAACCGGTGAAGATCTACACAGAGCAACAAATTAATAGAATGAACAGCCTAAAGGATGTCATATGATATTGAAGGACAACATCATCTGCCTTTCAATTCGATCAACATTATTCAAAATGGCAGTTCACAAGACTTACCATTTGCCGGAATGCGATGCAAACTTCTCTTGCCATTTGCTTCTCAGCAGGAGTCAACAGCACTGGATACCTCACCTGTAGTGATAGCTCAATCATACTTTTACATTCTTTGACAGAGATAGAAAGCCAAACAAGGGGAGAGGGGGACGGAGTCAAACTATTGCATGTAAAGCCACTTTTCTTCATCCCCAGAGGAAAGATATATGACCTACCACTGAGTCACAACATTATACAACCGTGAAATTCTAGTTGTTAATTTGTATTGGAAACAAGAATAAGTAGAGGTCCTATGCTCAAAACCCCAAAGAAATGTTGCTTTGATCAGTCCAAGCCTTATTTTTTAGAGTTCAATTACAACTATTTCTTGAGAAATATATTGCAGCTGGTATTACATACTTCCTTTCCATCAGGATTTCTCATAACAACACCATCCACAACTGGTGACTTCCGCGCCTCAGCATGCGCATATTCAGGACCAACAGTATACACCTACAATCATAAATAGACTGTTCAAGTGACTGGACTCTGCCTGGACTTTAAAAATAGATGAGTACCCAAATGAAGTTCCTAGAGCAGTACATAGTAATCATGAAAACTTCAAATAATATCACAAGAATGTACATCCAGCATATGACATACTAGATATAAGAGAGAATCACAAATGCAATTGTGCAAAGCCTGTGGAAAATTTAGTTTACACAGACTCAGCACATATGACATGCAAGTTGGAAAAGCCATTTTTAGAAATAAAATCAATGATCTTTAATTGAAATGCATACATGGCAAGGATATCATGTAGCTTGCATAAATTAAACTAAACACGAGATATATAACCTATAAAAATCCAAGAAAAAAAAATAGACACTTTGACATTTTATTGTTGTGACCAACCATGATGTTTTGTTAAGGACACAGATGTTTGACGTGAATAGATGATATTAGGCATTAAAGCCTCAACTTACTCACAATGTTGTTCTTCACCAATTATTACTACATAAATATAGAAAAATAAATAAATCCCATCATTCAAAAACAGAAATAGCATGTTTCAACCATTACAAGTATAGAGGTAAGAAACTCAGTGCTCTCAGGATTATGAGTATACTAATTGACTTGCAATTCTCCCAATTGATGTTGCTCCTCCTGATCTAGCCTGTAAGTCTTTTCTGATCTCAAAGAAATGTCTCCCTCAATGTGCGTAACCAACAAGAATCAATATTGCAGTATCCTAATAAAAGACATTCTTGGGACTATTTCCAACCAATTGATTAGGTAGTAAAGAAAAAATCTAAACATAAAGAAAAGTCACTGCACCAAAATATCAACAATGGTTCAGAAAGCCTCTATACAACAACATCGACTTTGCAAAAAGTCATAATCCTATAAGTATAGAGACAGGACCTTCACATCTGTTCCTCCAGTGGGCATAAATTCCTCATATATGTATGAGCCTCCACGTCTAACTCTTCTTACTTCCGGATGAAACTCGCTCGACCTATTGCCAATCTGAAATAAGAATTGCAAGATTAATGCTTTGGATGGAAAAACAATGAATATCAAGAACTTTCCTAACTTTTGGCAGCTGAACATGAAATGAAAGTTTAAGTCATCTGCACACAAAAAATGTTACATAATAAAAGGCTCATCAATCATGATGGGCAAATGCTACCTTTTCCCTTGTTTAAAACGATATCCTCGATTGTAATGATATCACTGCATGAACTCTACTTTTATGTTCGCATGACTGGATTGACTAAACTTTTTACTTTTTGCTAAATCTATCTTGCAGTTGACACACTTCGACTAATCAAAAAGTTGCTTTTTGCTTTTGATTAGGCAGAAACAAGTGCACCCTAAGAAAAGCAACTCGCTCCAAGCTACTTTTTGCATATTTTAGATTATGAGAAGTATATTTTCAGAATCCTACACGAAGAAAAAAAGTTAACCAGACATTTTTGAGAAAACCCACAGCAAGCCCCAACCTCATGACAACTCTCTGAACTGATGGCTCTCTATGCTAATAGACCAGAGGCAGCCTGCATCCCCAAGGGAGTCACCAGGTCCTGGTAGCACTATAGCACCTGATGACTAAAAGAACACACACAGTAGGCTTCATTCCAATCTTTTCACCACAGAAAAAGACAACCGCCTAGAGAGGCCCAAAGTTCACTATAATGGTGGCATGTACTATGTGCAATCCAACATAAGAGAGCAAAAATAGTTTTCATCTGCATAAGCAACCAATAATAAATGCAGAAAGGCCTCATTTCAACTCGAGCTTCCAAACCTAGTGAATTGAGAAAAAACTGACTTTCACTAAGCAAAAAGTATATGCCCACCATACACCCTCGAACAAATCATGCCCAAACATAAGTTGGAAAACCAAAAATCACCTTCCTGAATAATTCCTTCATCCCCCCACCAGCTGAACTCGGATAGTATATCATGATGCTGTGATTGTCACCTTCAAAACAGAACCCCAGGACAGTAACGAAAAACTCAGATGGCATAATCCGCACGATGCGCTGCAACATGGGAAACATGCACTCCTGGATGCTCTTCTTTTCAGTTATAATAATGTAAATCTAGCTAAACATGTATATCCACAACATGTATCCAGATTCTAAGGAAAAATGCTCGAGTATATCATTTTTAGTTGGGAAAAATTAAAAAAACTGCAAAGAACTCGAGTAGGGGACATACTATTCTCTTCTGATTATCAGAATTTGTCCTCTCAAGTAAAGTAATAACCATATTATAGTTCAAATCAATGTCCCAGCCTTGTCAGTTTCACATGAGGAGAAGCTCAAATCAGAAATTGCATGAAATTTTAAATAAGTTAATCTATTTCAGCTTTCTTCCTCAACACTAAAACCATTTCTCCAGGTGGCCACCACTTCTCCAAATTTAAGGCAAGATACATCCTTATAAGAGGAGAAGATCGGTAACAAGGATATAATTGAGAGTAAGAGCCATGCGCTGAATATCCATAGGAAAAATGCAAGACAAACTACTCTGCTAGAATATGTAAGAAAGGTAACCTGGTCATCCAAAAAGGGCACCGTTGACGATTCCCCTTAACAAGTGATTATATCATCCCAAAGTCAGCTTGATGTAAAGTGTTGTTATACGACCAGAATTGAGTGACAAGAACTCTTTGTTTCATGTGATCATCTACTAAAGCACTAGATTTGAAGATTGCATGCAACTTCACTAGTCAGCCCAAACAAGAGGATAACTATGCGGCAGATTTAAGTTAATCATCTCACCATCAATAGGCTTTTCCACAAAAGGCTTCCAAAAACGGTCTCCACGAACCTCGACAAAATCTTCTTCCTCAACAAAATAATCCAACTCTTGGTATGGTACTTCCCTATTCACAAGAGCGTACCTTGGAACAGGAATTCCAAACATTTCGAGACGCTAAGATTCACCAACGTAACTTGTTAGAGAGTACGAGCACATTAGTCGCAAAATATGGTACAAGAGAATGATAATTTTTGGATACTCTATTACGAATTCTTTGAGAAAAATGAAACTTCATCTCTGCAACTACTACAATACTTACCTCATATACCTTCCTTCGGTCATGAAGAAGGTGCTGTTGTTCCAGTTCATTTACCAAGTAAGGCCTGAATCACATGAAAAAATAAAACAGGATAAACTAATGAATCTGATATCACAAACTACAAAAAGCAGATGAGTAGTTTATAAATCAGGGTGGAGTAAACTAAATTAGCTAGCTGTTAGTTTTATCATCAACCTTTCACTGGCCAGGAAGAAAAAAGAGATAGTAAAACTACAAAAAGTAGATCAGTGGCATCCGAATCCCTACTGCTCCTAGAACAAGACTCTGGTTAGGGAACCACTTCCATATCATATTGATGTCGAATGCAAAGTGCAATAGAATCACTGATTGCACAAAGATCTCATGAACTTTGACATGGAATACAGAGAAATTTTCAAGAATGTAGAGGGAAAGAAGAGGACATATCTTAAGGAGTAAAGTCCATAGAAGCACATGGAAACTGAATACATCTAAGATTTTGAGCACATAAACCAGACTTTCCAGCCATTGATATCCTCTGTCCATTTCTACTGGGTACTGACTGACAAAATTCATAGGTACAGGTACATTACCGATTTATCTTTACCTCCCATTCTGTTAAAAGGTATGTGTAAAATATAGACTGAACTAAAAAAACCCTGTCTGACTGAACTAAATTGATTGTTCCCATTTAGCAGTCCCATATGGACGGAAAACAAAAGGCTCATTGTATCTCCATCTTGTCATGCACAAATGCTCATTATCAAGCTATGGAAATGGTCATTAGATGGTAAGGAACAGCTTCCACACACTAGAGAAGTACTACATCATCAATCACGACAATAGACATCCCAAGACTTGTCATTAAAATTTACGCCATCACGATTGTGAAAATTGAATTCGGTAGACGATAATTGGGACAAAGGACTAGCAGACAATATAAATGCCAACAGAAATTGAAATTGTCACTCAATAGAAAAGCCCATGTACGCTTGGAATAGATCCATTGCCTAGAATAAAAGAAGACTACTGAGGTGATCATAAACTTAGTGAGCTGGCTAGGAGACTGCAAACAACTATGGAGCTACCGACCAACTGACATGTTATGAAGATCTAAACCATGTTCTTCAATAAAAATATTGCAATCAAGCATCCCCTCATTCCATCCAAGATTTGTGATCTTAGTCAGGCTTGGGAAGTTTAATCTACAAAGCTAACAAAAATGCAAGTGTAATGGTTCGACCCACTTCCTATCCCCAAGAGAAGGAAACGTAGACCTCTTCAATAGGACCTGCAATGATGTAAGGCATTTTGAGGTTCCACTTCACAGCTAAGAACCTGAGACAAAATGCGCTTTTGGCAGTTTCCACTCCACTGGTTCTTTCTTTTACTAGTTAAAACTATGATGACATTCAACCAAATAACTACCGGAAATATGTAACATGAAGAAAAGGAAAAGAATCAAAAAGAAGTAAACTTACATCCTTAAAGCAACATATGCCTCTGCCTTGTCGAGGGGATATCCATTCGAATAAAAGGCAATTAAGCAATCACAAATTGGCCAGCTGAAAGATGCAAATGGTGATAACTTAGAGATACGAAGACCACACAGGTCTTCTAACATAGATCACACTGGTAGTAACTGCATCAAAATCAGAAAATGGCAAGTAATAAAAAAAGGATGGACACAATTTTTAGCTCAATCCTGCACTACCATGCTATAGAGGACTAGAAGTGGACACAGCACCAGATCCTACCAATAAGGACTCCCAGAACAATCATTTATATGAATAAATTTAATTGTCCAAAAGCACAACCAACACCAACCCCTAGAACAATCATTTAAAATGATAAAACTATTAATTTGGAAACACCATAAGTTCAACCATTATGAAGTTTCATTTCCAGGTCATACGGAAAGGTTTTCCAGCAAGCATTTACATGCCTTCAGGGTGAGTCAACAGAGCAGAGTAGAGATCAAGTGCGACAAAACAAAAGAAACTAATTAAAAGAATAACTCCATTGCAAATAGGAACAACTCCGAGACACGAAGGAAGGGTTGTGCTTATGTTATACAGTTATCTACTCAAGTAATGGATTACTTCTTAAGAAAGTCACCCCTAGTCACCAGAAAACCTCAAACTGAATCATACACTATCCTCCCTCTGATAATCATTGCTTTTTACTTAACCAGAAAAAGGTTATAGTCCAACTAAGTGCACGATCTCATATATGTACTCCTATTCTTTATTTCCCCAGAAACCATGCATGTAAGAAACAGACCTCAGCTATATCATGTTCCTAAACTGCAAGATACGCATATAGATTTTACATGAGCTACAACTCGGTCTTTAGCAATCGCAAACTACAGTAGTAATTCCAAGGCCTTGCAATGGAAAGAACAAAAGAGCAATGTGACCGTTAAGAATACTAGAGAAGAAGAACGGGACGAATGTCATGACATACGGGACACTTGAAACTGTAGAATGTGAATACATTATCACCAGAGGAGACACAAGTCACCAATTGATCTCGCATGTCATGACACGAAGCACACTCAAACTGCAGAATGTGCACATTATATCACGATGCCGGTACCTCTCAATAGGATCTTCCAGGATGACGTTGTCCCCAAATATAATAATCTAAAGAGACACAAATCATAGGAGCATTAGTGAAGAGCGTAGATTACATTCAGAGACATTAAAGTACAGCGCACTGACCAATTCCACACAAGACAGTCTCATCCACAGCTACAAGAGATGCTTCGCGATAATGAACTTCAGAAAAAAGGAAATCGATAATGTCTATCATTCGCTGATGCCATAAGGGGACAGAGAACAAGACATAATCAAACACACAGTGGACAGATCACTCTCCATAAGAGGATTACTGGTTCCAATAGGTTATATCTAGCGATCTAGGCCATTGCTAAACGAACGTCACGACTGATGCTTCCATTCGAAATCCCCCCGCACTTCAGCAACCAGCATTTGCATGGGAGCCTAACCACATGAATCTTACAACAAGTGGACAGTGATGAACACAGATTCCAAAGTGACCACTGATCACAACGCACCTCGAATTCGCCAAACGCTTGCAGCCTGTCCAGGATTTGTCTCATAGGCGACGACAACACCTACAAAAAACAACGCACGCACGCACGCAGACAAAGAGGCGCGCGCGCGCGAAATGAGCGAACGCAAAGCCAGCTCGTAACGACCGACAATCGGAGCCGCATTCGGTTTCACCTTTTTCTGCATCACGCATACTCCGACCGTTATCTTCTTCGCCGCCGCCGCCGCCGCCTCCGCCATTCCCGAGCTCGCGAGCCGCGCTGCACAACGGGCGAGAGAGAGACACACACACACACACACACACGCAACAATCAGAAAGCCGCGGCACCAGAGACGAGAAACAGAGAGCGAGCTCTCAGGGAGAGAGAGAGAGTTCGGCGCGTATGCCTACACATATACTCGAGCCAGCCAGCCAGCCAGTCAGTGCACAGGGGAGAGAAAGGGTGGGGGCCGAAGCCGCCGCGGAGCGCCGCCGGTTTGGGGGAGGCGGCGAGCACGGGACGCCCACTCGAGAGGAGGAGCGAGGAGCGAGGAGCGAGGACTGCTTTGGCGGAGGAGCTGAAATGGGAGAGCGTGAGATGAATGGCTGGGTTGGATTCTAGAATATGCAAAACAACATTTAAAGGGGGGAGTGGGGGAAGGAGGAGGACGTGGAAAGTATATGTGAGGTTTGTGTTTGGATCGTTACGGGTCCGTTTGCGGGTGCGGCTTTTGATCTTTTTCTATTCTTTTTGGAAAAAAAAAAATTTGCTGCTGTTTAGTCCCTCCGGCTCCGGCTTCGGAATCGAGGTGGGCCCTCTTCTGTTCGTGACGTTAAAAAGGGCCGCAAAACTAGAACCAATTTGATTAAGAACCGGTATGCCCAGGTACCGCTAAGAGTCCCAAAAGTGGCACGAGGATCTGATGCCGAAATGCGATACAAAGATTAACTGAACAAGAAAATTCGACAGAAGAATAATTCGTCCTCCAAGTATGATTATCAAATAAAAAATATTCAAAGTCTAATTAAACGAAACCTTAAAATAAGCTTATATGTTCCCAAACCTAATCCTACTTGGATTAATAAATATCAAAACGTAAAATTACGAAACTGTCATTTACTAAATTAATCCATAAAAAATATTAAAAAATAGAAAAACCCACCTAAACAACCTCGAATCGCGAAAATCCATAATTAGTCACGGCCAACGGCGGTGAGTATTGATCAGCACATCGTTTCGCTTCAGCCTACCAAATTTAAGCTTAATTCGAGATTGTTGACTTCGAGCCCATCGGTTTGTTTAGTCGCATAATGGGTTCACCGATCCCCTAAGTGCATCAGGATCGCTTCTGCTTTTTTTTCTTTATTTGATGAGGTCACAAATTAGATTAGCGTCGCAAGTAAATCTGTCTGTGTCGAGTTTCCCAATCATGGCGGCATGTTTCAATGTGGGGAGAATTCCAACCTCTGTATGGCAGGAAGTGGGGGGGGTAATTATGGCTTAATTCGACCATTCTGTAAGAAGTATAGGATCTTTGTAGTAAAGGCTAGTGGACTCGGTGTGTCTTATGTGGAAAGACCTTTGACCTTCGTGTTGCGAGTATTACAAAGTAGTCACGACTCAATCCGAACATTCTGTAGATAGCGTGGTATTCTCATATATCGTTCGCTTGTACCTAACTTTTAAATTTAAACACAAATTTTTGTTGCATTTACGAATGGCTTTCTCATAGGCCTATAGAGAGTTTTTTGGGGGAATTACATTACATTTTCAATGTCCTCTAAAGTCTCTTAGCTTAAGGCAGATCCGACCTAGCCTCCGGCTTTAGCATTTCTGGAAACTAATGCATTTTTTTTCAAACTTTGCCATCGCTAAATTTTCAAAATGCCGGAAATGCCCTTACCATTTTCCACCTCAGGCGATGTCGCTGGTGAGCCCAAATTAGTGAGCCAAATTTGAAGTCAGGCGGAGGTTGCGTGACCTTAGCGAGGACCACCAGTGATCATGCGACCCCAAGCGGCCCTCCCCAAGGTTGCATTACCCTAGGTGGCCCTCGTCAGATGTCGCCCAAGCGACAACCAGCAGTGCCAAATCTTTTGCCAAATTTGGCTTGCCGGCGATTGCAAATAGATTTTCTTTCATTTATTTATTTAATATACATATCTAATTCCTTTGTAAGTCTAGTTCTTTTCCAAATGGCATTTAAGCCAAAGTCGATTCCCAAATCACTTCTTACCAAATACTATTTACATTCGGAACAAGCCCTTTAACCCAAAAGGATCCGAACGCAGCCTAAGCGAAGTGAACTGCAATGTTTTTCCTCTTGACAGTCTCATACGTTTTTTTTAATGCCTTTGGTCGAAAAGCGAGCACAAGCGAAGATTTGATTAGCCAAATTGACACTAAACAATGCTCCCGCCAGAAACGCTGGTGGATTCACGATGTATCCGGGAATGTCTGTCCCTACCAAACTCTGAGCCTCTTTGATTCTATCTTCTTCTTTCTTTATTCCTTTTCGTGCCCTTTTTCTAAAGGAGGGCCCGCCATCGGAATCTCGTTTCCCTTATATTAATAAAAACATGCAAGTGGAGTTGGTCGGGTGGGGACGCGATCGAGAGGGGTCGACGACCCGAATCTTGGAGCAAATAATCTGCTGAATTGCAAACGAGACATTTGACCAATCATGACTTAGTAATAGTAGCGATCGGAACGAGTTCAGATTCCCTGTCGGTTGACGCCTTCCTGTTGGACGCACGGCTGAGAAAGAACGAACTGAGATTTCATTGGACTGGGGGTTGGACCACCCATGTTGTGACGAGTCGTATGGTGGGTGGACTGCTAGCCAATGTTCTGTGAGGCGAGAGGTTTCGAAATCAGTCCCTTTCCTTGTGTTTGTCTTTTGGGCTGCCCACAGCTTTTTTATGGATAAAAGTTCTTTTTGGTTCCGTACAATCGCTTTTGGAATGTATGCCTTTGATTAGTGGGTTATGAGTTATTAGAACGTATTCCCTTCAATGGAACCGGACGATTGTTCCTAGTATTGAGGCTTAGAATAGAATTGGAACCCTTTTGAGGGGTGATCTGCTCAGAACTCGCCTCAATATATAAGTAATCAAGGCTTCAAAATCAATCTCTTTCTACTTATTAATTTTTTTTTATCTTTTAAATTAGACCTCATTTGTGGACGGGAGAGGCCTTATCTCTCACTTTCAGTTTGACAAGTTGCTAAGGAGTTGTATTTTTCTTGTGGAAAAAAAGTCACAAAAAGTCTCAAATTGTGTTTTTTTTTTCAAAAAAAATTGTATTCATTACTCAATTATAGCAAAGCAAATTGAAGCAGTGTAAAACCTATAATACAACAAAACAAAGCAAAATCCAGAAAATAATGAGGATCTATAGAGCACTAGCATGGTTAAGCACACATTAGTTCCAAAAGAATGAATCTGTCAAACAAAATAATTGGTAGCCGATCACTGGACCTCGTATCATTATCAATAATGAGCACATATTGAAAATTCCTCTTCTGGGAACTACGGCATTGCCAGTTGATAATGCGCACTTAGATTTGGCTTATTCTACATGATTGTCATATAGAGACTACCAAAACAAATTGAACAAACACAGATATAACATTTGAAAGAGCAAATCATCATGGTTCAGCGAGACGCCAGAGTTCTTGCAATCATCATTAAAGTTGGAGGGCACACAAAGAACGCATGGGGTATTGAATCTTGAAAACATATTTAGGGTCTGCATAGCAACGTTTCTATTCCCAGAAAAATTTTTGATCAGAAATAGTTTTTTCTATTTCTATTTCTTGAAATAGATTTTGAGCAAAAAATAGTGTTTAGTAACTGTACAAAATTTCTATTCTTGAAATAGAAAGAGAATAGAAACGCGTTTAGGGCGCGAATGATCCATTTCTATTCCATGGACAAGTTTCTCCCTTCTGGGCTACCGATGGAGGACAGCGGGTGGCGGTGGGAGGCGGAGGACGGTGGTCAATGGCAGCAGAGGATGGCGACCGACGGTGGGAGGCAGTGGAGCATGGCTGTCAGCGACGGAGCACGGTGGCGTCAGGCGGCGGTGACGGTAGTGAGGGGCGGCAGTGGGAGGTGGCTAGCCACGGAGGGTGGCAATCGTCGGTCGATGGAGCACAGCGGCCGGTGGCGAAGGATGGCGACCGATAGTGGGTGATCACTGGCATCGGGTGGCCAGAGGCGGCAGGTGGCCGGCGGCCGAGGGCAACCAATTCCGTTTGGTGGCCGGCGTCGGGCGATGGAGCACAATGGCCGACGGCAGAGGATGGCGGCCAGTGGTGGGTGGCCGGCGGCGGTGAAGGATGACGACTAGTGATGGGTGATCGCCGGCGTTAGGTGGTTTGGCGAGGGGAGGCGGCCAGCATCGGGTGGCGGCCGGTGTCGGGCGATGGAGCATGGCGGCCAGCGACCGGTGGCAGGCGGTGACAAATGTTGAATGGCAGAGAACAGTGGTTGACGATAAGAGGCGGCCAGCGGGCGGGAGGTAGTCGGTGAGCATTGGCCGACGGGCGGCGGCGGTGAAAGGCGGGCGGTAGGTGGCTGCGAAGGACGGCGAGAGGTAGCGGTGGGTGGGTTGCAGCCGATGGATTGTTTCTTATTTTTGGAAAATTTTAGAAAAAAAATCGTTTCTTTTTTCTTGTTCTAGAAACAAAAAACATATTTTTTTTTGCTTCTTATTTCTATTCCAAATATATTTCTGGAACACTTTTTTGTTCCAGAAACAAAAAAATAGATTTTTTTTACTAAACGGATTTCTATTCTTTTTCTGTTCTGGAGAACAAAGGAACAGAAAAACAAAGAAACAGAAACGTTACTAAACATACCCTTATTAACTCCCAAATCTAGATTAGGAGAGGATAGCTCCTAGATCTAGAACTAGACTGAGATAATTCAAACTCTCAAATTTAGAATTAGATCAGGAGAAGAGAGCTTCGAGATCTAGATTGGAGAGAAGAAAGACAAAACAAAGTAAGAAAACATGAAAAAAAATCATGGCTAATTAAAAAAAAAAAGCATCAACTTTACTTTGAGTGACAATTTTAACTTGAATTTTTTTGTCTCAATAAAAGGCATCAATTTTTACTCTAATCCTAAATCTAGCCCCTGTGATGTGAAATTTTCAAATTGTTCAAGTTAGATTTGGGATTTAGGCAAAAGTTGGTGATTTTTTACGGAATAAAAAAAAGTTTGGACCATAATTATCAAAGTAAAGTTGATGGTTTTTTGGAATTTGGCCACAATATCAACCCTCCCCCATGGCTTTATGTTAAAGAAGACATGGAGAGAGAAGAGAGAGAGGGAGAGAAAAAGACCTTTTGGATAGATTATTTTGGTTTCAAACTATGTTTACTATGATAAATTTACCTCGAACATTTTTTTTTACATAAAAATCCTAAAACTATGCCCATTGTGACTTTTTTTTTACAACAAAAATGCCAAATTTGTATCTATGTGACACATTCACCTTCCGTCCAGCTTTCATCAGATGATTTTGCAACCAAAACGATGTCGTTTTTATTTTAACTTAAACCACTTGGGCGCTAGTCAACATCGTTTGCTTTCTATCGTTTATGTAGGCAAATTTTTAATAATACTTATTGATAGAGAGTAAATGTATCATACATGTATGAATTTGGTATTTTTGGTGTCAAATTTTTTTTGATTAATGTGTCGTAGTGAATATAGTTTGGGATTTGATGGCCTTTTCTTTTCTCCATTTTATGCACATGTTTCGATGTTCAATCCTTCCCCCATCCGCTCTACTCCTTTCTCTTTGAATGTCAATGTTGATATAGTATCCACACCGGCTACATCGTCTTTAAACTCTGCAACGACGTCAGTTTCCCTCGCCATTTTCGGAAAAATACTAGTCAATATGCTTGAATTCTACATACGAGCTTGTATGCATTTCTTTTTCGAATTTATTTGGTCTGTTGGCCCCATAAAAAATAATCACCCAAGTAAAGTTCAGGCGCAAATCCATAATTTGAGTAAATGAATTCATCCGATCAGTAGATGAGCGATTTCCATTTCATGACAGCTCATGTAAAGAATACTCTACACCGTCAATATATCTTATACAAGTATATTTTTCGTCACGTTGAATGTATTCGTGTTGACACTTTAAAACATCGCATACGCCAATCTTAAAATAATGCTTTAGGAATTAGTTTAGTGCATCATAATGACTTGTCTTCTCCTCATGCCGTGATCCAAGAAGTGCGATCCTGACAAATTTGTTTCAGCGACAAGGATTACTATCATCCCATGATTACATTAACATCATCCCTAGGTCGTCTTGACTTTTTATGTCCTGATTCAATGCATGTTGCCGTCAGCGAGGTGAAAAAACCCAGGCCTTTTGCCCTAGGTAAGAACGTGCAACATGCTGAGAGCTGAACGTGTGTTGTGTTATTCAATAACTGCTCAGAGATTTATCAGGTAACTGCTCCGAGATCGATATAAACTAACCCTCGAAATTATAAATAATTTACCAATAATGCCTTGATATGATATGATCTGATCATCAGCTTTATTACATTCAAATAAATAGGGTATAATTTCAGGCGAAATAATATCAAAATTGTACAAAATTGTTTAATCTCTACATGCTCAAGAAGAGATAATTCCAAGTTCAAAAAAATCTCCCACTTTAATAGGATTCAAAAGTTTTACCAAGTCTTCACGATAATGCTTTACGATCAGCAGTTTTTGAACGGGCAAAGATCTCTGATAAGCTCCCCCATCTCCAACAGTCTTGAAAATCCTCTCGAGATCCATTTCTCCCTCTCCCTCTCCCTGGTGGAAATGAGCTCGAACGGAACATGACGATCAAAGGAGGGACGAGCCAGGCGTGCGCGGTGTGCAAGTTCCAGCGGCGGAAGTGCCACAAGGAGTGCCCCCTCGCCCCCTACTTCCCCGCCGACCAGCCGAAGATGTTCCAGAATGCGCACCGCCTCTTCGGCGTGAGCAACATCACCAAGATCCTCAAGCAGGCCCCGCCGGATCTCAAGCAGGAGGCGATGCAGTCGGTCGTGTTCGAGTCCAACATGCGCGCACAGTACCCCGTCCACGGTTGCTGCTGGTACATCCGCCGCCTCCTCTGCCAGCTGCACCAGGTGACCGAGGAGCTCCAGCATGTCAACACGCAGATCGCCATGTGCCGGGACCAAGTCTCGGCCTCCGCCTCGCCTTCTCACTATCCTCCCCCGTCCGAACTGCAGCTAGGGAACGTGGTCCCGACCCGACAATCGTTCCCGGGCATTTTCGTGAACGGGGAAACTACGAAACAATCGTTAATATCTCAACAACCTTACAGAAACTACGAGCCCGAGAACACTGGTCACTTGGCAGCGGTTCAGCCAAACCCGGCTACTACATTACCGGAACTTCTAATGAATTATGGCGCGGAAGTGTTCAGCTACGAGGACGTGCCGTTCGATACGATCACGATCGATAAGGAGGAGTCGAGGTAGTGTCGAAACATCGGACTGACGGGCGATTGTATTGTGCTTCTTCTGTTCATGTGTTTGGAGTTCTGATGCGCTTGATCTGTCTCAAATGCAGCACGGAATCGTCGTTCTCGTTCAGAAACATGACGCACTCCATCGAGCACGCCTCGCGTAATGATCTGAAGAACGCAGCCGCAGGACTCAGCCTAAAGAGTGTCAGATAAGCTCGTTAGCGGCTGAAATTTCATGATTCTTTTCGTTCTTTCCATTCCTGTCTTATTTTTGAAATCTTTTTTTCTTTCCGATTTTGCTTTGACGAGGGAAACTCATCAAGAAAAGTTTTCGCTTTCGACACGTTAAAAATAAGAGATGTCGATAGTTGAGAAATAAGGAACGTCGTTATTTCAGTCCGTCTCCCTTGTAAAGGTTATAATACTCTGTATCATCTCTTTGTTAGCACAATTGCTTGTAAGCACTGGCCAAAGATCCGTGTGTTGTGTGGATTCGAAAATTTAGTTACATAAATTTCATTTAGGTAAATTTAATATGGTACATCAACATAAAATGCTGTACAAATGTTTCGTTAGACTATGATTTCATCTTTTATTTCAACACCATTAAACCAAACAGTACCACTTATCCTAAAGTGTACATCTATGACACGTTTAACAAGATTAATTTTCATCTCATAGAAAATCTCATACTGGTACACCTTACCCAAATTCACCCCACTGTTAAAATGCATACACTTCAGATTGCCATTCTCCATATTAAATTCGTCTTGTAGTTGTCTGCCATATGTGTTGACATGTATACACATCTTAATGGGACAAAAATTGCCATGTACGGCACCAGCAAAGCATGCAAGGGCCTCTTAACCACGTCAGGAGTTTTATTACGTGTTTTGCCGAAAGGACTGAAACAAACAAACACATGGTTTAAAGATTTCGATTGCACAGATTCAACGATGACATGACACAAATAAAATATGTTCAGGAACTTCCTATGCCATTATCTTTTCTCCAATTGGACCCGCAATTAAAATTGACAACGAAGTCTCAGTTCCACCCTTTACAACCCATTTCATGGTAGTGAGATTCCATAAAAAGCACTCAGAATCTTAAGAGATGAGATGAATAAGTTCATTAATACCTATATTATATGAAAAGTTAATCTGTTTGACGGATGAATTTGTACGTCCATATGTAGTTTTATCAACAATAGGTTGGCTTCATTGCGAAAGCATATCCGTCGAATGAAAGTGATTATGTGATGATTGAAATTTAAAAACCGGGACAAGTGGATTAAACATAGAGACACCACTAATCTTCAAATTGTTGGAAAGATGTTCGATCAGATTTTTAATTCTTTTTGTTCGATTGGATCCTTCAACTCCTAAGCTTTTTTTCCCCCAATTAAAATATGAATAAATAGATGAATTGGATCAATCATTTTCGATATGAAATCAAAAAGGAAAAAAAAAACGAGAAAGACCAAGGAGAACAATAGTCTTTCCTACTGTGTACACTGCCCAAAACTTAGAAAGACTAACGAAATGTGGACATCCCATGTACTGTATAAAAGACATACCTTGAACTGTGACTTTCTTTAGGTACTCCTTTTCGCCTTGGTTTGCACGTCTGTCATGCATACTTGTGCCCACTGGTCTCCCCTCAGATAGGGCGAAAAGGAAAGGTCTTATAAGATGGAAATAGTACGAAGGAAAGGTCTTATAAGATGGAGTAAAAGAACACAGCGGGAGTGTTTCGACATGCATCATCCTGGGATCGGAGGGCGTCGTGTCACAAGAGGACGGCACTTGCCAAGAGCTCACAAAAGAGAGACGACTGACGCGGCATGTGCCGTCTCTCCTGCGACACGACTCCCTCAACCCCTTCCATTCGATCTCCCTCGTTGCCACGCCCACTCTCACCCAATCTTTTTGCGTAGCTTACATTCAGTGTCACGAGAAGACTCCATATTTATGGATCAAACGAAGCATTGAATCGTGTCGGTGGGCGTGATGAGGAGAGCTTGTGGGAAAGGGTTTGGTTAAGAATCAATAAAAGTGAAGTGTAAATTACGCTGAAGCAATTCGGGGACGTCCCCTTTGACGGGTTTCAAGTTGGTGGGAACGAGAATAATCTTTGGCAATCCACATGTTCAACAAGGTTGACCCAATCCCATTGGACATGGGCGTTCATACCTTGGAATTCCTTTCTCTTCTAGAGGGCGATGTGTCTTTTGGGAGTGGTTTATGGGAGAGCAAGAAGTCCAAGAAGACTGGCTAGCGTTTGGTGCCTGTCGCTTAGTTACCAGCCAGTGTTGTTTTTTTCTTTTTCCTTCTCGTTTTCTTTCAGCAATTTCATTGCAGTCAAATCGGTCAAAAAAATAGAACCATAAGACTCAGAAGACTTCGGTAATGGGGGGGACCCTGTCGGCTGGTCCACAGATTGAATGTAGGTGGAGAAATCACAAAAGTTAATCACACGGTTTAGTATCAATTTCTCCGGCACCTAGACTTTATTGTTATTATTACTGTCATCATTATTTTTTTGGACTAGGTCAAATCAAGAGAATTAGAGCGGAAAATTGTCCAAAAAGTTATAAACCTATTGCACTTTTGCCAATTCAATCATAAACCTTTTAACTTTGTTAATTGCATCATAAACCTTTTTATTTCTTACCAATCGAGTCTATCCAGCTAACTTTGGCCAAAAATCGCTGACGTGGATATTTTTTATATAATATTTTAATGATTTCTGAATTTTTTAAAATTTTTTCTTTTTTTTTCCTTTTCTCTATTTTTTTTTCTGAATTTTGAAGCTAGGGCCAGCAAGGGCCGCGATTCTGTCGCCCAGATCTGGCTAGGGGAGGCCCTCGCCGGCCCCAAGCAAGGGTATGGGGCCGGTGAGGCCGCCAATGACTTGCTTGGAGCTAGCTAGGGCCGCCAAGCCCTCGCCTAGCTAGATCTAGGTGAGGCGTCACAGCCCTAACCGGGCAAAGGTCGGCCGGCCACCTTCGCCAGCCCTAACTTCAAAACCCACAAAAAATAGAGAAAAGTAAAAAAAACATAAAAAGTTTAGAAATTATTAAAATATTATATAAAAATATCTACATCAGTGATTTCTGGTTAAAACTGGCCGGATGGACTCAATTGGCAAGAAATGAAAAGATTTAGGACTTAATTGGCAAAATTAAAAGGTTTAGGACTGAATTGGCAAAAGTGCAATAGGTTTTAGGATGTTTTGGACAATTTTCCCAAATTAGAGTATGTTTGAGTTTTTCTGGACTTTCAATCGAGTGGGAACTTGACTGGAAGGGGGCTATTTCTCTGACCACTAGATCTTCAAAAGCGATGTACAGATGGAGACAATCAATGCATCCTTCCAATGAATAACCATGAATTAGAGTTGGTGAACTTTCTTAATTTCTGGTGCTTCTCGTGGTGTGGAATGCGTATTACCTGGATGCAACTTCTGTGCCTTTGCCTCGGAATTTCCTGGCAAAACGTTGGTATGAACTCGTTTCAACGACATTTGGACCTAAAGACACCGTTAAAGTTGCACCTTGACAATCATAGCATAGTTTTTCCTTGTATACTAAGGAAATAAAGTCTCACAGATCTCTAGGAAGTTTCGTGTCGATTTGGCAGGCAAAATCCCGCCACTAAACCATGCCCCCTCTTCTTGTCATTGTTCCTTTTGTCATTGGCCACATTCTCATTGGCACTCGAGAAGGGTTTATGTGATGTTACATTCTGCTTCATATAACAATGCTAAGCTTTACATCCACCTACCGGTTGATGCTTTTGGAGACATCGATAGGGGTCTCGCAAAAGTATTACATAGCTTAGAAAATGAATCGCCGTGTTAAAATCTTTATTGGAACTCTTCTTTGCCTCGTTTCATAATAATTTCAATTCTTAAGACTCAGAAGGCACGTGGGCATATATGTGAGAAAGGGGGTGAAAGGGAGAGCTCGATTACTTTGAATCATTTGCGATCACACACTTCGTCTCACTTTCTTCCAATAGAGACATTGCGTATTGATATCTTCATTTACCAATGTGAGGGTAAGTAAGAATAGGTGACCAATGATCTTTTGAGAACATATATGATCGTGGCTATGAAGATGATGAACGCCCCGAAATTTCTCTCTTGGTTTCTTCCTTTTCCATGGCGAGGTGGGTTTGGTTGTTGAACTTGACTTCATCTCCGGAGCTTCATCTTTCTGCACAGCTTGAAATGTGGTAATTAACTGTTCTACAATGCATATTCCCTATATTTTAGTGGAAAACTTGGAGATTACCCCTGCATTTATACCAAATTTCATTTTGCCGTCATAAGTTTGATTTGTATGGAATTCGGATCCTGAAATTTACATCTCAGATCAACCCCAACGTCACTGCCGATCACAATTTGGTTGTGGTTTGGTGATATGATTTCCAGATAAACATGTTGGGGTAATGAATTTCCATAGGCAAGCCACCTGTTTGAAGAAAGCACGACGGTTCATTACAGTTCCAATATTCTAAGTTGTTCGTGCAATGTGGAATTTCTATCTTATGCACTCTAGAATTCTAACTTTTCTGATTTTTTTTTGTAAATATGGAGTATTTGAACCTTACGGCTCGACTAATTTCCATGGACACATGCAAACTGCCCCGTCCACGTGCATGATGTAAGGCTTTTCATTATCATCTCTCATTATTAACAGGGTAAGTTGAAGGGCCGTCGTTGATTTCGGATGAAGTTTTGTATGTGGCACAAATATGACACCGCATTTGATGGCGTTAACAATTGTAGATGAAGAAAGGACATGATCGAATAAATAAAAATAAGTTAGATTGCACAAAAGAAAAGTTCGAGGAGTAGGTTGCGCCAATGACAAAACTTAAAGGACTAAATATCTACTTAACTAGAAGAAAGCAATATTAACATAGAAGTACCAAATGGTGTAAAATAAAAGATTCACATAAATGTTTTTTTGAATTGGAGTAATCACTTCTCAAGGGAATAAACATAGTATTAAAAGCAAAAAAATGCAAAAGGCACAACTAAATTCTTCTTGTAAAATGTCTCTATGCTTTCGACCTCATAGATCTGCCTATAAGTGGCCGGTGTGGACCCTAACAGCTTAAACTGGGAGGGGACGCCATCATTTGCTGATTACACATCCCAATCAAGCGCTCAATCACTCCATCAACTCCTCGAGCTACACGATCCACCAGGCTTTGAGTCTCCCAAGTCCTTCATCGCTACCTAGCATAAGAAACAAGGAAAGACAAATATTATATGACTCATCAACGTAGAGGGAACCGCGAAATGTCACCATCCTCATCGATCTAGTATTCAAGTGGGTTAGAAAAGAGAAGATTTGATAAATGATAATATGAATCAAATGCTTATAAATACGCTAGTGCTAATCGAAAGGGGCACTTGGTAGCCACCACAAGCACAAAATAAGGATGTGATTGTGGAGAGAGAGAGAGAGAGAGAGAGAGAGAGAGAGAGAGAGAGAGAGAGAGAGAGAGTTAGTAGGGCATCTTGTTGCAGGAAAGACAGCACTTGCACGCCACGACTTGTGATACCAAAAAGGCAATGCATGTGCCGTCTTTCCTTGCGACAAGACTCCCCCAACCTCAATGCAAGTTTCGCTCTTCAATGATCTCTCCTTAACCCTTTCTCTTCATCTTTATAGACCACAACTCTCTCTCTCTCTCTCTCTCTCTCTCTCTCTCTCTTCCGTAAATTTCAGTGGAAGTTACGTTAATCTATGGACGGTCTTTGCTGGGGGAGATTGACTAGAGACTTGATCACCGTGTTCGACAAGGGTTTGAATGGGCATTACAGTCGGTGCGAAGTTTCTTAGTCAGATCCATGTCTTGTGTTGAAAGGATCAACTTGCACAACCATCTTAGTAACTAATTGGGTTACAATCAGTCAAAAAAAGGTAAAAGTAGAGAAAGATCTTCATAGTAAACAAGAATAATTATGTTGTTGAATCCTTTGCTCGTTTTCGTTGTCTTTTCTTTGGCGTGACATTTCGGGGAAGCATTGACGCGTTGTCCCATTCGTTGCGATGGAGCCAAGTATTCTTCCTTATATCCAACTGAGACGAAGGTATACTACAAAGAGTTCAGAAAATTGATCATAGTATATGTGTTTGGTCAAGAGGGCTAATAAAAAAAAGTTGATTAGGAAGTTATATGAAGTTACCTGTCAAAAGATGGGAATTTTCGTAAAAATTCATGATATTGTAATTGTTTAAGTCCACGTACACTTCTAAAGTTTCTAATTAGGACTTGTATTCAAGATGAATATAGATTACAAGCAAGAATGATTTTGGGAAATAGCAATTATCTTCTCCGGATTCATGTTATGGATTGAGATTAATGTCTTCATTAACTCTGATAATTAAAGCGTTCATGATCTCATTTAGTATTACCATACAGAAATATACACACTATCTTCCACCCAAAACATCAAATTGGTAATTTCTTGATGCCTTCCTTGCAATTCTATAGCGTCCATCACGCAATTGCAGCGTAGGTGGATCAAAGACTTTGACGTTCCTCAAAAAAGTACTTTAAACCGGTCAATCAGAAGGCTGAATGGAATTCATGTTTCTTAGTCAACAAGCGAGAGAAAAGCAAAGAGCAAGCGACCTCGTACTAATTCATTGAGAAAATGTTTGAATTGTATGATATAGCACTCAGTTTCATGAATTTTGTAGAAGTAGCTGAGTTTAACACATATGACAATGAGCCAAAAGCATATCGTTTTGAGTTTGACTTATGGTTTAATGAGAAAAAGTATATCATGATGATGCTAATATTATGTGATTATTATGATGTCGTGTAACTAACAAATTATTACTGTCAGTATATGTTATGAATATGATCATATTCGTCGTCACGCAGTGAAGAGTCAAGAATTGAAATGGAAAATGAGAAGAAATTTGATTGTAATTCTAAAACATACTTTACCTTTGGGAGCAAGTTGTTAACGTCACCATTAATTTAACTACCTTAAAAGACATTCTCTGTTAGCCGCTAGTCATAATAAATGATGCAGATCACTTTAGTTTAGTTTGTCTCCCGCGCAAGAAGGGAGACTCTTGCTTAGTCAAACAACAAACAGAGGGAAAGACAACAAATCTGACAACATCTGCAAGTTCAGAAAAAAGGTAAGAAGTCACTCTTAGTCTTAGCACACAAAAAGATGGCTTTGATGTGTACGGACCATTAAAGACGCTACGATTCTGGAATCAATCAACGCATTGTTTCACTAATTATGGGAAAAGGGCAAAAACCGTTTTCAGAAAATTAAATCAATTCACGAAATAAAGCACTTTCTCAAGAGAGGCTTGGAAGCTTTTAATAATTAGTCAATGAAAATACTTGTAAGAAACTCTCAAATTTATATCTAGATCTAGGTCACTGAGCTTGAAGGACGTGCTTTCATATGGTTCGGCCATTAGCTTGAATAGTTAGCCAAAATTAAACCATTTACTTCTGATTGAAAGTCCACCGAGAAAATATTAGGTGGTCACGCCTCTACCACGTCAACATATTCCAGTGACATGTGGAGCAACGTCAGCGGTTGGTCCAACTGGAACAGATCTGAAAATACTCTCTGGTATCTCAACATTTTGGTCTCCCTCTCGTCAAGAACGAACAAGGCGTCTCTCTCTATCTTCGTTCTTTTCAAAATTCACTTCTCTCGTGCCTTTGCTCCTAATCAGCTGCATTCTCCAGCGCGTTGCCGCTACCTTCACCTCCAGGAGCCCTGTCGGCAGCTTTGATTCATCGCCTGTGTTTGGTGAGCTTAGATCCGCTGCATTCTCTGGCACGTCGCCGCTGCGCCACCTCCAGGAGCCCCGTCGGCAGCTTCAATTCATCATCCGTGTCCGGCGAGCTTAGATCCGTGCATTCTCCGGCACGTCGCCACTGCCTTCACCTCTTCGGTCGCCTCCAGAAGCCCCATCGGCGGCTGGAATATGGCAGCACCAAGTTTCGCACCAGAACTTGCACTGGTGTGTGAGAGAGAGAGTTCTTGTTCTTGGTGAGATTGTTTAGGGTTTTCTTGTGTTGGAAAATACTTTGAGAAACAATTTCGCAACTTCTCATCTGTTCTCGTGTGATTACTGCTAAACGGGCCTTTGGGTAGTGCGAGCTTCTGCCTGATTCTCACATGTAATTCGTCTTTGACCAGATAATGAAACTGAATGAAACTGAGTCCTCGGCTCGTGGACATAGATAAGCTGTTGAATCGCGTAGATTGGTTTAGTACTTTTATTTGCTTTTCATTATGTATGAACTGTCAATTCTTCTAATTCTTTTGTGATCACACCCTTCATCTCACTTTCTACCGACAGATCCATTGCGCATTGATGTCTTCATTTACCAAATGGTATGTTTGTTGAACTTGACTTCATCTCCAGAGCTTCTTCATCTTTTTGACCAACTTAAAATGTGGTAATCAACTATTCTACAATGTATATTGCATGCATATTGAAGAGAGAATATCTGAGATCACCCCTGCATTTACACCTAATTTGACGTTGCCGGTATAAGTTCGATTTGTATAGATTTGGCTCATGAAAGTTCCATCTTAGATTTGCCCCAACTTCATCACCAATGAGGATTTGGTAAATGTACTTAACTAGAACAAAGCAATATTAAACACTAGAAGTATCAATTGGGCAAAGCAGGATGTTTGGGTTGTGGAGAGGAGACTGGGAAATGGTGTGTCCTCACAAGCCCTACCACTCGATCTAGAGTTCGGTGGAGGAGAGCAATCAGGTAGAAACAGCCTTCCAAAGGGTTCGGATTGGATGGGGATATGAAGCTGGAAAACTCTCTGAATCACAAACCCAGGAAAAAGACAACTTCCAACTCTGCGGCCACCAGCCTCTTGAGTGTTTTATCCAATCATGGTACCAGCAAGAAAGAACAAACAGAAGACAGCCACAAGAGTCGATCGAATCGTGAATGGCTCTTGCGCATTTTTGAAACAAATCGAACCCACAAGAGCAACATTCTCATTTGCACATGAATTTGCAAGGAAAACATAGAAGGTTTCAGCAATTTGGACCATGTGAATGTTACCAAGAGCGGCACTCTTGAATAAAATGGAGCACGCATTGCTCGTCCCTAGAGTTTCTCGATCGATTTAACATATCATCTTGCAAGTCTTTAAATGGAGACAAATATCCCCCAAACTGCAAAAGTTCCTAACAATACACTCCAATAAACTACAAAACTGCTGGCTGTTTTTTTCTTTTCTTCTAAATCATCTGAAACGGCCACAAACAGATAAAGATCATGCTCTCCATAACGATGTGCTGCGAAAAATAATGGTATTTACAAAAAGTCAGTTAACAGAGACGTAGAGGGAACCACGAAAAGTCATCGCACGCATTGAATCGGTATTCAAGTGGGTTAAAAACGACAGGATTTAATAGGATTATATGGATCAAATGCTCATGAGAAAGCTAGTGACAATCGAGAGTAGGACTTACGAGCCAACCACAAGCACATAATAAGGATATGATTATGGAGAGAGAGAGAGAGAGAGAGAGAGAGAAAGAGAGGTAGTAGGGCATCTGGTCGCAAGAACAGACGGCCCTTGCACACCATGACTTGACAACAATCAATTGAATACCAAAAGGCAATGCAAGTGCCGTCTCTCCTTGCGACAAGACTCCCCAACCTCAATGTAAGTTTCGCTCTGCAATGGTCTCTCCTCAGCCCTCTCCCTTCATATTTATAGTCAACAGCTCTCTCTCTCTCTCTCTCTCTCTCTCTCTCTCTCTCTCTCTCTCTCTCTCTCTCTCTCTCTCTCTCTCTGTGCAAGTGTTTGCGTGATGTTGGAGTGTATCCCATACGTTGGTGCAAGTGTTTGCGTGATGTTCGAGTGTATCCCATACGCTGGTGTTTTATGTAAATTACAGGGGAAGTTACATCGATCTTTTGGACGGTCTTTGCTGGAGAAGAAGATTCAGGAGAAATTCAATAACCGTGTTCAACAAGGGTTTTGAATGGGCATTATAGTTCTTACGAAGTTTCTTAATCTGATCCGTCTTTGTCGAAAGGATCGACTTGCACGACCCGCTTATTAAGTAATTGGGTTACAATCAGTCAAAAAAGAAGAAGGTAAATCATGACAGAGAACAGTAGTAATTATGCTGCTGGATCCTTCACTCGTTTTCGTTGTGTTTGCTTTTGCGTGGCATTCCGGAGGATGTGTTGTATACTACAAGAGCACAGAAATTTGATCATGGTATATGTGCTTGGTTGAGAGGGCTAGTAAAAAAAAACCTGATTAGAGAGTTCCCTGAAGTTAGCTGTCAATAGATGGGAATTTCACAAATGAAATTATAATTGTTTCATTCAATGTACAATTCTTAAAGTACTAATTAGGACTTGTATCCAATATTAACCCAGATTTATAAGTGTGAACAATTTTGGGATATTAGCAATTAACTTCTCTAGAACCGTGTTGTGGATTATTTAGTGATTAATTAATGTCTTCATAATCATAAATTCTGATAGTTAAAGGGTTCATGTTGACACTTACTATACACACACGTAAATACACACTATCTTCTGCCAAGAAGATTAACCTTTCAATTTCTTGATGCCTTCCTTGTCATTCTATGGCATCCATCACGTAATTGCGACGTAGGTGGATCAAAGACTCAGAAGTTCTGGAAATATACTTTACACCAGTCAATCGGAAGGCTAAATGGCATATATGTTACTTGGTTGATGTGTGAGAGAAAAGCAAACCGGAGGCAACACTGTGGGGAAAATTATCTGAAAAATCATAAACCTATTGTACGATGACCAATTCAATCCTAATCTTTTTGACGATTACCCCCAACTTCACCGCCAATGAGAATTCGGTTGTAGTCTGATGATGTAATTCGCAGATAGACATGTTTATGCTTCATCTGTATATGTTGGCTGTACATAGTGGGCAATGAATTTCCATAGACAAGCTACATGTTTGAAGAAGCACCGTTCAGTGCAGTTATTAATATTCTAAGTTTGTTGTTTGTGCAATGTCGAATTTTTTATCTTGCGCACTCCAGAACTCGAACTTTTGCAATCTGTTTACTTTTTAAATAGGAAGTATTTAAACCTTATAGCTCGATTATTCCCCATGGATATAAGCAAACTGCCTTGTCCCCATCCGTGTACATCGGGCAAGACTTTTTATCTTCATCTCTCATTATTAACAACATCAGTTGAAGTGGCTTCACTGACTGTGATTGAAGTTTTATATGTGGCGCTAATATGACACCGTAATTGAAATAAACAAAAAAAAAAAAAAACAAAAAGGAAGATTGTATGTATGTATGTATGCATGTATGTATGTATAGAGACAGAGTAAAATGAATACTTTCTGGAAATGGAATTATTCACGTCTCAAGAGAATGAACATAGTATCAAATGAAAAAAAGAAAGGCACAACTAAATTCTTGTTGCAAAATGTTTCTATGCTGTCGACCTCCAGGTCCGTCGATGAGTAGCTGGCCTGGCTCCTAGTATAGCTTAAACTAAGCAGGGGACGCCGTCATTTGTTGATCTTGCATCCCAAACGCGCAATCAACTCCTTGAACTATAAACAACATGGGATTCACCGAGTTTCAAGTCTCACTAGTCCTTCATCGCCACCTGACATACGAAGCAAGAAAAGACAATCAGTATAGGACTATAGACATGAAAGGACCGCAAAGATCGGCAACACTCATTGAATTGGTATTCAAGTGACTTAGAAAAGAAGGAAATAATAGGAATATATGAATCAAATTTTCGTAAGAGTACTAGTGATAATTGAGAGTAGGACTTGGGAGCCACCACAAGCACAAGTAAGGGTGTGATCATGGAGATAGAAAGGTGGTAGGGCATCTTGTCGCAGGAAAAGACAGCACTTGCACACCATGACTTGTAATATACCAAAAGACAATGCAAGTGCCGTCTCTCCTTGCGACAAGACTCCCCCGAACCTCAAAGCAAGTTTCGCTCTTCAATGGTCTCCCCTTGACCTTCTCTCTTCATATTTGTAGTCCACAGGCCTCTCTCTCTCTCTCTCTCTCTCTCTCTCTCTCTCTCTCTCTCTCTCTCTCTCTGCATGTCTTCTTTCTAAATTACAGGATGAATCTTGAGACGGTCTTTGTTGGGGGACTAGAAATTCAATCACCGTGTTCAACAAGGGTTTGAATGGGCATTAGAGTACGTACGGAGTTTCTTAATTCGACCCATGAGACTCTGTCGAAAGGATGGACTCGCACAACTAGCTCATTAATTAATTGGGTTGCAAATTACAATCAATCCAAAGAAAGGTAAACGTAGAGCAAAATCATGATAAAGAACAGCAGACATTGATGAGGTGTTATTATATAGACTTAATCTATGTACATCAGAATCATCATAACCATTGAATGTGTGGGCCTCACTGTGGGGTCTATACATTCAATGAATATGATCATTTTGGTCTACATTCGACCAAGTCTATGTAATGTTTTCCATGCATGCATATACCATAGATATTGTGATCCTATAGTCGCATCCGGTTCTTATTGGACTCGTAATTTTCCCGCAAAGAAAAGTAAATCGGTATCTTGTATAGTTTTTATAGTTCAAATTAGTAAAACTTCACCATGATTTGTCTAATTTAGGTGTATCTACTAGGCTAAAATTTCTTCTAATTAACTGAAACTTACAAGGGTAAGCGTGTGCAGATGAAGGTCGAATCCTTTACCCGTTTTCGTTGTCTTTTGTTTTGTATAGCATTTCAAAGAAGTGTTGAAGTGTTGTCCCGTTCGATTCGATGGAACCAAATGTCCTTCCTTCTATCCAACATAGACGAAGGTATAACGAGACTTTAGAAAATTGATCGTGGTATATTTGTTAGGCTGAGAGGGTCAATGAAAAAAGTTGATTAGGAAAGTTTCCTGAAGTTACCCGTATGGGAAATTTCGTAGAAATCCATTAAATTATAGTTTTAAAGGAATTCCAATTCGAAACTTAGTTTTTCCAGGTGAAATGCCCCATTTTCATTCCTTTAGTAACTCACAAATAATATGCTATTATCCTACGAGTAGATTTTTATTTGTCTCAATTTTTCAATGCCATGTAACTCGAAGGCAGTTGAGTTGGCACGTTGCTTAGAATTATTCCACGTTACTTTTCATTGGGTTCATGTTGACATTGACTATGACTATATATTAACCGATTAGTTTCTTGATGCCTCCCTTGTAATTCTGCGGCATCCATCACCACAATTGGAACGAAGCGGGATCAAAGACTTGGAAGTTCTAGAAGAATACTTTAAACCAGTCAATCGGAAGGCTAAGGGTGCATTTGGTAACTTGCCAAATAATGACTGATTTTATTCTTTTGTTCCAGGAAACAAAAAAAGAACAAAAATCCATTCAGTAAATTTTTTTATTCCTGAATACAAGTTTGTTCCCAAAATCAGTTTTGGAACAGATTCAAGAATAAAAAAAAAAGTTGATTTTTGATTCTGGGAGCAAGAATAAGATATATAAGAGAATTTTTTTTTCTTTTTCTTCTTTCCTTCCTGGCTATGGTTAGTTCTTCTTCTTTCTTGGCTTGTGGCCGGCGAGGGCGAGGGCTGGACCCTCGTAGCCCCCGCCCAGGTCGCGAGTAGCGAGGACGGCTCTCATCCAGTCAGCGAGGGTCCAGCCCTAGCCCTCGCCCGCGCCCTCGCTGGCGAGGGTACCGACGCCCTTGCCAGCCCTAGCCTGTGGCTGGTCGCTGGCTATGGCCAAGAAGGAGAAGAAGAAAAAAAGAAAAGAAAAAAAAAGAAAGAAATATTAAAATATTAAAATATTATTAATAAAACGAAATTTTGTATAGTTACCAAATGCATTTTTGTTCTTTTTCTATTCTAGAAATGGAAATTTTGGACCATAACTAAATGCTTTCAAATGCTTAGAAATTATTTTCTGGAACAAAATAAAAAAAAATCATTTCTGAGCAGAAATTGTTTCCGGAAACAGAATGGTTACCAAACGCATCCTAAGTGTTATTATACGTTTCTCAGTCAATGCATGATAAAAAAGCAAAGCGGAAGCAACCTCGCGTAAATTCACCAAGAAAATGTGTGCATAGTACGATATTGCACTCGTTTTCATGCATTTTGGTGGAAGCCGCTTAGTCTAACCCACGACAATGACCTAAAAGCACATGTGGATGATATCTATCACTTGTAAATTACCAATCCGAGGTATGGTTTCAACCTCCAAGAGAAGGAGAAAATATATACACCCCTTGATCTAAATGTAATTTTATGTATGTGCACATTTTAGGGATAGTGATTGTGTATTTTGCCAAGAAATTAATTAGAATAATAACAAAACAGAAAGAAATTAACTATGGACGCTGTGTTTTACTTCCTTCATGGTAAGAAGAAGTCTCAAACCGATGTGTTATAATAATGGGCACCACCTATATTTATCTTCGGCTTAAATTGTCCTTGAGTGATGTCTATCTTTATAATCATCTAATTAGAAAAACGGCTTGTTCTAACTAGAAATGGAAGAAAATATGGCCATAGTATCTTAACACCCATCGTACGACTAATTCGCCATATACAGTTAAACAGTGCAAAATGCTATGTGGAAATGTCCATTTCCTTTTATGACGTGGTCCAGTGTGTACACATCAAAGCAATAAATTCATTCTTTTGAATTTCTCAAAAGAGTATCGTAAGATGGCGCGCTTCTCTCCCTCGGTCTTGCACGGGCCAGACACAACCATCTGCGATCGAAAGTGCTTGGTGCGAATAGAATAATCAATGAAGTACAAAAGGGATCATTCGAACATTAAAGAAATACATGTGAATAGGAGGACAAATGCTCAGCAAATTAATAGATAGATTCTCCTAGGTAGATGAAATTTAGGTAGATATATTTTTTAATACTGAGTCTAGATTAGCCGTAAAAGATTTATTTTATAGATTGTTTGATGGGCCTAGCTGGAAAGAGAACCTTTCCATTACAAAATACGAGGAATGATGTCTAATCCCTCTCCTGCGTCACGATAGACACTGACATTATAGTTGACGACTATTAATCAAACATAATAAAGGGGAATACAAATCAATTAATACTATTTCATCGTCAGCTTAATGTGAGTTACAAACTCATCTCTAAGCTGCTAGCGAATAGACTGAAAGTGTTCATTGATCATATTATTTCACCTCAGCAATCCGCTTTTTTTCCGGGTAGAAATATTCAAGAGGATTATGTACTTGCACAGGAAATCATAGACTCTACAAGAAAGAAACAAAAGGGGAGGTCTTTCATGGGAGTCAAGGTTCATATGTCAAAAACCTACTATAGAATAGATTGGAAAATACTTTATGCAATACTCAAGAGCCTGAGATTTTCAGACCATTTTCGTAGGCTCAGAAACAAATGTATTTCGACAATTCATTATGCTTTGCTCATCTACGGTAGACCGGCAGGCAGTTTTAAATCTCAAAAGGGCCTTCGTCAAGGCATGCTACAAGAGTACAGAAAATTTGATGATGGTATATGTGATTGGTTGAGAGGGCTAACAAAAAATGTTAATCGAGAAGTTCCCTAAAGTTATCTGTCAACAAATGGGAATTCTCGTAAAAATCCATGAAATTATAATTCTTTGGTGACATTTACTATCACTATATATACATACACACACTATCTTCCACCTGAAATATTAACCTTCTAATTTCTTGATGCCTTCCTATTAATTCTATGGCATCCATAGCGAAATTGCAATGTAGGTGGACCAAAGACTTAAAAGTTCTAGAAAAATACTTTAACTCGGTCAATCGGAAGACTAAATGGAATATATGTCTCTTAGTCTTTGCGCAAGAGAAAAGCAATGAGGAAGCAACCTCGTGCTAATTGACGGAGAAAAAGTGTGCATGGTATAATATTGCGCTCATTTCACAAATTTTGTAGAAGTAACTTCGTTGAACACACACATTAACCCAAAAGCACATGATTTTGAGTTTGACTTACGATTTGTAGGGGAAAAGTACTTGAAGGGGGCGGTTTCGCCACGTTACGGTGATGACGTGGTGTAATGGATTGATTACCATTGCCAACATGTACTACGAATCCCATCCTACCCGACGTCACACAGTGAGGGAGCTAGGATTTTGGTTAAGGGGGACTGAAAATAGTAAGTACTAATTTTGCATCAGAAATTTGATTCTGATATAAATCTAAGTGGCAGACGCGAGGACACCAATGCGGTTCTAGCGTAAATTCCGAACATACTTTATCTGGGTAGGAAGTTTTTAGCTGCACCACTAATTTAACTACCATAAAAGACATGCTCCATAATATGCTGGTCACATAGTAAAATGATGCAAGTCACTTTAGTTTAGTTTGTCTCCCCCACAAGCGGGCAGAATCTTGGTTAATCAAACAATAAGAGAAAGAAAGACAAGAATCTTGAACTCCGTTAATGGGGGCAAAAATCTGTACTAAACCCCTAAAAGGTCAACATGCTGTTTCACTAATTATGTAAAGAAGGGAAAGAAACCATTTCTAGAAAATTAAATTATGATTATGCAACATAAAAATACTTCCCCGAAGGAGGCATGCATGCTTTCATTGATCAGTCTTGTCGATGAACCATTAGGGTTACATGGTGGCCGCATCGGCAATATCACATCAGCCATTTGATGGCATTAATAAGGGTAGATGAACAAAGGCCTGGGTCCAATAAATAAAGGTTAATATTTCGAAAAATCTCAAATTAATATATTTATGACTAATTTATCAAAAATTAATTTTTTGACAATAAAAAATAGCAAACTGGTACACCTATAACAAATTTACTCCAAACTAATTTTTTGACCACATGACAAATTCACCTTTTGTTAAATTGAATTAATATCACGAAAAATTATAAATTGGTACATCTGTGACAAATGGATGGAAAAACCCCAAATTGGTATACCCGTTAACTACCACGTATCATCCAACATAGAAATTTGACAGTAAAATTTAACGGAAACTAATAGAAGGTAAAATGTCACAAACATACCAGTTTGGGGTTTTAGTGATCAAAAAATTAGTTTGGGATAAATTTATCACGTATATATCAGTTTAGAATTTTTCATGGTATTAATCCTAAATAAAAAGGAAACTTTAAATTGCACAAAAGAAAAGTAGAGGATCAAGTTGTACAGACAACAAAACTTATACTTGATTAGAAGAAAGCAATAGTAATACATGAAGAATTTTTGGTACAAAATAAAAGATTCCATTGAATACTTTTTTGAAATGAAATATTCATTTCTGAAGGGAACAAATGTAGTATTAAAAGAATAAAAAGGTGCCCAAATATATTATTCTAGTATAACGTTTCTATGCTTTCGATCTCCTAGGTCCGCCAATGGGTGGCTGGCATGGCCTCCTAATAGCTTAAATTGAGCCGGGGTTGCCGTCATTCGTTGATTTCGCATCCGAACTAAGTATTTAATTACTCAACCAACTATACACAGAATTCATTGTGTTTCAAGTCCCACAAGTCCTTCATTGTCACCCGGCATAAAAACAAGAAAAGACGATGAGTATAGGACTATCGACAGAGAGGGAACCGCGAAAATCCATCACACGCATTGAATTTGTATTCTAAGTGGGTTAGGAAAGAAAGAATTCGATAGGATCGTACGAATCAAATGCTCGTACGGGGTACTAGTGATGATTGAAAGTAGGAATTGGGGGCCACCACAAGCACAAATAAGGATGTAACAACTACGGAGAAAGAGGGCGTTAGTAGGGCATCTTGCCGCAGGAAAAGACGGCACTTTTTTTTTTTTTGAAAAGACGGCACTTGCACGCCATGACTTGTAATACGAAAAGGCAATGCATGTGCCGTCTCTACTTGCAACGGGACTTCCCCAACCTCAATGTAAGTGTCGCTCTTCAATGGTCTCTCCTTAACCCTCTTTGCTTCATCTTCATAGACCACAACTCTCTCTCTCTCTCTCTCTCTCTCTGTGCATGTGTTTGCGTGCTGTTCAAGTGCAATCCGTTGGTCTTTTATGTAAATTTCAGGGGCAGTTACATTGATGTTTAGACGGTCTTTGCAGGGGTAGATTGACTAGAAACTTAATCCCCCGAGTTCCACAAGGGTTTGAATGGGCATTACAGTTGGTACGAAGTTTCTTAATTAGATCTATGTCTTGTCTTGAAAGGATCAACTTTGCACAACCACCCTATTAACTAATCGGGTTACAATCCTTACCAAAAAAAAACTAATCGGGTTACAATCAGTTAAAGTTGTACAAGTAGAGAAAGATCATTATAGAGAACAGTAGCAGATTAGTAATTATGTTGCTGAAATCCTTTACTCCTTTTTGTTTTCTTTTCTTTTGCGTGACATTCCGGAGCAGCGTTGATGCATTGTCCCATTCGTTTCGATGGAACTAGATATTCTTCATAATATCCAACAAAAACGAAGGTATACTACAAAGAGTACAGAAAATTGATCATGGTTTGGTCGAGAGGGCTAACAAAAGAAGTTGATTAGGAAGTTCCCTGAAGCAACCTGTTAGCAGATGGAAATTTTCAAAGAAATTCATGAAATTATAATTGTTTCAGTCTAGATGCACTTCTATAGTTCTTATTAGGACTTGTTTTCAAGTTGAACCTAGATTTACAAGTAAGAACAAGTTTGGGAAATTAGCAATTATCTTCTCCAGATTCGTGTAATGGTTCAAAATTAATGTCTTCATAAACTCTAATAATTAAAGGTTTCATGATCTCATTTAGTATTACCATATAAAAATGTACACACTATCTTCCGGCAAAAACATTAAATCAGTAATTTCTTGATGCCTTCCTAGTAATTCTATGTCATTCATCACGCAATTGCATGGCAGGTGGAACAAAGACTTAGAAGTTTCGGAAAAATACTAAGTCAGTCAATCGGAAGACTAAATTGAATATGTGTCTCTTAGTCGATGGGCATGAGGGAAAAGAAAAGGGGAAGCAACCTCCGGCTAATTGATGAAAAAAATATATGAATGGTATAATATTGCACTTGTTTCACGCATTTCGTAGAAGTAGCTCAATTTAACACACGATAAGCACCCAAAAAGCACACGTGGATGATATCCATCACTTGTAAATCACTGAAGCATAGTTAGACATCTATGAGATGGAGAAAATATATACAGCCCTTAATATGAATGTGTTTTCATATATGTGTATGTTTGTAGGGATAGTGATAGTGTTTTTGACGGAGTCTAATGTGTACACATCAAACCAATAATTAACTTGTTCAATCATGCAAACTTAGTCTACCGAAAGAGGGGAAAAAATAGGCTTGAGCAATAACTTCTCCTGCTTTTCCATGCCAAAATAATGTTTAGACACCTCAAAAGGTGCCTACCTTTCAAACAATTATATTAAAACCTTACTAAAGCAGGGTTTTCGCAACACGCCTCCCACATTGCACACTAGGTTGAACTTTTCGTCACTTCCCGCTCTGCAAGAATATTCGACAACGACTTGAATCCTTCTGTCACTTTCAGTTGAATATTCAAAAAGTTTCTCCAAGAGTCAGATGGCGCTTCCTCGATCTTGCACAAGTCAAAAATAGCCATCTTCGGACGAAAATCGTTTCATACTTCGATTGTGCATCAGACTCACCAGACCCTGCCGAATCAATAGAGATATAAAGATTTCACATGAAAATTATAAAAATTACTTTAAAATACACACAACGAGCGCCAACTTTTAAACCGTCCCCGCCTGAAAACTACATATCACTCTCACAATCTAGTGTTGGATTTTTGTTTTGTTTTGTGCAAGATACTAGTGTGAAAGGAAATTAGAATAATCGTTGAAGAACATAAATGGAACATTAGAATATAAAAGAAATTTGCGTGTAGGAGGAACAAGTGCTTAGTAAATTTTTTTTTATGAGCAAGTGCTTAGTAAATTAATAGATAAATTCTCCTAGGCACATGAAATTAGGAAAAGTTATTTTAAATACTGGTGTCTACATACATTTGTTTTTGTGCAAAAGTGCTAGTGTCAAAAGAATTATCATTGAAAAACAACAAATGGGAACATTAGAACATTAAAAAGAGAAATTTGCAAGTGGACACGTGCGGAGCAAATTATTCGGTAAATATTAGGAAAAGCTATTAACATAATTGTTGATATGTCTAGTCTACCTTCCACCCTATCTACCAGTTTTATGGGACATCAATACGTCATTGTCAACGCTTAGCTGGACAGAACCTTTGCAGTTTGCACCACAAAATACGAGGAATGACGACGTTATCTCTCTCTTACGTCATGGTAGACACTGACACTACAGTTGACGACATATATATCAAATATTATTGCGTGATAAAAAAGAATAGTAATCAAACACTACCGTTTCATCGTCGGCACGACGATGACGGGTCAACGAGGGCATCTTCTTCTTCTTCTTCTTCTTCCTCACCTGATTCTCAGGCCTCAAAGTATTGGATCCTTTGAAGCTGTGCTCAGAATTCTGATGGACGCAAGCCATAAAACCTAATCCTTTTTTCTGTCAAAGAGAAGCCAAACATCATCATCATCATCATCATCCCTTTCGCATTCGAGTTCTTGAACGGCAAAGAACATGGAGAGGAAATCTAGAGACCCACGTCTGGGGCTTTGGTTTTGGTTCTGATGAGATACGATCTTGCGTGCGAGATACAGACAGGGAAGTGAAGAAACAAGGGGAAAAGTGCACTTACGGAGAGACGCTTACATTGTCGCGACACGAAACAGGATGGGGAGAGACCCATGAACAAAGCGACTCGTTGAAGGAGACGACGCCGACGACCAAACCAACAGCAGCATCTCAACATGGAGAGTAAAACAGAGACCCACGTCTGGAGCTTTGGTTTTGGTTCTGATGAGATACGATCTTGCGTGCGAAATACAAGGCAGGAAACGAAGAAACAAGGGGAAAAGAGCATTCACAGAGAGACGCTTACATTGTCGCTACACGAAACAGGATGAGAAGAGAGCCATGAACAAAGCGACTCGTTGAAGGAGACGACGACGACCACCATACCAACAGCAGCAACTCAACATGGAGAGGAAAACAGAGACCCACGTCTGGTGCTTTGGTTTTGGTTCTGATGAGATACGATCCAGCGTGTGAAATACAGACAGGAAGCGAAGAAACGAAGGGAAAAGAGCACTTACAGACAGACGCTTTCGTTGTTGCTGCACGAAACAAGATGAGAAGAGAGCCATGAACAAAGCGACTCATTGAAGGAGACGAAGACAAAGACGATGACGAAACCAACAGCAGCAACTCAACATGGAGAGGAAATCAGAGACCCACGTCTGGAGCTTTGGTTTTGGTTCTGATGAGATACGATCTTGCGTGCGAATTACAAGATAGGAAGTGAAGAAACAAGGGGAAAAGAGCACTTACAGAGAGATGCTTACGTTGTTGCTACACGAAACAAGATGAGAAGAGAGCGATGAACAAAGCGACTCGTTGAAGGAGACGACGACAACGACCAAACCAACAGCAGCAACTCAAAACTCTTCTGTTGGTATACGCCGATTACTGACTAAATCACAGAAGAAAAGCAAAAAATCGGGGTGATGGAAAATTAGAGTGGCGAAAATAGAAAAAAAAACATGGATGGATGAAGGAGTTGAAGGGGTTCATGCCGCAGAAGGATGGCGCCTGCGTTATGCATTGCAGGCGCTATCTCTCCTGCGACAGGAGCCCCTCAAACTCCATTTTCTTTCTTCTTCTTCTTCTTCAATCGTGCGGAGAACACACATCTCTTGCCACCTGTATTAATAGCTACAGTTAGGGTTTTCTTCTTAAAAATTTTTTGGTCCTCCAACACTGTAATTGGTTCAATGTCTTTTCATCATTAGAAAAAGAAATTCCACGCGAGGAAAGACTCAGTTCGATTAAAAGTCACGTTTTCCAGGGGTACATTGAATATGGTTATGTCGTTATGAGTCTACTCCCTCCTTCTCTAACAATTTCCATCTCATATTTAAAAGTATTTTCTTTAATTAATGCATGTTCCCATTATTAAGAGCTAAGATACTGTGCTACAATCAAATTATAGGTTTTCTTTCTATTAATATTTGGATTTTAAGTAGTTTTAGTTAGATTCAATTGGACTAGCCTTGGACACGTTAGTAACTACTTCAACTAGACTTCATTAGTGACTACATATACTCGACTATAGTAAAGAGGTGTGTTGCTTGTGCGACCCATACTATATATATTTACTGTTACTGGACAAGTATAAGAGTTACGTCTTGACTCAATAAATTCTCTTTTATAAAGTTTGGTTAATGTCGTGATCCATAAGCTTACCTCCATCAATATTAACGATATATCACATCGGTCAAGGAAAAATTTGATAACCAACGTGTACAAAAGCTATAAATACCGATGCTATGTAGTTTTATTAAGAGATCACGCGGATCGATCTTGCTAGCTCACCAATATCTAGTAACAAGTCTTTCGCAAATCTCTTTTTTTTGTAATCGGTTTCAACTTGCGTTTTATGATCAAGTTGTTTGTCTTGCAGGGTGTTTTATGTACAAATAAATCTTACCCAGTGAGAGGTGCCCACGTTACAGACGACTTTGCATAATGCCTCCTCTGGATCAGCCTGGTCAACGCTTTCGAACAAAGACAGAAGGATGCTAGCTGGTTGTCAAAACCTTGGACTTTGAACTATGAATTGAATTGGGCAGCCAAGCACTTAAATTAGTATAGTGACAGGATATAAGTTATAACTAATACGGCAGACTGACCCTTATCTTTAGGATTTTATTCTGCCCCGGTTGTACGCTTAACCTTAGCTGAGAACATCCGCATAATTTCTTTTAATAGTTCAAGATTCCTATTCCCTGCAAGCTCATGCATTGAATATGTGTAGTGGTGACGAGTCAACGAAGACCATTGACTCCACCAAATGTGAACAGAAGGCTGTTGGGTGGAAACGGAGACAGAGATGTCTCGTGTCTGAACGAAGAATCCATGCACGTAGGTTGAACAGACGAGGTCAACAACCTTCCAGAACAAAAGATATGCCAACTTACTGGTCCCGGACAGCCTGTTACTCGAGCTGATACTTCCTAGTCGAACGAATTGACAACCCATAGAACCCCCCGTGTCATTCGCCGGAAGATTCGAGCAGGAGAGGTTGACCAGCAGACTTGTACCTTGGTCTTCAGTTTCAGATGAATCTAGGGATCGGCGTCAATTTTCACGGAGGATACTGTAGTCTCCCACACGTCCAGCACCATTGATATGTGAGGTGGCAGCAGCAGATAGGGTTTTTATTCTGATGTGGGATACCGATCTAGAAGCTCCACTAGAAGGATGATTGATGTGCTTTTAGGAAACTTTTGGGCATATGACGAGGTCAAGATGGTCCAATCTTACCGCAGGACAAGCTCCGGACATACGTAGGTCAAGGCGGGCCAACAGACGAGGGCATAATTTTCTCCGCATGCCTCTGACAAACCCGTGCATGTGAAAGACAATTGTGCTCAAATCGACTGTTGACCCGACCTTTCTAGTAGAATGTAAGAATGTAAATCAATCACGTCAAATAGGGAAGGAGATTACTGTTGGGTGTTCCATTCCGCGCGTCATATTGTTCGCGGTTTAATTTGTTTGAGCCCAAGGTTAATTCCCAAGACACGCAATTTATGTCTTTTGTTGAATAAGCCGAGGGAGCAAGCGCAGGAGATCCGACTATTTGAAGGCTCTATAAACCCTATGAATGGTTCAATCTAGACCTTTAGCTTTTTGCACTCAATTGACGAGATTTGAACAAGCGATTTCTAGTTCAAGGACTGGAAATCCCCTTTTTCTTGAACCAGTCATGCCAATCCCGGGATCAAAGTTTTAGTCATTAATTTTTTTAATTAAAATCATGATTGGTGAAATTCCTTAAAGATCCACATTATGTCATGGCCTTACCACTTAGGCATCCATAACAAACGGGGAACTTACTTTTCTTTTCTTTTTCTTTTCGATTGTGCCTTGTTACAATTGCGGCTAAGTCGCATATTTCTAAGCCAGCTCAGGACCTTTACATCCTGCACCAAATTCGAATGTGACGATCTTAATATATATATATATATATATATATATATATATATATATATATTTTGACTTCCTGCACCAAATTCCAATGTGACGATCTTAATATATATATATATATATGAACGATCCAAAAGCGATGGCAGATATAGTTATGTGTCTATTATACAAACCTATTGACGGCTTAGGCTATTGCCTCCTTAAATAAACCCCATAAAAAAAAGAAAATTTCAACTAGCCCAAGTAATGACCTCCTCAGCGGCTATGAAAGTTTAGTGAAAAGTAAAATGATGTCCATCCAATTGAGCCCAGAGGCTGCACCAGAGCCCACTCCATATGCATCTTACTCAACTATACTGCGTGAGCCGGGCGTTGACAATAGTTGAGTTTGGTTCGGATTTCTTCTAAATTTTTTTTAATCAAAATCAAAGATTCCTCCACTGTTGTTTTGGGACTTGAGGCCTTTTGGACTTGTGCTGGTCTCTTCTAGCCCAGAGGCCGAGTCTTTACTATCCTCTCGTCTCTCTCATGTTTCTTTCCTTTGATAAACTGAGATACCTTCTTTGTCTGGTGGCCAACGATAGGGAGATAGGGTAAGGTATCTAAAACACATGTATATCTATGGTTCACTTGGCTTGCTGGATCCTGAATGATGTCCCTCGGCCGAAAGTACCCAAATAATGTCGAGCAGAAACAGATGAGAATTTTAGCCGAAGTGGACTGATTGCATAGTCGTGGCCCCTAATCTCTACACTTGATTCGACAGTTCTAAGAATGTAATATACATATATGAGGCAGGGAATTCCGTTGGACATTACAAAAACCTTTCTGAACTAGAACTTAAGGCTCGCAACCTGGCTAAGACTAGCTCTTCTTTTTCTTTGGACAAGCAATTGGAACAGGAAGGAAATGCAAAAGAAAATCATATCAATTCTTGCTAAATGAGCTCGGTCCTCTGATTTTGCTCATTCTTTTGTTTCCACCTTCACTTCTTCGATGCTCTCTTCACCCTTCAACTCTGCTTCCTTCGCTCTCGACCCGCCCTCCATCTTCGCCTTCTCGAGCGCCCCGATCAGGCTCTCCAAGCAAACCTCGGCATTCTTGGAAGCACTCTTGGGCATCAGGTGCTCCGCCACGTCGGCGGGCGTCAGGTCGACCTCTCTCAATAGCTTCCCAATATGGTCGAACAGGTGGTGGGCATCGATGCCGAGGTAGTTCTTGGCCAGGACCATGAACGCCTCGGACCTGCAATACGATAGCTCCACGTGCTTGTCCATCCGGCCCACCCTTATCAGCGCTGGGTCGAGCTTCTCGATGTGGTTCGTCGTGAAGACGAGCAGCCTCTCTCCGCCGCACGACGACCACAGGCCGTCGATGAAGTTCAGGAGCCCCGAGAGCGTGACCCTGCTTGCCTTCTCGCCGTCCAGATCCAGATCCTTCGCTGCCCGCTTCCCCGGGTCTCTGACCTCGTCATCCTTGACCTTCTCCACTTTCTCCTTCTTCTTCCTCTGGCCCGTCAGCTCCAGCGAGCAGTCGATGTCCTCGATCACGATGATCGACTTGCTTGACGTCTCGATCAGGAGCCTCCTAAGCGACGTGTTGTCCTCCACCGCAGTGAGCTCGAGGTCGTAGATGTCGTAATTCAGGAGGTTAGCCATCGCGGCGATCATTGTCGACTTGCCCGTCCCAGGCGGGCCGAACAGCAAGTACCCACGCTTCCAGGCCCTGCCGATTCGCGCATAGAACTCCTCATTCTTGCTGAAGGTGATGAGGTCGTCGATGATATCTTGCTTCTCGCCGGGGTCCATGGCAAGGGTGTTGAAAGTAGCTGGGTGCTCGAACACGACGTGGGTCCAGCACCAGCCATTGTTCGTGTAGAGCTTCCGCTGCCGGTTCTGGAACCTGATCTCGTTGCCCTGTTTCAGGACGTGGCTCAGGTATGGCCCGAGCATGAGGTCCCTGTGCGTCCTGTGGAAGGTCAGCTTGTAATACCTTCATGATATAGCCAACCAAATTGTTAGAGGAGAGACCAAACAGAGACGCGACAACGCATACCCAAGCAAAATGGAGTGAATGTAACTAGTACCCGCTTTCATCGACCACAGAGGTGTGGAAAGAGATCGTCTGCGTCTTCGATCCTCTCTTGCCAGAAGCCCACCAGAGCTTAACGCCGTTGTACTCGTCGGAGACCTCCTCGTGGTCGTCCATGCTTATCACCAGGGACTGGTTGTTCTTGACCAGGTCGGCCTTGAGCCGCTTGGCCTGCGTGGCAGAGCACGAGCTGAGGTAGTTCTGGATGGCCGAGTAGGCCTCGCTGCGCATGAGCCGCTCCCCCGTGTACTCATCAAAGGAGATCTGGATGTAGGGGGAAATGTAGCAGAAGAAGCGCTGCGAGTACCTCTCGAGGTAGGCCCGGAGATCGTGAGGCAGGAACTGCTTCAGGATCGCCCATGAGAACATCACGCCGGCGATCACCGACCCCAGGTGAGCGAACATGTTGCCCACTCCTCCCGTATTCATCATCACGGTCGGTGTATCGATCCGCATCTTAACTATCTGTCACTGGGAGCACAAGCACAAAGTAGAGATATTATACACGAATCAATAGTTTGTGTTTTTATAGAAGTAGAAAGAGAAGGGTAAGGGATGTGGATTCAACTCTTGTGGGGCTAGGGGGTTTTGTCCCGAAATTGCGAGGACGACGAGAAAAGTGGGGAGGAAGCCAAGTGCTCGACGCTTTCCTGGTTTTTCTCGTTAGGTTTGATTTCTCCAAAATGTCCGAAACGTAACTCTTAATGGTAAAGTAAGACAGTCGCCATCATCATGTCGTCTCTTAGTCGTTTCTAATGTCTCAGCATCCACGTCAGGGAAGGATGCTTTCTTCTTAGTGCGATTTGTGGCGAGGCATGTCGTTGAAAGTTACTGATGCAAGCCAGAAGGAGGCGGACTCCAAGAAGGCGCTGTTATGTTGACTGTGAGGTGGGAGTCGACCCGTGGTTACGGAGCGCGACGCTGCGATTTGGATGCGAAACCACCTACGACCATTTGTTGCCCGATCTTCGGACTCGATCACTTTGGTTAAATCACTGTTTCGCATTCGTTGGGCCGCTCGAACTATTGATACTTATGGCTTACAACATGAATCGTCTCTGGTATCTCACAGTTCTGATTTAGACGAGCCGACACTCCCAAAAAAGCATGGCAAAATGAAACCTCCCAAAACAGAATGAACTGAGGGCCACGAAAACCAATTACCCCACCTCTTGTGACTCCACGTGCATTGTCGTACATCCTTTTTCTACAGCAGGACAAGCAATCCCACTATGCCTCTCTCGCAAAGGAGGAAGACCACACTACCAAGTCAGCGCGCAGAAATCCAGAGCCGTGTCTTAGCCTCATTTTGTGTGGTCCATCCAATTCGTAAACAAAATTGCAGATCAGCAAGCAAATCTTGATGCGCAAGAATGTATGACGCCGAAAGTTTGATGTCATACTGTAATATTTCCAAAAAAAAAAAGTCAAAAAGTCAAAAAACAAAAAAAAGAAGCTACAGTGGAATACTCGGCCAAATTAAAAGGAGCCGAGAGTTTCTCAGCCCAAACAGAAACAGAAAAGAAAGAAAGGGAAGAAAAGAGAAGAAGAAGAAGAAAGAAGAGAAAGAGAGGGTTTGGTGCCACGGGGTCTCGCCAAGCCGATTCGAGTTCGTAACACAATACTCGGTAAGTACTCACGCACCTCGTTCATCTGATCGGAGGAGTTTTCCGATTTAGGGTTTAAATTCGGAATTTTGGGAAATTCGAGCAGCGAAGTCTGATTGTTGAGTCGTTGAGCTGCGTATTTTTATAGAATTGGTAGTTTACGGTGTTTCGGAGCTGTGGGATTTTACGGAACCTGATTTGGACTTACGGTTTGCCGGATATGAATTTTTGAAGTTGAGTGTGCACAGTGAACAGTGCGCGAACAGTGATTTTTAGGCCGATTTTCGTCGGTTTTTGGCTCGGTTTGGGGCTGCCAAGTTAGGATTCTTGTAGTGCTTTGAATAAGTTTTCTAATGACTATAAGCTCGCTTGAAACGGAGTTCGGTGGAGGAATTTATGGTACAAACAAGTTTCGCGTTTAAAATCCGCGTTGCGAACGGTTTAGATAATCGCTTTGGAGAAGCGACTTGTGGGCGCCTTTGAGTTGTCTTGTTAGCGTTTAAGCGTCGTTTAGCCGTTTCGTAGTTTTTACTTGGTTTTGATGTCGTTTCTTATTTAATTGATAGGATTTTGGAATCGTCGGCTCGAGTAACACATTTGGGTTAGTTGTGGATTAACAGGTGAGGGACATTATATCTTCTATGAATTTACAAATTCACATTTTGATAATGAGATATAATTTTAATACAGTGGAGCATGTTTTCTGCATAAATTGGATCGATCATTTACTACCTTTCGTCGATTGTGAAATGAGTTAAAAAGTCTTATAACATTATTGAAATGAAGCTTTTGTGAATGCTTATGTTAAATGTTTTGTGAAGAGGATTAGCCGAGGGCTATTCTTGTTACGAAATGTTTTGTGAAATGGATTTATTGGTGTTGATTATGGATTTCTGGATTGAGTTATAAGTTGTTGTTGCTCGTATTACTATGTTGAGAACCCGTTGAGGGGGGAGTATGCATACTGTCAGGATATCTTTCTGGGCCGAACCGCCGGCTTATAATAGGTGGTAGACCTTGCCAAGAGGAGTAAGCTTGGTCGCCTTTGTCACGGCGTTAAACTTGACCATAGTTTGAAGACGAGCATGAGATTGGTTGATGGATAGACCATTGATGGCTGGCTATTGTTGAGAAATGAGTATTGACGTGTTATGTAATGAGATTATTCAATGGATAGACCATTTATGGCTGGCTATTGTTGAGAAATGAGTATTGACGTGTTATGTAATGAGATTATTCAATGGATAGACCATTGATTGCTGGCTATTGTTGAGAAATGAGTATTTATTGCGTAATCTAATACGGATGATTTTTATTGAAAAGTTATTATACCTTTGAGATATTTTTGGCTATGTTGTACATTGAGTCGAGTTATGGGCTGCGATATTTTTTTATACTATTGCATAGTGATTGTTCGATCCACATAGAAGATATATGTTACTCACTAAGCCGTGGTAGCTCACCCTTTATCTTATATATATCTTTCAGGTTCTTTGTTTAGCAGCCAATAGAACGAGAGCGATGTCTTTGAGACTCTTTGGTGGTTTGAGGCTGCGTCCTTTGGGCGAAAGGACGGCCGTGTCATTCCCTATCTTGGTAGGTTTTGGGGTGTGACATTTGTTGGTATCAGAGCTTAGGATATGATTTTTGGGGTGCATAGTCTATGGAACGCTGTGAGGTAGTGTGGTAGAACATGTCAATCTTTTGTTAAAGTATTGGGATGTATGATTCATTTTGAGTCCAAATGGTTATCGATCCTGATTCAGAGAAGCATACTTCACTCTATAAAGTAGTAATTTCTCAATTGCGAATCATGTGTTCAAGAAGTGTGTTTCGAATGGATGATAAAGAGTTGCATGGAAATTTGGTGGAGTTGAATATACATGATTTTGATATTATTTCAGGTGATTGATTGGTTATCCTCACATTATGATACTAATATGATTACCTGGCCGATATGAAAGACATAAGAAAGAATGTTGTGAAGTTGGAAAGTATTGTTGTTATCAAATGTGTTTCTTGAGAATCTACCGGATTTATCTGCTGATAAAGAAATTGATTTCTGTATTGAATGGATATTGGGTGCATCAGTTTCTTTAAGACACCGCATTGCATGACACTTTCTGAACTTGACAAAGAGAAGGAGACAATGTGCTTAGAATTATTTTCGGAACAAGATATGGCCATTAAGAATTTCTTATCATGGGTCTTGGATTAATGATTATGCCTTTTGCTTTCATGTTTTTGATGAACTGAGTATTCATAGAGTGTACAAATAGATCTATAGTGGTGTTCATCAAAGACATATTGATGTACTAGAAGAGCTTGCAGAAAGACAAATAGCACTTGAGGATTTGAAGCAGTTAGTCAGTAGAATCACTCTACTAATGTTATGGAAGTGATAAACATGATAATTGTTTTGATAAGTTGTGATCTCTAGATAGTAAGTTGGGATTTTGAGAATTACATCGTGACTGGTTGAGATAGATTATTATTTCTGATTACTATTTCTTGGTTAGAAAAGGAGAATTTATATTGGAAGTCCTGATACGTGTCGGTATTTGGTATGATAAGAATTGATCTTAGAAGTTATAAGCTTGAATTGACATTTGAGACGGAGATTTACTTATGGTAAATAAGTGCGATCAGCTTGTGAATATCTGAATAGTAGGTTATGATCTTACTTCAAAGAATTTTTGTGGAACTAGTGGAGGCTATCAATTTCAGTTGCGATTTTCAGTAAAATAATAACAAGAGGTGAGTGCTTCAGTCTTTGAATTAAGAAGTAGAAAAGAGGCAACATATTTAAGGGCTTAAAGAGTTGGAGAAGCACGGGGGTGTGTCGGATTTTATACTGATTTTAGATCAATTCAGTGAAACTTAGTTGGGAGTTTACTAGTTGCTGCCGTTGTGTCTTTCATTTTGGCTTGGTTGGATGGTGAGGAAGGTGGAGAGACACAAATAATTGTAGTTGTGGAACCTCTTGTGATTTTCTTGATTTCGATTGCGAATGCCATTGTTGGAATTTGGCAAGAGAACAATGCAGAGAAAGCACTAGAAGCATGTTTTGCCTTGTAAAGGATAATAAAAGCAAGCGAGTTGTTGCCTTTGATACCGAGAATATATACTAAGATTTTGAGGAGCGGTTTTGACGAGGAGATAAAGAGGGTTATTATGATCTAAATCCTAACTCGCAAGAAGCGGAGCAAGTTGGACAAGGAATTATACTATAAAAGATTTTAAATTTGGAATCGAGGCTGGTTCTGTGATGTTTAAGGGTGTAGAAGACCTTGAATCTGATATGAAGGTCACTTTGGGATTGAGGAGTTATAATGTGGTGACTGAGGAAAGCTTTGATGCTCTCAAGGTAATAAAGGATAGTGTTACTATGACAAGGGTGTTAGCGTTCAAGGACAAGTCTTAGCCTTGTAAAACAGATTGCAAATGCAACCAATGATCCACCTGCGCTACAATCCTCATACAAGCAATATTCACTGAGTGATGCAAGTCAATTGTAGCTGGATGAATGTAATAGACCTGAGATATGGCCTCACCAGTGGTTGGTGTAATGGTAGCAAATTGAGAAAGCAGAGTACAAACATAAGAGGAGATTGCATGGGTTAGAACAATATCGACTTATGGTGAGAGAAAAATTGGTGAATTGATTGCTAAGGCCATGGAGAAAGGTTGGCGTGGAGGGTGTTACTATAATCTCTTCTCGAGTTGTTAGTAATGACAGGAAAAGTATTCAAAAGTTTTTGTGCAATAATTAAGAATTGATTTGCACGAATCTTCAAGTGGATGATGTGATATTTTTGGACTATGTACGTAATAGAAGTGAATAAAATGTTGAAAGGAGAATCAACAATGTGTGAAAATTCAGGTTGTGATATGTTTGATTTTTGGATATTTTGCGGATTATACTTCAAGTGATGGCGAATGATAATGAACTTTATGATATCGGAGAAAATTGTCATGATGGTATTTTATTAATTGATGATACTTTGGAGATATTAGAGACTATGTAGGAATTGATAAAAAGAAGAAGAGGTGTTTGGATGCTAGACTACTTGGGTAGCGTGATCTTTTAGGCATGACAAATTGTAAGTAATAGTTTTCGACGGATTTATTTGAGGATAATAATGCGAAATGGGAAGATTAAGCAATAGATGTGAAATTAGAAATTGTTTAGTAGTAGTGGACGAAAAATAAAATTTCAGAATTTTGGTGATGCAAATGGTAAAGTTGGGCTTATGCTTGTAGACAGTTGAAATCACATGGTGGCGTTACTTGTATGATAAAAATGCAAAGTCTTTGTGGATCACAAGAGCCTAAAGTATATTTTTACTCAAGTAGAATTGAACATGAGGCAGATGAGATGGTTGGAGCTTCTGAAAAAATTTTGATTTGTTTGTCCATTAATACAAGTAAGGCAAATGTAGTAGCAAATGCCTCGTAAGTCTTCTGGAAGTTATAACTTTACTCGTTACTTGGAAGTCTATTCTCGAGGATATGAGCAAATTGGACTTGAATGCTATATGAGTGATTGTTGGTCGATTGACCAAGTTCGCGCACTTTTTCTCATATCAATTTGGCCTTTGACTGGAAATTATGACAAGGTGATATGTTAATGAGATAGTCAGGCTTCATGGAGTTTTGGTAAGTGTCGATTTTGATAGGAATCCAGATTTGTGTTTAATTTTGGAAGAATTTCTAAGAAGCATTGGGTACTAAACTCAACTTCGGTACAACTTTTCACTCACAGATAAATGGACAGTTAGTGAGAATGATCTAGATGCAAGAGGACATGTTGAGATCCTACGTTATTGACTTTGGTGGTTCTTGGGATGAACATCTACATTTGGCAGAGTCCTCTTATAATAATAGTTATCATTTGAGCATTAAGATGATGCCTTTTCAAGTTATGTATGGTCGAAAATGCATAACTCCTATATGTTGTGATGATGTTGGTGAGAAAGGCCTAACTAGGCCCGAGTTCATTTAGCAAATAAATAAATAAATAAAATCAGGTTGGTTCGAAACGTCTCAAAATAGCTCAAAGTCGTTAAAAAAGTTACACAAACCTTAAATGGCACAAGGTGGAGTTTGGTCCGAGAGATCATGTATTCTTAAAGGTTTTGTACTATGAAGGGTGTTATAAGATTCGGCGTACATGATGGGTTCCATTCATCTTAATTGCGGAGATATGTGTCAAATCCTCAACATGTGGTAGATTTTACATCATTGAGGTTAAGGGTAACTTAATATATGAGGAGCAACCTATTCGCATTGTTGATACGAAAGATCAGGTGTTGCAGCGGCAAGCTATTTCTTATTTGAAAATCCAATGTCAAAACCACATGGAAAGAGAGGCGCCTGAGGAGAAGGCGAGATGCAAATATCCTTATTTGTTTGTTGATTGAGGTAAGTGCAAATTTCGAGGACGAAATTTCTGTAAGGAGGGGAGAATGTAATATTTCAAAAAAAAAAAGTCAAAAGTCAAAAAACAAAAAAAAGAAGCTACAGTGGAATACTCGGCCAAATTAAAAGGAGCCGAGAGTTTCTCAGCCCAAACAGAAACAGAAAAGAAAGAAAGGGAAGAAAAGAGAAGAAGAAGAAGAAGAAAGAAGAGAAAGAGAGGGTTTGGTGCCACGGGGTCTCGCCAAGCCGATTCGAGTTCGTAACACAATACTCGGTAAGTACTCACGCACCTCGTTCATCTGATCGGAGGAGTTTTCCGATTTAGGGTTTAAATTCGGAATTTTGGGAAATTCGAGCGGCGAAGTCTGATTGTTGAGTCGTTGAGCTGCGTATTTTTATAGAATTGGTAGTTTACGGTGTTTCGGAGCTGTGGGATTTTACGGAACCTGATTTGGACTTACGGTTTGCCGGATATGAATTTTTGAAGTTGAGTGTGCACAGTGAACAGTGCGCGAACAGTGATTTTTAGGCCGATTTTCGTCGGTTTTTGGCTCGGTTTGGGGCTGCCAAGTTAGGATTCTTGTAGTGCTTTGAATAAGTTTTCTAATGACTATAAGCTCGCTTGAAACGGAGTTCGGTGGAGGAATTTATGGTACAAACAAGTTTCGCGTTTAAAATCCGCGTTGCGAACGGTTTAGATAATCGCTTTGGAGAAGCGACTTGTGGGCGCCTTTGAGTTGTCTTGTTAGCGTTTAAGCGTCGTTTAGCCGTTTCGTAGTTTTTACTTGGTTTTGATGTCGTTTCTTATTTAATTGATAGGATTTTGGAATCGTCGGCTCGAGTAACACATTTGGGTTAGTTGTGGATTAACAGGTGAGGGACATTATATCTTCTATGAATTTACAAATTCACATTTTGATAATGAGATATAATTTTAATACAGTGGAGCATGTTTTCTGCATAAATTGGATCGATCATTTACTACCTTTCGTCGATTGTGAAATGAGTTAAAAAGTCTTATAACATTATTGAAATGAAGCTTTTGTGAATGCTTATGTTAAATGTTTTGTGAAGAGGATTAGCCGAGGGCTATTCTTGTTACGAAATGTTTTGTGAAATGGATTTATTGGTGTTGATTATGGATTTCTGGATTGAGTTATAAGTTGTTGTTGCTCGTATTACTATGTTGAGAACCCGTTGAGGGGGGAGTATGCATACTGTCAGGATATCTTTCTAGGCCGAACCGCCGGCTTATAATAGGTGGTAGACCTTGCCAAGAGGAGTAAGCTTGGTCGCCTTTGTCACGGCGTTAAACTTGACCATAGTTTGAAGACGAGCATGAGATTGGTTGATGGATAGACCATTGATGGCTGGCTATTGTTGAGAAATGAGTATTGACGTGTTATGTAATGAGATTATTCAATGGATAGACCATTTATGGCTGGCTATTGTTGAGAAATGAGTATTGACGTGTTATGTAATGAGATTATTCAATGGATAGACCATTGATGGCTGGCTATTGTTGAGAAATGAGTATTTATTGCGTAATCTAATACGGATGATTTTTATTGAAAAGTTATTATACCTTTGAGATATTTTTGGCTATGTTGTACATTGAGTCGAGTTATGGGCTGCGATATTTTTTTATACTATTGCATAGTGATTGTTCGATCCACATAGAAGATATATGTTACTCACTAAGCCGTGGTAGCTCACCCTTTATCTTATATATATCTTTCAGGTTCTTTGTTTAGTAGCTAATAGAACAAGAGCGATGTCTTTGGGACTCTTTGGTGGTTTGAGGCTGCGTCCTTTGGGCGAAAGGACGGCCGTGTCGTTCCCTATCTTGGTAGGTTTTGGGGTGTGACACATACAGCTGACAAAGCCAAGAAGACGAGCAATCGCGTTACGTCTCTTTCTTAACGGACAACGACCATATGATCAAGTTAGTGCACACCCTTTCACAAGCTTGAACTACTTAGTGCTTGGTGTTCTTTCTTCCTAAACAAACGAGGATAATTAGCTCCGCACTCTTAAGATATAATATAATCGTTGCTGCTTTTCCAATATGTCCATACTATTACTTGCGCAATCCACGCCCCGCCTAATCTCCGCATATCCATTCAATCATCTTTAGGTGACGAACCTCACAATTTTCATGTGTATGTTATGTGATTGAAATTCCTATCGGTTCATTGATTGTAAATATATCTCTTACGATTTCTCTTGAATTTTCATTATGTGCTTTCCTTTTGGTAGTCAATCAAAATACCTTCCTTGGTCTAGATATGATGGAAAGATCGGACTTTCAAATCATCTCTACTCCCAAGAAAGCACTTTTCAAGCGACAACAAGGGAGTTGAACAAGACATTGAAGCCGCTCGTTCCTCCCTAATAAACAAGCGGCTTCACCCGAAGTAACTTGGTTGTGTTGGATTTAGACCAAGTAATGGAAATACTTTATAATTCATGTTTCACGTTTTAAAATTATTATGATTGCATAGGTTTTTCTTGAAGAAAAGTATTTTCATAATAAAAATAAAAATGAGCTTGGTATTAATAGGATATCCCTTACATTTTATAAGTAGAGGTGATTGATCGATTACCATACATTACCCTTCTTATTTTGATTTCTCCGACAAAGAAATCTTGCCAAGAGACTATTTCTGAGGGATACGGCTCTTTGAAAAGTCCTCTTGTCCTTATTTCATCATAAGAGACAACACTACCGAAGGGTTGTACTTTGTTTCTTTTATGTATACTTACTTTGTTCCCTTTCGTTTTATTTTCATCAAGGGTATCAATACGGCTAAAAGGAGGTCACCCATTCGAACTCGCTTGAGAACGCACATGGAGAACGAGGAACAGAACACTCAATTGGCTAATGTGGAAAACCAACTGAGTCAAATAACTGCTATGCTGGTGGAACTTCCGAGCAAATTGAGACTCATGTGGCCCCTCTAACTATTGTGGACCCTACACCCGTTCCATCTGCTTGCTAATGATGTCACTTAATTTCATTTAAAAAGAAAAGAAGAAAGAAGCTAACCTCTGGAGTTCCCGGTTCTATTAGACCGGACTGGTGATCCGGTTTGGTTTTCGGTTCTAATTCGATTTCCAGTTCTACTTTGAAATAGGACCGAACCGAAAACCGATTACTCCTACCGTTTCGTCTGTACCCCCTAAACCATCTACTGAGGATCTTGCCGGACAAGGAGTAAGGAAATCCATTTTGTCACTCCCATTGTGATTGACCTAGCTTGATCCTACGCTAAATGAAGAAACTGTCTCTCGCAAAGGTGAAGAAAGTGCCAGGTGTCTGGCAAATATCGAAGAACAACTTTGTCTGCTGCGAGGATATGAGATGCAAGGAGTAGACGATCTATTTCTTTAGTCAAAAGTCAAAATTCCCGAAACCTTTAAGGAACCGGAATTCAACAAGAAATACGATGGAGGTGCCCAAACATACATCTTAAGTACTATCTCATGAAGATGGCTTGATATTCGGACAATGTTCTACTTTTAGTTGAAATCTTTCAAGATAGCTTGATTGGTTCTGCTTTGCTGTGGTTTATTACGTTAGACGTGGGAAAAATACGGAGATGGCAAGATCTTGTTATGCATTCCTTCAGCAATATAAGTTCAATTTGGAGATTGCTCCAGTGAGAGAAGAGTTAGTTCGTGTTGAAAAGAAGAGGTCTAAAACTTTCAGAGCATTTGCACAGAGGTGGCGAGGAATGGCAGCTCAATCTCAGTCTCTCCTGAATGAAAAGGAAACAATGCAACTATTCTTGAGAGCACTCCCATATGAGTATTTCAATAAAATGCTATACCTCAGGTTGTCAAACATTCCCACACTTAGTAGAAATTGGTGAAGGGTTATTTGGGCTATTCATGATGGGAAGATAACAGAAAGAGGTAGCAAGAGGTTTATGGCATGGAACGATAATGAACCATTTGGCACCTCCTCAGAAACTGCCTTGCACAATAGAGGGCCAAAGAGCTATGGTCATGACTAGACAACTCCTAGGAAATTCACTCCTATTCCCACAACATTGTCACAATTATTGCCAATGTTGATCGCAAGTCATATGATTGCTAAAAAGACCCCATGCAAAAATCCTTCTCATTATGCTGGTTTTGACAGGATCCTCAAGAACAAGATCCAAAATCTCATAGACAAGGGTTGCTCTTGTTCAGGAATGCCCAACCGAATGTGCAACAAAACCCTCCCCCTGACCATGCTAGTCAAGCGAATGTCGTGATGGAGAAAGTCTCCCTCGTACAGAGAGTTCTTTTAGTGTGTACAATTTCCAACGAAATTTCCAACGGATTTCAATTTTCCGGGCAATTATTTTAGTGTGTACAATTTTCGTTAGAAAATTCGTTGGAAATTTCCAACGAATTTTCCAACGAATTTCAATTTTCCTGGTAATTATTTTAGTGTGTACAATTTTCGTTGGAAAATTCGTTGGAAATTTCCAACTAAAAAAAATTCGTTAGAAGTTTCTGACAAATTTTGCGACGAATTTCAATTTTCCAGGCAATTATCTTAATGTGTATAATTTTCGTTGGAAATTGCCAACGAATATTTTTTCGTTGAAAATTTCCAACGAATTTAAATTTCCCGGGCAATTATTTTAGTGTATACAATTTTCGTTGGAAAATTCGATGGAAATTTCCAATGAATTTTCCAACGAATTTCAATTTTCTGGGTAATTATTTTAGTGTGTACAATTTTCGTTGCAAAATTCGTGGGAAATTTCCCACGAATTTTGCAACGAAAACCTACTTCTTCTTATTCAACATTTTCGCGCCCATTCTCTCAATTTCCACAGTCTCTCTCTCTCTCTCTCTCTCTCTCTCTCTCTCTCTCTCTCTCTCAAAGTCTCTCTCTCTCCTTTGCAATCCTCGACCTTCACCTTCTCCCTCCGCCTCCCCCTCCGCCTCCTCCCCTGTCGCCCCCCTCCTCTCTCTCTCCTTTGCAATCCTCGACCTTCACCTTCTCCCTCCGCCTCCCCCTCCGCCTCCTCCCCTGTCGCCCCTCCTCCTCCTCCAGCTCCGGCTCTGAGTCCGGCACCATGGACACTAAGATCGGTCATCCAGGGTCATCCGCGGCGGTCGGCGCCCCCGACGCCACCATGGGCCGCCCCTGACACCACCAAGCCTCGTCGCCAGCGAGGGTCGAGCTCGCCCAGATCTGGGCGAGCTCGAGCTCGTCGCCAGCGAGGCCTCCGCCCATCTCGCCTCACCGCCACCGTCCAACCGACTTGATCTCTCTCTTCCTTTCTCGGCCGCGTGGGCTGCTTAGAACCGCTGCTTGTCGGTCCGTGGGCCTCGCCGGCGACGAGCTCGAGCTTGCCCAGATCTGGGCGAGCTCGGCCCTCGCCGGCCATGGCGAGGGCCGAGCTCGCCGGAGACGAGGCCGGCGAGGGCGATTTTTCGACCAAAAAAAAAATTTTCGATGGAAAAAAAATTTCCACGATTTTTTGACCAAAAAAAAAATTTGTAGTTTCCAACGAAAAAAAAAATCGTTGGAAACAAATTTAGCAACAAGTTTTCCAGCGAATTTTCCAACGAAAATTGAAATTTTTCGTTGGAAAAATTTGCAACTACTTATTACCAACGAATTTTTTTTCGTTGGCATATTCGTTGAAAATTCGTTTTCCAACGAATTTTTCCAAATTTTTCGTTAGAAATTTCGTCGGAAAAAACATATTTTTTTGTAGTGAAAGATTTTGAATATCTTCTTTTGAAAATTATCTTTCCTCTTGATGGATCATTCATCTTGAATCAAAATTCTCCGTGGAGATGAATTTACTCTATTGATCTCAATAAAATGAAAGGAAAATGTGAATCATGCCAAACGAGAAACACTTAGAATGAGGATAAACAAATCATTCCCAAATATCATCTAAACACTTCTAGAGTTGAGTGAAAAAAGAAAAACCGTATTGTCTAGGGATGAGGGATTAATTCAAAGTGGTACATGGATCGAGATGGCAAATGATATTTCATTCCTCTATCCCAAACCCTACAAGACCATAGTTGGCCCCCTTTTTTTTTGGTAAGGTAAGATGTATATATACTTTTTAATGCACCAGATACAATGAGGGAAAGTCATACTATAAAAACCTCGTATCCGAGGGAACAATGGAAAGTCATAGTTGGCCCCTTTGATCTTTTTAATGTGGAAAGTTTTTACAAAATTCCCTTGTTAACATCCAACCCCATAATGTGGCAAATATTGAGGTTTTGGTTGAAATCATTTGGTGAAAAGATGAGATAATTTCATTGCCTTCACTTGTATCAATCCTTTGGTGGTATTTTCAAGTGAACTCGGATGGAGACTCAAAGCACCTTTAGATGATGAAGAGCATTCATTTCTACCTCAAACACTTTTGTCTTTTGCGTAGCCACTTTGAGCCTAACATTTTCTTTCTAAACCCAGTTGGTGATTATCGCCTCTATTGGGGCAAGGCAAATGATTTACCAAAGTAATAACTGAACAAGAAGATTTCAAGAGTCCAAAGTACTCGAATGTTTGAAAAAGCCAAAGGCAAATGCCGAAAAGTGGCAAGCAAGAAAGATCCACACATGCATCAGTCAAATGAGCGAAGCTCTTCCATGCTCAAGTAAATATTATGGTCACGTTGAATCATGTCAAAATGAATTTTTGAGACCAGTGATATCGCCAAAAAAATGTTGGAATCAAAGGAAGTTGGTAATGATGTCTAGATAATCACCAACTCTAAAACCTCTAATGATCAATTTTGAGCATGATGTATCCTTCGGTTTTTCATCCCATTAACCAAATTTACGTTAAGTCCCGTATAAAATCTTTTTAGATAGTGATGTATGTCAAAGCTAACGTGTGAGCTTCACATTGAAAACTCCCCGAGAAAGTGTGGGGAAGGTTATTTTATCTTGTCATTAGGTTGCTTGGCTTGAAATTCCTATGGATGTGATAGATAAAGACTATTTTGTTTCTAAGCCATTGAGGGTTATCCTTTGCCGAAGGTGTGACAAGCCTTACATTACGGTCCTTGGAAAAAACTACCTAGATTGGTCAATGTGTACCTATTACAAATGTTTTCTGAACCTTCGACATTGATGTAGTGAGAGAAATTGAGTGTTCATGTCATTCCCCACATTAATGGATGGGAGCAAATGGCACTTAATAGAGAGTTTGTGCGAAACTTTTTCAGACTAAGAGCTCTCATTTGGCATTTTTAATTGATTATTTCTGAGTTTAAGATCATTTTGATAATGACTTTCTCTTATGGGAATTTGATGATTGATGATAACTGCCAAGTTGAATGACAATTTCATGAAAGCAAATGTTTTTGAAATAAACAGATTTTGTTTGATTTGTTTGTCGCAATCATATGCTTGTTTTGATGTTATTCACCTCATATACTTTGGCAACCAGTGCACTTTTAATGATGTTTTCCGTTAGGTGTGCAGATGCAACTTTGGAGTTTACTCAAGGATCTTATTCCCTTCATATTTCCTTTTCACGAAGCATCATCGTAACCTCTAGCATTTTCTTCGCCTGTAGTCTCTTTTGATTGGTGCATCACCGCAGCTCGGATCGTTCCCGTTTGCCTGGTGCATCATCACAGCCCGGAGCATTTTTTCGTACTGAACATCAATGCAGCCATAGCTCTTCTCCCAACAGGTGCATCATCGTAGCCCAAATTGTTCTCTTTTGCTCAATGCATCATCGCAACCTAGAGTCTCTTCACATGGTGAACTTTAGTAGCTGGTAGTGACCCAACTCTGTTTGGTTTGCAAATGTGACCTTGGAATTTTCATAACACAGTGAGCTTTTGCAGCCTGAGCATTTTGACCTAGTAGGCTTTCGTAGCCTGCAGCATTTTCTTTTTTCTCGAAAAAAATAAAAATAAAAATAAATTAAAATATCAAAAAAAGTATAAAAATAAAAAAATCGAAAAACCTCCAAAAGTTGAAAAAAAGAGAGAAGAATGGAAAATTGAGAGAGAGAAATCAACAACACTTCAAATGGTCTTGAGACTCGAGGTTTGTCGTCAAAATTAAGGTATCATTTGTTGTATTTGAAATGAATTGGACTAAGCTCTCTTTCAATTTTTTACACCCAAATTTCTCGACTGGTATCCAAGGAAATTTTGTTAATTATGAAAGATTGTAAAGACTCGGATCAACTCAGTTAAACGGGGATTGACCCAGCCCGATAGAACTTGAGCTACTCCGGCCCAAAACCGTGCCTCTCTCTTTGGCTAAAATTTCCCATGCCACGTGACCCGTTTCCATTAATCAAAATCCTAACTATTCATGATTGGACACATAGCGCCCAAGGGTTCAATCACTTAGCCCTCTGTCTCTTGAGATTGTGACAAGCGATGATCACACAAAAATCCTAAAGACAAACCCCTAACCTTTTTCCTCTCATCTCTTCCGTGGGTTGAAAAACAAAAAGAAAGCAGCAGTAAAAACAAAAATGTGGGTCTTTTAGTTTGAAAGGGGGACGGACGTCCACGAAAAAAGGCCCTATCTTGGCCGAACTCTCTTAGCCTTGGTGTCGAAGACTAAGAGAGTCCCTCTCCCTTGACCACCTTCACCGCCAGTCGCCGCCACTTCCCAGCCACCGGGACCATCGCCACAGCCCCCAAGCGAAGAGGCCCTATTTTCGGTCGTCTTGTTCTCCGCCGTCCAAGAGCTCACCTTCCCGTTCGAACCTTTGTACATCCAATCACGAAGTTCGGGAAGCTCGTGTCGTGCCTCAACAACAACCATAGAGACCCTGATTTCACCTAAAACCACCCTTGCCAAGCAAATCGGGGAGTCCATGTCTTTTGTGTTTTTCACAGATTCGACTCTGTTTTGTGTCTGAATTGTTAAAATAATAGAATTTTTCAATCACGTGAATATGAGATCAAATTGATAAATATAACATACCCGAATCAAAGGAAGCCATTAATGCTCCAATGAGAAAGAAGCAAAGAAGCTATCACTGTGGGTATGAATCTTTACCACTCTCCTATATGACGATTGTGATGAGTGTGTATTTTTCTCTCAATAATTTTGTGGAAAATAGCGGAAGCGTAATAATTAAATGCATTCATTCTCCACCAAAAAGAGACCTTATACCCTAGTGTTACCAAATCTCAACTATCCATCAAGGTTTAAGGCTTAATTGGATGTCACAAATATATGGCCCATATATATTTAATTAAATTGGGCTTGTATCAAATGTTAAATAATAGACCTGATAAGCCACGTAAATGGGTTGGACCTCGTCAAGTCCAACATGAATATCTCAAAGTAACGAGACGTTTGCTCGAAGCGTGTTCGGCATTTGTGGCTTCAATCCTCAATGGTAACAGAAGTTTCACTCACTGATTCAGTCGTCCATGGCGACTTCGCCTTAGCTTATTGATCAGGTAACACTTATCCCATTCTCTCCCCTGCTTTGAGGTTGAGCTGCGTTAACACTACTCGGGTAAATAACTGGGAATCTGAGTCTTTACTGGATGATTTGTAATGATATTGTGATTCATGCGTTGTTTTGGGTAAAGAAATTTTACTTCGGTTCCATAGCTAGGCGCAACATTTGAGGTGCCCGTGAACCGTTTGATGATATGCCTAGAGGAAGTCATAAAATAGTTCCTGGAATTGCTAGAACTGAGACGCTTTTGATATGTTTCAGTAGCCATCAGAAGCAGGTTTGATGCATAATGAAGTCATCTATAAATTCCCTGAATCCGTACGAGGGCTTTGTTTGTTTCTTTTTTAGTAAACTTGGGATTGTCATGGTTATTAGATTAGTTTTGGGCTCTACTTGGTGTAATTAGGTTTGGGATACGCCTGGTCCGTTAAGGTTGGATTTGATTTACTTCTAGAGGAATTAAGCTTAATTCTATGAGTTGAGCCCGATTCGATCTTTAATTGAAACATCCTAATATCTTATATGGACCGGGCCCAAGGGCCTAGCCCGAGTCCCTATTTTCAGAATTAAAAATTTTAATTTTTTTAAAAAAATCTGAAAATAGCTTTTATTAGGTTGTTCGATATTCAGTATTAATTTTATTTTAGTTTCATTTAATTAGTGCCTTTAGTTTAATGATGTTAACGAATACGTTTGATATGAGTTCAGTTTTGATGAATTAATCTTTCAGGTAAGAAATTGGACTCAATTTGAACTTAACTTATGGGGTTGCTATCTCGAAACTTAATAACAAGACCATGTGTATTCTATACTTGGTGCTTGAGAGTTTACTTTCTTACACTTTACTTTTATCGCATTAATTGTGGTTGTCTACTTTCATGGATTGCGTACTTATGCATGGACATCATTTAGTGGCATAGATTAATAAAATGGACAAAAATTGCATGAATCATTTAGGTAATAAATCAATGAAGTTAGGGTACCAAAATGAAACTAGTTAATAAAGTCCCCAACTCTAAATCATCTAGTTGTGTAAAAAGTGAGGTATGCTCCTCTACCTTACTTGGTTTCTACCCAACCTTTGATAGGCTATTGGCAGCTCCTGGTTAGTTGAACTTCATAGATAGATCTTTTTCAATTATAGACTCCAACGTTGTGCGAGCTAAGTGTTTCGAAGAACCCACACCGATTGAGGACCGTTAGTCCCTAGCTCGACATTATCTCTAGACTCGTCAATCCCCGATATGCTCGTCCGGAGGGCAGCAGAAACAGAAGAGATTTATGGCCGATAGTGTCAAGTAAAAACAGATGTGATTCATAGCCGAAGTAGACTGGTCATGGCCCTAAATCTCTACATTTGATTCGACAAATCTAGGAATGTAATATACATATATGAGGCAGGGAGTTCCGTTCAGATATTCCAAAAGCTTTTCTGGACAATTGAGTTGGGGCATCGTACAAGAATAAATTCTCACTAGCCTCTGAACTTGAGCTTAAGGCTCTCAACCTGGCTAAGACTAGCTCTTCTTTTTCATTGGACAAGAAAGTGGAACCGGAAGGGAATGCAAAGGAAAATTAGATCAATTCTTGCTAAATCAGCTACTTCCTCTGATTTTGCTTATTCGCTTTCCATCGACCCCAAAACACAAACACTCATTCTTTTGTTTCCACGTTCACTTCCGCTATGCTCTCTTCACCCTTCAACTCCGCTTCCTTCGCTCTCGACTCGCCCTCCTTCTTCGCCTTCTCGAGTGCCGCGATCAGGCTCTCCAAGCAAACCTCGGCATTCTTGGAAGCGCTCTTGGGCATCAGGTGCTCCGCCACGTCGGCGGGCGTCAGGTCGACCTCGTTCATTAGCTTCCCAATATGGTCGAACAGGCGGTGGTCATCGATGCCCAGGTAGTTCTTGGCCAGGACCTTGAACGCCCTGGACCTGCAATACGACAGCTCCACGTGCTTGTCCATCCGGCCCTTCCTTATCAGCGCCGGGTCAAGCTTCTCGATGTGGTTTGTCGTGAAGACGAGCAGCCTCTCTCCGCCGCACGATGACCACAGGCCGTCGATGAAGTTCAGGAGCCCCGAAAGCGTGACCCTGCTGGCCTTCTCGCCTTCCTCATCTTTCGCCGCCCTCTTCCCCGGGTCTCTGACCTCGCCGTCCTTGTCCTCTTCCACTTTCTCCTTCTTCTTCCTCTGGCCCGTCAGGTCCAGCGAGCAATCGATGTCCTCAATCACGATGATCGATTTGCTTGACGTCTCAATCAGGAGCCTCCTCAGCGACGTGTTGTCCTTCACCGCAGTGAGCTCGAGGTCGTAGATATCGTAATTCAGGAGGTTAGCCATCGCGGCGATCATTGTCGACTTGCCCGTCCCAGGCGGGCCGAACAGCAAGTACCCACGCTTCCAGGCCCTGCCGATCCGCGCATAGAACTCCTCATTCTTGCTGAAGGAGATGAGGTCGTCGATGATATCTTGCTTCTGGTTGGGGTCCATGGCGAGGGTGTTGAAAGTTGCCGGGTGCTCGAACACGACATGGGTCCAGTACCAGCCGTTGTTCGTGTAGAGCTTCCGCTGCCGGTTCTGGAACCTGATCTCCTTGCCCTGTTTTAGGACGTGTCTCAGGTATGGCCCGAGCATGAGCTCCCTGTGCGTCTTGTGGAAGGTCAGCTTGTAATACCTTCATGATATAGCCAGCCAAATTGTTAGAGGAGAGACCAAACAGTGACACCCACAACAAATGCATACCCAAGCAAAATGGAGTGAATTTAACTAGTACCCGCTTTCAGCGACCACAGAGGTGTGGAAAGAGACCGCCTGCGTCTTCGATCCTCTCTTGCCAGAAGCCCACCAGAGCTTAACGCCGTTGTACTCGTCGGAGACCTCCTCGTGGTCGTCCATGCTTATCACCAGGGACTGGTTGTTCTTGACCATGTCGGCCTTGAGCCGCTTGGCCTGCGTGGCAGAGCGTGAGCTGAGGTAGTTCTCGATGGCCGAGTAGGCCTCGCTGCGCATGAGCCTCTCCCCCGTGTACTCGTTGAAGGTGATCTGGATGTAGGGGTAAACGTAGCGGAAGAAGCGCTGTGAGTACTTCTCGAAGTAGACCCGGAGGTCGGGCGGCAGGAACTGCTGCAGGATCGCCCACGCGAACATCACGCCCGCGATCAACGACCCCAGGTGAGCGAACATGTTGCCCGCTCCTCCTGAGTTCGTCATCGCGGTTGGTTTTTCGCTCTTCATCTTAACTCTCCGTTACTAGGAGCACAAGCACAAAGTAGAGAGATTATCGGCGAATCGATAGTTGGTGTATTTAAAGAAGTAGAAAGAGAAGCGTGAGGGAAGGGATGTGGTTTCAACTATGGTGGGACCGGGGTTTTTGCACTGAAGTTGCGCAGACGACCAGAAATGTGGGGAGGAAGCAAAAATGCTCGACGCTTTCCTGGTCCTTTTGATTTAGATATTTAATTCTCTAACGTCCGAAAGGTAAAAGTCTAATTGGTTGAGTAAAAATAGAGACCAAGTTGAATGGCAGGTGCTTATACTAAAACTCCAATTCTGGGCGGTCCCCATCACCATGTTGTCTCCTAGTCGCTAGTGATATCCCATCATCCATGTCTGGGGAAGGATGCTTCCTGTGGTGTTTCCGGTTGAGCATGTCTGTTGAAAGTCTTGCTGGTGCTGAACCAAAAGGAGGCGGCTTCCACGGAGTCGCTGTCCGTGTCGACTGTGAGGTCGGAGTCGCGCCCGTGTTCACGGAAAATGACGCTGTGATTTGGATGTGAAATTACTCGCAACCATTTCGGTGTCTGATCATGGAACTCGATCTCTTTGGTCGAATCGCTATCTCGCTGGGCCACCAGCCTATTCGCAACTTGGAGTCGAGAAAGCAAATTGCTAACAAAGAAAGTAAAGATTCAGAAAGACTATGGCATGATCAGAATTCTGTAGAGCAAACTACCTGTTCAAATTAGAGAAGTATCTTGTAAATCAGTAACAGCGTCCCAATAAAGTCGAATTCGACAAAATAGATTTGACATCGTTAAAAGTGTCCTACTACCGAGCCGCGATCGCACAACTGTCAAGTAAACCCAAATCTCCAAAACCCGTGTGGTTTTTCCGAAATCATTGTCGAAACCAATCTAACCTTTTCTGCTATCTACAAATGACAGTTTTAGAGGCTTAAAGGTTCGGGATTTTTTGGGAAAGTGATGATCCCGGTTCCGCGATTAGCTTAATCCACTCGTGCCCTTCGTATGCTAGAAATGAGTCGAGCGATCACACAAAACTGGCGTCTGAAATTAAAGAAAACGCATTTACATGTGCACAAATGGAGCAGCTTATTAGCGTCTCGGTTTTGATCTAGACGAGCCAACAATACCAAAAAGGCATGGCAAATAGAAATCTCCCAAAACAGAATGAACTGAGGGCCATCAAAACCAATTACGCCACCTGCCGTGACTCGACATGCGTTGTCCTAGGTGCTCTAAAATCAATTATTTACCTACTTTTTTCGTTCTTTTTCTACAGCGGGAAGAGCAACCCCACCACGCCTCTTTCGCAGAGGACAAAGACCACACACCAAGAAGTCAGCTAGCGGTATTATTCTATTACAGCAATCCAGAGTTGGTGTCTTAGCCTCATTGCGTACGCTCCAACCAATTCGTATTTAAAATTGCACATCAGCATCGGCAAGCATATCTTGATGCACGAGAATGTATGACGCCGAGAGGTTGATGTCATGCAGCTGACAAGGCCAAGAAGACGAGCAATCCCATTCCGTCTCTTTCTCAAAGGACAGAGACCATAGCATCAAGTCGGTGCGCATGCTTTCAAATGCTTGGACTGCTGAGTTTTCTTTCCTCCCAAACAAATGAGGATAATTAGCCCTGTACTCTGAACAAATAATATAATCGTTACTGTTTTTCCAACATGTCCATACTTGCATGATCCACACCCTGCCTGATCTGCGCATATCCATTTAACCATCTTAATTGTTAGTTAATTCCTAATCTTTCCTATGTGCCCAAAATCAGTATCAACTGCTTAATAATCTGTCACCTATTTGTTCGGGACAAAAGAAAGTAAGAAACCAATGGATCATGAACCGAAATCTGGCCTGAGTACTACTTAAGCAAGGGAAAGTCGCAGGACTGAGATTGCTTTACTGAGCCTAACTTTCGACAAAAGAAAGAAGCTAACCGGAAATTTTACTATTTGCAAGAGTTTAGAGGCATAATTCAAATTGCAAAGTAACAAGAGGAAAAAGTTCATCTGGACCACTAAACATTCCCCTCATTTAAGCCTATCCTTGAAGTTCTGCTTTTCGTAATCTTAAATTTAAAACTCAGAGACAACAAGAACGTATCTACCACTCCAATTTGTTAGCTGCTTTCAGTTTGATCCCATCCACTTTGCATGGCCAGCCTTTCTGTACTTCAGCATCCACTAGACCAGTATGACACCCTTCATCCTTTCTTCTTTAGCAGAGATCCCACCCATTTTTTACTCTTCCCCCACCATTTTGACCTCTTCTCTTGCCTTTCCCTTTCAGCTTTGGCCTGTGCTTCTTCCTCGGCCTTCTTCTTCGCTTTTTCCTTCACTGCTTCGAGTGCTTGTATCAAGTTCCTCAAGCAAACCTCCACATCCTCATCGTCGGACTTGGGCATCAAGTTCTCTGCAACATCCGCAGGAGTCATATTGGTATTGTCAAACAACCCACCAATTGTTTTATACAGAGGATGATCATCGATGTTCAGATAATTTCTTGCAAGAACCTTGAACGTTTCATAGCAGCAATATGACATCTCTACGTGCTTATCCATCCGTCCTCTCCTTATAAGAGCAGGATCGAGCTTGTCCAAATGATTGGTGGTAAATACAATTATTCTTTCACCCCCACAGGCAGACCAAATTCCATCGATGAAGTTAAGAAGACCAGATAAAGTGACCTCACTGCTTTTTTTCTCTTTTTGGGTCAGCTTCTTTGCTGGGCTCTTATCCTCGCCACCATCGTCGTTTTCATCGTCCCCTTCCTTCTTCCTCTGGCCGGTGAGATCGAGAGAGCAATCAATATCCTCGATCACAATGATAGACTTGCTTGAAATCTCAATCAGAAGCCTCCTCAGCTCCGTGTTATTTTTGACTGCCGTGAGCTCCAAATCATACACATCATATTTCAGGAAATTGGCCATAGCAGCGACCATGGTGGACTTTCCAGTTCCTGGTGGACCATAGAGCAAATAACCGCGCTTCCAGGCCTTGCCAATTTTGGCATAATATTCTTTTCTCTGGGTGAATTTTGTAAGGTCGTTCATGATTTCTCTCTTCTTGTCTGGATCCATAGCCAACGTTTCAAAAGTTGCTGGGTGCTCAAAAACAACATGGTTCCACATGGAGTAGAGTGGATCATTCGTGTATAGCTTCCGCTGTCGATTTGTAGATGCAATCGCCTTCCCTTCAATCAATACGTGCCTGATGTAAGATTGCATGATTAACTCCCTATTTTTTCGATTGAATGTGAGTGTGTAGTATCTCGGCGGCTCTGTCGCAGCATACATTGAAACTGAGGGACTCTGGGGGGATTCTTTGTTCAAGATCCACCGGACCTTCACGCCCTTGTATTCATCAGTGACCTCCTCAAAGTCATCCATGCTCAGGACAAGAGATCGGCTGTCTTTGACAGAATCCGCTTTAAGTTTCTTAGCCACGGACGTGACATTCTTTATGAGGTAGTTCTGAATGGCCATGTACGCCTCGCTGCTCTTCATCCTTTGGCCCGTGAACTGAGGGAAAGAGATCGTGACGCGGTTGTCGAACAGGCTCATCCATTTGTAAATATATCGGTCCACGAAGTCGCGTAGCTGGGAAGGCAAGTACTGCTGGACCATTGCCCGTAGGACCACCAGCCCGCCGATCGTGGACCCGTAGTGCGCAAACATCTCTGCAGGAAACATCATATCTCTCTAACTTGAAATTTCAACCTGCGAAGCGAGGGTATGTGCAGTGTTTCAGTTTGAGACAGTCAAAGAACGAACAACTCTGTTTTATTGCATATACAAAGGGACAGAAGATGAATTTACACAGGTGAGTTTTTCTTCACAACGGCTCAGTACAATGGAGAAGGTATTAATTTGCTGAACAACAGCATTCATGGAGAATAGTTTTCATCCCACGATGTCCTAACTCCTACAACCGCAGCCATGTCTCCTAAAATTTTTCCTAAACACCAAAAGAGACCAGAACGGTGGTACACACCAAGACCCCAAACAGAATCAGACACTCACTGACAAAAACAAGAACAAAAAAACGAACTGCGAAGCGTACAATAAAACAGATCATCATCATCATCACCATCATTATGTGTCAACGCGACGCGGGTTACCTTCAAACAAAACTTGGGATCGGTCTTTGCTGCAGTCGGACGCGCCACCTGCTCTCAGACTCTCGCTGCTAACGGCGAGTGGCTCCTTTGCGGCGGTGGACGCGGGAGGAGGAGGAGGAGGAGGCGGAGGAGAAATAAAGGACAAAGATGCAGAGGAAAGGTGCATGGAACAGAGACAGTGCGGAACAGAGAGAGAGAGAGAGAGAGAGAGAGAGAGACAGCCTTGGAGGAGAAGGAAAATGATAGAGAGAGAGAGAGAGACAGAGAGTGTGCGCCTTGGAGGAGACGGAAAAGGCGCATCGCGCCAGAGAATTTATAATGGCTATCGAGTTGCTAATGGGAGCTACTATTGGGTGCACCAAATACTCAGATCAATCCACCATGGAAATCGGAGCCGTCAAAATTGAAGGTCATACGAACTCAGTCTGTGCTTCACGGCTTTTGTTTCTGGCTTGGGTAGGTAACGCAGCCTGCTCTGGCTGAGTGTCACCTAAATGATAAATAACAGAAATGATTTCTCCACTTTTATCCAATATAAAATGTGATCCTTATATTTTAAATTAATGTACAATATGATCCTTAAATTTATAATTTATTTAATATAATCCTTAAACTTCTAATACATATTCAAATTAGTCCTCGAACTATATAAAAATATTCAATATTGTCTTTTCATTAAATTAAATTTAGGGGCAACATTAAATATTTTCATTTATTTTAGGAATTAGTTCAAATATGTACCAAAAGTGACCATATTGAATAAATTGAAAGTTTAGGCACCATATTGCACATTGGACTAAAGTTTAGGGATCGCATTGAAAAAGTTAAAAGTTTATGGACCACACTGCACATTAGGCTAAAGTTTAAGGACCACGTTAAAAAAGTTAAAAATTTGAGGACTACATTATACATTTGATCAAAAGTAAGGGTCAATTTATATCATTATCCCACACCTAAACAATAATTTCTGGTTTTTTTCTTTAATGATTAGATGGTGTCTGAATCGGATTTCGCGTACCTCAATTAGTCCCACGGGTTACACGGTTGAAAAGTAGAATGGACAAAAATCTTGAAACTAATATAAGTCGAAGATGAACGAGAGCTAATTGATATTTCACACAATAGGGTTCACACCGTAACCACGAACCGTATAGAAAGAGTATTTTTTTCCGAGCGTTCTCGGAAAACAAGAAGAAAAGTGCGGGCTCGCAAGTTCACCATCGCCGATCCTTTCCGAGGTTGCGTCTTCGAATTTTTTTCTCGTGTGAAAGAACGCCGCACGAGCTTGCGAAGGCCGCCCTGAAAAGTAAAGCAAATTCTACATTCTGTCTTCTTCCTTTAGCGTGCTTTTATGGCGACACCTAGTCGATGATGTCACGAGAAGATGCAAAATCCATGGCTGTGATGCATTCGATGACGTCTTTTAAGCAATTAGCAGGGTCATTCATTTGGCAACATGACAAGGGAGTCAATTTCTTTTATCTATTTAGACAATGTCGACACTGATGACCCGCAGTATGGTCCAAACTTGCTGGTCCCACTCAGTAGGTAGGTAGACTGATGAGGAATCCACGGCCGTGCTCGGTGACTGGTAGCAGTAAGACAAGAAAATTTGGGCCACCTTCAATTATTCCTTGCGCAACTTGCTTCCATCATGTAAATCAATAGAAATGACTTGGAATTCATCCTGTTGCTGCACAAGGAAAATGACGCATAAATAGCGACACCAGGAGTTGCAGGAGTTCCTCAAAGTAGAGCAGCGCTCTATTCACAATTCATAGAGAAATTAAACATGTTTATTCCTCGAGACATGTTCGCAAGCTTCGGATCCGCGATCGGCAGTCTGGCGTTCATGTGGGTTATGTTTCCCCGGTTGCAGCAATATATCCCTCCCCAGATCCGCGACCTCCTGAACCGATGCATTAACAAGTTGGTGAACTTTTTCTATCCATACGTTCTGATCGTGTTCCCCGAGTTTGAGGGGGAAAGGCTTGTGCGCAGCGAGACCTACATGTTCATCCAGAGCTACCTTAAGGAACATGCCACTTCGCGGGCGAGGAGGCTCAAGGCGGAGACCGTCAAAGGTAGCCAATCTCCAATTCTAAGCATGGGTGATAACGAGGAGGTCACCGAGCTATTCGAGGGGGTTAAGGTCTGGTGGACCTCGAGAAAGCATGTCCCCAGGAACCCGTCCCTTTCGCTCTATCCCATGACCGAGGACCGGAGGTATTACCGGCTCTCATTTCACCAGCGACACCGACAGCTGATCACGCAGTCTTATATCAAGCACGTCTTGACGGAAGGAAAGGAGATTGCACATAGAAACCGGCTGCAAAAGCTCTACACTAACAATCCGAGCAAGGGCTGGAGCCACGTAGCGTTCGAGCACCCTGCCAATTTCGAGACCTTAGCCATGGACCCGAACAAGACGCGGGAGATCGTGAATGATCTCAATAAGTTCAGAGAAGGGAAAGAGTACTACGCAAAAATAGGCAAGCCCTGGAAGCGCGGTTACCTGCTCTATGGCCCGCCAGGAACCGGCAAGTCCACCATGATTGCTGCCATGGCTAATTTCTTGAACTACGATGTGTATGATCTCGAGTTGACTGCGGTCAAAGACAACACAAAGCTGAAGAAGCTATTAATCGAAACTTCGAGTAAGTCTATTATTGTGATCGAGGACATTGATTGCTCGCTTGATCTGACAGGCAAGAGAAAGAAAAAGGAGAAGGACAACGATGAGGACGACGAGGAGGACGATCCGGCGAAGAAGATGGTCAAAGAAGAGGACAAAGGTAGCAAGGTGACTCTATCTGGTCTTCTCAACTTCATTGACGGTATCTGGTCAGCTTGTGGGGGAGAAAGAATCATCATATTCACAACCAACCACGTGGACAAGCTCGACCCTGCTCTTATAAGGAGAGGAAGGATGGACAAGCGCATAGAGATGTCCTATTGCTGCTTTGAGGCATTCAAGGTTCTTGCGAGGAATTATTTGGACATCGAGGATCACCCTCTGTTCGAAACAATCAGCCAACTATTTGCGGAGACCCGTATGACACCTGCTGATGTCGCGGACAACTTGATGCCTAAGTCCGACGACGAAGATGCAGAGACCTGCTTGAGGAACTTGATAGAATCGCTCAAAGCGGTGAAGAAGGAAGCAACGAAGAAAACCAAAAAAGAATCGCGGGCAAAGGCCAAGGAGGGGCAAGAGAAGAAAGTCAATGGTGAGAAAGAGGAAGCGAAAGAGAGTGGAACATCTGCTGAAGAAGTGAAGGAAAAAGGTGACATCAGTGGAGGAGCTGCTGCTAAAGAAGTGAGGGAGAATGGACTTGCAGTTGCACATGTTGAAATTTAGCTGAAGACGGGGCAAATGGAGTAATTGGTGTAAATAGGGAAAATTAAGTAGTCTTCATGGACTTATCTCCCTGTTGTAAGTCAGACATTTGCTGTATCATTTCAAATCAATAAAGAAATAGTGGTTTGACTATCACAATTATGTTCTAACATCTCAACGGGGGTCTAGCTGTCCAAGTACATATCAAAAGATAAACATCCCCAACTCAATCAAATAAGAGTTGGTAAAACAAGAACTAAATGTGACTGAATTTGTGAAGAGTTGGCAAATCTCTTAAATTAACATTGCTAAATTGCTATGAAAGTTAATGTTGCGACCCTTTCGAGGGCTAAAATCTCAAAGGGGGCTTGACGAATTACCAAGCAGGCGAATGATCCCTCTCGTGAGGTGGCGCATGCACTTGGTGCAAACTCTCTCAAACCCTACCGATCACAACATTGATTTTCTCAAGTTATTAAGCAATTTCGATTTTCTTTAGTAGCCGCCACTAATCTATTGCAATTTGGTTTTCCTCAATCAATTTTGGATCTATTAGAAGCCAAGTAAAATGCATGAGTTCGTCTTACTTTCATGAACTAGAGATTCGGGGGTCTGGGAACTTCAAACGCAAATGAAGCGTAAGTGAAGAAGAAGACCATTGGCGGACAAAATAAGGAAAAGAAGGAGACGCTCGTCCGTGGAGAAGGGTAAAAGGGAAAAAGAGAGGAGAAAGAGAGATATTCACGTGTAGCCCTTTTAGATGTCCCGGCAAGCCGAATTAATTTCGTTTTGCCACGCTGGGTAAGTATTCAAGCCTATTATTCGTATAATCGGAGTAATTTTGAGATTAGGTCATATATTTGGAGTTATGCAAATTTTTGAGCTACAAAGTCTGTAGGTTTAAATGGAAAGATAATTTAGGGCACTATGGAGCCGTGAGATGGACAAAAATTAATTTTGAAGTATGTTTTAATCGGAGCAAATTTCCAAAGCTTCGTGTATGAGTTACGTGTATCAAAAAAGGATGAACGTTCTCTATAAATGAGTTTTTTTGTTAGCGTGTAGGAATTAATTGGTCACTGATTAAGGTAGTTAGTTAAGCCGTTCGTTATGGTAGCGTATTACTTGAATTTTGATATTATGTTTCGATTAATTAATAGGAATGAGAGTGCATGAGCTCGACTGACTTTCATAAGTTGGTGTTCAACTTTCCCAGGTGAGTGGTACTATTTTTTCTTTGAGTTTGTAAACTTAAATTCCAAAAACGATATTGATTGGATAAATCATGAGTTAAGAAATGACATTTTTGGCTACATAAAATTGGATCGAGTCTGTACTACCATTTTGTCTATTTGAAATGGCAAGCTATTATATGATACAATTTGAGTTGATTGCCTGTAAATGGTTTGAAAAATCTTAAATGAAAGAATCACGGAAAGTTCATGATTTATATATGTGGTTTAGGAAAGGTACTTTGATATGTATTGAATCATGAAAAGTTATATGATTTTGTTAGTAAACCTGAGCTTTGAGATGGTTTCTCGCTTTGGTCGTGAGTTATTGGAGATTAAGGTTGGTGGATCATGCTCATATCGCTATAATTAAGACCCATTGGAGGGGATACGTATGCATACTATTATCATAACGTCCTTCTAGGCCGAGCCACTAGTTGATATAGGTAGAGACCTAACCAAAAGGGGTAAACTTGGTCACATTTGTTAGTGGCGTTAAGCATGACCATAGTTAAATATTGAGCATTTGGATTGGTCGATGGAATGAACAATCGATGTTTGATTCGATAGAGATTAATCAATGATGGTGATTTTATTATTTGTTGATTTGATATTGTTTAATGATCCAATATGAAAAGTTTTGTTGAAAAGATATAACCCATTTTTTATACGTTAAGTATATTGTCTATTGGATTTGTGATAGATAAGTCATGATATTATTTTATAAAGATGCATAGTGAATGTTTGATATGCTTAAAAGAGATGCATTAGTCACTAGGCTATGGTTGCTCATTTCATTCATCTTACTTACTTTTTTAGTTCTTCAGCTTGTTGCAAGTAAGATGAGAGCGTTTACGTTATAAGGATGACATTTTGATAGTGGAATTTTTGGGTATGACTTGTTTATGTTTGAGATGAACTTGTGAGTTTAGTTGTTAGACATACATATATATATTTGGTGAATTATAAAAACTCTGAAATTGTAACTTCATGATTTTTTTATAAAATATATATTGATGTATGTATGTCCATAATAGGTTGATGATGGTTTTGTTTGAGGCTGTCTTTCGAGTAGAAGGACGGCTGTGTCATTGCCCTTGTACTTGTAGAGTCTTCAAAGTGTAACACTCCGGGTTTACACTGTATAATATTATCCGCTTTGAGTCCACTAACCCTCATAATTTTAAAACACGTTACATAGATATAGAACATCAAGCCTTATAAGTCCATCAAGGACTCCCCTCCTAGGCAATGTGAGACAAGAGAGACTCTCTCTCCCTTCTCTGCGCACGTTTGAGAATCGAGGCGCAGACGCACCGCCATCCCTTCTCCCCGCGCACCGCTCCCTGAGCCATCACACTCTCCACCCTTTAAAGGCATAGCGCCCTTGCTGTGGTCTCACACATGATCGGGAGTCGGCTCTAATACCACCTGTAACACCCCAGGTTTACACTGTGTAATATTATTCGCTTTGAATCCACTGACCTTCACGGCTTTAAAATGCATTACACAGATACAAAACCCCAAGCTTTATAAGTCAGTCCAGGACTCCCCTTTAGGTAATGTGGGACAAGAGAGGCTCCTCCTCCCTTCCCTGAGCACATCTGAGGACCGAGGCGCGGACGTACCGCCATCCTTCCTCCCCACGCACTGTTGCCAGGCCGTCACACAAAGATAGCGAATGACTAAACCGGACACGTTTGTTTGGATGATTAACTCTGTAGTATGGTAACTTTGAAGCCGTGATAACTAAGCAAAGAGTGGCGGAGCAGCGAAAGAGAAGATGAGCCACGGGGAGAACGGCGCTTGTCTTGCCACGAGATGGACAATGACGGGCTCGCGTGGTGAGCTGACTCGTTGGAAATGATGAATGTCGCTTGTGGCAATTGACTTAGTGATGATCTGTAAAGGCAATACATTGAAAAGGACGCAAAACAGAGCAGAGATCAAGAGACAAATATAGAATGGATCAAAATAATACAAGAGTTTAATCGAAGAAGGAATAACTTGGTAGACGTGGCAGTGATAACAGCAGGATCTCCAGGTGGCCCGATGGCGGGGACTTCCTAGGTAGTTTCAGTTTTTGAAGTCGAGTCATCCATTTGGCCTGAGGCATGAACTCAACTAAGGGATGGTGGCTGGTCTACGACACAGAGATCGCTCGCTCATTAGTGTGGGGTCACAGGCGGCCTAGTCGCGATTTGCCCATGATTTAAGTCACATGATGGATGTGGTGTTCCATGGGTGAACTAAGTCTTCAAGCGTTGTTCATGATTCGTTCTGGCAGCATCGAACAGCGGCACTGATACTAATGATGGCGGTGATTGTTACACTCCAGAGGCGCAGCTCTAATGCCAAATGTTGAAATGCCGAAGTGTGACTCTAATATCAATTATTGAGAAAAACACACAAGACTAGCTAAACTCACTCACACGCTTAGATGGATGCCAAGCTCGAGTTCTACAATTGAGGGTGCTTGGGTATTTATAGGTCTAAGGAGCTGGTTATGCCTCCTAAAGTATCTAAATATTTCTAGTAAAATATCTTCCTAGAAGTATCCTAAAAATATCCTAGATATTTCTAAATAATGTCTCCCTAGAAATATCCTGATAACAAATCTCCGCCCCACAAGGAAAACCTACCCACAACCCCCCCCCCCCCTCCCCTCTCTTTCTCGCTCCTCCACAACGTCATCCCTCAACACCTTGCCTTCTTGCTACTCAAGCTCTTGAGCACAGGCTCTCGCTTGCTGACCCTCCCGCCCACTACTCCACCTCTCGAATGCTCCCCATCCTCGAGCCCGACCTCTTCTCCTTCCTGTTGTGAAATTTGGGAATAAAAAAGTAATTGCTCTAGGCATGCAAGCACTGTTCATGAGGATAATTTCGCCTTTCCGAGTACAAAACTCGGTACGACAAGCTCTGATGGCTATACTCTCAAGATACAATAGATCTTTTATATTTCACACTGAATATTAGAAGGAATAGGAACAACGTAATATGTATAACTCAGCAAAGAAATAAAGGATTTTTTTATGAAAATGATATTCTCTTTTGAATTTGGTATATCTTCCACGATGGTCTCTTTTGAAGTTTTATTTTTGTATTGATTAGAAATAGAGTCGTAAAGAAATCGTTATATAGCCATTGTAAAATAATGGAGGGTTTATGAAAAAATAAAACATACACAAAAAGGTCATTATATTATCGTTGAAGAGTTGTTATATGACCGTTAAAGAACAGTTATATGACCGTTAAAAAAAAATAATGATGGCTTTTATTTCAATCATAATTTCTATCAAATCTATTACTTTAAAATTTTACAAAACTGTTGAAATATCTAACACTTCCAATGCCCTCGTCGTGCATAGCATCGCCCGAATCCTCCATTACTTAGTCTCGGCTTGAGAAAATTACTGGCCTGCGCTATTTTTCTCCATTAATTTTGCGGTTCTTTTTCTGAGTTCTTGTCGAGCTATTCGAAGCCAGGGGAAATACATATGACTTTTTATTCTCTCTGTAAATTCTGAGATCATACAAGTCTATTAGAATACGATTTTTTGAGTTGGGAGATCAAGAAGGAAAGAAGCTGTGTTTTTTTCTTTCTGAGTTTGTTGGCATGATTGAAATAAAAAAAAGGGCGAGGGGAGTGTGTTTCTTCTTACTTCTTCTTGGTCAGTAAGAACAGTTTCATTTGACACTATGAAGTTGCGACTGACTCGAGATCTCTGTTTTGTGTTTTCGATTCATTTATTTCTTTAATTTCCATAGAGAGAAAAGAGGGAGACTAGCGGGGACAGAGCAGAGCAGAGCAGAGCGTCAGACGTGGGGCTCCCAATATCTTTTCGCCGAGGGGGGATCCTCGTTAATTTTCCAAGGAAACCGGACAAGTCCTCAGCAAAATATGTGGCGCAAACTGCACCGTCACTCTTGAAAGAGTGACAGTGCCGTCGGCTTATCATTTTTCATCCAGAAATATCTATAATTCTTGACAGAAAGAAGAGGGGATGTGTACTTCTTCAACACCCCCCATCACCTGTCTACTCTTCTCTCATTGCTGGTCTTGTCACAATGTGACGTTGCTTTTGGAAACTCCTCAGCTGCCCATGGCTTTACCCGCTTTGAGTTTCCATTTCGAGAAAATATTGGGTAGGACTCGGATTTCACCGTGGCAAAAAACGAGCATCCCAGCGTGCGACATGTGTCGCAGGGCCCCACCCGGTCAGACCTCCAGTATTTTGAAAATATAGCGCCTCTCTCTCCTCTTCATCTCTCACGTTCGCGCGCCCCAACCGCTCTCTCTCCTCCCGGCTCAAAACTTGGCGCTTGCTCCGATTCTTCCGACGCCGGCGCCTCCGCCTCCGCCGACGACGCCGACACCGACGCTTCTCTACGCACTCGCGCTGCCAACTTCTCTCTTCTCCCAGACGTGCCGCCTCCAACGCCGACGCCTTTGCACTTTGAGAACTCGCTCTCCCTCCGACACCGCCTCCGACGCCCACGCCGACGCCTCTGCCGACGCCTTTGCCCCCAACCCTTGCCGACGCCTCCGCGTCGGCCATGCCCTAGCCCTAGCCTCTGCCTCGACGCTCTGCATCCGTAGGCCTCGAAGAAGCGACGGTGGATGGCGAAGCCGTAGCCAAAGGAGGAGCTCCACCACCAGCAGCTGCACCCGGCGGCGGCGGCGGCCAAGTCTTCGTCGTCGTCGTCGGCGATGGCCAGGGAGAAGAGGTCGCAGCAGCAGCACGCGGTCGACGAGAAGTACGCCCGGCGGAAGTCCCTCGTCCAAGTCCTCTACGACTGGCTGGCCAATCACAACCTCCGCTAGCGTTCTCTCTCTTGCCGGTACTTCAAAGGCTTCCTATTTTTTTGTTCGCTGTTTTGCACAAGTTTAATTTCTCTTCATATCAATATTAGTTGGTGAATGTAAGTGGAGTCGCACATGGTTCTCTCGGATGAGTTTGCAATAGCTGGTGCTGTGCGTGAGTTTGGTGGGCTGGAAGTTATTTTGGACATGATCCAGGTAAAAAAATTTTTGCAACAGCGAGTCCTCTGCTTACTGAAGATGTCCTTGTGTGGGGATCTGTGAAGTGTAGATATGTGCCTACGGATTTGCATTTTTTAGCAAAATGAAAAATTTCCCTTTTGTGGATATGTACAGAGTGTTTTTTAGATTCTCTGGACATCTGCTGATAATAGTGTGCATTCTGATTTTGTATTCTGCTATTCTATTCATTTCATAGTCCAGAACTCGGCTTTGGACATTGAAACATTAGTTTTTTGTTAGCTTACGAAAATAGTGTAGGAAATAGAGTATGGCTGTGGGGAATTTTTTGCTTACTTGTGTATTCATATCACTAGAGGACTCCGAGGTACTCCATTTGGTCATCTAAAGTTTCAATTGAATGGTTCTTTGAACCAAAAAATTTGACTTAAGAAAGGAAAGAGCTTCTTGTGCTACAGTTGTTAGCCAAGATCGTTCTGAATGTAGATTTGGCTAAGTTGGCATTCCACATTCTTAAATCCTGCAGAAAGGGTCTCTAGGATCAAATTTTCAGCTAAGCAAGGGGAAGCCAGCTTTGCTAGCGATGTATTTTGTCTACTTAATATCTATATTAAAATTTACTCTCTTTTCTTTTTTCCCTTTGTGTAATTTTCTCACCAGTTGGATAAGTTTGGTCACAAGTGGCTAGTGTAAGGGTTGGAGGGAAGGAGGAAAGGGTTGCTTAATTTGGAATCTTGACTTTGCTTACTGAATTCTCATTGATTGACATTGCCACGATTTGTAATTGACCCAAGAATATGCCTTGGGTCTACAGAAACTATATCAAAATTTGGAGTAGGACTGTTTCTGTTGGTCCAAGTAATTATCCTGCTAGACTTCACTCATTCGTGGCATGATGCATGGGTTGCAAAAGATGAACAAAAATGGTTAGTTGGAGTTTTTAAAATTCTATTCTATCATTCTTCCTTCTCTGTATGTTAGGCTTCTGTGATATTTGAGTTCTGATGGCTCATTGGACTTGTTTAGGTATGTTGCTTTGCTGGTGATATCAGTTGGGTGCTATATTGCAGCCTACACTCGCTCTGGGATTTTGTTCATATGGTTTAATCCTTCTGGTGAGGACTATGGCCTCAATGTCTTCTTCCTTGTTATGACAATGGTCCTCAGCTTTGTAAATGGAATTTTTCACCCTGTGGTAAGAAAAGCATGCTCTTGAATACTTGTGTATTAGATTTGTAGACCTTTAATAATGATATTTGAATAATTGTATTCTCGCAAACTTCATGCACTTGCATGAATTACAAAGCTTATCAAATGGCATTCTCTACAAGTCCATGGAATTAATTTTTTAAAACGAATATCCTTTTGTTTCTTTTCTTACTAGAGCTTTTTCCTATATAATTAGCTCTCCAAGGAATCTGTATCTGCCGAGGAAACTTTCCTCTTGTGACTTTGGCTCTATTCTAGTAGTGCACTCTTAAGGAGCTCAAACGTAACTTCATGTCTTATCATTTGCAACGAACTTGCTGTACTCAGATGTAACTCTATGTCTACCTTCATATAATTCGGTGGAAGTCCTATTACTTTTGAATGGTTCATGCACTTTCGTGCGTATCTTTTTCTTTTTAACAAATGATTTCGGTAATCTAATCTAGATCTAAAGAGATGAAGAGCATCAAAAAAGAAGGCGAGGTTAGCCCACAATGGACACAAATATGTTGAAAGTCAACCATTAATGAAAGCTAAAGTACCTTGAGACAAAACTTTCAAAGCAAAAAAAACTAGGAAGAACAGCACTCCAATCTGCATTTAAGCTCCTCTGTATAGTTCATCATATCAGTATTGCGGTGCTGTGATGCTGCCATGAGGTGCTAAAACTAGGTTGAGATTGAAATCGACTCTGTTCCCTTCTTCATCTTGTTGAACTGTTTAGGAATAATAAGAGAAACTAATGTACAAAATATACTTCGCATGTCAGAAATGGTTTTTAGACAGATGCCAGAAAGGAGCATCAAATGGTCTGTTAATTGTGGAATAGTTAATTATTGTGCATGTGACGTGGTTTCGGATGGGCACGATTCACATCATAGAACTGTAAGCAGCATTTTCATGTTTCTCTTGAGGGGTTGACCTACTTTGAGAAAGTGGCTGGATATTGCTTTTCTCTATTTACTCGTCAATTTTTTGGTCACTAGCTGCGAATGTGGGTAGGGATTTCAGCAGGACCTCCAAATAGCAGCTTTTCTCAGTGCAGTCAATTGGAAGAGGCCGCAGATCTTGACCCCAGTACCTTAGCGATTCCAAACACTGGGAATCCTGTTTGTCCTGATCAGGGGAATCCTGGACTTTCTAATCTTGTGTAAATTCCACTAAATCGTCTTTGGAGGAAATTTAATTTTCTTCATTATTGTAAGGATTATGTTAACTTGGCAATCGTGAAATTTAAAGGATGAAGTGAGTCCCCAAAGAAACTATTAGCTTCAAGTGAAATGTATAATCTTGTCTATAGTTATTTGCATATCAGGGTTGGCATACATTTCTTTTTTGGTTTTTTCCTGTTTCCAGAGTTAACCTTAATATTGAGTTCATTTGGTTGCTGGAAGAAGTGTCTGAACAAAACAAACTTGTGCTCATAATTATGACAGTGCAAATTGTTCTATGGGACATACAAGTAAATGCCATGATGTGTCTACAAAAGAGGTTCTCCTGAAATTTGTATCTTAGAGAGTCTGGATCTTGTCTCCTCCCTATACAACATGTGAAAATACCATTTGTCTGAGAATATTGAGATCCTCTCAAATCCTCAAGTGTTAACTTCCTTCAAGGAGTTCCTCCTGGTTTGTAGATGATCCTCTTCTTTCTTTTCTTTCTTTAAACATCTTTCTTCCTTATGGGTAGGTTGAATTTTTCTTTTCCATTTCCTTTTATGTGCATTTGAAATTTTTTATGTTTTTTTTCCTGGTTTTCCTGAAATTTTTTGATACTATGGTTGCATAAAATCAGTCTCTAAGTCAAATATGACTACAGAAAATCAGAAACACTACGAAGTTTCTACATGCATCCGTATATCCAAAAGAGTTTGCTGTACATGCAGGGCAGAGGACTTCTATGGATTGTTATGGATGAGAATGACGGTAAAGTCTTTCCAGTTATTTGCTAGCATTTTTTTTCAGGTCTTACAGATATTTGACTTTGCAGGTTTAAAAGGAGGAGAAACCTCTCGTGTTGGTTCCTCTTGTGGTGCCAGTGTTTGCTGCGATCACCAAAATGGGCAGATTATTTGTAACACGGTAAATTGTAAATCAGCTGGAGAAGATTCAGAAAGTTTGGTCAATGCTGGGCGATCAAGAGTGCTAGAGATGTCCCCAAATGATGAAGTGGAAGGAGAGATACTCTATTTTCAACGTAGATTGCTTGGCAATGCAATTGATAGAAAACGATGTAGTGATTTGTTTTTCTTCTCCTTTATCTGATTCATTGCTTGGTTTGAGTATGAACTTTGTTTTTTCTTTCATATGATGTATCTTTATCGATTATGGAACTGTGACATTGACTAATTGTTTCCTTTCTGGAATGTACATGCAGATAATTTGATTAATAAGATTAGAAAGGATCTGCCACAAGAGATTGATTCAGCTCATGGTCAAGTATGGGATGCCGTGCTTGTCAACAAATATCTTTGTGAGCTCCGAGTGGCAAAGAAGCTGGGTAGGAAGGAGCGGAAGCACAAGGAAGCCCAGGCTGTTCTTGCTGCTGCTACTGCTGCTGCAGCAGCTTCATCTAGGATTTCTTCACTCAGGAAAGATTTGCTTGATGGATCAGTGAATCAGGAGGTTATTGGCATTATCTTGGAAATTACTTTAATGGTTGATGGAGGGGAAAATGATTGTTATTTGGTTGTGGTCTTCATTTTGATTTCTTGTCTCTGTAGAATTTGGTGAAGCTCAATACTACTAGTGGAAGGCCTGGTTATTGTTCTCAACTTATGCCACGAGTAAGGGAGACAGTTCCTAAAGTGGGTGTTCATAAGGATTCATTGGAACGGCATTCTGGGTCTATTTAGTCGGCATCGGATTTTTCCAAAGATCATCCCAAATCATGTGATATCTGTAGTCGGCCGAGACACTGATGAATTCTATTTTAGTCTGTTCAAGTTGCAAGGTTTTCACCTTGAGCTTTACCTTTTCTCCAAGTAATCTTAGTTAGCTGCAAGGGGTTTGACAAGCTTCTCTGGTTAACAGGTTTCTGTGCACATGGATTGCTACCGGAGTGTCAGAGAATCCACTGGACCGTGGTACTGTGAATTATGTGAGGAGTTACGAAGTTATGGAGTACCGGCTGTCAATTTCTGGGAGAAATTTGCTTCTGCTGCCGAATGTACTTTATGTGGAGGCACCACTGGCGCTTTTAGGAAATGCACGGATGGTAAATGGGTCCATGCCTTCTGTGCTGAGGTGAATGGCTTTTCCTTTGTGGTTTTTGTGGATATTTCTTTGTTTTTATCTTCATACAGATGGGAAATTGAGTTTTGTCTTTATTATTTATGCTCTCGTTTTGTGCTCTAGTGGGTCTTTGAAGCTACCTTTACAAGAGGACAAGTAAATCCAGTCGAAGGAATGGTATGTGTGATGCTAGTTGCCTGAACTATTTAATTTTGTTTTATGCTTTGTTTGTCTCCGTAGACATGTACCCCATATTCATGCCTGTTTATTTTCTCTAATGTCTTAAAGCAATGTTTTTGACAAAATGGCAGGATTCAATTTCAAAAGGTGTTGATGAGTGTAATGTGTGCCATCATAGATTTGGCATCTGCATAAAGGTGAACTTACCTCTGATTCTATGAACTCTGTGTTCATTTTAAGTAGATGAAACTAAGTCTGGCTCTTATGGCCTGCAGTGCAATTATGGTCACTGTCAGAGCACATTTCATCCATCATGTGCTCGAACTACTGGATTGTTCATGAGTGTAAAGACTGTTGGTGGCAAATTGTAGCATCAGGCTTATTATGGAAAGCGCTGTGGAGCAGAAGGCAAAGGTGTGTCTTGCATATTGCATGTTCATTTATTAAGTCAATTCCGGAAATCATAGATATTGAGTTGTATATCTCATATATTTCATATATTTTTTGTATTTCTATAAATTGGACAGGCTGAGTCGCAAAAGTATGGAATTGAAGAGCTAAAGAACATCAAGCAAATCCGGGTACATTGATCAAGAAAGTGAGCAAACCGGCCGCAGAAGGAGGTAGCAGAGACAGCGGAGGCGATGGCAGCCTGTGGAAGAGGAGGCTAGGTGGGGTTGCTTTGAAGAGCCTGGAGCTTCAACAGATTCACCATCGAAGGCATCATATGCAGCCGGTCACCATTTGATAGGAGGAGAAAATTAGAATTCATAGGAAGAGAGAGAGAGAGGGAGGGAGGGATCCTAGAGAAGTGTAAATGGCTGGTGTCTAGTATGTTTTGCTTGGTTCATTAAATGCGTATTGAATTTATTTGTCACTAGTATACCTTGAATATATGCAATTTTGATCATAGATCTTGAACATACCACGGAACTATATTTCTTTTTCTGGGCGCAATCAGAACGTAACTAGGAAAATCATGTATCTGGCATGCTTATTCTAATTTGGCAGAAGAACATGAGTAGGGTAATGCTTAATAACAAAGTAGGCAAGAAGGAGGGGAAGATCATCAGTTTATCAATCGATGCGGGGTAGATGGTTTTTGTCCCCAAAATGGACACGATGTTTCGGAAGAAATTGGAACCCACAAATATGAAGCTAGATACTCTATATCGATTTGTGGGGCTAATTATTTATATGGATGGAGGATGAACAGCACAAAGCCACCAAATTCCAACACAAACTTGCCAAGTGAAAGGAGCGAATGACGGAAAACCTCATAACCATAGAAACGTTGTGGACATTTGAAAATTTTCTATATGAACGATCAAACTCATTTCTCAATTTAATAGAAGCTAAAAGTGTTGAATAAGGTCCCAAATAATGAGAGATATTTAAAGAGCGAGTCTGATTACGCTTATTTGTAGTCCTAAATGGAATGAAACAATGTAAGGATTCATAAGTAAATATAATATGTATTTTGATACGCTCAAATGATCCCTTCTCATAAAAATGTATATTACCCTATTCCTGGCCTGTTCGGAATATCTGAGAATGCTTACAGTCTAATTTGGTGAGGAGAGAAGTCACTCAATTAACCCCATTTTCTTGATTGATGGCCAATTATAAACCCTACTTTCTTTTTTTTGGTAGGAAAAACTCTACTTGAGTGCGTTAGAGTTCGCTTCGCATGACAAAAAGGTGCAACGCTCAATCAAAACAATCATTCACTTGTCGACCAAATTGTTTGGTCTGGCCGAATAAAAGCTTACCGCTTGAACAGAAAAACTCGTTTCGTTACCAATGTAGTGACTCACGTATCTTTCAGCCAAGAAGAGAAAATGAATGAGCACAATTCCGAACATCAACATCCAAATCCCACAAAAAGCCAGCGCACATTGTAAAGTACTGCAAGGAGCATTCCAGCAAATTGACTTTGGCACAACTGTTGAATATTGATACTGTAACTATGTACATGCACTAAACTTTACATGCACACTAAAGGATTCTATCTGTGTTAATTTTGGGCATTCAAGTACAAGCAGCAGTGGATGGCGATAAGCCTCTATAGCTTTTGTTACGCCCACCAACCACCCATCATACCCTAGGTGAGCAATGTGAATCGACAAGAAGAATTGAATAAACCCTGACCTCCTGTACACTCTGAACTCTTCTCAATGAATGTACAGCAATGGTGCCAAAATTTCGCGGTCAAAACCAAGCAAACCGTTGGCTCCCTTCAGGGTGTAAGTGCAATGATCCCTGACCAGGCTGGGCATGATCTCACCGTTAATGCCTTGATTTCCTTTTTCATGATCACCCAAAGGCAATAACTTCTGCCGCACAAGCTTCGTTTACCTGTGACAAACACCAAGAAGCCTTCAACAAGCGACTCACAAACCAGAAGGAGACGGTTCTTTGACTAGCCACCATCTTCCAATGGCTCACTCGAACCATCCTGGCTTATCCACTTATCCTTTGGGATGCTATTTGATGGTACATATGCATAACCTTTAGGTAACATCTTATTCTTCAAGTCGGCTTGATCAGAAGTCATTACCAGCTCTTTCTCGAAAGTCTCTGGATGCTGAGTCAGAATGCGTAGAGAGAAATGAAAAACCAGGTCCTCGCTACGGAAACGTGCAGTTGAAGTGAGACAAACAAAGGCGAAATTATACCTTCTTATACCTCGACCTCACTTCTCCATCATTCAGAATATTTCGAGATGCAACTGGTGGCCTATGAGGAATGTGTTTCCCAGAGAATGAAGCCTTTTCTGTTGGCTTCCGGATCACACTAGTCTGCGATCCAGGGCTGCCATCAGTCTTTTGGGCAGTGCTGGTGTGAGAAGGAACTTTACTTTGTCGCTTGATAGAAATTGAGCTATCCACAGTCATTTCATCCGATTTCTGAACTGCTTCATTGCCAGATCTGTAGTTCAGTGATGTGGTGGCAGATTTAGAGCTGGCATCAGTAGCTAAGAAAGGACCTTGAACGGGCATAGAACGAGCAACCGTGTTTCTCTTCTACGCAAGTATCTCGTGCACGGAAAGCACAATTTCCTGCTGCAAACATCTTGTCAATGTAAAGGGTCAAAACTAAAGGTCCAACAAAATCATGGACGGACAGTTCGGAGAACATGCCAAATCCTAGGAGGTTAACAATGAAGGATGGACTCCGCAGGATTGTATATAAAAATAAAGGTAGGCATGCCGCAAAAGACTGATATAATCCCAGGACACTCACATTCCAACTTTAGGATATCAAATATTCTAAGTTAACAAGATCTGCAAGTATCAATTCGCAAAAACAACAAATAGAAGGAAAAGTTTCAAAGGAATTTCTTTCACCAATTATAGGAGTTAACAATTCTCCTGTTGCATGTAAAGCCATATCGATGCAAAAAAGATCCGCCACCATCGCTAGCAAAGCTGGCTTCTCCTTGCTTGCTGAAAATTTGATTCTAGAGACCCTTTTTGCAGGATTTAAGAATGTGGAATGCCAACTTAGCCAAATCTACATTTAGAACGATCTTGGCTAACAACTGTAGCACAAGAAGCTCTTTCCTTTCTTAAGTCAAATTTTTTGGTTCAAAGAACCATTCAATTGAAACTTTAGATGACCAAATGGAGTACCTCAGAGTCCTCTAGTGATATGAATACACAAGAAAGCATAAAATTCCCCACAGCCATACTCTATTTCCTACACTATTTTCGTAAGCTAACAAAAAACTAATGTTTCAATGTCCAAAGCCAAGTTCTGGAATATGAAATGAATAGAATAGCAAAATACAAAATCAGAATGCACACTATTATCAGCAGATGTCCAGAGAATCTAAAAAACACTCTGTATATATCCACAAAAGGGAAATTTTTCATTTTGCTAAAAAATGCAAATCCGTAGGCAAATATCTACACTTCACATATCCCCGCACAAGGACATCTTCGGTAAGCAGAGGACTCGCTGTTGCAAAATTTTTTTTACCTGGATCATGTTCAAAATAACTTCCAGTCCACCAAACTCACGCACAGTACTAGCTATTGCAAACTCATCCAAGAGAACCCTGTGCGACTCCACTTACATTCACCAACTAATATTGATATAAAGAGAAATTAAGCTTGTGCAAAACAGCGAACAGAGAAATAGGAGGCCTTTGAAGTACCGGCAAGAGAGAGAACGCCAGAAGAGGTTGTGGTTGGCCAGCCAGTCGTAGAGGACTTGGACGAGGGACTTCCGCCGGGCGTACTTCTCGTCGACCGCGTGCTGCTGCTGCGACATCTTCTCCCTGGCCACCGCCGACGACGACGACGAAGACTTGGCCGCCGCCGCCGGCTGTAGCTGCTGGTGGTGGAGCTCCTCCTTTGGCTACGGCTTCGCCTTCCACCGTCGCTTCTACGGGGCCTGCGGATGCAGGCAGAGGCTAGGGCTAGGGCATGGCCGACGCAGAGGCGTCGGCAAGGGTTGGGGGCAGAGGCGTCGGCGGAGGCATCGGCGTGAGCGTCGGAGGTGGAGGCATCGGCGTCGGCGTCGGAGGCGGTGTCGGAAGGAGCGCAAGTTCTCAGAGTGCAAAGGCGTCGGCGTCGGAGGCGGCACATCTGGGAGAAGAGAGAAGTTGGGAGCGCGAGCACGTAGAGGAGCGTCGGCGTCGGCGTCGTCGGCGGAGGCGGAGGTGCCGGCGGAGGAAGAATCGGAGGGAGTGCCAAGTTTTGAGCCGGGAGGAGGGGAGAGAAAATATTCAGTGATTTACTATCATCACGTCACATGCTCACGTGGTGTATATTTGCTCGCGTGGATCCGTTAAAAAATCGGCACGTAGCATCTGACGTGGAGAGACACGGAAAAAGAGAAAGCCCTAATGGGAGGTTCTCTCTCCTCTGCACCTCTACTCCCGCTCAAAGAAAACCTTGGGAAGGCGCGAGCATTAATTGCCACCCTCTCTCTTCGTTCTTTTTTCAAGTTTGAATCAAATGTGGCTCCCTCACTTTCTACAACTCTTCTCCTTTCCAGATTGTTTCTCTCCCTCCTCTTTTGTCTTCGCTTGTGTTCTTTGCTTCCTCCTTCCGGCGAAAAGCGGACGGCCTATCCTCTCGTGGCCGTTGGCTCTGTACGTCACTGTCGTCTCCGCCTCATGGTCATCGGCTCCGCCTCGTGGCCGTCGCTTCCGTCTCGTGGTTGTTGGCTCCGCCTTGTGGCCGTGGGCTCCACCTATCGCCGTCGGCTCCGCCTCGTCATCTCCGCCATGTGGCCGTCGGCTCCGCCATCGCGGACATGTTCAACAAATCTCAGTTGTTTCAGCGTTGAAGAGGCTGTCGAGTAGTCGGGGACTTTCACATCATGAATGTCACTCCATGGCCATTGGTGCTGCCAACGAACGAGGGTGAGGACAGCGAAGACAAAGGTGGTGGCGAAGGAGAGGACGAAGTTGGTGTTGCCGTTGAGCATGCGAAATGGAGCCTTGTAGCAGGCGTTTGCTTTTGTTTTTTTTTTTTTGGTCAAACATTCCTTTTGTTGAGTTGTTGAGTTTTGTTGAAGAGGTTTTGCTTCTGTTCACGAGTTTGTACTAGATTTGATTAGAACTGATGAGTTGTTGAGTTTTCTCTTTACCAAGTGATTTCTGTTTTCACTCCATTCCAAGCTCTATAGGATTGGCTAAAGGAACTTATTAATCTCTACCTAACAAAAAATTTACTTCTCCAAAAACCTTCAGAGGTATAACCCACAATAAAGCTCTCCTAAAACCTCCCTGAAAGCAGTCAATGTTGGCTGAAGAAGACCAAGCAATGAACTCGGAATTTAATCAACAAAATGGCAGGGAAAAATCCCACATATACACTTCACCATCTTCTATCACATGACTGCGGTCTTCCACCATTGTCATTTCAAGTTTCCAAGGGAGAAGCCAAACAACCCACCCACCATATCTTTAAAGCGTCTCCTTCATTTACCCCACGAAACATCCCCATTGCAGTTATGGATTTCAAAAAGGTCCCATTGGCTTCCACCGAAAGGTAAGAGCCTTTTGTTTAGGAATACTAATACCGACCGAGCATGCACACCATCATGTGTTAGGAACACACAAAACGCGGAACTTTTCACTCGAGATGGCAAAAGAGGAAGGAAAACGAAGTGCCCAACTTCTTGAGAACCACTTTTGGTCCGAAAGTTTGAAAATTTGAGCTCGATGCGCTTGGCTTGGGCGAGCTAGAGACAGAGAAGAGGGCATTGTGATTGGCCCTCTTCAACAAAATATGAAAGGAAGAACAATTTAGTGCCAGAAATATAGTTGCAAAACTGAAATCTTATTCAAATTGTACAAGGTACAGATTAAGGAAAAAGTAAGGAAAACTAGTGATAAATTCTAGTGCTCCAAACTAGAAATAGAAGCAAAACCTCTTCAACAAAACTCAACAACTCAACAAAATGAATGCCTGACCAAAAAAAAAAAAAACAAAAGCAAATGCCTGCTACAAGGCTCCATTTCGCATGCTCAACGGCAACACCAACTTCATCCTCTCCTTCGCCACAACCTTTGTCTTCGCTGTCCTCACCCTCGTTCGCTGGTAGCAACAACGGCCATGGCGTGACATTCATGATGTCAAAATCCCCGACTACTCGACAACCTCTTCAACGCTGAAACAAGTGAGATTCGTTGAACAACGTGTCCGTCGTTGCAGCCAGCATTGGAGTAGCAACGGACGCCGGAGCAGAGGGCCAAACTTGATCGAACACCTTTCGTGCATATTCAAGGCAACCCAAACCATGATAAACCCGGACAAGTTCCGCAGCCAAACTTGCTCATTGTAAGAGTCATTGACAAGATCTGAGCATGGATGAACTTGACTCCGATAATGTCCTTAGAGAACTCTTGCAGAAGAGACGAAAAACGACTGGCAGGAGCATCTCCGAGTGAAAAAGAACAGGATGAGAACGTAGAAGAAAAGGAAATCCTAGACAGTATCTTCCGAATGAGACGAAAGATTTGGAACGCCGGAGCAGAGGGTCGGAGGAGCAAATTTTTAGATTGAAGGGGTAGATCCAAAATTTGAATTAAGGAGAGGGAGAGAGAGAAGGGCGTCCATTCTCAGAAAAGGAAAGAACGAGGGGAGGGAGAGAATAGCAATCAATGAAAAGAGTCTCGCATTTAATGCGAGGTGACGTGCTCAGTTTTCTTTTGAGGCAATAGGTGCGCAGAGGAGAGAGTCTTCGTGATAAGGCTTTCTCTTTCTCCACGTCAGACTCCACGTGGCGTTTTCTTAATGGATCCACGTGAGAATATTTACACCACGTGAGCATATGACGGAGAAAATATTAGGTAAGACTCGTATTCCACCGTGGCAAAAAACGAGTATCCCAGCGCGCGACACGTGTCGTGGGGCCCCACCCGGTCAGACCTCCAATATTTTGAAAATGTAGCGCGCCTCTCTCCTCTCATCTCTCACGCTCCCGCGCCCCAAACCCTTTCTCTCCTCCCGGCTCAGAACTTGGCGCTCCCTCCGACTCTTCCGACGCCGGCGCCTCCGCCTCCGCCTCCGCCTCTGCCGACGACACCGACGCCGACGCTGACGCTCCTCTACGCGCTCGCGCTCCGAACCTCTCTCTCCTCCCAGACGCGACGCCTCCGACGCCGGCGCCTTCTGCACTCTAAGAACTCGTGCTCCCTCCGACGCGACGCCTTCGACGCTGCCTTCGACGCCGACGAAGAAGGCCCACGGCCCTAGCCCTAGCCCTAGCTGACGCCGACGTCGACGACGAAGCCCGATGCCCTAGCCGCCGGCCCAGGCCTAGCCGACGCCGACGCCCTCCGCCTCAACTAGCTCTGCACCTCTCGACGCCGACGTCGACGCTGACGCCGTCGCCCTAGCCCTAGTCGACGCCTTGCAGTTGTCATCGCCGTCCGACGAAGCTGTACCACGCCCCGCTCCGCCCTAGCTTCGAGAGGTACAGATTTGAACTGATTCAACGTTTTATTCCCGTGTGCAGACTGTGGATGCTGTTCAAAATGACCTGTTTGAAAGGCATTTTGAGTTGTGTTAGCATTGAGTATTCCTTTAAAGAGTGGCATTTTATTCGACTTTCAATAAAACGTTTCTCTCTGCATCTGCTGACCAATTGTGATTGTTGTGACTACTGTTGCTATTGCTGCTGTATTCCGTCTGCCCAATTTCTAGCATGGTATTGTTATCTGCATACAAAAAGTAAAGGAGGAAGCAGAGGTAATGAGCTTAGTTGGGTGTTTCTGATGTAGTTACTTTGATTTTTTAGGAGATTGCTTCTCGTCTGGGACTTCTTCCAGGTTCAGCGAGGCATTTTGGCATAAATGCCGATGTTAATAGCATATTGTCTATGGCAGACATTGTTCTTTATGGTTCTGCACTTTTATTGTAAGTTACAGTTTAGGCTCCTCAAATTGCTTGAGCCATCCTCTTTACTTCACAGCTCTTCATAATACGATTGACAGAGCAATTAGTATAGTCACTCTAGTGAAGAATTTGATTTCCAATTAACATTTGTGACAGTCAAAGAGCGAGATTGTTCTGACCAGCTGCTTCCTGCATATTATCATGTAGCCTTTGATGGGGCGCTTTATTTGCTGATGTTTATTGCGAGCCTAACAAAATGTCTACATATTTGGGGCATATATTTGCACAAGTGTGGCATGAGACTTGATACTACTTGTAATTCGTTTTGCTCATTTCATCTTATATTTTGTTGTGATATCGTGTTGGACTGTTCTCTATTGAACAACTGCTTCCGTTCTTACATTTAGCATGCGGTCGAATTATTCTTTGCTCCTTTGCTTTTGAAATCGTGATGTGAAGTGTAGAATTACAGAGTATTCATTACACTTGTACCCTCTATATCAGAAGTCATGACATTGAGTTTGTCTTCTAATGCTCTTGACGAGAGGAAAGATTAATTGCTGTATGGAGAACTTAAACATTGCTGTTGTTAATTTAGTAGAGGCAATTGGGAAGTCTGTATTGACTCTTTATGTTTACAGTCTCATGCTCAGATCGAACTTAGGCTTTGCTCAGGCTCATGTTTGAAACCTCTTCTTTATAATGATACACGTGTTTAGACCTTCCCATTTTAAGATGATGGGCATGCATACTGAATGGGAAGGTTCTTCTGATTCAATTGTAGATTCTTGCATATCTCTTGATAGCAGCATCAACTGCAGCAGCAACCCGAGTTGTTGATTGGGAAACAAACTGGAATTATCTTTAAAGCTTGCTGGTCGGGACTAACTTGGTGTCATTTTAATCCCAATTTGGTCTCAATTTGGGTGTAAATTTATCGGATGACTGAATCAGAGGTAATTTTGTCTTGCGCACTATGTGAAATATCTTTTGCTTTCTTAAGTAACGGATGAAATGTTATTTTGCATTTCTGATATTGCTTAGTTACTACTACTGTATATGTTGCTACTAGCATGCTGCCTATCCCAATCTGGACTCTTCCAGCTTGTTCTTTGGTGTTTATGATGGCCACGGAGGTAACGACATGCTTTTGGTATACTCTCAATTTCAATAACTTTTCTGAACTCTCTTTTTTTTGTCCGCAAGATTGATTGTTACGCCAGAGCTACAATTTTCCATCACTTGTAGGTAAGGTGGTTGCCAAGTTTTGTGCCAAATATCTTCACCAGCAGATTTTGAAGGACGAGGCTTATTTAGCTGGAGACATTGGAACTTCTGTTCAGAAGGCATTTTTCAGGTTGCTGCTCATTGATATTTAAGGTTTTTTGAGTTTTAGTATGTGGTTATTGCTTGTGTGACTTTGATCTCTAGTGCAAGCATGCTTTGTTATGGATAGGGTGCAGAATATGTATGGCTAAATCATTTAGTTCCCAAAAGTTAACACATGAAATGGAGGGCATAGTTGCTCGCTTAACTTTTTCTTTCTCTTTGCAGCTTTATCTATTTTTTTAATGATTTAAGATGTAGGTCCTCAATGATCTGATTATAACCAAACAGGCAGGTCTTCCTTTGGTTACACGGCATCCTAATCTTTCATGTCATTCTTGTATTGTAAATAACAGTTGACAAGTCAAAAGACAAAATAGATTGCTGCTTCAAATGATAGAACTTCAAAATTTAACTTTTTATTGGCCTTGTTAAGTGTTTGTGAAATTTACGGATAGTCTAATATTAAAAAAAAACAATTGTATAAATTAGACCAAAATTTGAGTAAAGATATCGCAGTGCTGCCTCTTGTATGTAAGTTGAGTGTTACATGTAATATGCAGAATGTGGACATAATTATGTCAAACGAACAATGGAGGAATAGAGTAAAAGGCAAAATTATTATAAAATAGAGTGTGGCGGTGTGAACACTTGACCTATACTCAAATATTCTAACCAAAAATGGTTTGAAAACTTCAATGCTTTTTCTGGAATAAATGTTCGATCATATTGTGTCTGGTTAGATGATGAAAGTTCACTAAGTATTGCTTCTGTACCACAGAAAATGTCTGATGAATCATATTATGGTGAGATCCGCAGGACAGAGTTTGAATTTTAAGAGACTCTATCGGGATGATTAGTTCGGCTGCATATATTTTATCTAAGACAAACTCACGTGCATAGTTTTGTTGAAACATTATGGTTCAAAACTGGGATTGCTTGGTTTTGCTTTTGCAGAATGGATGAGATGATGCGTGGCCAAAGAGGGCGGAGGGAGCTAGCTGTTCTTGGGGACAAAATAAACAAGTTCTCCAGTATGATAGAAGGGCTTATATGGTCTCCAAAGGGCAGTGACGTTAATGGCCGGATTGATGATTGGGCTTTTGAGGATGTAGGTGCAGCAAGCCATACATCGAGAGTTTCCTCATTATCGTTGTAGTCCCAGCTGTTACTTAAATTTCTATTGATATTTCACAGCAGTGATACTGACGTCGTCCTTTTGGCATTTTGTCAGGGGTCTCATTCTGATTTCTCTGGACCAACTTCTGGGAGGACAACCTGTGTTGCAATTGTTAGAAACAACCAGCTTGTTGTTGCGAATGCTGGTGATTCTCGGTGTGTCATATCTAGGAAGGGTCAGGTAGGATTTTAAAGCCACAGCTCAAAATCTTTCTTGTATTTATTGGAAAAGGTCATCATGCATTTGCATGCCTTTTTTGAGTATCTATTATCTTGGATTGATTTATTAAAGATGATGTTTAACTTCTGCACCATGGATGACTAAGGACACCATATAACTTAAAATTTGCTGTGGTGGTTAAGATATTCTGATTGGTAGATGTAGTATGTCTCCTGCATATCTGGATAGAGGTAGTACATGAACTGTAACATTCTATCTTGGATTCTCCTTGAAAAGGCATACAATATTTCTCAAGACCATAAACCTGAATATGAGGCTGAAAAGGAAAGGATTATAAAAGCCGAGGGCTCATCCATGCCGGATGAGTTAATGAAAGTTTGAATCTTGCCAGGGCTATAGGTACTTCCTTCCCCCTTGGGATTTTTTATGTTACATGCTTATATTGTGAATATCACGTATTTGATTCTAGGTTCCATTCGTGTCTATTCATTTCTATTTTTTCGCATTGTTGGTGTGATTGGCAAATTTGACTCTTCGCATCGGCAGTGGAACTTATTATGCAGCATGTGGCATTGATAAACACCACTTTGCAATTTTAGTAATTTAAGCATACCATTTTCCACATATTGCAGGTGATGTGGAATTCAAGCAGAACAATTTTTTTCCTGTTGAGAAGCAAATTGTAACTGCCAACCCTAGATATAAATACTGTATGTATAGTTCCAAACGATCACTCTTTTGTTTTTTAGGTACATTATTGCAAAAGTGGTAGTTGCGGAGATTTCTTGATCTAGAGTTCCTTCGTTTCTCTTTGTTATCATTTAGTGTTTAACTAGGACTTTGGTGTGGCTGTGCCTCATTTTAGCCTTTAATCTTATTGGATTCATATAGGTGCTACTTCTAACCCTTTCTTTTTACTGTTTCATCTTTAGGTGGAGCTTTGTGACGACGACGATTTCATTGTGCTGGCATTTGATGGAATCTGGTATATGTCGACATTCTTCATGTCTTGCTTAACTAACATTAAGGCAGAAGATTTTGCCATATATAGTAGTCTATGGATTGTATTCAATGATTAAGTTTTACCTTACGTTCTGCTCCCCCTTCCATTATTAAGAAATCCAAGTTTTTGTGTGCCTGCATGGAATAGAACGTGCTTGATTTGAGGTCTGCATTGATTAAACCAAATAACCTCTATGATATAATTTGAGGAAGGGTCCATTAGTATCATGCTTCACATGTAAATCTCAAGGTTATCTGATTCCATGTAGATGCTTTTGTAAACACGGTTATTTTGCGCTCGTGTCATTAGATTGATTCTTTTACAACACGGCGGTATGCGAAATGCAATTATTGGCATCTACCTTAAGTTAAGATGATCATGTCATGGTCAAAAAGAGGGGGCAGGGGGGAGGAAAGAGATGGTCGTGATTTTTATACACTTTGGTTCAGGGATTACAGGTCGAGCCAGTAGCTAGTGGATTTCATACATGACCGGCTGAAGTTGGTAAGTTGCTTATGCTGATATAGATGCTTGTCCGAGAGCGACGTGATCTTTGCATCTTCATTTTGGTTAATGTGCAACGCTGGAAACCAAGCTATCTGCAGTGTGCGACACAGTTCTAGACAGATGTTTGGCACCGTCCACTGTGACTGGCGAGGGATGTGACAACATGATGATGATCTTGGTCCAGTTCAAGAAACCCATCCAGTCCTCCGTGCCTGCCGAGGAGCAATCTCCGCCTCCTCAGCCTACCGATGCAGAGTTGAAATTAGAGAATAACGGGTCCGGACCTGAGTAAATTCAAAATGTGCAGGTGTCGACGCACGGGGTTTTTATTTGCGGGACCTCTTAAAGGATTCCAATTTCTTGAAAATATAATGTTTATTTTTTTTCCTACTCTCTCTCTCTCATGTAAAGTTTATTGTAGCATTGATAAAGGTTTTCCACAAGATGGAAGCATGTGACATAATGCAATCAAGTTGTCTTGACTATGTTCAACGTGTAAAAGAATAATTGGTAAACCTTGGATAGGGTGTTACTGCTTGTATATTATGCTACTTTTTGTTTTGACATTTTGCACTTCCGATTGCTAAGTGGCAACATGGGAAGTTGGTTTTGCTAGGCACCAAAACATGCTTCAAGTAATTGATACTTTAGTGGACATTGTGTTTTCCTACTCGCTCAGTGGTGGGTACGAAGCAGATCGCTTTAAAAAGCTCATACAGATCATTTTCCCAATACATGTTTTAAAACAGAATGAAAACATTAAAAAGTGCCCCTTTTAAATCGAAAGCAAGGACGACCAAGAACAATATGACAGCAATAGAAGACCGGTTCATACCTAACAGATGCACTGCGGCCACATCAAGCAAATGCCATCTGGTCAAATACGTGAAAGTGGTAAAAACAGTACACCATCTAATCAACACGAATAATTCGATCACTTCCATTCGGATTCTCCACAGAACAGCTCGAATCACCAAAAGTTGAGGGGGATCAAGAAGGCAAGGGAGATGCGGCATCATCAAAATTTGCAAACAAAACACAAGTAAGCCAAGCAAACACAAACTGAAAAGAAGACACCAAAACGAAGGGGGAAATGTGGAAGCCGTAAAATGCTCATGTCACAAGCTTGGAAGGAACCATAAAAGTAATCTGACAAAGCCTTCAAAGCGTTGTAATAATGCTTGAATAAGCAGATCTAAGAAGGAAATATACCAAGAAAAACCTTTCTCATTAAGAAAGAGAGTTCACATAAATGTACATGTTCCTCACTCAAAACCAAAACAAGCATACCAGTATTTACATGTTAAAGCATCGGAACCATCAAGAAAAAGGAGAATGCTTCTTCCCCAAGGTATATCAACCAAGCAAAGATCAACACACGATGGCATGAATAGATGAATGCAATAGCAAATAGAAATTAGCTCCACATTGAAATAGAGTCACCCTGAAGAGCTCCCAGAAGACTCTTGAGAATGAAAAACAAAATCATGCCTCCCTCCAGGAACTTTAAACGTAGAGGTCATTATATTAAGATTCCTCCAACTACAAAGGAGTCAGTCTAAAAAGTGGAACTTTGATAAATTAGATTTGAACACTAAAATCTGTAAGTTACTCTTACAGGTTGACCTTCAAAAAATGGATCTGCCAGCACCAACTAGTTCTGACATATGTCAACTTCAAGAACATTCCATTAATGTACATCAAGAGCAAATGCAAATCATATTCAACAGTGAACGAAACAAAAAACAATACAGATGCCACACTATACCACTAGTGTCTCCATGGCGATATCTTCCCACCTTCACCTAGAGGTATCCAACATAGCCACTAAGAGCAAGTTGGTACTCCAAATTCAAAATTTTGCAGATCGCGCCTCTCATCACCAGAACGAGAAAACAAGAAATGATGACCATGTGAAAAAAAAAGGTTTCAAAAAAGCTAAAACCTAAACTTCAAAATCCAAACCACAAATCGATGAACTAAACAAAAGGAAGATGTGACATATAATGTACAAGGATTGACCGCCAATCAAACTTTCTCCAGGAGAGAGGGCGAATATGAGCACCAGAGACTTCCTACTCTCCAATATATCCGAGAATATATTGCATTTAGCTAACTATGATTGATTTTGCAAGCTCAATCACCCAATAGGTCAATCTTGAACCTGTAGAAAAGCTTCTTCTTTGAGGTAGGGTTATCAACAGTTAGCAACACTTTGCCAAGTTCCGAAACTTTGAAGGTTCCATGCACCACTGACTCATCCACAGGTGACATCTTCTTGGGCTTCTGGATATTGATTGAATATCCACCAGAGTTAGGCACAAACTCAGCACCATAAATGACTTCCCACCCAACAACACGGAGCTCCCAAGTGATAACACATTTCTACATTTGGAAGAATCTCAGTCAATAACACTAGTACAAGTAATTCATCCATTGGTTTTTCTTATCACATATTTTGCAGGATATAGAATTAGAAAAATAATATCCATAACAAGCAGAACTCAAGCATAAGATTGAATGAAAATATCTGTTTATACCTCATAGATTATGATTTCCACAATTTGTTTGGTCCTCGGCTTAACTGTCATCTCGGTTGCAGGGTCGGAAACAGTAAATTCAGGATTGCAATTGCAATAATCTACGCTCAGGCCACCATACTACACCGGTACTTGCTCAGGAGAAATGTACCTGCCAATCATACAAGCATAATGTTTCAACTATGACAGGCTCCATGAGGAAATGATTAGAACTTAATGCACCGAAACGCATTTGGATCTATTTACTTGAAAAGCGTCTCTGTGCTTCTCGAGGGCCTATGGGTCAAAAAAGGGCTGATCATTGCATAAAACGCCAAATACCACCAGGGAACATTGATAAACACCTAACCGAAAACCCCATTTGAACCCACAAAAATCGTCAATTCAAACAACAGGACAGCCTAATATAACTCATCAACCAGGAAATCAACGTGAACATTCTTGCTTGGCCACGAACTCGGGATAGTTGTCCTGAAGCATCTGGAGAGCCTGTTTGTTGGCGATCTGGAGCTCGCGCTTCTCTGGTCCCAGGGAATTCTTGAGATCGCTCACTTGAAAAATGGTGCAAGTGCCACCCGGATTGAAATCGAGCTTCCGGATGCTCCTCGCCAAGTATTGGACCCTCCACCACAAGAACTTGGCCCGCTTCTCCTCATCGGTGAACATCTTTTGATACAGCTCCTGGTTCTGAAACTCCCCATAAACGTCAAATTATATACTTCACAATCATCAAAAGTTACAAAAAGAAAATCAACTTACAAACCTCACCCATCTCAAGTTTTCCTCCAAGTTTTGATCGAATCTGACCCACCATTTGGCTAAGCATCACATCGTACTAGGGATCGCGCTCTTCAAAGACATTGTCTACATCAGCTTTAGCTGCCGCATCTACAAGATTTTGATGCGTTTGTATTGTCAGTCTTATAGCATACAATTGGATGATCATGATTTTGAGCAAAGGCAAATGCAAAGAGGGGTTGTCAACTGATTTCTTCAGACCTTCAAGACATTATCTATCCATGACGACGAAGATATGCCGAAAATCACATCATTGTAGAGTTGGAGAATGAGAACATAATTCAGAACACCAACCGAATAGAATTAGAACATGCTACCATCATGTTAAACCTAAGATTCACACAAGAAATGCAAATTAATAATTCCATCGGAAAAGAAGAAATAGATCAATCGACTATCTCTCTCCCATAACCATTTCTTAAAGACAAATAGCTAATTGCCATCAAGTGCATGATATATATAAGCAATCAGTATCGCCTACTCTTTAGTCTCACGAAACAAACATAAAGACTAATTTCTGCTCTTCTTTTTGTCAGAAAGATTGAACTAAGAATGTGCATACCCTCCATTGACATTTCCTAAGTAAATAATCTCAAGCAAACAAGTAATGCCCAGAAGCAACATTGCAAGCAGAAAACCACCGGCTCACAAAAAAGGGAAGAAATCTTTCCCCAAGTAAAGCACTAAAAATTTCGGAGAAACCACGGGATCAAGCGCAGGTCGTAACTTGAGACGTCGGTGACAAAAGTGAAAAGAGATTAATCTGCCCACTAATGAATCATATTAGCGGACAAATTTTTAGGTCATAACATTCACCTTTTCTAGGGTGTTTGTGACTCTTTCCGTTCCCGTGCTCAGCCTTCCGCACTAACTCTTGAACACATCCAGCAAAAATGCATTGTGACCCACCAATCAAGTCTTTTATCCAGACCATGAGATTAACCTGTGACCATGAGTCATTTAACTCTAGTTGTTGAGAAGCCTCTCTCTCCAGTAGTTTCAGCATGCTCACCAATTGCTCTATCTTGTGAATAAAGTTCAGAAAGCTTGTCGTAACTGTGAATAGGCAGTGGCCCCACCTTCTTGCTTCATGTCTCTCCAGGAATATATGCAGTTGTTGTATTCTTGCTAGGCGCATTAATACACATGAGAAGTAAAAAAAGAAAATCCAAAGAAGATTTCACAATTGAAATGACCTGGAACTTACAAGAAGTAACTTCTCCTTTATCTGGAGCACCAAACATCCACATGATGGCATTCCAAGTAAAGTCGACCATGAAATGTATTGCTACACTCTGGCAAAATACTTCTTCATTGTCTTCTTTCTATTCTGTATTCTAGATTTCTCAATAGATGGACTAAAGGAGTTCCTCGAGGTTTTCACAGTATTGTGGTGAGCCTCGCTGTTAAATAGGCTATTGTGACGGTTGCTTTTTCTTTGTTCCACCAACAACCCATCTATTAACACATCGTCCATTTCACTTGTCCAAACCACATTATCTCTTGTTGTGCCATCTCCCTCCTCTTGCAGAGTCTTTTTCATACTCATGACTTCAAACCTGCATGAATAACAGTCATAACTGGGCATACCATTCTCAAAACAAATGCTGAGATAGGAATTTGAAGCAGTTGTTCAATAGAGAACAGTCCAACACGATATCACAACAAAATATAAGATGAAATGAGCAAAACGAATTACAACAAGTATCAAGTCTCATGCCACACTTGTGCAAATATATGCCCCAAATATGTAGACATTTTGTTAGGCTCGCAATAAACATCAGCAAATAAAGCGCCCCATCAAAGGCTACATGATAATATGCAGGAAGCAGCTGGTCAGAACAATCTCGCTCTTTGACTGTCACAAATGTTAATTGGAAATCAAATTCTTCACTAGAGTGACTATACTAATTGCTCTGTCAATCGTATTATGAAGAGCTGTGAAGTAAAGAGGATGGCTCAAGCAATTTGAGGAGCCTAAACTGTAACTTACAATAAAAGTGCAGAACCATAAAGAACAATGTCTGCCATAGACAATATGCTATTAACATCGGCATTTATGCCAAAATGCCTCGCTGAACCTGGAAGAAGTCCCAGACGAGAAGCAATCTCCTAAAAAATCAAAGTAACTACATCAGAAACACCCAACTAAGCTCATTACCTCTGCTTCCTCCTTTACTTTTTGTATGCAGATAACAATACCATGCTAGAAATTGGGCAGACGGAATACAGCAGCAATAGCAACAGTAGTCACAACAATCACAATTGGTCAGCAGATGCAGAGAGAAACGTTTTATTGAAAGTCGAATAAAATGCCACTCTTTAAAGGAATACTCAATGCTAACACAACTCAAAATGCCTTTCAAACAGGTCATTTTGAACAGCATCCACAGTCTGCACACGGGAATAAAACGTTGAATCAGTTCAAATCTGTACCTCTCGAAGCTAGGGCGGAGCGGGGCGTGGTACAGCTTCGTCGGACGGCGATGACAACTGCAAGGCGTCGACTAGGGCTAGGGCGACGGCGTCAGCGTCGACGTCGGCGTCGAGAGGTGCAGAGCTAGTTGAGGCGGAGGGCGTCGGCGTCGGCTAGGCCTGGGCCGGCGGCTAGGGCATCGGGCTTCGTCGTCGACGTCGGCGTCAGCTAGGGCTAGGGCTAGGGCCGTGGGCCTTCTTCGTCGGCGTCGAAGGCAGCGTCGAAGGCGTCGCGTCGGAGGGAGCACGAGTTCTTAGAGTGCAGAAGGCGCCGGCGTCGGAGGCGTCGCGTCTGGGAGGAGAGAGAGGTTCGGAGCGCGAGCGCGTAGAGGAGCGTCAGCGTCGGCGTCGGTGTCGTCGGCAGAGGCGGAGGCGGAGGCGGAGGCGCCGGCATCGGAAGAGTCGGAGGGAGCGCCAAGTTCTGAGCCGGGAGGAGAGAAAGGGTTTGGGGCGCGGGAGTGTGAGAGATGAGAGGAGAGAGGCGCGCTACATTTTCAAAATATTGGAGGTCTGACCGGGTGGGGCCCCACGACACGTGTCGCGCGCTGGGATACTCGTTTTTTGCCACGGTGGAATACGAGTCCTACCTAATATTTTCTCGCATATGACGTGGTGATAGTAAACCACTGAATATTTTCTCCGGGAGGAGAGATGGGGGTTGGGGCGCGCAAGTGTGAGAGATGAGAGGAGAGAGGCACTATATTTTCAAAATATTGGAGGTCTGACCAGGTGGGGCCTATAGACACGTGTCGCACGCTGGGATACTCGTTTTTTGCCACGGTGGAATCCGAGTCCTACCTAATATTTTCTCGTCAGTTTCAGTGCTGGCTACCTTAATTTAACACTGTTTGCTCTAGCTTCAACTGGCTTTTTAATTGCCTTTTTCGACCAGGCTTTGCGAAGCTCGGATTTCAACAACACCAGTTCGACCTGTGCTTCAATTACTTTTTCCTTCATTTCACTTAACTCGGCTTTTGTAATTTGCGACTCTTTTCTAAGAGTTTTAATATCGCAGCTCATGTGGCCATGCCTTTCATTTTCGGCTATCACTTCGTGCTTCACTGATTTAATTCTATTAGAAGCACTTCATCATAGACATCCTAGTCTTTTTTCGTATTGGACTTATTCTCCTTAATCTTATTCCACTGATTCTTGCAACACGGGATGTAACGTGGAAATGGCCTCTTTCTTTGGACACCCTTTCCTTTTCCTTTTCCCTTTCTCACGTTCTCTGTCTTCCTTGAACTTCTGTACTTTCTTGAGCTCACACTGAAGCTTCTTGTGCTTCCTTTCTTTTATCTTTAGCTCTGTCCTTCTACCTCAGCATCTCCTCTATCTTCACCTTCTCGAGTCTCAACTTCATCATCTTCTGCATCTTCTGTAACTCCTTCTCAAGGCTGCATATTAGCACCAACACTGGCTCCTTCGAGTTCACCCTCGACTTGCTTAACTTTTTCGAGGATATGAGAAAGGCTATTGCATCATTTGACTTGGTGATAGAGGAGGCTACGGCCTCTTCTTTTTTCTCCTCTACTGCAATTGCCGCATGGAAGTTCCACTCTTTTTCGTTGTCAATCAACTTCGAGATAGAAGTTGCGGCAATTCCTTCTATTTGCTTAAATTAACAAACTCTGGCAAAGTTTCCTACTTTACCACAGATTTAACATTTTCCGCTACGCCTTCTGTAGCTCTTATCTTCATAATCATCTTTGTCGTAGTCTCGATGAGCTCCCCTTGGTTGAGTGCTCCTCCTTACTTGTTGCTTCTACAAGTCTCCATTACTTTACATTTGTTTGCCGTCTTGAGTGACAACATCATTTCAGCTCTGGCTCTTGAACCCTCCTTTATTACTAAGACCTTACACATTTGTTTGTCTAAAGCTTCTTGATTGGTCAATATATTTTCCAACTCAATCAGAGCTGGGTCTTTTGCCCATCCACGAGTAGCTGTAATAAGGCCATTATACTTTGGTAGTTACCCGTGATTAATAATCCTCCTCATCCTTGTCTGGCTTTCTGAGGATCTCAACTTTGAAATTTCTTCACAATTGGATTCAACTTTGTAGAAGTATTGACTCACTGTCATATTTTGTTGCAATACCGATAATAGCTCATTCTCCAACCTTTGCAGCGTGGCATTGTTCGTCCTTGTGAATAGTGCCGCCAAGTTGTCTCGTGCCTCCTTTGGGGTCTTCGTGCTCTTGATGTGCTATAACAACTCATTTTAAACAATAATAGCAAAAACATAAAGATCCTTGTGCACTTTGATGTTACATTTTCTTAACTCGTCATCATCTGAGTGGTGTGGTGTTGCCGCCACCAACAATTTCCGACAAATATTGACCTGGTAAGTGATACTGTATGCAACTCTCCAATTATTATAATTGGAGTTGTTGATCTTCGCCACACCGCTTGCCAAACTTGAAAAATGGCCATCATGATTTGGTTATGATGCCCGTCACTATGCCAAGTAAGCCAGCTGCAGACCAACTGCCTTCATAGTCCCTGACTGTGCACTAGTAGAACTCCAGCGCGCTAGTAGAACTCTAGCATACTTTGCTCCTTGGCTCGGCAATCCCTGATCGCCTACTCACGTACAATGGTCCCGTACCACTGTCTTTGGGTTCCATGACTCCTGCTTGCTGGGTTCACGGTCCCCAACCCCTTGCTCTAATACGGCCCATGACCCTTGAGTTCTGATACCAATTTTTGAACTTCAGAGGCGCTGCTCTAGTACCAAATGTTGAGTTGCGGGGTTGCGACTCTAATATCAATTATTGAGGAAGACCCACAAGGCTCACTCCAAAAAAAAAACTCACTCTTATGGGAGCTAAGCTGACTTAACACGCTCTTGGCTATAGATGCCAAGCTCAGTCTCCACAATTCAGGATGCTTGGGTATTTATAGGTTTAAGGAGGTGGTTATCCCTCTTAAAATATCTAAATATTTCTAGTAAAATATCTTCCTAGAAGTATCCTGGAACTATCCATGATGTTTCTAGATAATGCCTCCCTGGAAATATTTAGATAACATCTCCCTGGATATTCTAGGGAAAATATGTCTAGATATTTCTAGTTATGTCTACACTCTTCATTAAATATCTTTCAACAATGTATCTAGATATTAGGTAATCTAGAAACTTTTAGAATTCTTGCGAGAAGAGAGGAGGTGCATTTCTTCAACAGCAACAAACGGCAACCCTGCAACGCACACTTTCTGGTGGCCCCTCGCCCATCAATGGCTGGTTCGCCTGGACCGGTGGCTGTGAATTCCTCTGTTTCTTGCGCGATTCTGTCCCCTTTTTTTAACTTTCCACCCGGGAATGGCCCTCTATTTCTAAGCGGTCCGGAAGAAATTTTTGTAGGAAGAAAAGTCACGGTCCATGATTTCCTCCTCCTTTCTTTTTCACACGGCTCCTCCATCGAATGGACTTCGCACGCAAGTTTCTCTGTTTCTCCTTTTTTTTACCTCACCTTTCTGAAACGTCTCCCACTTACCCAGACCTTGTCTTTTCCCTTTCAAACTCTCGTTCCTGCCCCGTTTCCACTCACTCTAGCTCACCCTGAAACCTGCAAACTCTCGCGCCACAAAAAGAAAGCTCTCCCCCACTCTCATTTTCCTAATTCTCACGGCAGCAGTCCTCCTTTTCCTTCGGCAGATGGCCCAGTTTCTTAGCTGATTTTCCAGCTGATTTCAAGCCTCATTTTCAAAAGGTTTTTTCAATTAATCGCCATCACATGTTAGCTTTCTTTTCCCTTCTTTTTCTCACACTTTCCAGCCCAAAAATCAACTGAAGCCGTCCCCTAGACTCTGTGGTTTCAACCACCTACTCCAGTCGACTCCCACCATGCTTTGCTTTGTTTTTTTTCTTTTTTTTTGGTTGCAGCTCATTTTAGTCCACTTAAATCACACCTCACACTTGGCCCTTTTTCCAGCAAATTTCCCACGTTTCCTTCATTGAATTCCAGCTGCTGCTGTCTCCATTTGGCTTCCGTTTCTCGTCTGGTTCAGCAGCTCATTTACCAATGCATTTTAAAAATGAACAGCACAAAACAGTATACCGTATTTCTAGGCACCGAACCGAGAAATCTGCCAACATGCTTTGTTAATAGTGAGGATGGATGGAGTAATCAGTTAAAGGGTATTTGAGAAACAGAGTGAGAACAGAAAAGTCCTTCTGTTCAGTGTTGATCGTCATCAAGAGGCGTTGTAACTTCGCGGGCAAAGATGAGAGATAATGCAGATGGAACTAATAGACTAAGAACATGAGATCGAACCAAAATTTAGTCCAAAAACCATGTAGTTCTAGGAAATCAAAGGACTGACGATTGTTTAGCCGAACTTCCGACAGCCAAAGGAAAAAAAAAAGAAGCAAACATAGAACCCCATGATCTGCAATAGTTGAAGGAGTGATCTGATTTCGAAGTAATAACAGGGTAGAAAAATTCATGTGGACTACTATATATTTCCGCATTTAATACTAACCTTCCAAATTCTACTTAATGACTTCAATTTGTTAACTGACTTCACTTTGATCCCATCTGAGTTGCATGGCCATTCCATTGTCTCTCACTTCTTTAGTATCCTTTCCTCCTCCCATAGAATCGCTCAATTCCCCTTCTTTAGCAGATGATCCACCTTCTTTTTAGTTTCTCTCCACCACTTTAATCTCTTCTCTCGCTTTTCCCTTTTCGCCTTCAATACTGCTTCTTTCTCGGCTTTCTTCTTCGCTGCTTCGGGAGCTTGTTTCAAGTTCCTCAAGCAAGCCTCCACATCCTCGTTGTCAGTCTTAGGCATCAAGTTTTCTGCGACATCGGCAGGAGTCATATTAGTCTCACTGTAATATTTGAGATTTTTGACCAAGTCAAAAAGAAAATGGTGGGACCCACAAAAAGAAAAAGAAAAGGAAAAATAAGAAGCAAAAGTGGTAGCCTTCAGCTTTTAAAGACAGAAGGCCGAGACACACACGGGAGAGAAAAGGGAAAGAAAAGGGGGAATGAAAGAGGAAAGAAGAGGAAGAATGTCACATTCCGCACCCTAATCCCCTAGGTTAGGGCGTGCGACACGCCTCTTACATAGGTCATTTAATTGCAACATCTCAGAAGACATCGCCAACTCATTGCGTTAACTAACGAGTAAACACGTACGGAAGCAAATTCTAATATCACCCAACCAAATAGCACAACAGAAATAGCATAGGAAAAACATTCATTAAAAGCATGCTTCATACATACATACATACATATATATATATATATGCATCAAGATGATAAGATGTTAGCAAAATACAAACCCGTAACTACGGACCTTTATCTGATTTGAACAAAAGGAGTTGGGATTAGACTTATCTTCTCTATCTACAAGGGCCTCCTCAAAAAGACACGACTACCTCATACTCGGGTATGCTATGGCTCCTCTATGGGGTCGTAGTCCAAGTCCAACTTCGGATCACTGACAAGACCGTTGGGAACATTCGACCTCGAAGCGTCCCACGAAATTGCGCCAGGCGCGCCCGGCTCTCCATCAACACCCTAGAGAGGTCCAAAATGCTCCTTTGGAACGACGACACTCGCAAATCCAGTGAGGATCGACGCTCACGACTTCCGTGAGGACTTCTACGACACCCACGACTCCATTCTGGAGTCGATTTGTCCACTGATTCACCAAATCGACATCCCATTATAGTCGCCTGGTGTCGCTCAGCCCAAATCAACCAGAAACAACGCTGTTTAATATATTCCAGTGTCGTCCGGCCCTGCACAGTTCAGATTCAGCATTGCCATGCCTTGACGAACTCAAATTTGATGAAGTTCAATTAGTTCTGAAGCGGCAAGTGTTCTGGTAAGTTCCGAGGAACACAATCAAATGAAATTGAGGGTGAGGTTGAGGCATGTTATCTGATAATGATTCTTGAAAAGAGGAATTTTGGAGTTTTTGGTCCTCTGTATTCAAATGTTGATGTCACGCCGTGTGTTGGTGAAATTTCTAATGCAAGGGTCAGACTTATGTTACTTTGGCAAGTAGAATTATTGGTTGATTTTACGAAGATTCGTCAAAGCCGTGTGCTGGTGAAAATAAAGGACTTATGTTGAAATTCAACAGCTTCATTTGCGAGGGAATACAACATAGATGTGCTGGTGTTGCATATCAATTAGATGATTTTATGAAGTTTCAGTGAACTTTGGTGGTGATTGGATTGAACTCTATTTCTTAGATATTACTGTATGGTTATTTGGAGATTACTATATTTAAGTGTTGGTTACTGTGACGTTCATATTTTTTTTGGGGGTTCAATCACATTCATTATTCACTGATGGCAAATTCTGGATCAACTTCTGGATCTCTTTTTGGTCATTTTCAACTAATATCTGTCAAGTTGGATGGAACTAATTATCTGTTGTGGTCTAAAGCGGTCGAAGTCTATCTTACTGCCACCAAGAAACTTGACTATCTTACATCTATGGCACCGTCAGACAAGAGTAAAGCTGACGATTGGATTGCAGGAGATGCAATGATACTAACTCTTTTATGGAATAGCATGGACCCCAAGGTCAGTCCTCATTTTATTCAGTGTGAATCTGCTAAGGTAGCATGAGAGAAATGTGCATTGTTATATTATGGGTAGAATAATATGACAAGGGTATGTGACACATGAGAAGCTTTGTTTGATATTAAACGTGGAGATCACTCCTTGTCTGATCACTATGCTAAGTTCACGACTCTTTGTCAGCGATTGGATACTTACCTTCCTACCTCAAATGATCTAGCTATTTTGGCCAAATGTCAAGAAGATTTGAGAGTGATATTATACCTCGAGTCATTGGGCCTGAGTATTTATCTCTTTGTCAACATATTACATCTCAGAGCTCTCTTCCTACTGTGGATGAAGTCTCCTCTCAGGCTCTTCATTCAACAGTCACCAAGAAGATTTCTTCCACCCCGGCTTTAGAGATGAGCACTATGATTTCCCATGGCCCTAGTGGACATGAAGGTTGAGGTCATGGATGCGGCTTTGTTCATAATGTAGGTTGCGGAGGGCGTGATGGAGGAATTGGTACTCATGGTACTCATGGTGCTCTTAGTTCTGGGAATGGTTGCGGATCACGCTATTGCCATCATTGTCAAAGAGCCAGACATACAGAAGCTTATTGTTATACACTTCATCCAAAGCTCAAACCAACCTTTGCTGCCTATGCAGAAGTTGAGAATTCTCCTGCTTCTTTCTCATCGACTCCACCAAGTTCGACAATTGTACAAAATACAAATGATTCAATCACATTGACACATGCTGAATATGATATGTTGGTCCGTTCTCAACATGCGACAGGATCTTCAGCTCCTACTGCAACTCTAGTACACACCTCCAAAGGTAGTTTATCTTGTTTGTTTTCTACAGTGTCTAACTCCTGGGTTATAGACTCTGGAGCTACCAATTACATGACTGGTAACTCTAATCTATTATTTTCTTTTCATTCTACATCTCCTGTATTGTCAAACTCGGTTACATTAGCAAATGGTTCATAATCTCAGGTTATTGGTACAAGAGTTGCTCATTTGAGTCCATCTCTTTCTTTGCCATCTACCCTTCACCTATCCCAATCTCCTTATAATTTAATCTCTGTTAGCTCATTAACCAAAGAATTGAATTGTTCAGTAACCTTTTCATCTTCTCATTGTTTCTTTCAGGATCTAAGAACTGGATAGATGATTGGTGGGGGACATGAATCAAATGGTCTGTACTATCTTGACAAGAAGGTGTTAGCCACTGCAACTATAAAGCATACATCTACCGATATATATACGATGCATTGTCATGCTGGTCACTCGCCATCGAACATACTTTGGCATTTATTTCCTGTGTCTAAGTTTGTGAGTTCTTTTCAGTGTGAAGCTTGTCAATTTGGTAAACATCATAGAGTCTCTTTTTCTTCTCGTATTCAGAGTCGTGTGTCTAATCCATTTGAACTGGTTCACTCAGATGTTTGGGGTCCTTGTCGTGTGTCTGATGTTTTTGAATTCAGATATTTTGTTATATTTGTGGATGATTTTTCCTGAATGACTTGGTTATTTTTAATAAAAGATCGTACGGAGATTTTTCATTTCTTTCGATTGTTCTATTTTGAAGTGTTGAATCAATATCATATCTCTGTCAAATATTATGGTCAGATAATGCTAGAGAATATCTTGCTACAACTTCTGGTTTCCAGTCATTTCTTGATTCTCATGGTATTATTCATCAGACTTCCGACTCATACACTTCACAGCAAAATGGAGTTGTTGAACGTAAAAATCATCATCTTCTTGATGTTGCTCGATGCCTTATGCTTCAAATGCATCTACCTAAACATTTTGGGGGGCATGCTGTTCTTACAGCATGTTATTTAAGTAATAGGCTTCCAAATTCTATTCTCCAGGGGGAGACACCATTCTCTACTTTACATCCAAATCGTCCTCCCTTTTCTTTGCCTCTTCGAGTCTTTGGGTGTGTCTGTTTTGTACATTCTCTTACTCCAAGTCTTGATAAACTGGATCCCCGTGCTGAAAAATGTGTCTTTGTGGGATACTCTCGGACTCAAAAGGGATAGAAATGTTATAGCCCTACTCGTCGTCGTATGTTTGTGTCCGCTGATGTGACGTTCTTTGAGGACCAGCCATATTTTACTTCTCCTGCGGTTTCCATAGAGTCTGGTGATGGTGATGGTTGTGTCATACCGATGATTCCACCTCCTTCACTTTCTCCAGCTACATCTACAGGATTTCAGTTTGCTGACCGCATCTATCATCGGCGCAGTGCAGTCCCTCCTATGACAGCACAGTCTGTACCAACACCTAATTCATCTATTTCCCCATCGGTTACAGTACCAGCCTCTGATCCTGATCTTCCCATTGCTTATCGTAAAGGTACACGCTCTTGTGTTAATCGTCCTGTCGATCGTTATGCCCCTTATTCTGGTCTTACTGATTGTATTCGCACACATCATCCTATTTCCAATTTTCTATCCTATAATCATTGATCTCCATCTTTCTCTACCTTTGTCTCGTTGCTGTCCTCTATTTCTATGCTTAGCAGTGTTGCTAAAGCTCTTGCTCATCTGGGATGGCATTGTTCAATGGAGGATGAAATGAAGGCACTAATTGACAATCGAACTTGGCAGCTTACTCCATTACCTATTGGTAAGAAATCTGTTGGTTGTCGTTGGGTATTTACTGTTAAGGTTCACCCGAATGGCACTCTTAATTGGTTGAAGGCATGGTTAGTTGCAAAGGGGTATACTCAGACTTATGGTGTTGACTATGATGACACTTTCTCTCCGGTGGCCAAAATTCCATCAATTAGTGTATTTATCTCATTTGCTACACGATTTGGCTGGCTATTGCATCAGTTGGATGTAAAAAATGCTTATTTACATGGTGATCTGGCTGAGAAGGTCTACATGGAGTAACCACCTGAGTTTGTTGCTCCGGGGGAGAATGTGATATGTTATTTATACAAAGCTTTATATGGACTTAAACAATCTCCTCATACTTGGTTTGGTAAATTTAGTGATGTAATTATCAAATTTGGATTAAAGCGGTGCAAGATAGATCATTCAGTTTTCAGTTCTATCTCTTCAGCTGATTGTATCCTTCTAGTTGTATATGTGGATGACATAATCATTACTGGTAGTGATTCAGATGGTATTCAAAAGCTTAAACAATTTCTGCATACAGAATTTAGTACTAAAGATATGGGACGTTTTCGATATTTTCTTGGTATTGAAGTAGCCTACTCACATGTCGGTATCAATTTATTGCAACGAAAGTATGTACTGGACATTCTTAGTGAGGTTGGATATCTTGGAGCAAAACCAGTCGATACCCCTCTGGAACCTAATGTAAAACTCGATGCAGAACATGGAGAATTATTGCATGATATAGTGAAATATCGGAGATTAGTGGGTAAGTTGAACTATCTTATTGTCACGAGACCCGATGTGTCATTTGCTGTTAGTGTAGTAAGCCAGTTCATGAATTCTCCTCATACTACTCATTGGGATGCCGTACTTCAAATTGTCAAATATTTGAAGGGAACACCAGGCAAAGAATTATGATCATCTAAACACTATAGGATTCTCTGATGTTGATTGGACTGGATGTCCTATAGATAGAAGATCTACTTTAGGATACTGTGTGTTTCTTGGAGGTAATTTAGTTGCATGGAAGAGCAAGAAATAACATGTAGTTTCCCAATCAAGTGCTGATGCTGAATATCGAGCAATGGCACATGTGACAGGTGAATTAATATGGTTGAGAATGTTATTGTCAGAGATTAGAATGTCACTGTCAAATCCATCGGTATCATATTGTGATAATCAATCTGCTATTCATATTGCATCTAATCCTATTTTCCATGAGCGAACAAAACACATTGAGGTTGATTGTCATTTTGTGTGAGAAAAAGTTCAAAAAAGAGAGATTATTCTTCAACACACGAAGACGGAGGATCAATTCGTAGACAACTTTACTAAATCTCTACGGGGAAATAGAGTGAATTTCTTATGTAACAAGTTGAGATTGTTCTATATCTGCATCCTAACTTGAGGGGGAGTGTTGGAAAGTATAAGGGTAGAACAGTAAATTGTTCTAGTAGGGTTGAGCATATATATATTTATATATATATATATATATATATATATATATATATATATTTATATATTTATATATGTAACCCTTTTCTAATTGAACATGCAGAACATTATTATCTCTTCGACAACCATCATCAAGGAGTGTTCTATTTTCAAGTGAAAAAAGACGATTTGATGCAGATGAAACATATAGACTAAGAACAAGAGGCCAAACCAAAATTTGGTCCGACGACCATGTAGTATGAGGAAATCGAACGACTCACGGTTGTTTAGCCGAACTTCCGACAACAAAAAAATATATAAATAGATAGAAGCAGCAAAGATAGTCTATGATCTGCAATGTTTAAAAGGAATGAACTAATTTTAAAGTAATAACAGGGTAGAAAACGTCATCTGGACTAAAGAAAATATATAACAACACAACAGCGAGCATGTAATCCAATTTGTTAACTGATTCCAATTTGATCCCATCTGAGTTGGATAGCCATTCCATTGTCTTTCACTGCTTCAGTATCCATTCCGCCTCCGTTGAAACCGCTTAATTTTCCTTCTTCAGCAGAAGTTCCACCTCCTTTTTAGTTTCTCTCCACCACTTCAACCTCTTCTCAAGCTTTTCCCTTTTTGCCTTCAGTCGTGCTGCTTCCTCGGCTTTCTTCTTTGTTGCTTCGAGTGCTTGTATCAAGTTCCTCAAGCAAGTCTCCACATCTTTGTTGTCGGACTAAGGCATCAAGTTTTCAGCGACATCAGCGGGAGCCATATCGGTCTCGCTAAACAGCTGGCTAATTGCTTCGAACAATGGATGGTGATCGATATTCAGATAATTTTTCGCAAGGACCGTGAATGCTTCGAGGCAACAATACAACATCTCAATGTGTTTATCCATCCTTCCTCTCCGTATAAGAGCAGGGTCGAGCTTGTCGACGTGATTAGTTGTAAATACTATGACTCTTTCCCCATCACAAGCAGACCAAATTCCATCAATGAAGTTAAGAAGACCAGACAAAGTGACCTTGCTACTCTTCTTCTCTGTTCTGGTCATCTTCTTTATAGGATCATCGTCCTCCTCGCTATTCTCCTCCTCTGCCTTCTTCCTCTGGCCCGTGAGATCGAGTGAGCAATTGATGTCCTCAATCAAAATGATAGACTTGCTCGAGGTCTTGATTAGAAGCCTCCTCAGTTCTGTGATATGTTTAACCGCCGTGAGCTCTAGATCGTACACGTTGTAGTTCAAGAAATTAGCCATCGCAGCAATCATGGCAGACTTCCCAGGGGTACCATAAGCAAATACGCGCGCTTCCAAGCCTTGCCAATCTTAGCGTTGTACTCTTTCCTCTGGGTGAATTTCGTGAGGTCATTCATTATTTCCGTCTTCTTGTCTGGGTGCACAGCCAACGACTCAAACGTCGCGGGGTGCTTCAAAGCTGCATGGATCCTCATGGAGTCTTGCAGGTCGTTCGTGTAGAGCTTCAGCTGCCAGTTTCTGCTGGTGATCGCCTTTCCTTCGGTCAGTACGTGGTTGATGTAAGATTGAGTGATCAATTTCCTGTGATCTCACGGGCCAGAGGAACTTGAGCGTGTAGTACCTCGGGTTCTGTGTCATGGGATAAAACGACAACGTCGTGCTCGCAGGGACGATCTTGTTTGAGGACCACGTGATCTTAACGCAGTTGTATTCGTCGGTGACCTTCTCGTAGTCATCCATGCTCAGGATGAGGCGCCGGTTGTCTTTGACGGAATCTTCTTTGAGCTTCTTGGCCCGGGAAGTGGCATACTCGGTGAGGTAGTTTTGAATGGCAGTGAAGGCCTCGCTGCGCTTCATATATTTGCCTGTGAACTCGTGGAACGTGATCTCGACATAGGGATGGAAGAAGCTCAACCAATTGTGGAAATGTCGTTCCAAGAGGTCACGGAGTATGGAAGGGAAGTATTGCTGGAGCATTGCCTGCAGGAGCACGAGACCACTGATCGCGGATCCATACTGGGCAAACATCTGTTGAATTTTAAACTTGATTCATGAATCTGGGTGCATTATTCTAAGGTTGGTATTATCTATGTACTTCTTCCTAGGTGCATTAATGTAGTTCATGTATGTGTCATGCATTTAATTAGTCCATTAGATTTTCAAGATTCATGTACTACAAAGTTCTAGGAGTTTTATGAGCTCTTAATAAATGCATACAATGTACTAAGGGTCTTTATATACCTACAAAAGGGCTTGCGATTGAATCATTTATAGCCAAGCCACAAAAATATCAAAGTGTATTCTAAGTATTCTCTTGTGTTCCTTTCTCTCAACTTCCTATTTTCAACATCTTTCGTCTATGAAGCTTGAATCTGAGTTAGGAGATAGACGGGGGACAAGCCCAATTTTCTTTAGTATCTTGTAATAATTAGCAGCACTGAGTAGTTTCTATCTGTTTGTGATGCATATGAGATCAATGAATTAGTTGAATCATTGTTGGAGATAGAAAAAGGGAAGCTATCTGGAGATAGCTAGCATATATGCAAATCCTCTGCAGATGGAAGGTCACAAAAATTGCCGGCACTAATCATTGCACAGAGAATTTTTCTAAACAGATGCTTTGATTCAGTTTGAACAGTACATTTACATTCATTCTAGATAACATTAGTGGTTCTGAGATGAACTTTGATGTATCCATTATGACAGATTAGAGAGAAACTTGATCGTCATCATATTTTCATACCTCTGATACACACGCAAAGCTCTCACACCGAAATGCACCGTGTTTGTCCGACGGTCCTTCAATTCCAAATACAACGATCAAGAAGTTGGAGTTTGCATGCTTGAAGAAGAGAGGACAACACTGACTGGAAATTGTGTACGGACTCGAAGAACTGAGAGCAATGTTGAGCTAAACTGCGAACTGGTTTGTGTTGGAATGTCGCTTGGTGGGGCATTATGCACACTCCGAACAAAAGCAACAACAGAGAAAATTTTAAGCAGCAACTTGGATATTTCCTTCCCTGCTTTTTTCCAACGAAGAAAGACGAAAGATATTTCTGTTTATACTCTCTTTTGGTATCAATCCTGAAGACTAAGGCGTTGACTTTTTGCATGGCCAATATAAAATTAATTAAGTAATTCCGTTCTTTTGACTATCAGACTTCGTCCTCGTGCAGAACGAGGGTGGCGGCGCAGCTAAATTTGCGTTAACGCGAAACAGCGTGATCAAACTTGGTCGGAAAGCCGCCTCCCATAGCTTATACTCAAAATCCATTTGTTACTTTATCCTTTAGCAGAATTATAGCCGCGTTATTTATACTCAATCTAGATTTTTATTCTTGTCGAAAGAAAATTTTATTAATTGCTTAAAAGAATACATGTGAAGCACATTGATTTTATGGCAAAGAAAATCCAAGCAGAGCAAAGCCTATAATACAACAAAATAAAGTCAAATCCAGAAAATAAAGAAGGTCAACAGAGCACTAGCAAGGTTACGCACGTGTTCATTCCATAAAAACGGATCTATCAAGCAAAATAATCGACGACCTACACCAGATTTTGTATCATCATCAGTAATGAGCACATGCCGGAAAGTCCTTCTCTAATAACTACGATATTTCCTATTAACGGTGCACGCCTAGGTTCGGTTTCCTCTACACTATCGCCATACGAAGACATTCAACACGGCTTCCTCTAGTTTAATCATTGATTATTTTTCTTTTTTTTTCACAAAAGTTTAAGTTTTCTTGAGTAAATCTCACAATTTTTCATGACTTGTGTTACGGAAGCCAAGCGATCGAACAATAAAATTGACAAAATAAGAAAATAAATCTGATACTAGATTTACATGATTCGATCGTAGTGACCTACGTTCACGGGGAGAGCAGCACGGAATTTCACTATAGATCAACCGATATAATGGAGATTACAATCACACTCGAGTCACTCAAATATTTTAAGTGTTTCCCAAGTTCCAATTACACCAAATAGCTCACGCAGTGTTTAGCCCCATAATTTCTCATGAAATAATCTCTCAATCTCGCGAAGAAATTATACACAAATCTTAATACAATATTTAATTTTTACGAACACTTGAACTCTTGGTGTAATTCCATGAACAAATCACGAACCCAATGCCAAGCACTCGCTTAGAATAACTTCACGTTAACCGCGGCGCTTCAAGACTTCTCTTCACTGAAAGCATCACCTGACCATGAACATATATATCAGGAAGTCCCATGTTGGTCAAGAAAAGAAGTCCATGCGGATTAGGATCAGGAAACAAATCCAGCCATGCTTTTCTTTTCTTTTTATTTTATTTCTTCTTTCCACTTCTGGCCATGAATTTCACAAGAATTAGGAAAGTATAATATTCTTTTTTTCTTCTAACAAATTGACTGAGTCATTGTCTAAATTAAAGTCCACTTGGACTTTCCAATTTGAGAACAAGGACTCCAACGTGCATTAGGAAAGTAAATTTCAGATATTTCCTTTTTGCTCGATTTCGGATATCCGCAAAATATTAATTCGAAATATTCAGATTTTTGCTTCGACCTTAAACTCGAGACATATATTCAACAATCTTCACCTTGGCTTGACGTTTGAGCCAAGTTACAATCGCTTTGATAGAATATGAATTTCTCTACTACTCTCCCATAGCCCTCGCGGGCTCAACCGTCACAGATGTCTTTCAAGTCCAAGCGTCGCTTGAACTTAGCCATAACCGTGGGCCTCATCAGAATACCAATTCCACATGCACCTTTAACCGCTCCACAAGGATTTTCCGACACAACCTCTTCAATCGCAGATAAAGCAAATCCATCATTGCATCCATATTTGTTCGGAGATCGAATACGCACCTTATCAATTTCAGTAGTTACAGTAACTATTGGCTCAATAGACTCGACCTCGCTATAAGCACCATCCATGTTGATTATTTCGTTAGGACCTGCTATCTCAAGAGTTTCTAGTTGCAACTCCATCTCAAGCTGAACACCATTCAGATCTGTATGAACACTGCTATTAACACTCCTAGCCAGAAGTACTGGAGACTCGTCAAATGTAACTTCTCTGTTGACAATAGGTGAATTTAATTCCGAGCACTACAACTTATAGCCCCGCTCACCTTGTGCATAACCTAGGAACATACACTTCATTGTCCTTCCATCGAGCTTACCATCACTAACTCGAACATAACATGGACAACTAAATATTCTAAGAACAAAATAATTAGCAACGTTATCTGACCACACTTCTTCGGGAATCCGACATTCAATCGCAGTCGATGGAGATCTATTCTTTAGGTAGCTTGATGTACTAAGTGCATCCGCTAGGAATCCCCTAGCCATACCAGCACTAGAGAACATTTTATGGGCCGTCTCTAGTAATATTTTACTCATCAACTTTGCAACATGTTGTGGTTTATTGGCACTAGTGCGGTGTCTCACTATGCCTTCTTTCATGCAGAATTCGTTTAATAGCTCCAAGCAAAACTCCATACTATTGTAAATCCGCACATGCTTGATCGTTTTACCAGTCTCCTTTTCGATCAAAGTTTTTAACTGCCTGATCCTGACAATAGCATCAAACGTGTGCCTTAACACAAACACCCACGTCTTCCTTGAGTAATCATCAACAACTGTTAGCATAAATCTAGCACTCTTCCTCAAAGGAAATCGCGACAACCTGCGAACATCTAAGTAAATCAATTTTGCAATTTCCATGGTTTCTCTGATAATAGTATTAAACTGCATTTTCCGCTGTTGATCTAAATCGCAGCACCTGCATATATTCAATTCGTTAGCCACATAATCACATAGCAAATTCCTTTTACTTAGAACCTTCAAGCTTCTCTCACTAATGTGCCATAAACGCATATGCCACAATTCAGACTCTCAAACTGATGCATCCAATGTCTCCATAGCGAATTCCGTTACTGTCTCACCTTGAAGCTCATACAGGCCATTATGCTTGATTCATTTTATTATCACCAAGGCACCTCGAACAACTTTCAGAAATCCACATTTTGAAGAATACTGACATCCAGCTGAATCTAGGGCACTTAAGGAAATTAGATTTTTCTTCAACTCTGGAACATGCCTTACTCCAATCAATGTCCACACAATACCATCATGCATTCTGATTCTGACATTACCAACACCAATAACATTGCATTCAAAATTGTTCCCCAACTACACTTTACTACTATCCATGCACTAATAAGTAATAAACCAGTTCCTGTTTGGTGTAGCGTGAAAAGAACGACCATAATTCATAATCTATCTATCAAATGATGAATCATCAGTGACTGACAAGATATAATCAGCACTATCTGAATTACTGTATGCTATAGCTGCAACATCATCCGCAGACTCAACTCTAATTACCTTACCCTTGTCGTTTTTCAACTTAAGGCAATCCCTTCTAATATGTCCCCTCTTGCCACAACTCCAACAGACAACACCACCAGTCCTAGACTGACTTCGTCTATTCGAGTTCATACTACTCCTGCTAACACATGTATTAATTCTTCCTTTATTTTCACCTACTAAAGCAGCAGATACATGTTCGCCAGATTGTCTTATACGGATGTCCTCACTCAGAATTAAATCTCGAACACCATCAAACGTCAAGCTTGTCGACCCAAAGGAATTACCAACAGCAGTAACAGTAGTATTCCAACTATCAGGCAATGAGGATAATAGAATCAACGCACGTACCTCATCTTCAAAGTCAATATCAATTGAACTCAATTGACTAATGATCACATTGAATTCATTGATATGATCAGCAACTGACGCACCTTTGCTCATCTTCAAATTAAACAGATGTCACATCAAGTAGACTTTGATCGCAGATGGCTTCTTGTACATGTCCGACAAGGCTTTCATCAAACCCGCAATGGTTTTCTCATTCACGGTGTTAAACGCAACGTTACGAGCTAACGTCAGCCGAATAACACCCAAAGCTCGTCTATCCAGCAATTCCCAATCAGCTTACTTCATCGTCTCTGGCTTCTCCCCGGATAGGGGCAAGTGCAATTTCATCTGATATAGATTATCCTCAATCTACATCTTCCAGAAACCAAAATCATTCCTATCAAATCTGTCGATTTTCACTTTTCCTTCTTCTATCGCTATCGATTGGCTTTAATTCAACCAAGTCTAGCTTTGATACCAATTGTTGCGGAAGCTAAGTGGTCGAATAATAAAATTAACAGAATAAGAAAATAAATCGGACATCAGATTTACGTGATTCGATCGTAGTGACCTACGTCCACGGGGAGAGCAGCACGGAATTCCACTATAAATCAAGCAATGCAACGAAGATTATAATTACACTTAAGTCACTCAAATACTTTAAGTGTTTCCCAAGCCCCAATTACACCTAATAACTCACGCAATATTTAGCCCCATAATTCTTCACGAAATAATCTCTCAATCTCGCGAAGAAATTATACACAAATCTTAATACAAGATTTAATCGCTACGAACACTTGAACTCTTGGTGTAATTTCACGAACAAATCACAAACCCAATGCCAAGCACTCGCTTAGAATAACTTCACGTTAACCGCGACGCTTCAAAACTTCTCTTCGCTGAAAGTATCCCCTGACCATGACCATATATATCAGGAAGTCCCATGTTGGTCAAGAAAAGAAGTCCACGCGGATTAGGATCAGGAAACAAATCCAGCCATGCTTTTCTTTTCTTTTTATTTTATTTCTTCTTTCCACTTCTGGCCATGAATTTCACAAACATCAGGAAAGTATAATATTCTTTCTTTCTTCTAACACATTGGCCGAGTCATTGTCTAAATTAAAGTCCACTTGGACTTTTCAATTTGAGAACAAGGACTCCAACGTACATTAGGAAAGTAAATTTCAGATATTTCCTTTTTGCTCAATTTCAGATATCCACAAAATATTAATTCGAAATATTCAGATTTTTGCTTCGGGCTTAAACTCGAGACATGTATTCAACAACTTGAACTCTATTTGCATATCAATTTCTTCCGGAATTATGGTGACTTTTGCCCCGAGAACATAAGGGTGTACTGGAATTGGAAATAAGCAAAAAACACACAATTGCGAGAAAGAATACTGAAGATTAGAATAACACCAAATCGCGAGAAGGAATTTACATGCATACACGATGGACGAACGCAACCAATGAAGAGACAACTTTCGGACAAAAGTATGCCAATGATTATTGAGAAAAACGAAAATTTGAATTCCCAACAGTCCCTTCAAGGACTATTTGAATGTTTTTAAAAGTTTCTGTACTCCACTTTGAATTAAGAGTTCATATCACGAAAAATTCCAAACTGATACACCTGTAATAAATTTACCTTAAACTAATTTGTTTTACCACCAAAAACCCCAAATTGATACACTTTTGACAAATTTACTTTCCGTTAAATTGAATTAATATAAAAAAATCACAAACTTGAATACCTATGACAAACGGATAGTAGAACCCTATACTGGAACATTCGTCAACTGCCACGTGTCATTTAACTTGGTAATTTGATGGAAAAATTTAACGAAAATTAACAGCAGGTAAATTTGGCACGTGTGTATCAGTTTGGGATTTTTAGTGGTCAAAAATTTAATTTTGGATAATTTATCATAAGTATACTAATTTGGGACTTTCATGGTATTAATCCAAAATTGGAATGGTGGCAACTTAGTAAATAAACAAGAAGACCAAGTATAGAACTCCACCAAGGATGGATTCCTTTGATCATACAAAATAAGAGCCCCACGTTTCCTACAAAATATGTAATTTATGGGTGGGATAGCTAGGGTTTAGAAAAAAAAAAGTAAAAGAAAAAAGAGGTTTATACTTTTGGTTAATACTACAAAAAAACTCTAAACTGGTATAATTATGACAAATTTACTCAAAACTAATTTTTTGATCGTAAAAAACCCCAAGCTAGTACACCCCGTGATAAATATACCCTCTATTAGTTTCCATTAAATTATATTATCAAATTATTAAATTAGATGACATGTTGTAGTGACGAAATTCGCTGCAGAGACATCTGAGGCATTTGTTTGAGAGTCTAAATTAGGATTCCAAGATAGTGATGACTTTTACAAGATTATAGCAAAGACTATTGAGAACATTAAGAATTCGAATTCCAAACGGTCAATTAGGGTTCCTTTGTTTGAATGAAAGAATTTTTTGTAAATTAGTCTTCTAAACTTTTATGCGCTTGGTTTTCTAAAAATGATTAGTCAATGAATAATCATGTACGGTAAAAAAGAAATGTGTATACTTAAAGTTAGGAAAATGAATTTCCTCACCTAAAAAGGGAAAAATATTTTCCTGAAAAATAATTTCACAAAAATTTTAATCTTTTATCATGAAATTTTCAGTGAAATAAATCCACATTTAATAGGAAAAATTACCAAAATAGTCCTGAATCTATAGCAATTGTGCCAATTCAGTCCTAAACCTTTTTTTTGTTCTAGTTCAGTCCTAAACGTTTTATATTTGTACCAATTCAGTCTATCCTGTCAATTTTGGCCTGTCGGTGCTGACGTGGATTCTGGCCGGTGCTGGCCATCCGGTCGATGCTGACGTGGCAATTATATATATTTCAAATTTTTTATTTTATTTTCAATTTTTTTAACATCTTCCTGGCTGGTCGTCGTCGGACTGGCCAGTAGCTGACGCCAGCAAATTCAACCTCGCCGGCACTAGTGAGCCTCGACCTCGCCCACCGACGGCAAGGTGGCCTTCGAGGTTGAGCTCACTGGCGTCAGCCTTTGGCTAGTCCGGCGATGACCAGCCAGGAAGAAGATGGAAAAAAAATCAAAACAAAATAAAAAAATCATTGAAAAATTGCCACGTCAATGTCGATTGGTCAAAATTGGTCGAATGGATTGAATTGACACAAATATAAAAGGTTTAGGACTGAATTGGCACAATTATTATATGTTCACAACTATTTTTGTAATTTTCCCATTTAATGACTATATGAATGCTTTTAAAACTTTTAATGTTCTATCTTAAATAAACGTCAAAATGCTGACTTTCACAGGATCTATCAAAAAGTTAAAGGCCCAAGGTTCCTTAAGACAAACTCATGAAACCCAAAATCGCATTGTGCCAATGCCAAATTTAATAACAGTACTCTTTGGTCGGCTGTAGAGCCCACTCACCTAAGCAATAGCAGGTGCCAGCACATTTTAGACCCGTCCAATTTCCTTTTTAATTTTCTTGACCAAAAAAAAAATTTCCTTCTTAATTTTCGAGACTTATTTCCCAAGCATGTTACAATTTACGAGCTAAGATAACATGGTCATTCTAATCAAACGTATTGAAAAAGAAAAGGTGCCAACACCATTTGGTTACACATATTGGAAAATGTTATTTAAGTTTAACTCAGAATTCAAAAGAAATTACAAATTACAAAAGTTCTTTTTTCTTGGGAAAAATAATCAAAACAGTCTTAAACCTATTGCAATTGTGTCAATTCAGTCATAAACTTTTTTTGTGCTAATTCAGTGCTGATCAATTTTGGACGGTTGGTGCTAACGTAAACGCCGATCGTCTGGCCAACGCCGACGTGGCAAAAAAAAATTTCAAATTTTTTTTATCTTTTTTCTTTTCTTTCTTTTTTTTTTCTCCTTCATCTTCTTCAACCTCTCGTCAGTCACTCCTGGCGACCGGCCATAGGCTGGGGTCGGCGAGGTTTTGTGCTTGCCGGTCACTTTGAGCGAGGCCAACCTCGCCAGTTGCCGGCAAAGACGAGCCTAGCTAGATCTAGCGAGGTCTTGTCCTCCCCATCGCTGGCCAAGTTGGGCAAGGCCATTCTCGTCGTCGCTGGCGAGGTCGACCTCACTCATTGCTGGAAGCAACCAACGAGGACAAGACCTCACCAAATCTGGTGAGGTTCGTCCTCGCCGACCGCTAGCGAGGCTCATCCTTACCCAGCAACATCGCTGGCAAGGGCTCATTCTCGGCAACAACTAGCAAGGCTCGTCCTCGCCGGCGACTGGCAGGACCAACCTCATCAACCCCAACCTCTGGCCAGTCGCCAGATCGACGACCGGCTTGAGGTTGAAGAAGATGAAGGAGAAAAAAAAAGAAAGAAAAGAAAAACAATAAAAAAATTTTAAAATTTTAAAAGATAATGTTTTTGCCACGTCAGCACTAGCCGGCCAAAATTGGTCAAATGGACTAAATTGGCATTAATGCAAAAGGTTTAGGATTGAATTGGCACAAAAAAACAAATGTTTAGGATTTAATTGACACAATTACAGTAGATTTATGACTATTTTGGTAATTTTCCCTTTTTTCCTGATATCGCCGACGGATTCGAATTCCACTAGCTTCTTTTATTTGCTTCAACTAGAACGCAGTTTCAATCTTTTGTGTTTTCCATAGTAAAATATCCAATATGACTTATTAATGATGTTATTTTATTTTGATTCGTACACATAATCTTCAAATGATTTTAGTTAAATATGAATTTGGACAGCCAGCTTCTATGAAATGTTAGGTACACGTAATTGGTAAAAGCAAATTCCTATTTCTTATGCACTAAATTTCAAGCTTACAACGGTGGAGAAACATATCCATCCACTCCCAGAATTTTTACACGTTTTTCCAATCTTTCATATTCTACTTCACTTGAGACGCCACAAATCACACACAAAATCCAAGGCAGGAGAAATCTACGTATTGTTGCATTTTTCCAGTCCCAGCCGGCTTCTTCAACGTCTACACTGCGAAGCCATTCTGTTTCACTTCTTTGGCAGCCACTCCTCCATTGATGACCCCATTTTCCTTCACTGCTTCATCAGATTTTCCACTCTCTTTCACTTCCTCTTTCTCACCATTTTCTTTCTTCTCTTGCTCTTCCTTTTCAGCCTTTGCTCGCGCTTCTTCCTTGGCTTCCAGCTCCTTTGCCGCTTTGAGCGCTTCAATCAACTTCCTCAAGCAAGTCTCTGCATCTTCGTTGTCAGACTTAGGCATCAAGTTCTCTGCGACATCAGCAGGGATCATTTTGGTCTTGTCAAACAGTCCGCTAATCGTTGTGAATAGCGGGTGATCCTCAATGTCCAGATAATTCCTGGCAAGAACCTTGAATGCCTCGAAGCAGCAATACGACATCTCAATGTGCTTGTCCATCCTTCCTCTCCTTATGAGAGCAGGGTCGAGCTTGTCCACATGGTTAGTGGTGAATATGATGATTCTCTCTCCCCCGCAAGCTGACCAGATACCGTCAATGAAGTTGAGAAGACCAGAGAGAGTCACCTTGCTGCCTTTCTTCTCTTCTTTCTCCATCTTCTTCTCGGGATTGTCATTTTCATCATTGTCGTCGTCATCCTCATCCTTCTCCTTTTTCTTTCTCTGGCCCGTCAGATCAAGCGAGCAATCGATGTCCTCAATCATGATAATAGACTTGCTCAAAGTTTCAATCAATAGCTTCTTCAGCTCAGTGTTGTCTTTGACCGCCGTCAACTCAAGATCGTATACATCGTAGTTCAAGAAATTAGCCATGGCAGAGATCATGGTGGACTTACCGGTCCCAGGTGGACCATAGAGCAGGTAACCGCGCTTCCAGGCCTTGCCTATTTTGGTGTAGTACTCTTTCCCTTCGCTGAACTTTTTGAGATCATTCATGATTTCCTGCTTCTTGTTCGGCTCCATCGCCAGAGTTTCAAACGTCGCAGGGTGCTCAAAAACTACGTGGCTCCACTTGGTTTGCTTGTAATAATGCCAATTCTGGCTAGGATTGTTTGTATAGAGCTTACGTTGCCGGTCTTTAATGGCAATCGCCTTTCCTTCGGTCAAGATGTGCTTGACATATGATTGTGTGATCAATTCCCGGTTCCTCCGGTGAAAAGTGAGCTGGTAAAACCTCTGGTCCTCCGTCTTCGGATAAAAGGAAAAGGACATGTTCTTGGGGGTGGTTTTGTTCGACGACCACCAGACTTTCACCCCCTTGAACACGTCCGTGACCTCCTCGTGGTCATCCATGCTCAGAATGAGAGACTGGGTACTATCTTTGACAGAGTCCGCCTTGAGCCGCATGGCCCGCGCGGTAGCATTCTCCTTGAGGTAGTTCTGGATGGCCGTGTAGACCTCGCTGCGCCTCAGCTTCTCCCCTGTGAACTCGGGGAACACGATCTGGATGTACGGATTGACCAAGCGCACCAGCTTGTGGGTGTACCGCTCCATATGCTGCCGGATCTGGGGAGGGATGTATTGATGGAACATGGCCCATATGACTACCAGACCGCCGATTGCAGATCCGAAGCCCGTGAGCATCTCTCCCGGAAACATGTTTTCTTTTTCCTATAATGAAATTTGTGGGAAGGTCCAATGTAGTGAATTAGTTTGAGGAAGTAGTCCTGAAACTCCTCCTGTGGCTGCTTTATATAGGGATAGAGAAGCTATGTTATTGGACATTCATTCTTGGGCATCAAGAAACATTTCCCAGAATTTTATTATTTGTTTATGGGAAGGGATATGATAAGATCAAAGCTAGTTACACATGACAAATGAAAGTGATTCAGATTTCGTCTTTTGGTGCCACAACTCACTAGGAAAATGCTTACTAGTTTCGTGCAGACCTCATCATTGACCCTCAATCGTGAAGACGAGATCATCCGTGAGAGTCTCTCTAGGTTCAGTGGTGGTCACTTGGAGTAGGTAGAATTGCTAGCCACCATACAATTACTGAATAAGTCTCTTCTCGAATTGTCCAATATGGAATAGTATGAGCACATGAACGCAGGATCTGCTGACATGAGGCGGGTTAAGCTTCGGAACCGAATTCTGCACTATTTCGCGCTTTAAATGCGCCGAGCAATAGGCAAATAGAATGTTGGGAACTGCGAGATTGGTCAGGTGCTCTGAGAGCGGCTCTAATCTCATACTAGAAAGATGACAACATAAGGAAACAAAAATGGTTTCTGTTCTGACTAAGACTCTGATGTCATAGAGTGTGATGTCATATTTACAACGGGAGGCCCCCAAAACGAGGCTTGTAGGAAGAGGAGGAGCAATTACAATCTTGCAAATCTTTCTAACTCTAATTTATAATTAAGTGGCTGATGGTCCACGTTCTTAAATCGATTATGAGGTGCTCTTATCTATCACCAATCACCAAACCATAGAAGTTTTGGACACTTACAGAGAAAACACAACATTTTCCTGGAAGTTGAACGCAGAGTGTCCTGACTAGGGATACCTTCCGGTCCAAGTTAGTCGGCATGAAGCTTCTGGTTTGAAGTGGACATTGTCTCCTTATGACTAGTTAGGCGGCTTGATGTTATTAAAAGAGAAAAAATAATATCATTTTACCTGTTTAGCTTCAGCAGCTTAAGTAGCTTTATTTCTTGAAATACAGCAAAAATTTCAACATTGGCAAGATAATTTGGAATCTCCGGAAACAACAAGATCGAGCAATTGAGCTAAATTGAGCCATCAAAGGCATGCGGCCCTATTGATATAGGGATTGAGGGGTGGAGACGCTAGTATTATTGATGTGGGGTTTGAATCCTGCGCTCTGCAAGAGGCAAAGCAAAAAACTAAATTGAGCCAAACTTTTTTAGACACTTGTTGCCAAAGTAGTTATTCATCACCCTAATTAAAGAACCTAATAGATTTAAGGTGGCCAGCTTAATTACCTTCTGTTGCTATCTATTTGACGTCATGATTTAAACACTTGGAGGCAAAGAAAGAACAGTCTAATTTGTGAGGGGAAAATTGTCCAAAAAGTCCTAAACTTATTGCACTTTTGCTAATTCAGTCCTAAACCTTTCAACTTTACCAATTGAGTCCTAAACATTTTCACTCCTTGCCAATTAAGTCCACTCGGCCAATTTAGCCGAAAATCACTGACATGGATGCCGGACGGCCACGTGGTGCTGAAGTGGACATTTTTAAATAATATTATAATAATTAATGAATTTTTTATTCTTTTTTCTCTTTTTTTCTGTATTCTGAAAGTTAGGGCCAGTGAGGGTGGCTGGCCAACCCTCGCCGGCCACGAGCGAGGGCCGTGACGCCCTTGCCCAGAGCCGATGAGGGTCACCGGCCCTAATTTCACAACCTAGAAAAGAAACAAAAAAAAGGAAAAAAAAAGAAAAGAAAAAAATACAAAAATAAAATATTATTAAAATATTATTTTAAAATGTCTACGTCAACGCCATGTGGCCGTTCGGTGTCCAAATCAATGATTTCCTGCCAAAATTAGCCAAGTAGACTCAATTGGCAAGAAATGAAGAGATTTAGGATTTAATTGGCAAAGTTGAAAGGTTTATGATTGAATTGACAAAAGTGCAATAGGTTTAGAATTTTTTGGACAATTTTCCCAACTTGTGAGCCTGGCCTCCTTTAGGGCCACAAAGAAAAACTTGAAAGGGCTATTTCGGAAAGCAATGTCTTGGAAATTTCTGGTCTTATTGATAAATTTTTAATTTGTTTAATTTTGTCTTTCAGCGGAGACAGTAAGCATGCATATCACTCAAACAATTTTAAGTTCACAAACGGCCGCGGGGGCGGCCAAGATGACCGTATGGATTAAAAGCTTCCAGGAGTGTAGGGTTTTCTGGAGTATACTTAAAAAATTCTTAGGGATACTATGAGAATTTCACTTGTATTTTAGAGAAATCTTATAATTGATAGGGGTAGATTGTATATTGGGAAATTGGATCTTAACTGTTAGATCCAGAGGAGACATAGAATTGTAATTTGAGGGGATCGGTATATGTAAGAGTCATCTCCCTTCTTTGGTAACACCTCATATCCAACACAACAAAACATATTAGAGTTTTCTCTCCTAAAACACTTCTCTCCAAAGCTTCTCTTTACGATCCGGAGTGGGCCAAGTAAGCGAGTGAGCAATTGAAGAGGGGTAACCCGAGCTTAAGCATCTTTAGCAAGAGGTGAACGAGTCAACAGGGTTTAAGCGTCGCACATTGCTCATGCGAAGTTAAATATACGCAAAAAAAAAAACAATAAATAGAGAGATACCAAAAAGAAAAGGTGAGTAATTTTTTGATTGGAGGATAACAAGCCAGGGTAGTTATTTTCTGAGTGGAGTAATTTGATTCCAAGATGATTGACAAAATTCAATTGTTTATATTTTATTATAGTCTTATGAAGGATAGTTTCCGAAGAGTAAGACGAAATGATGCTGCATTTAGATATATAAAATATATACGACAACTACGAGACAAAAAGACGTATATTAATCTATAATATCATCTTGACATGAGTACGACATTAATTGTACATTAATTTTTGTCTCACTTCGTATTGCCCTTTTGTGTAAACTATTTTGGAAGCAAGAGTCCCAATTCGTTTTTGCTTTCTCCCCCAGTTAATCAATTCGTATTAGCAAGAGTCCCAAACGCGTTTTCTTTCCTTCTCTAGTTAATTCTTTTTTGACTTGACCATAAAGAGAGCTTGATTAAGCCTTGCACGTCTTTGATTAATATTTTCAGGTCATGATCAATCGTGATCATATACTTTGTTTCACAAAAAAAGTAAGATATTTTCCAAATTATCCATAATATCAATAATGAAGGTAACGAAAATTAATTTTCTTTGACTAATGGCGAAAAATTAAGAAAAGATTTTCTGGTTGCTGATTTTTTATGAACAAGAGGAGGTGAAAAAGGAAAAGAAAAATCATTCAAACATATTTGGGAAAACGCTTCTGTTAAGAGTTTTAAATGTCTCTTCTCATCAATGAAAGTCTCTGAAGTCTGAAATGTGCATAATTTCTTATTCATACTTCATCACTGCAGAAGTAAAATAATCAAGAGCTTATGAAACCATATATAACTAATTTATTATGTTTCTGATTATGAAATCGAAGCAACTTTTCGGGAAATCCTCTGTCGTGGTTGTGAATGAATCTTTTCCACATTGATTCCGCAGGAGTAAGGCTGCGTTTGGAAACACTTTTAGGGAAAGTTTTTGGGGAAATGTAAAGGACTTTGAGTTGAAGGAGTTTTTTAAAATGCAATTGTGTTTGGTAAATTGTAACTTAAAAGTCCCTTACAAAATAACTTTGGGAAAAAAAGCGTTTGGAAAAATTATACTTGCAAAGCTCTTTTTTTATTTTTTATTAAAGATAAGTTAAAACCTTTCGCCGGAGCCGGCGAAGGGCAGGCGGCCGCCGGCGACCCAGATCCGACGCCGGTCGGCCGTCGTCTGAGGCCGAGCCAACTCGGGCAGCCCCGGCGACCGTCGGCGAGGGCCGCCTGGGTTTGCTCGAGCCCCGACGAGGGTCGCGAAACCCAGGCGAGGGTCGCCGGGGCTGCCCGAGTTGGCTCGGCCTCAGACAACGGTCGCCCGGCGCCGGATCTGGGTTACCGACGGCCCTCGAAGGTCGTTTAGGTCGCGCGACGTCAGTCGCCCTCGCCTGGGTCGCCGGCGGCCCTCGCCTGGGTTTCGCGACCCTCGTCGGGGCTCGCTCGAGCCCAGGCGGCCCTCGCCGGCGGTCGCCGGGGCTGCTCGAGCTGGCTCGGCCTCAGACGACGGTCGCCCAGCGCCGGATCTGGGTTACCGACGGCCCTCGAAGGTCGTTTTGGTCGCGCGACCTCAGCCGCCCTCGCCTGGGTCGCCGGATTTGGGTCGCGCAGCCCCTCGCGGAAGGTCGTGCGGCCCCTCGCGGCGGTCGTGCGAGCCCAGGCGACGGTCGCTGGGTTGCGCGACCGCACCGGCCCCCCTCTGGCAGTCGCCTTCCCCTCACAGCCATGCCGTCCAAGGTGCAAGCGAAGAAGACGATGAACAGTAGCAGACGAGGCTAAATCCGGAAAATCAAAAATTAGACGAGGGTAGTTTTGGAAGAAAATTTTTGTCACTTATCAGTACTGTAGCATGCCGAAAATGCTGAAATGTCCAAGGCACCTCCTAGGGTGCCTTGGGCTTTTGGCCTTTTGAAGGGCAACTTTGGCTCAATGGATCTTCAAAAAATACTTACCAAACACCAAAATTTAGCCCAAGGGACTTTGGATGCCCAAAGTCCCTTGCCAAAGTGGTTTCCAAACGTAGCCTAAGTCAGCCTGCTCATTTGGTACCTAATCCTATAGTATCACTTAAATGTGAAATCGAAAACCCTCCATTTTAGAGCAATACTAGCGTTAGTTACTGTTGAACAGAAATCAAAATGGAGCATGATCAAGTGGTAATACAACGGGTCGTGGTCCTGAGGTTTCAATCCTTTTGTCTCGAGGAATATTAGCTCTCTACAAAACATTCGTTTGTACGAGGGCTGTTTGTTTGCTTGGGTAGTGAAGTATGGACCAGTTCATATGTTATCAAAAGAGAAAATAATCTCATGTTATCCTCTTAGCTTCAACAGCTTAAGTAGCTCTATTCAACAATTAAGGTTTGCCCTAAAAGACACCTTTCTTACTTGGGAGAGGAAGGTGGAAAGCTCGACTTTCCACATTCTTAGAGGGGCTAAGAGTGTGCATATTAGTTTCAGATGTGAGTTTCGACTCCCACGCTTTATAAAAAAACAGGGCAAAAATTTGAGAGTAAGTTGAGAGTTAAAGTAGAATAAACAAAAAAAATTAACTTTATTTCTGGAAACACAGAAAAAAATTTCAACAGTGGCAACAATGTTTTATATCATGGTCGCGATGTTGTTAGAACAATACCGCTTTGTTGCTACACGTATGGTGCGAAGTCTTGACCTAATCCCGAGTTAGTTTGTTGGTACACAATGTTGCCAAAGTAAATTGCTCAACCTAATTAAAGAACCTAAAATATTTAAGGTGGTTGGATTAATTGATTTCTAACGTCATCTATGTGATGTCATGATACAAGGTTTGGAACAAAAGAAAGAATAGTCTCATTTATAAGACCGGCCTGCTTTGGAAGCTTTGCCTCTTTTATCAGACAAAAATTTTTAAAGGCTATCTCGGATAGCGATGTCCTCGGAAATTTCTGGTCATTGTTGCCAAACTTTTTATTTGTTTAAGTTTTTTTATTTTTGGTTGAAACGATAAGCAAGCATATCACCCAAAAAATTTAATGCCACGTCTTGTCTTGAGCTCACGTCTGTGTCACCACATGCAAGTTTACAAAACAAAAGGCCAAGGGAGTAGCCAAAATGACCAGGCATGCCTTAAAGCTTTTAGGGATCTAGGATTTTTTTGGGATACTGTGGAAACTTTTTAGGGGTATTATGAGAATTTCTACTTGTATTTTAGAGAAATCTTGTAATTACCAAGTATAAATTGTATGTGTGGAGATTAAATATTCATCGTTAGATTAATGAGATATATAATTGTAATTTGAGGGATTTGAGTATATATAAGGGTCACCTTTTTTTTTCGTTTGTAACATTTCATATCCAACACAACAACAAACAAATAGTGTACTCTCTATCCAAACACTCCTTCATATGATTTCTCTTTACTAACTCCAAATGGGCCGAGTGAGCGAGCAAGCAATTGACGAGGGGAAGGCTAAGCTTAGATGACCTTAAGAATTAAACAAGTAGAAAGGAGTCTAAATGTTGCACGATTTTGATCTCAAAAATAATAACCTAAGAAAAGATTATGGTTATCTTTTGACTAAGTGAGGATAGTTATTGATTGAGTGAAGTAATTTGATTCTTGGAGGGTGGATGAAATTTAATTATTTACTTTTTGTGATTATTTTATGGAAGATACTGAAAGATTAAAAAGTAAGATGAAGTCGCGTTTAAATAAAATATATAAAAGATATATGATAATTATCTATATTAGAGATATTTTATTGATAGTTATGATTATTTTTGTCCCAAGTGTTAGTGATATTATATTAGAGATTTTTCAGATTTTATTGATTATCTATATCTCTCAAGATTGCACGTATATCTCTATTAATTGTATATATCTTGATTAATATATGTTGCCTTAAAAAGTCGCCCCATAAAGCCTATAGAGACTGGCGTAATCTTCATTATGATACATTAAAATAAACACAAATTCGTCAATCCTATTTTCCACTTCATTATTTCTTTAACTTTGTATCAAAACCGTCGTTCCTCGGGAAATCCTTAAGTGCATCGGTTGTGATGTGCACCCCATGCACCCAAAGCCCAAATAAATCAGCGCACCCCAGCGATCAAAAGAAGCTACACAGTGTTCACCCAAGCCTCATTCTGGCTAACCAAGAGCCACGGTGGTCAGGTTACAACGTCGGTGACGCGTCGCCAAGTCAAGTTTTTCTTTTTCACACAGTAATTTTCCAACGCTGCGAAGACGCGTCTTCGTACGGAAACTTTCGTTATGATATCATGTGAGATTTGGTAAGACCATAGACAACTATTCTAAAAGTTTTAAGCTATTAGATAAAAACGTAATTTATTATTTAAAAATTCTAACATTGAGAATAGAAACAAAAAGACGGGCTTAATAAAATAGAAAATGAACAAACAATGGGGCCAAAACCAAAACTCTTTGGTAGACTGGAAATAGGTGCCATCACATTTAGACCCCTCTAGTTCTTCTTTTTCACACAGTAATTTTCCAACGCTGCGAAGACGCGTCTTTGTACGAAAACTTTAGTTATGATATCATGTGAGATTTGGTAAGATTATAGATAATTGTTTTAAAAGTTTAAGCTGTTAAATAAAAACGTAATCTATTATTTAAATATTCTAACGTCAAGAACAAAAACAAAAAGACGGTTTTAATAAAATAGAAAATGAACAAACAATGGGGCCAAAACCAAAACTCTTTGGTCGACTGGAAGTAGGTGCCGTCACATTTAGACCCCTCCGGTTTCCTTCTTTATTTTCGGGACTTATTGCCCAAGCATATCGCAAACCCCAATACCATCATCATTCTAATCAAGCATGTTGAGTACAAATAGGGGATAATATAATTGGGTTACGCATATTAGAATAAGATATTTAAGTTTAAGCGAGCAAAAGAGGTCGTTTTTCAATTTGGAGACTCAAGATATATAAGTACAATATTGCAGTTTTCCTTTGACATCACCAACTTAATATGTCCTCTCTTTAAATTCCACAGTTACAATTTCTTTTTCTTTTTCTTTTTTTTTCTTCAACCAAATGGAATCTTTTGAGTGTGCATAGGAGATTATGCAGTAGAGTTAACCCTCCATTTGTACAGGTTTACTAATTTGTAGTTTTTTGTGATATTAATCCAAATTAACAGAGAGTAAATTTATCATAAATGTACTAATTTGAAATTTGTGATGGTCAAAAAATTAGTTTTAGATAAATTTTTCATAAGTGTATCAATTTAGGATTTTTCGTGGTATTAACCCTATGCAATACGAATCATTGATGATCTCAAATGGTTTTAATTAGTATTCTTTTTCCTCCAAATGATTAATAGTCAATCATTAATTTGGATCTGACCAAAAAAAAAACTAATAATCTAGACTGCCGGCTTCCATAAAACGTTAAATGCACATAATCGGTATAAGCAAATTCCTATTTCTTACTAGGTCGCAGTAAATTTCAAGTTTACAACAATGGAGGAAAGAATGCATCAACTCCTAGATTTTTCCCTAGGTCTTCCGATCTTTCTTTCATGTCGCAGATCACTAACAAAATACAAGGCAGAAGAAATCTACATATTATTCCATATTTCCGGTCCCAGTTGGCTTCTACGTCTTCACTGCGAAGCCATTCTGTTTCACTTCTTTGGCAGCCACTCCTCCATTGATGACCCCATTTTCCTTCACTTCTTCAACAGGTGTTCCACCATCGCTCACTTCCTCTTTCTCACCATTTTCTTTCTTCTCTTGCTCTCCCGTTTTGGCCTTTGCTTGCACTCTTGACTTCCTTCCTCGCTTCCAGCTCCTTTGCCACTTTGAGCTCCAGCCAGTCTCCTAACTCCTATCACCACAACTATGTCTCCTAAGATATTTCCTATACACCCCAACAGACAAGATAGTAGTATACACCAAGTCCGCAAGCAGAATCAGAAACTCGCTCACTAAAACCAATACGAACTGCAAAGCATATAACGGAACATATCATCGTTATTGTCATCAACACATCTGTAGATGCGACCCAGGTTACCTTCGAACAAAATTTAGGATTGGTCTTCGCTGCAGTCAACACGCCGCCGACTCTTAGGACATGGCAGAAAAAGTCGCCAGTCATGCTAATGTTGGAGAGAGAGAGAGAGAGGAGTCAGTGAGCTATTGCGCTGGATTCGCTGCCTCGTGACCGACACGTTCGCTGCGAACGGCGAGTGGCTCCTTCAAGGCGTTGGACGCGGGAGGAGGAGGCGGACAGAGAGTGTGATCAGTAGAGTTCCTGTAATATTTTGGCCCAAAATATTAAATAAACAGCTCAAAGCCCAATTAACTTTTAACAGCTAAACCCATTACCTTACCTTACCTTACCAAGCCTTAGCCCATGTAATCCCCTCTCTTTTCTCCTTCATCAGGTGCGCGGGAAACGTAAAAGGGAAAAGAAACATAAGCGGCGACAATAACAAGAAGGGTAAAGAGAGGAGAGAAATTTTCGCACGAACACAACTCGGAGACCCAGCAAGCCGAATCAACTTTGAATCGCAATGCTCGATAAGTATTTGAATCCTCTGTTTGTCTAATCGGCGTAACTCTCGGAGTTAATTTATAAATTTGTAATTATGTGAATATTGAACTGCGAGGTTTGAATGATGAGTTATTAAGCCGTGGACTTACATGGAATGTTAGTTTAGGGCGTTATGAAGACGTAAAGTATGACGAAAATCGATTTCGAAGTACGATTTTGTCAGAAAATTTTTTTGAAGTCTTGCATTCGAGTTACACATAACGGACAATAGGCGTAATGGACAAAAATGAACGTTTGCTATGAATGAGTTTCTTCATCAGCGTGTAGGAGTCGATTGGTCGATGAATAAGCATAGTCTAGTTGAGGCGTTATTTAAATAGAGTTTTTACTTGGTTTTGATATCGCTTTTTGATTAATTGATAGGAATACTAGTTAGTCGGTTCGAGTAACATTCGTAAGTTCGTTTTTAGCTTTCCCAGGTGAGTGTTACTTATTGTTTTTTTTTTTGTTTTGTAAAACTTATGTCTTGAAGTGATAGAAAGATGCATTATGAGTTAAAGAGACATGACATGTCTGATATTTCTTTGAAAAGGAAAAGTGATGTTTATAGCATATTTGATGCATAATTTTGGATCAGACATTTGCTACCTTATTTGTTATTTGAAATGGTTTAAGTGTTTATGGAAGGAATTGTGAAAGATTATTCATACTAATTTGATAAATGTTTTATGAAATGTATCCGACTTGATAAACTAAACTATAAAAGGTTATTTGATTTGGATTGTGACCTTGAATTATGAGATTGGATTGTGGATTTGGATTTATGGGTTATTGGAGAATAATATTATTAGCGTATTATGCTCATGTCTCTATCATTAGAACCCTTTTTTTTTGTCGAAAAATTAGAACCCATTGAGGTGGTAAGTGTGCAAAATGTCCTTCTCGGCAAACCACATGATGATATAGATGGAGACATAGCTAAGAGGGAAAACTCGATCACCTTTATCACTGACGTTAACTGTAACCATAGTTAGATACTGAGCATTAGAGTAGTTGATGAAATGAATCATTGACGTTTGATTTGATAGAGATTAATTAATGAAATGGACCATGAATGGTTGATTTGTTATTGTTGATTGATTTGATATATAAAAAGTTCGATTGTGAAAAGATAAAAATCATTTTTATATTTATACTATATTTAGAATTGATGAGTTATGATATCGGTTTATAAAGATATATAGTGTATGTTTAATCTACTTAGAAGGACGTACTACTCATTACATTGTGATTGCTTATTCCATTCATTTTACTTAATTACTTTTCGAGTTCTTTACTAGCCGCAAGTAAGAAAATAATGTTTATCATATCGACATGACATTTTGTTAGTAAGATTTTTTTTTTTTGAGTTGTATATGGCTTAAATGAATTTCTGAGTTAGTTGTTAGTCGAACATGTATGCATTCTTTTTTATGAATTATAGAAAATTTGATCCTATAACTACACAACTCTTTTATCAAATATAAGAATATATATATTTCGATAACGGATTGATGATGGTTATATTTAAGGTTGCATCCTTTGGGTGGAAGAACGACCATGTTATTGCTCCTATTCTTGTAGAGTTGAGGGTGTGAGTTCTGGCGAGAATTGCTTCTAGGTGCTTGAGAGAGGAGGCAGAGGAGAAATGAGGACAAAGAAGAGGAGGAAGGTGTATCGAAGAGAGACTGTCCAGCTGATTGTGACCGAAGCGTTGTGTAAGTCGGACCTTACACCGGATTCAAAGACAATCACATTTTAGACCCGTCCAATTTCCTTCTTGATTTTCGAGACTTAATTTCCCAAGCATATTACAAGCTACTATAACATGGTCATCCTAATCAAACGCATTGAAAAAGAAAAGGTGCCAACATCATTTGGTTACATATATTGAAATATGTTATTTAAGTTTAACTGAAAATTCATCAGAAATTACAAAATACTTTAGGTCTTTTTTTGTTAATATTGCCAACGGATCATGGTCCCCTTCGAATTCCATTAGCTTCTTTTATTTGCTTCGACTAGAACGAAATTTCATCTTTTGTGTTTTCATAGCAAACTATCCAATATGACTTATTAATTACATTCTTTTGCTGGGTACATATATTCTTCAAATGATTATATAGTTATATATGAATTTGGACAGCCAGCTTCTATGAAATGTTAGGTACACATAAATTGTAAAAGCAAATTTCTATTTCTATGCACTAAATTTCAAGCTTACAACGGCGAAGAAACATATCCATCCACTCCTAGAATTTTCACACGTTTTGCCAATCTTTCATATTCTGCATCTCTTGAGATGCCACAAATCACACACAAAATACAAGGCAGAAGAAATCTACATATAATTGCATTTTTCCAGTCCCAGCTGGCTTCTTCAACGTCCACACTGCGAAGCCACTCTGTTTCACTTCTTTGTCAGCCACTCCTCCATTGATGACCCCATTTTCCTCCACTGCTTTATCAGATTTTCCACTCTCTTTCACGTCCTCTTTCTCACCAATTTCTTTCTTCTCTTGCTCGCACTTCTTCCTCGGCTTTGTTCCTCGCTTCCAGCTCCTTTGCCGCTTTGAGCGCTTCTATCAAGTTCCTCAAGCCAGTCTCTGCATCCTCGTTGTCGGACTTAGGCATCATGTTCTCTGCGACATCGACGGGGTAATTTTGGTCTCATCGAACAGTCTGCTAATGGTTGGGAATAGCGGATGATAGTCAATGTCCAAGTAATTCCTTGCAAGAACTTTGAATGCCTCAATGCAGCAATACGACACTTCAATATGCTTGTCCATCCTTCCTCTACTTATGAGAGCAGGGTCGAGCTTGTCCACATGGTTGGTGGTGAATATGATGATTCTCTCTCCCCCACAAGCTGACCAGATACCGTCAATGAAGTTGAGAAGACCATAGAGTCACCTTGCTGCCTTTCTTCTCTTCTTTCTCCATCTTCTTCACGGGATTGTCATTTTCGTCATTGTCATCATCATCCTCATCCTTCTCCTTTTTCTTTCTTTGGCCCGTCACATCAAGCAACTAATCGATGTCATTGTGTAATATTTGGATTAAAAAAGAAAAGAAAAGAAAAGACAAGCAAAGCAAAAGGTTGAAAAGTCAAAGGAGTAGAAATGAAAGAGAAAAGAAAGGGGCACGTTCTGCTCCTTAAAAAGGAAGAGAGAGCAGACCGAGAGCTCTCATTGGGAAAAGGGAAAGAGAGAGAGAGGAAAAGAGAAGTAAGAAGAAGAAGAAAAAAAAAGAGAAAGGGGTTTTACACCGTGGAGATCTTGTCAAGCTGACTCGGCTCCGATTAGCAACGCTCGGTATGTACTTGCGCCCCTCGTTTGTCCAATCGGAAAAGTTTTTCGATTTAGAGTTTAAATTCGCTATTTTGGGAAATTAGAACTGCGAAGTCCGATTTTTGAATCGTTGAGCTGCGCATATATATAAAATTGATAGTTTAGGGTGCCATGGAGCCGTGGAATTTTACGGAACCTGATTTGGACTTACGGTTTACCGGATATGAATTTTTGAAATTGAGCGCGAGCAGTGAACAGTGCGCAACGGCGGCTTTTAGGCCGATTTTTGTCGGTTTTCGGCTCGATTTTGGGATGGTCAAGTTGGGGCTTTTGTAATATTCTGAACGGGCTTTCTTTTAAATATAAGTTTACTAGGATCAGAGTTCGATAGAGAAAGTTATGGCCCGATCAAGTTTTGCGTTCAAGTTTTGCGTTGCGGACAAATCGGATAATTGCTTTGGACGAGTGATTTGTGAGTGCGCTTGAGTCGTTTTGGTTAGCGTCTAAGCTTGGTTTAGTCGAGTCATTGGTGAAAATGGTGTTTTACTTGGTTTTGATATCGATTCTTGTTTAATTGTTAGGGTTACGAGATAGTCGGTTTGAGTGAGTGTCGTTATGTGATTTTTGGGGATTTCAGGTGAGTTGTGCTATTTCTTCTTTGAGTTTGTAAACTCATATTTCGAAAGCGATATGAATCGAATATGTTATGAGTTAAATAGCATTGTTATTGCATAAAAGCTCAGATCGAGCATTTACTACCTGTTGATTATTTGAAATGGCATGGTAAGGCATTTTTGAAAAAGGCTTATATATCGATTATCGTGAAATGGATTATGAAATGATTTGGGAAAAGTATTGTGATTTATGAAATGAATTACGCAATGGTTTTAGAACCATATTATGATTTATGAAATGATTTGAGAAATGGCGGATGAGCCGTGTTGTGAGAAAGTTATTTGTTTGGTTTGGGAAATGTATTCTGGATTGGATTTCTGATATTGGATGATGATTGTTTGATGCTCAATATCGTTGTGAGCCCATTGAAGGGCTTTAGGGTATGCATACCGGGTTTAGGATATCCTTCTGGGCCGAGCTACCGACTTTGTAGGTGGAGACTTTGCCAAGAGGGGAATCTTGATAGCCTTGTCACAAGACTTTGTGTCGTGACCATGGTTTGATATTAAGCAATAGATTGGTGGATGGAATGGACTATCGACGTGTGATGTTATATGAGATTTATCAATGGAATAGACCATTGATGTGTGATTTGAGATTGGTCAATGGAATGGACCATTGATGTGGTTTTTATAGAGATTGATCAATGGACTTAACCATTGATAGTTTGAATTGTGATTATGGATTTAAACATGTATTTGGGACTTGTATAAAGCTTTGATGAAATAAAACAACTCGTATTTGATTGATATATATATTATATCTTTGGATTAAAGTACGAGTTTCTGGTATGGCTTTATGTATACATGCATAGTAGTTGCTCAATCTGCTTAGAAGAGATACGCACTGTTTACTGAACTGTGGTTGCTCACCCCTCTCTTTCCCCAATTTTTTTTCAGGTTCCTTGGTTAGTAGCCAATAGAGCGAGAGCGATGTCGTTGAGACTTTTTGGGAGTTGGATTCCTTGTGGTTTAAGGCTGCGTCCTTCGGGTGGAAGGACAGCCGTGTCACCCCTCATCTTGGTAGGTTTTGGGGTGTGACATTTGTTGGTATCAAAGCTTAGGATATGATTTTTGGGGGTACATAGTCTATGGGACGCTGTGAGGTAGTGTGTTAAAACGCGTTAATCTTTTGTTAAGTACTGGAATGTATGATTGATTTTGAGTCCAAACGGTTATCGATCCTGATTCAGAGAAGCATACTTCACTTTGTAAAGTAGTGATTTCTTAGTTGCGAATCATGTGTTCAAGAAGTGTGTTTCGAATGGATGATAAAGAGTTGAATGGAAATATGGTGGAGTTGAATATACATGATTTCAATATCATTTTAGGTGATTGATTGGTTATCCCCACATTATGATACTAATGTGATTACCTGGCTGATATGAAAGACATAAGAAAGAATGTTGTGAAATTGGAACGTATTATTGTTATCAGATGTGTTTCTTGAGAATCTACCGGGTTTATCTGTTGATAAAGAAATTGATTTCTGTATCGAATGGATATTGGGTGCATCAGTTTCTTTAAGACACCGTATTGCATGACACTTTCTGAACTTGAAAAAGAAAAGGAGACGATGTGCCTAGAATTGTTTTCGGAACAAGATATGGCTATTAGGAATTTCTTATCATGCGTCTTGGATTAATGAATGTGTCTTCTAGTTTCATGTTTTTGATGAACTGAGTATTCACAGAGTGTACAAATAGATCTATGGTGGTGTTCATCAAAGACATAGTGATGTACTAGAAGAGCATACAGAAAGACAAATAGCACTTAAGGATTTGAAGCAGTTGGTCAGTAGAATCGCTCTACTAATGTTATGGAAGTGATAAATCATGATCATTGTTCTGATAAGTTGTGATCTCTAGATAGCAAGTTGGGATTTTGAGAATTACATCGTGACTGGTTGAGATAGATTATTATTTCTTGGTTAGAAAATGAGAATTTATATTGAAAGTCCTGCTATGTGTCGATATTTGGTATGATAAGAATTGATTTTAGAAGTTATAAGCTTGAATTGACATTTGAGACAAAGATTTACTTATGATAAATAAGTGCGATCAGCTTGTGAACTTCTAAATAGCAGGTTATGATCTTACTCTAAAGAGTTTTTGTGGAACGAGTGGAGGCTATCAATTTCAGTTGCGGTTTTCGGTAAAATGGTAAGACAAGGCGAGTGTTTCAGTCTTTGAATTAAGAAGAGATAATTTTAAGTTATGATTATTTAAGTTGAGAACTTGAGACCATTGAATATAATGGAAACTAGATATGTTCTTATTTCAGTGATTTGGGAAGTTGTAAACAGTCAATCGTAAGTGATGATCTCTTAGGTGGTAATGTTTTTTAGATGAGATTTATGGATAAATTATTTGGGGAGATAGTTGAGATTGGAAATTTGAATAAGTGGATCTTGTCTTGAGAGTATTAAGAATTAATTATCCCATGATATTAGATTGACAAATTTTGAGATAATTTATCAATAATCTCTTCTTGAGGTGTTAGTAAGAACAAGAAAAGTATTTGAAAGTTTTTGTGCAATAAATAAGAGTTGATTTGCTCGAATCTTCGAGTGGATGATGTGATATTCTTGGACTATGTACGTAATTGAAGTGAATGGAATGTTGAAAGGAGAATCGACAACTTATGAGAATTTAGGTCGTGAGATGTTTTGATTTGATGGATATTCTGTGGGTTATATTTCAAGTGTTGGCAAATGATTATGAACCTTATGATACTGGAGAAAATTGTCGTAATGATACTTTGGAGATATTAGAGACTATGAAAAAAAAAAAGAGAAGAAGAGGTGTTTGGATTCTAGAATACTTGGGTAGTGTGATCTTTTAAGCATGACAAATTGTACGTAATAATTTTCGATGGATTGATTTGAGAATAGTAATGCGAAATCGGAAGACTAAGCAATAGATGTGAAATTAGGTAATGATTAGTAGAAGTGGACGGAAAAAGGAATTTCAAAATTTTGATTATGAAAATGGTAATGTTGGCTTATGCTTATAGACAGTTAAAATCACATGGCAGCGAAAGAGCTTTTGTCTTACTGAAGGCTTGATCTAAACCTAGCGACAATGCAGTGAAAGGTTCACATATTGCGCCATTTTTCAAACTCTCTCACTCTCAATCGATTAAATTCTCTTGCTTCTCATTGGCGTTCGACAATGGCCAATGACGCCTCGCCTCTCTGGACAGATCCTATCAAGTCTTCAGTTGGCAATGTTGCAGCACAAAGGAAGTGGTGACAAGTTGTGGCTATGAGGAAAGAAAGAAGAGAATCATTAGTTTGTGCGAAGCAGTTATGCATGATTGGGGTTAGTGGTAGTGCTAATGGTGATGGTAATGGTGAAGGTGATGGTGAAGGTGATGGTGATATCTCCCCTGGCAATGATATGGTGGTTGATGAGGTGCGGTCTCTTTTGGAAGCTCAAACTTCCTCAGTTGTCGAAGAGTTGAAGGTTGCTATTACATACTAGGGAAAAGGTGCAATGCAGAAAAGAGTGAGCACTAAGTCTTAAAGAAGAAAGTAGCATGGATGTCATCTAATATAGCCAATGGTTAACACAAAAGGTTAATATATTCGAGTGAGGCATTGCCATGATCATTACGCCTCGTTTTATCAACCCCATTTGATGTGAGAAAGGAGGTGGCATATGTTCTGGGAAATCTTTGTGTTGGCCCAACAAAAGGAATACAAGGCCCTATCTCACTCAGGAACACTTAATTTCACTTGTGGGTGGTGGATGCCTCTCAGGGTTTATTGATCTAGTAAGATCTGCTGATATTGAGGTGGCAAGAGTAGGACTTTTTATAGAGCTGGTTTTGAAGGGAAATGCCTAATGGTGAAGGGACGAAGCTTGTAGAGCAAGAAGACGAGATTGAAGCCATGTAGAGGTTCTAGTTTCATGAAAATGAGGACTTGCGAAATATGGCAAATGGTTTGGTCAACAAGTACTTCAGGGAGGATTACGAGAATGGTAAATTGGCCAGTTAATTCAAGAATGATCCTAATTCTTAGCTTTTGAGCTTGTAATTGTGTACATGAGGCTTGCATGATAAACCTGAAATAGAAAAGAAAGAAAAACTGATTTTTAATCAGAGGCACAGCGGAAGCGTGGTGGACCTTTGGGATATGCTGGTATGTTTAAAGAAGCAAAGGAGTTTATTGAGAATATATATAAAGATCCGATAACAAAATTGGAAAGGGCTTCTTGGGAATTTTTAGGAGGAGGAAACACACAAATATCCTTATTTGTTTGTTGATTGAGGTAAATGCAAATTTCGAGGACAAAATTTTTGTAAGGAGGAGAGAATGTAATATTTAGATTAAAAAAAAGAAAAGAAAAGAAAAGCAAAGCAAAGCAAAAGGTTGAAAAGTCAACGGAATAGAAATGAAAGAGAAAAGAAAGGGGCACGTTCTGCTCCTTAAAAAGGAAGAGAGAGCGGACTGATAGCTCTCACAGGGAAAAAGGAAAGAGAGAGAGAGGAAAAGAGAAGGAAGAGGAAGAAGAAGAGAAAAGAGAAGAGAGTTTTGCACCGCGGGGATCTTGCCAAGCCGATTTGACTTCGATTAGCAACACCCGGTACGTACTTGCGCTCCTCGTTCGTCCGATCGGAAAAGTTTTCCGATTTAGGGTTTAAATTCGGTATTTTGGGAAATTAGAACTGCGAAGTTTGATTTTTGAGTAGTTGAACTATGCATATATATATATATATATATATAATTGATAGTTTAGGGTGCCATGGAGCTGTGGGATTTTATGGAACATGATTTGGACTTACGGTTTACTGGATATTAATTTTTGAAGTTGAGCACGAGCAGTGAACAGTGCGCGACGGCGGCTTTTAGGCCGATTTTCGTCGGTTTTCGACTCGATTTTGGGATGGTCAAGTTGGGGCTTTTGTAATATTCTGAACGGGCTTTCTTTTCACTATAAGTTTGTTAGGATCGGAGTTCGATAGAGAAAATTATGGGCCGACCAAGTTTCGCGTTCAAGTTTTGCATTGCGGACAGTTCGGATAATCGCTTTAGACGAGCGATTTGTGAGTGCGCTTGAGTCGTTTTGGTGAGCATCTAAGCTTGGTTTAGTCGAGTCGTTAGTGAAAATGGTGTTTTACTTGGTTTTGACATCGATTCTCGTTTAATTGTTAGGGTTACAAGATCGTTGGTTCGAGTGAGCGTCGTTGTGTGATTTTTGGGGATTTCAGGTGAGTGGTGCTATTTCTTCTTTGAGTTTATAAACTCATATTTCGAAAGCGATATGAATCGAATATGTTACGAGTTAAATAGCATTGTTATTGCATAAAAGCTCAGATCGAGCATTTACTACCTGTTGAATATTTGAAATGGTATGGTAAGGCATTTTTGAAAGAGGCTTATATATCGATTATCGTGAAATGGATTATGAAATGATTTGGGAAAAGTATTGTGATTTATGAAATGAATTATGCAATGGTTTTGGAACCATATTATGATTTATGAAATGATTTGAGAAATGGTTTGAGAAATGGCAGATGAGCCGTGTTGTGGGAAAGTTATTTGTTTGGTTTGGGAAATGTATTCTGGATTGGATTTCTGATATTGGATGATGATTGTTTGATGCTCAATATCGTTGTGAGCCCATTGAGGGGCTTTGGGGTATGCATACCGGGTTTAGGATATCCTTCTGGGCTGAGCTACCGGCTTTGTAGGTGGAGACTTTGCCAAGAAGAGAATCTTGGTAGCCTTGTCACAAGGCTTTGTGTCGTGACCATGGTTTGATATTAAGCAATAGATTGGTGGATGGAATGGACTATCGACGTGTGATGTTATATGAGAATTATCAATGGAATAGACCATTGATGTGTGATTTGAGATTAATCAATGGAATAGACCATTGATGTGGTTTTTATAGAGATTGATCAATAGAGATTGATCAATAGACTTAACCATTGATAGTTTGAATTGTGATGATGGATTTAAACGTGTATTTGGGACTTGTATAAAGCTTTGATGAAATAAAACAACTCGTATTTAATTGATATATATATTATATCTTTGGATTAAAGTACGAGTTTCTGGTATGGCTTTATGTATACATGCATAGTAGTTGCTCAATCTGCTTAGAAGAGATACGCACTGCTTACTAAGCTGTGGTTGCTCACCCCTCTCTTTCCCCAATTTTTTTTCAAGTTCCTTGGTTAGTAGCCAATAGAGCGAGAGCGATGTTGTTGAGACTTTTTGGGAGTCGGATTCCTTGTGATTTGAGGTTGCGTCTTTCAGGTGGAAGGACGACCGTGTCACCCCTCATCATGGTAGGTTTTGGGGTGTGACACCTTGATCACGATAATAGACTTGCTCGAAGTTTCAATCAATAGCTTCTTCAGCTCAGTGTTGTCTTTGACAACTGTCAACTCATGATCGTATACATCGTAGTTCAAGAAATTAGCCATGGCAGAGACCATGGTGGACTTACCTGTCCTAGGTGGACCATAGAGCAGTTAACCACGCGTCCAAGCTTTGCCTACGTTAGTGTAATACTCTTTCCCTTCGCTGAACTTTTTGAGATCATTCATGATTTCCTACTTCTAGTTCGGCTCCATTGCCAGAGTCTCAAACATCGCCGGGTGCTCAAAAACCACATGGCTCCACTTGGTTCATTTGTATCCTTACCAATTCTGGCTAGGATTGTTTGTATAGAGCTTTCTTTGCCGGTTTTTAATGGCAATCGCCTTTCCTTCGGTCAAGATGTGCTTGACATAAGATTTTGTAATCAATTCCAGGTGCCTCCGGTGAAATGTGAGCCGGTAAAACCTCCGGTCCTCGGTCATCGGATAGAAAGAAAGGGACATGTTCTTGGTGGTGGTTTTGTTCGACGACCACCAGACCTTCACCCCCTTGAACATGTCGGTGACCTCATCATCATCCATGCTCATAATGAGAGATTGGCTACTATCTTTGATGGACTCCGCCTTGAGCCGCTTGGCGCGTGCAGTGGCATACTCCTTGAGGTAGTTCTGGATGGTTGTGTAGGCCTCACTACGCTTCAGCTTCTCCCCTGAAAACTCAGGGAACACGATTTGAATGTACGGATAGACCAAGCTCATCAGCTTGTGGGTGTACCGCTCCACATGCTGCCGGAGCTGGGGAGGGATGTATTGCTGGAACATGGCCCATATGTTTAGCAGACCACCGATTGCAGATTCGAAGCCTACGAACATCTCTCCAGGAAACATGTCTTCTTTCTCCCCTAATGAAATTTGTGGGAAGGTCCAATGTGGTGAATTAGTTTGAGGAAGCAGTCCCGAAACAACTCCCATAACATTTCGAATTTCGACCCATTTTTAGGATTTATAAAACGTGTAATTTGTCAGTGTATTTATAGTAAAATCTCAACCGGGAACTGATCAGTCTCGGTTATTGTTTTTAAAATTGAGATTTCGCTATAATCGCATTCGATCGAATTTGGCCGTTATTTAGAGCCCGAACTTTGGTATCGAATTTTTCGGCGTTTCATGACGAATTTAATTGGACGGTGTCGATATTATTGTGGCCCACCTTGATATTGCCCGGGATAGGTGAAAAGTAAAATTTTGACCGGATACAAATTTGGACTGATAGACCTCCTTCATAGTGTATTTTTCTAGTATCCGTGGGCCAAATCCTAAAATTATTAATTAGGATTTTTCGTGGACCGTTGGATCGTTCACGGATTTGAATCATGACCGTTGAATCGCGATTATTGCGATTTGACCATTTTCCCTTTCTCTCTCTCTTCCCTTTTTCTCCGCCCCTTTCCTCCCCCCCCTCCCGCGCCTGACACTCCCCACCAGCCCCACCTACCCCTCTCTCTCTTTCGTTTCTTTTTCTCCTTTTCTTCTTCTTCCTTCTCTTTCCCTTGTCCTCTCGACGCCGCTGCTTCTCTCCTCTACTGCTCACCGACGCCGACCTGTCCTTGCCGGAACCAGCCTCCCGTTACCGCCACCTTCTCGCCGCCGCCACCTCGGCCCGACCCCAACCGAGCAGCACCGCCACCGTTTCCCCCACGACCGCCGTCGCTTGACTGTCTAGCCAGCACACGAGTTCCGCCTCCCGTCGGCCCAGCCATTGCCATCCACCACCGAGCGCCGCTCCTCCTTGCCGTGAACCACCACCATCCCAGCTCTCCCCCTGGCCGTGCGGCACCGCCCCCAACTGCCGGAACCTCTCATCGTCGGTTTGCCGAAGCCACTCGCGAGCCGCGCCTCTCACCGGTCACGCCCGCCGCCCGTCCCCGCTGCTCACCGCCACTGTCGAGCACCCCCAACCACCGCCAGCCACCTCCATCAACCGCCATTTCCGTCGAGAACAGCCCCCGAGCAGCCCATAGCAGCTGCCTCCCTTCGCTGCGTCGTTCGTTGCTCGTGCGTCGCTCGCCAAAGCATTCCGAGGACACCACGGACCACCCTCGTCGCCGCCCTCGTCCTCGCGTCTTCGCCAGCGTTAGCCGAGTAAGTTAACCCCTAATCGTTTATTTAGGATGTTAAATTTTCTTATGGTAATTTAGATTAAGTTTAATTAAGATTATGTTTAGTTAATTAGAATTAGGTGATAGATTATCGATATTTATTCGATAAGCTATGATTATTGAGTGATAAGCTATCGTCGTGTGGTAATAAGTTATCGATTATTTTATTAAATTATTATTTTCGAAATTAAATATTATTTTATTATTTTCAGATTTAAATATTATTATTTTATTATTAAATAATTAATTTCCGAAATTAAATATTAATATTTTCGGAAAGTTTCCAACGTCAAATTGTGATGCCAATGGATTTCGTCGTATAAGCTGGCGTATTTCGAAAATGATTTGAATGATTTTGATCCGAGAGAATATTTTGAATTTTGAAAAATAAATTATTTTCGAATATTATTAACTAATTAATTTCCGAATTTATTTATTATTATTTTGGAAAAATCTTTAATCTCAATTATGATTTCTAGCTTGTATAGTTGCGATTATGTCATGAATCGTTGTATTAAATTGATTATTTAACAAATTATTTTGAATAGAAGTTTTCAAGGAAAATTTATGGGATTTTGGAATTAAATTATTTTTTTTTATTGTTATGCCGAGTAATGTTAGTCATGTTTCGTGGTTGATAATCATGTTTAGCATTGAAGCTTGCAAGAATTGATTGACTGTTTGCATGTGTGACCACTTGGTGTGTTATGCGATATTGTGTGAGCACTATTCATGGACGCATGGGCTAATTGAAAAGATAATAATTGGCCGGTATGCTTGTGTGCTCGTGTGGTCACACGTTGAAGTCGTCTCACTGTGTATCGCTTGACGTTGCCCGATTTATCGAATGCTTGGAGATTATCTGGAGTGTCGATACCCCGGATGCCTTGTCGCAGCCCGAGGCCGGACTTGATGCTCCTTACGGGATACCATCTTACTGTGTATCGTTTGATGTTATCGTATTGTAATGCCATCATCCTATGTATCGTTTGATGTAGTTGTGCCCGACGGGATGGGACGGAGCCCGGTTATAACGGTAGATTGCCATCTTGCTGCAAATCGCTTGATGTGTAGTGGCCCCGAGGGGGCGTAATAACTGGAATACGTGTGATGCATAGTGCTTGATTATGGGGTAGAAACTGCTAGGCATGGTATGGGACGTGCCCAAGTGGGTTTTGCCTTATAATCGAGACACGCGCGACTGTGATGCATTGATACATGGGGAATATATTAAATGCTTCGAGTTTGTGACATGTGCATTTCATCAACGAGTGTATCAAGGCGATATAAGGATGCCTGTGGTTGTTTAATAATGTGATGTTAATGCTGTATTGCCTGAGTAGGGACCCCCGTGCGAGTTGGCCTCCTGAGCGAGGCTTAAGCCGTTAACTTATTGAGATATTCGTCTCATTTGTTGTTGTTAACCCTTTTCAGGCCCTTAGCACGTTGATGCACCCAGTTGGTTCAGGGTGTTTAGAACCTGGTTTTTGGAGTTCGACTTGTTGGTGGAGTAGATTGACTCCAGCCTAAGTTCTTTTTGCTGACTTTTTGTAGTAGCGCTCGAAGTGGGCTTGTAAGAATGTTTCCCAGGGGTTAATCAGGTGGAAATTAAAATAATGTTGTTTGACTGTTGTGATTTGTTTTTCTGATTATCCCTATTTGTTGTTGTCCGGGAATTGTTATGTTCGTTTCCGCATGCATAATTAAAAAAAAACATGAAGGGTCAGCGACGAGTCCTGGGACGTCATATCTCAATGACCATAGCGGGGTGTCGCGCGCCCGTGGGGTTCGGGGCGTGACAACTCCTGTTGCAGCTTTATACAGGGATAGAGAAGCTATGTAATTAGATATTCATTCTTGGGCATCAAGGAACAATTCCCAAAGATTTCCGTAGATGAAGCACGTCATTTTTGGAAACCAAGATTTGATTGTATAGACAACCAAATCTACAAGGATTCTAATTTGTTGACTTCAACGGTTACCTAATCTTCTTAACAATTATCAATGGTTAAATTGGAGATTGATCCTCTTGAAAATTGTCCAACAAGAAGTTTGGATGATGAGGAGTATAAAAGAAAACCAAGGCGACGAAGACAGAGAGATCAAGTATTCATAATTCCATATTTCGAGAGAGCTTCACATCTTTTTAATTGTCTTCTGAGAGCTTTAAATTTGTGCTCTTCGAGAGTGTTGGCAGCGTAAAAGTTTGTGTTTAGGTGCGAGATAGTGAGATCTATCGGCTTGGATATAAGCAACATTCACAACTATAACTTCTCGATATTGACTGGTAAAATCCAGCCAAGCTCTCAGTTGAGAGAGTGGACGTAGGCTTATACTAAATCGAATCACTATAAACTCTAAGTGCTTTGTTTCCTATCTCTCTCTACTCATATTCATTGCTCTGCATTGCTTTGATTGATGCAATCTAACTTGCTCATATTAAATCTCTAGTTTACCTTGTCACACTTATCTCACTTGACACTTTTAATTCTACATTTATTTGTCCAAAATCACCTATTCACCCCCTTTAGGTAATACACCTAGCCACTTCACACTCGAGTCTCGTCAACATTGTCTCATCATCTCATCTCTCTTTGTCTCGCCAACGTCGTCTCGTCTCATCCCTATCTCGGTCTTGCTCGCTACCTTGCCTTAGCCACGTATTCCCTTTGCTTTCTCTCTGTCGATTTCATTGTCAATTTCTTTGTGCGTAGCCATGGGCAAAAGGCCAGGCGAAGGAGCGTCAGAGGCGAGCTCGGGCAAAGGGCTCGGCGAGATCTGTGGCAAATTTGTTGAGAGCGTGAGGGAGGAGAGCGAGGAGGGCGTGTAAACAGAGCTTCGCCATGGGAGGCATTGACGAAGCTGAAGATCCCGAGCTTGATGATGAGCAAAGCAGTGGATCTTCGTAGTAGAAACACAATGTGATTACATGGAGAGTTTAGTTTAATATGAGAAACAGAGGATGCAAATTTGAGGAAGTGGGGATGAAAAAAATGAAACAAAAAGAGGTCAGATTCGGGTTGACCCTTGCACTGGCCCAAATAAGGGATCAACAGGGTTGGATCTTGATTTCAAAAATTCAGAACCAGCCTTGACAGGGTCAGTTCCAGGTCACAAGTCTGGAACCTAGTAGACAGAGAAATTAAATTTTACCATTAAATCAATATAAGATATACGGTTATAATTTGAGGGCTCGTGTATATACAAAGACTACTTACCCACGTATGCAACGTCTCATATTCAATACAACAAATAAGCAATAGTGCATTCTCTTTCAAAATGCTCTTCTTTGGAGATTTTCTTTAGGACCTAGAATAAGCCCAGCGAGCAAGCGAGCGATGGACTGTTCTCAACTTAGGCGACTCTAATAAAAGGTGAACAAATTGAAAGGAGCTTAAGTACCGTACAATCTCGATCTCAAGAACATGTGGGTAAAGTCGAATGTCCATGTAAAAAACGAGAACAAAAGAAAGATGCCTAAAAAATGATAGATGGTTATGTTTAACCGAAGCAAATATGCGAGTATAGTTATTTATTGAGTGGAGTAATTTGATTCTTGGAGGGTTGATGGAATTTTAATTATTTTTACTTTTTACTATTAATATTTAAAGCATAGATATGAACGATTGAAATGTACAAGGAAAGGAAAGGAGGTTTTGATTTAACTATACAAAAAATAAAAGGAGCTTACTAATCTATAATATCGTGTCGACATGAGTATGACAACGGATATGCATTGATTATTATCTCACTCGGCACTGCTCTTGCAGAACAACCATTCGCGTGTTTAGCTCAGAATTCCCACTCTTATACTCGTCAGGACTGCCAATTGTTTTGCGAAAAAATGAAGATTATGCACGAATAGGTTAGAAGATAAATGAAATAATTTTTTGACTTATTATCCGAATATTAAGACGAGGTTTTCAGATTGCCGATTTTTTTACGATGTAAAGAAAAGAAAAATCATTCAAAAAAATATTTAGGAAGACACTTCTGCTCGGAGCTTTGAATCTTTCTTCGACCATTTGTGTTGTCTTCCATATTTATAATTCATTACTGCCGAAGTGAACAATCAATAGATCACCATTTACCACCCAAAAATGATAATCTTGTCTTCTTTTTTTTTTTTGATAAAGATAATCTTGTCTTCTTTTTTTTTTTGGTAAGGGTAATCTTGTCTTGTCTTCTTTTTGTAGAGATTAAAGTCAAAAACACGATAGGATTTTCAGCTCATGTTTTTTTTTAATCGGAATAAGCGCATGTAAATCACAGAGCCATTACTGACTCATATCCAACAAATGACAAGAAAAATCAGGACAAGAAAGCAAGAAATTCAGAGAGATCAGGGTATTGGTTAAGGATAATCAGTCACGGTTTAATCAGAAACACGGACCAAATTGATAGTACTCATCACATCTCTGCTGCTGTGACGAAACAAGAACGAAGAAGAAAACCCAGTAAAAAACGAGAAAGAAGAAAGCAGAGGAAGGTTTAAACATGGAAGATGAGGCAATCATCAGAGACTTAAATACTGGGAATCACGGGGCTGCAGCCCTTCATATTGTTGCAGTTTTCTCGCATCACTTGATCGCAGCAGATTCGACTGGACAACCAAAAAAATGAAAAGCTTCAAAAGACGATGGATTTGAATGCACAAGACGAGATGGTGCCTGCACCACGCGGAGGAAGAGAAGAGGAAGAGGAGGACCCTTTGAGCCCGTTTCTATAAATGGAACAGATGGGGTACTCGTGCAGGAAATCCTAGATGGTACCGCCACCGCAACTGGCATGGTTATGATTGATGGGCCTTTTCTCCTTTGACTATCATCCTAAGAAAAGCCAGTAAAGATGAGTAGTTATGTGTTCTTCAGAAAGAACTTGGCCTTGAGATCGAGAAAATTTGTGGATAAACGACTCATTAGAGAGATCATCAGAGGACAAGCCAGAGAAATATGAGCATTGAGCTGTCTCTATTATGATACAAACATCGATACCAAAAGTAGGAAGCCCAGTGATTAAAAACATCCCAAAGAGTAAATGTGAAATTTCATCTTTTGTATTTTCGTAGTGGATTATGCAATATGAATCATCGATGATCTCAAGTGGTTTTACTTAGCATTTTGTTTTCTCCAAATGATTATTGTTAAACATGAATTTGGAAAGCCAGCTTCTGTGAAATGTTAGAGACACATGATTGGTAAAGACAAATTCCTATTTCTTACTATAGAATGCACTAAATTTCAAGATTTCAAACCATCGACTCCTAGAATTTCCACACGTTTTGCCAATCTTTCATATTCTACATATCTTGAGAAGTCACAAATCACACAGAAAATACGACGCAGAAGTAGTCTACATATTATTCCATTATTCCAGTCTCAGCAGGCTTCAACATCTAAGCTGCGAACTTTACCCAAAAAAAAAAAAACATCTAAGCTGCGAAGCCATTCTCTTTCACTTCTTTGGCAGCCGCTCCTCCATTGATGACCCCATTTTCCTTCACTTCTTTATCAGATATTCCGCTCTCTCACTTCCTCCTTCTCACCATTTAATTTCTTCTCTTGCTCTTCCTTCTCGGCCTTTGCTCGCGCTGCTTCCTCGGCTTCCTTCCTCGCTTCCAGCTCCTTTGCGGCTTTGAGACCTTCAATCAAGTTCCTCAAGCCAGTCTCCGCATCTTCGTTGTCGGACTTAGGCATCAAGTTCTCTGCGACATCGGCGGGAGTAATTTTGGTCTCATCGAGCAGTCTGCTAATCATTGGGAATAGAGGGTGATACTCAATATCCAAGTAATTCCTGGCAAGAACCTTGAATGCTTCGAAGCAGCAATATGACAACTCAATGCGCTTGTCCATCCTTCCTCTCCTTATGAGAGCAGGGTCGAGCTTGTCCACATAGTTGGTGGTGAATATGATGATTCTCTCTCCCCCACAAGCTGACCAGATACCATCAATGAAGTTAAGAAGACCAGATAGAGTCACCTTGCTACCTTTATTCTCCTCTTTCGCAATCTTCTTCGCGGGATTGTCTTTTTCATCACCATTGTCATCCTCGTCCTTCTCCTTTTTCTTTCTCTGGCCCGTCAGATCAAGCGAGCAATCAATGTCCTCGATCACGATGATAGACTTGCCCGAAGTTTCAATTAATAGCTTCCTCAGCTCGGAATTGTCTTTGACCGCCGTCAACTCAAGATCGTACACGTCGTAGTTCAAGAAATTAGCCATGGCAGCGATCATGGTGGACTTACCAGTCCCAGGTGGACCGTAGAGCAGGTAACCGCGCTTCCAGGCCTTGCCAACTTTGGTGTAGTACTCTTTCCCTTTGCTGAACTTTTTGAGATCATTCATGATTTCCTGCTTCTTGTTTGGCTCCATCGCCAGAGTTTCGAACGTCGCGGGGTGCTCAAAAACCACATGGCTCCACATGTTTTTCTTGTATCCATACCAATTATCACTAGGATTGTTTGTATATAGCTTACGCTGCCGGTTTTTAATGGCAATCGCATTCCCTTCGGTCAAGATGTGGTTGACATATGATTTTGTGATCAATTCGCGGTGCTGCCGGTGGAACGTAAGCCGGTAAAACCTATGGTCCTCGGTCTTTGGATAAAAGGAAAAGGACATGCTCTTGGGGGTGGTTTTGTTCGACGACCACCGAACCTTCACCCCCTTGAACATGTCAGTGACCTCCTCACGGTCGTCCATGCTCAGAATGAGAGCCTGGCTACTATCTTTGACGGAGTCTGCCCTGAGCCGCCTGGCCCCTGCAGTGGCGTTCTCCATGAGGTAGTTCTGGATGGCCATGTAGACCTCGCTGCTCTTCAGCTTCTCCCCCGCAAACTCGGGGAACACGATCTGAATGTACGGATTGACCAAGCTCACCAGCTTGTAGGTGTACTGCTCCACGTGCTGCCGGAGCTGGGGAGGGATGTATTGCTGGAACATGACCCATATGACTGCCAGACTGCCAATCGCAGATCCGAAGTGCATGAGCATCTCTCCACGAAACATGTTAGGAAACATGTTTTTTTCCCTCTAATGAAATTTGTGTGGAGGTCCAGTGGAGTGAATTAGTTTAAGTAGTTCAGAAACTCCTCTTGTTTCTGTTTTATACACAGCGAGAGAAGCTATGAAAGGGCATCAAGAACAAATTCCCAGAAGTTTCTTATTTATTTATGGGATGATAGTATGATGTGAGTAAAGCACATGCAAAATAAAAGTCATTCAGATTTCTGTTTTTTGGCGCCACGCCAACTCACAAGGAAAATACTCGGCAGGTTCGTGGAGTCTTCATTATTGACCCTCAAAACTTTCTGTTTTTTTTTTTTTTGTAATATTTGCTCTTCTTTTGACCAGGTCAAAAGAAGTAGGCTTAAGGAGAAAAACAAAAAGAAAAGAAAAGAAAAGAAAAGTCAAAAAGGTGAAGATAAAAGGAAGAAGCAGCGGCTAGTCGGGAAAACAGAAGAGAAAAAACAGAGGAGAAGAAAAGGAAAAAAGGAGAGGAGAAAGGGAAGAAGAGAAAGGGAGGGTTTGTGTGCGCGGGTCCTCGCCGAGCCGTTCCGACTACGTAACGCAACGACTAGTAAGTATTCACAACCCTCGTTAGTTCTATCGGAGTAATTTTTCGATTAGGGGTCGGAAATGAGAAATTAGGGCTCGGAAATGAGAGATATGCGGATTTGAGCTGCGTAATCTAAATTTTTGGGTTGCCAAGTCTTAAATATCCATGAAACTGAAAGATTATGGTGTTGCAGGGCTGTGCGTTTTGACGGATATCGATTCGGAGTTACGGTTTGTCCGGAATCAAATTTTCAAGTTGAGAGCATAATCTGGAATTTTGTGAACAGTACTTTCCAGAGCTTTTATTGTTGTTTTTGGACTGATGTTTGGGTTGGCTATGTTGGAACATCCATAGTATGCTAGATGTGCTTCGTTTTGACTATAAGAGCGCGCAAAACGGAGTCCGGTGGAGGAAGTTAAACAATCAAGACTTTCCTTTTGTGAAATCCATGACAGACCACTAGCTGTTATGTTCTAAATTTTGCGTCTGGATAATTCTAAGTCTAAATAATTTCAGTGTCTGAGTCTGAAGAATCTTCTGGGTCTGAATATCAGAACTTAGATTTTTCCTTGGAGCAAGCCATCGTAGGCTCGAGGGTGTCGGATTATTGGATAGTTAGCCTTAGCTTATTCGAGTCGCGCGTTAGGGGGAAATATTACTCGATTTTGATTCGTTTTTCCGTATGTTTGATAGGATTTTGGAACCGTCGGCTCAAGTAACACGTTTGGGTTAGTTGTGGATTAACAGGTAAGGGACATTATATCTTCTATGAATTTACAAATTCATATTTTGATAATGAGATATAATTTTTAGTACAGTGAAGCATGTTTTCTGCATAAACTGGGTCGATCATTTACTACCTCTTGTCGATGGTGAAATGAGTTGAAAAGTTTTATGACATTATTGAAATAGAGCTTTTGTGAATGTTTATATTAAATGTTTTGTGAAGAGGATTAGCCGAGGGCTATTCTTGTTGCGAAATGTTTTGTGAAATGGATTTATTGGTGTTGATTATGGATTTCTGGATTGAGTTATAAGTTGTTGTTGCTCGTATTACTATGTTGAGAACCCGTTGAGGGGGGAGTATGCATACTGTCAGGATATCCTTCTGGGCCGAACCGCCGGCTTATAATAGGTGGTAGACCTTGCCAAGAGGAGTAAGCTTGGTCGCCTTTGTCACGGCGTTAAACTTGACCATAGTTTGATGACGAGCATGAGATTGGTCGATGGGTAAACCATCGACGTGTTATGTGATGAGATTAGTCAATGGATAGACCATTGATGATTGGCTATTGTTGTTAAGCGAGTTTTTATGGAGTAATCTGATACGGATAATTGTTATTGAAAAGTTATTATACCTTTGAGATATTTTTGACTATATTGTATATTGAGTTGAGTTATGGGCTGCGATATTTTGTATACTATTACATAGTGATTGCTCGATCCGCATAGAAGAAATATGTTACTCACTGAGTCGTGGTAGCTCACCCTTTATCTTATATATCTTTCAAGTTCTTTGTTTAGCAGCTATTAGAACGAGAGCGATGTCATTGGGGCTCTTGGGTGGTTTGAGGCTGCATCCTTTGGGCGAAAGAATGGCCGTGTCATTCCCCATCTTGGTAGGTTTCGGGGTGTGACATTTTTGGTCTTCTTTATGGACGAACTGTCACTGATCATGAAAATGAGATCAGCCATGAGAGAGTCTCCCTAGGTTCAGTGGTTAATTGGGGGAGGTAGAAGTGCTAGCCACCATTAAAGGACTGAATGAGTCTCTTCTCCACTTTTTTCAATATGGAATTGTATGAGCAATTATATATCAATTCATGATGCACCGACATGATGCGGGTCAAGCTTTGGAACGGAATGTTGCACTCTTCGAGCTCTAAAAGTGCCGAGCAAAAGTAGAACGTCGGGCCAGTGGGAATGGTGGGATTAGTCAGGGGTTGCCGCAGGAGGTTCAAGCACTAATCTATTGATACAGAAACCATGCATGAAAAATGAGAATGGTTTCGGTTCTGACTGTGACTCTGATGTCATGACATATGTTGTCATCTTACAGCGGGAGGCCCCAAAAGGAAGCTTCAACGAATGCATAGATCTTTGAAAAGGCAAAAGGTAGGTATTTTGTTGACCAAGACGCAACCAGAAGAAAACACAAATGCACTGGCAAATGGTTCCCGTTCTAGATCGAGAGCGATTACCCCTCTTGTCTCTGCCACCAATCACCCAGCCATAGAACGTTCAATTCGGGGAGAAAAGTCAACATTTTACTGGTAGCTTCTTGATTTGAGGTGTGTCCTGACTTGAGATACCCTCGTGTCCAAGCTAACTTGTGTATGAAGATATTCTTTGTTTGAAGCTGACATTGTCTTCTAGAATTCATCAAAGGCAAGCACGTCCTTGGTGAACTTGGTGCAGTCAAAGGAGAGAATAATCTCATTTTCACGCCTTTACTTGGCTTCAGCTGCTTAGGGAGCTTCAGCACAGCTTTGTTGCTAATGCATATGGCACGAAGTCTCGACCTAATCCTGAGTTGTGGGTATACTCGTTGCCCAATCAATTGCTCATCAGCCTAATTAAAGAACCTAAAAATATTTAAGGTCGTTGGATTAATGAACTTCTAATGTCTGTCTATGTGATGTCATTGTCATCACGAGAAAAGTGGGAAAAGTGTCAGAAAAGTTATAAACCTATTGCATTTGTGACAATTTGGCCCTAAACTTTTTTTTGGTGCAAATTCAACTATAAACATTGTCTTTATGCCAATTTTGTCCTTCCGACTAATTTTAACTAGATTTTGCTAACGTAGACACCCGCCGGCTTATGTGGCATCACCGGCGATGACGTAGATAACTTTTAATAATATTTAAATATTTTTCAAATTTTTATTTTCTTTATTTTTTATTTTCCTTTATTCTTCCTCTAGCTGGTCACCGGTTCGGTGACCGGCTGGAGGCCAAGGCCGCTGAGGTCCCCTCGCCGGCCTCTGGCGAGCTCCATCGACCGTTGGTGAGGCTTGCCAACGATGTTGACAGCGAGCCTTACCTCGCCTCACCCTTGCCAATGGCCGCAAGGTCACGGCCTTTGACCTCGCGGCCTCAGCTAGCGGCTGGGCGAGAGCTCGAGCCTTCGCCAGTGGTTGCGAGGTGGCGGGCAAACCTTGCTAATACTTGGGCGAAGCTTGTCGTCGCCGTTGCTAGAGAGAGCAACCCTCCAGATGATCGCCAGACCGGAGGAAGAAGAAAGGAAAAGAAAAAATATTAAAAAATTCGAAAAATATTAAAATAATATTAAAAATTATCCACGTCATCGCTGACAATACCACGTAAGTCGGCTGGCGTCCACATCATTAAAATCTGATTAAAATTAGCCGGAAGGACTGAATTTATATAAAAATAAAAGGTTTTGAATTGAATTGGCACCAAAAAGAGATTTAGAATTAAATTGACATCTTATGACTTTTTTAATACTTTTCCCTGAAAAAAGTTGAGAAGGATATCTCCGAAAGCGATATCCACGGAAATATGTGGTCATTATTGGTAAGCAAAGAGAAAAGTATGCATATCAGCCAAAAAATCAATTGCCATCGTTTCTCAAGTACAGTGTTTAGCACGCGGATACGTCTCGAATAGGAGGAGGAAGGCTTTTACGAGGCATGAAAGGCTGAGGAAGTGGCCAAGATGACTAGCTGCTGTTCTAGAGTTCTTTTTATATGTATTATAGAATATTGTTAGGGGTATTATGAGTATTTTCATTTGTATTTTAGAGAAATTTTGTAATTAATAAGAGTAGATTGTAGATGGGGAGATTGGATCTCCATCCTTAGATCAATGGGAGGCTCATGTATATAGAGGAATTGCCTCCTCATCATTTGTAGGATCTTATATTCAACACAACAAAAGGTAATATAGTGTTTTGTCCTAAAAACACTTCTCTCTAGAATTTCTCTTTACGATTTAGAGTGGGCTAAGTGAGAGATTTGAGTAACTGATGAGAGAAAGGCCGAGCTTAGGAGACTCTAATAAGACGTGAACAAATCAAAGGAAGTCTAAGTATCAAGCGGTGACGTTGTCAAGAGTCAATCCGTGACATGTATACAGAGATGAATATATACATAAAAAAATTGAATAGAGATATACCTAAAAAAACAAATTATATAGGAAATAAGTGAGGCTAGTTATTTTCTGAGCGGGGCAATTTGATTCCTGTATGGTGGATAGAATTTAATTGTTTAGTTCTTATAGGTACCATGAAGGATAGTTTTGGAAATTGAAAAGTAAGACAAAATGAGGTGAATATATAAAAATAGTATATTAATCAATAATATCATTTGGACATGAGTAATTGAGTATGACATTAGATATGCATTCTTTTTTTCCTCCCTCATAACTGCTCCTTTATAACAATTTTCGAAGCAAGAGTCCCAACTCGTTTTTTTATTTTCTCTTATAATAAATCAATGTCCTTTAGTGTCAATATGTCGATAAACGAATTGCCTCCCACTCCAATTTTTTCCTTTCTTTTTTGGTTTCAAAACGATTGCTTTCAGTCCGTCAACTAGCATTTTTGGAACAACAAAGAAGCGCCTTAGCACAAAGGATAGCCCAAAAGGGTTTAGATGGGCCTTAAGTTCTTTGGGCCCCGGCAACCCAATCAGCTGACTGACCTCCCAATAGCAGTGAGCAACTCGGACTTCATGGAAATGGGCCAGACACAATCCGCAATAAGGGCCCATAATTCCCACCCAGGTTGATAAATACTCGAGAGAAAGGCTATCAATGATAAGGTGTCGGTTTTCCAAGCACACCTGTATAGGGGCGAACATGGTTGCAAAGTAGAATCTGGAACTTGAGAACCGGACCAGTGGAACTTGTCAGTTTCGGGTTCCAAAGTATATAAGATAGGTTCAAAGTTTCAAAAATTGAGGAACTTATATCGACGGTAGGTTCAAGTTCTAGGAACCTAGAATAAGTTTTTGTGTTTTTATGGATCTATAACGTCACACGATTTTGCGGTATTCCATTACATTCGATGATGAGTATATAATTCGAAACAACTACTCTAAGCTTCCATTTTATGACTAAGGTTTTTTCTTTGTTAATGTTTCATATTTTTTGTATATCTAAATATAAGTTGTGGTTAGTAAATTATAACAGTAATTGATGATCGCTAAATGTGATGATTTATTGCAATCGTTCAATTAATAATACAAATGGAATCTAGATAGACCCTAGAACCTGTAATAAGGTAAGTTGTAGGTTTCATAGTATGTAAGGTAAGTTTCAAATTTCAAAAAATAAGGAACCTATTCCGACAGGTAGATTCCAAATTTTAGGTGGAACATGTACGAAACCTGAAACCTCTCACCCCTACACATGCAGATCAATTTGGACTTTGAAGTACTTCTCCAAGTCTCCGGCAAAGCTAGAGCTTAGGTGCGAATTTCAGAGGAAACTCGAACACGACGTGCAAGGCCATCTACCAAGCTTCCCAAAGAATCTTGACAGAACTTCCATTGTCCCTTCAGCAAGCGATTTGTCAAAGTTTATCTTCAGAGACCCTCTCTTCGGTGGACTCCATACAGACGGTAAGTCGCCTCGTTCATCAGCTGAAGTTTTCTTTATTGGATGCCTTTTCTTAAGAATCTAGTTCTGGGCGAGGGCTATCTCACTAGTCATCGCTGGATTCGAGTGCACTAGGCAGGAGACAAAATTGTTTCATGCTTTCCATAAATTCCACAGAATAACCGTAATCAATTCCTGGGAAGGAAAGCGTCTTTTAGATTGCAACAACTATTCCTCCATTTTGGTGATCTCTCTGATCGAGATATCGATTTGTATTAGGGAGTCTGACCAAACTTCCTCTGTCAAGCGACACTAAAACAATATACGCTCCACTGTTTATGGGAATTTTTGGCATAGAGGGCAGATCGATTCAGGTATGACTCTCCGTTTAATTGGATTTTCTCTCGTAGGCAAGGCACCTTGGCACACACTCCACATTAATACTCCGAGGTATTCAATTTCCAGATTCGCATTCATAGTCCTAGGTCCATAGAATACTAGAAGGCCGGTTAACATTCCATTGCTGCTCTGTTTCTCGAATTCGATCATACCCACTCTTCACTGAATTGTCTCCTAATTGACTTCTAGTTCAAACCAAGCTATCCTTCTTGCAATCCACACTTATCGAATTGTAAGTATTTCATCTACCGTTTGCTCAACGAATAAGCTTTGTAGAGTTTGCTCTTTCAATATCTTATTCTCCTTATTAATCAAGTCAGCCACTGTCTTACGTATATCACGATTCGCTGGCCCTCCTATCACTAATTCTTTTAGCCATCTATCTTCACAAATGCAAATGTCCTCTCCATTACCATGCGGCCACCTTACTTCAAGAGAAATTGCATCCCTGCCTACAGTTAGGCTCTGTCGTCCCCAAGAAGGACGGAACCCTTTCCCGCACGCCAAAAATAGCCGTGTGGAAAATAAACTCCTCTTGTTACCTGACTCCATATAGTTGAAGGTTCTTTACTGATCTCCAGCTGTCTTTCTCTTATTTTCAGCACTTTCCATACCTGTTTTAGACTCACTGGTTTTCCACCAGAAACCACTCTTTTTCCACGTCCTTACAAATGGAAATTGCTATTTATATTACCGACATTGCATATTGCCGAGTCTGACCAAACTTTGTCCAGCAACACTGAAACAATATGTGCTCTGTTGTTTTTAAGAATTTTTGGCACCAAGGGCAGATCGATTCAAGTTTGGCACTTCATTTAATTAGATTTTCTCTCACAGGCAGGCAATGTTGGCACACACTCCACAAAAATACTCTGAGGTATTCAATTTCCAGATTCGTGTCCCTAGAGTCCTAGGATTCGATAGGAAGATGATGCTCGCCTGCTCGGTTGACAATCTGCTGCTGCTTTGTTTCCCGAGTTTGATAATACCCACTCTTCACTGAATAGTCTCCTGATTTACTTCTAGTCCAAACCAAGCTATCCTTCTCGCAATTCATACTAGTGTATTATAAGTATTTCATCTATTTGCCCATCGAATAAACTTTGCAGAGTTTGCTCTTTCAATATCTTATTCTCCTTGATAATCCAGTCGGCCACTGTCTGAAGTTCATCACCGCGATTCACCGGCCCTCTTATAACAACTTAGTTTTAGCCATCTATCTTCACGAACTCTATAACCAAGTAACCACCTTACTTCCAGAGAAATAGCTTCCCTGCCTACAATTAGGCTCTACCATCCCCAACGTCGATAACCTTATCCTGCAAGCCAAAAATTGACATACGGGGAAAATAAAGTCCTTTCTAACACCTTAATCCATATAGCTTAAGGGTTTTTGCCAACTTTGTCCAACATTGCTTCATTACAAAAATTAAAAGTCTCTGAGCCTAACCCACCCACTGTCTTTTCTTATTTTCAGCACTTTCCATCTTCTTCAATGCACACACCTAATTAAGACTCGCTGTTTTTTCCACCAGAAGCCACTCTAAATTGCGATTGATGATATTTACATTGCATATTAGGGCAAGGCTTGCATAATTACTTCAATTCAAATATCCTTGCTTGATCACAATTAGTGATACCTCAATATGATAAAATACAAGGTATATTCTTGTCTTCTCTATCTCTCACACTCTTAATCCACAAGCCACGATCGTCTGAGAGACTCTGACAATTCACCAGGTACCATCAGAAAATTTTGACCATAAATGAAGAGAGCTAGATCAATCTCTGCACCCTTGATCTATGACTTGACATTTTTAAGTCAATCATTTATTGTCGTTTTGCAAAATATTAAGAGTAACAGCAACAAAGATCTATGCACAACTAATTTAGAAGACAATGACAATAATTACTTAAGAGCAAATATTTAAGAAAAGATTTTCTGATCACTGTATGATCAGAGGAGGGCAAAAAAATTTGATATTTATTTTTTTCATGAAATTGATATTATTTAGGAAGACACTTCTGCTCAGAGTGTTGAATGTATCTTCTCATCGATGAAAATCTCTGAAGTCTGACATGTGTATAATTACTTATTCATAATTCATCACTGCAGAAGTGAAAACAATCAAGAATTTGCCATTGAAAAAAATAAATTCACCATTATTTGCCCCATTATTTAACAAAAAATCTCTTTTTCAAAAAGACCGAGAAACACACTGACAAACAAATGGCTCTCATAAGAAACACATTGGATTTTCAGCTCACGATTCTAGCAGTCGGAATAGCGTATATCGCCCACAAGAAAGGGGCATGTAATCACAGAGCCATCGATGACTCAAAAACCCAACAGAAGAAATGCAGAAATCAGAACGAAAAACAAAAAAAAAATCAAGAAATTAGTCGAGAAAGAGAGAGAGAGAGATCAGAGTATTGGTTAAAGGGTAATCAGTCACGGTTTGATCAGAAACACGGACCAAATTGACAGTACTCATCACATCTCCGCTGCCACGAAACAAGAACGACGAAGAAAAACCCAGTAAAAATGAAACGGGAGAGAAAGAAAAGCAGAGGAAGAAGGTTTGAACTCCAACGGAGAAGAAGAAGAAAGAGGCAATCATCAGAGACTTAAATACTAGAAATCCCGGGGCCGCAGCCCTTCATATTGTTGCAGTTTTGCTCTCATCACTTGATCGCCGCAGATCCGACTGGACAACCACAACAGAATGAAAGGAAAAAGCTTCGAAGCGAACCGAAATGGCGGACGCAGTGGAGGAAGTCGGCTCGAGACCGTTGCCTGCGCTCCGCTACGGAGGAAGAGAGGCTGGTTTCAGAGGGGGACGGTTCGAGCCCCCTTTTATAGATCGAACGGATGGGGGTGAGGGTGCGCTCGTGCAGGAAACCCTAGATCGGACGGCCACCGCAGCCGCACGGTCGTGATTGATGGGCCTTGGAGGCCCAAACGAACATTCGGCATTGCAGATTGGGCCCAACTTCGCTCAAGCATGAACTGCTCGAGGAGAGGGTGGCGAAGATGTTAAAAGGAGAAAATTACCAAAAAAGTCTTAAATTTTTTATAATTGTATCAATTTAGTCTTAAATTTTTTTTTTATCGATTTAGTCTTAAACCTTTTATAATTATGTCAATTCAGTCTATCCAGTCACTTTTAGCCGGCCAGCACTGATGTGGGCGTCGGGTGGCTAACGTGGCAAAATTTTAATTTTTTTTTATTATTTTTCAATATTTTACAAACTGAAAACACAATTCAACTGATATTGTGTTCCATTACAAACTGTATACATATGCCTTTATGACGAGACGCTATGAGTCCTCGCGAGTGCACGAAATCAAATTGAATTAACTCCTTAGTCCCGATAAATGTTATTGACGTTGCTATCAATTGTCCAACGATTAGTCCCTATGAAGAGGTACGGTTCAATCCTTGCACTTGCTCACCACCCCAAGGGTGGGGACAAAAGGTAATCACGAACTCTTCGGAGGCACAACTCGCCAACGGCGGGGGCGAGTCGTAGGCATAGCTGTAGTAACCCGGACAGGCATCCTTGAACATCTTAGAATACACGCTCGGCTTGCACCTGTCGGGTGTCCCGTACTCGTTCCGGCAGCAGAACTTGTCGGCGTTGAAGGCCAAACAGGCGCTCTTGCAAGCCACGACCTCCCCATCCCGGTTCACCACTTGCAACTCCTCGGGGCACATGCCGTTCAAGTCTTTTGAGCACCCCGGGATGCCGCACTTGGGCCCCACGGGCCTCGTCTGGACCGAGATCGGGACGTTGTACCCATCGACCAGGCTGACGTCGTAGAAGCTCGGCTTGGCCTTGTCCGCCTGGAGCGAGACCTGGACCAGAGTGGCGGGAGGGGTACCGATGAGCCCGCCGCGGGCGAGCCGCCCATCGCAGTCCCCGGTCTCACAAGCCGGTTGCCAGTTGGACTGGAACCTGCACCCAGTGCGGGCCCAGATCCGCCCGGTCCACGCCGGTGGGGCCGAGATGCGTTTGTTGGATCCTAGCGGGAGGTAAAAGCCTCCGTCTGCGATCACCGGTTGGCCAGTGTTGGAAGCCGTGGCTGGCCATATGGGAAATGGGCATTTGTTGTGGACATAGAAGGTGACTTGTTCTGCCAAGACCGCATTCCCTGCACGATGCCATTACATATTCGTGAAAAATTTCACCAGCAAACCAGAATTACAGTGATGAAATGCGAACACTTGAAAGTAGAGTATAAATCAGAAAATTACTTATGTATGTAGCATCAACATGCTGTTCAATGAGAAAGAACACAGGAGACGCAAGTTGCACTACATATGCTGTACAAGATTATATGCTTAGTCGAACGAATCGTTACCGGGTGACAAAAGGAGACCGGTCAGGAAGAGAGAGAGAGACGAGATGAGATCTGAGGACTTCATTCTGAACAATAGGATTGAGTGAAGAAAACATCAGGCTCATGACTGCATTTATAATTGGAGAAAACAATGAGATTGCGTGCTTCTTCCATTGCACTGCAAGTCTTGACGTGGCAGTCTTGAGAGGCAAGAAAAGGGACAGAGCTTTGGACGTGTTAACTTATCCCTCTCTTTGGATGGAAATCTTGGTCGATTGAATTGACCATTAGGAGCAGGGATTTGCAAGGAAACACCTGCTAAATGAACTGTTAGTTGCTTCAAGCATAGGGAAATGACAGACAAAAGCCATCTATGCAGCACAAACATGCATTGTCATTCTCTGTCGGTATTATTAAAACGCAATAGGGTCCATGTTAAAGCAAACAAAAATCCTTGAAAATTAGTAGCTGAGAAAAGCTTAACCCACCATTGTCTTTTCCAAAATCCAACGTAATTTGACTTTTAGTAGACGCGAAACATCCAGAACTTCTCATTGTAACATATATAATTGACTCATTAGATTCTTTATTTCAAATCCAAAGTAATTATCCAGGGAATCTTTTATTGTAGTTGTGAATGAATATTTACAACCTTTAACAGACATATCAAATCAAATACGAGTCATTTCATTTCAATAAGACTTTTGTAACTTTATACAAAGAAGAAATAATCATTTAAACCACCATCTCAAATCAAACATTAATGATATAGTCCGTTGATCAATCTCTGTTGAAAACCACATCAATGGTCAATTCTGTTGACCAATCTCAAATCACATCAATAGTTTATTCCATTGATAAATCTCATATCACGGCACATGTCATGGTCCATTTCATCGATTTATTTATTACTCAATATCAAATCATGATCACAACATAACACCTTATGACAAGACTACTAAAATTCCTCCATTTGCAAGGTCTCTACCTAGAAACTCGGTGGCTCCGCTCAAAACAATATTCTAACCAGTATGCATGCCTCAAACCCCTCAATGGATTCATAGTGATATTGAGCACAAAATCCACATCCTCCAATACCAGGAATAAAACTCACAATCAATATCACCAATTCATTTCACAAAACAAAACACATAATCTTTCTCAATTTCGTTCATCAAACTAAACACATCTGACAAGACAATTCTCACATCATTTCAAAATTCTTCATAAATCAATATATATAATCTTTTTGCAACAATTTTAATAAAACGATTCTCAAATCATTTAGAATTCATTCCGTAAACCAGTTCACAACATAATACATATATATCCGTTCAAAATATCTTTCTTACCATTCTGAAATCGTTCTCAAATATTAAAAGGCAGTAATTGCCTAATCCAGACTTTTATGCAACAAACATGCTTTAATAACGTGTATGATACTCAAATTTTTATTATTTTCAAGACATGAGTTTATAAATCCATTGACGAGGTAACACCATTTACCTGGGAATGTCTACGACCAAATGACAAAAATTGCTCGAACCGTAGAACTCACAATCTTAACAAGTAAATGAAAATCAACATCAAAACCAAGTAAAATACTACGATAACTGCAAATGGCTAAACTACACTTAAGTACTAACAAAAAAACTTCTACACGCTAACAAAACTCTCAACCGAAACAAATATTCAAAGTTATCCGCAATGCGGAGCTTGAGCGCGAAAACTCTTTCCACCGAATCTCGTTTCAAGCAAACTTATAGTCAAAGAAAGATCTTTCGAAGAACTAGAAAACCCACAACTTTGCCATCCCAAAATTTAGCCAAAAATCAACGAAAAGCGGCCTAAAAGTCGTTGGTTGTTCACTGTTCATCACTCGCGGCCAATTTCAAATTTTTGTTTCAAGCAAACCGTAAATTCAAATAAAGATCCAAAAAATCCTACAGTCCCACAACACCCTAAATTACCATTTCTATACATATTCATAACTCAACAACTCTTTAATCGAACCTCGTAATTCAAAATACAAAAAACCACAAATTGTGTCATAACCCCTAAATATTACTTTGATTAGATGAACGAGGGCTGCAAATACTTATCTGGCATTGTGATACGAAGTAACCCTAGCTTGGTGAGACTCTCGTAGCAAATACGCGCTTTCCCCTTCTTCTTCTTCTTCTTCTTCTTCTTCTTCTTCTTCTTCTTCTTCTTCTTCTTCTTCTTCTTCTTCTTCCTTCTTTTCTCTCTCTTTTCTTTCTTTCTTTTCCCCTTTCCCTTTCTTTTCCGTCGCCCTCTCGCTCTCTCTCTCGTTGCTTTTCATTATAAGTAAGCTGAAGTCCACTTTTTCTTCTTTTGTTGACTTTTCAACTCTTCTTTTTTTTTTTTGCTTTGTAAAAATCTAAATATTACAATATTCATTCTTATCTTTGGGGGCTACGAAAGTTCCTTCTAAAGGACTTGGTTCAAGATATTTACTCACTTTCATTAATGATTTTTAAAAAAGAATTTGGGCCTATTTTCTAAAATAGAAGAGAGACATTTTTGTTACATTTTAAATAATGAAAACATTGATTGAGCAACAGATTGGTAAGAAAATCAAGAGGCTAAAAACAGACAATGTGCTAGAATTTTGTGGACGCAAGTTTAATGAGTTCTGCAAAAATGAAGGCATTGTGAGGCATTATACTATCGTGAATACACGACAACATAATGGTATTGCAAAATGCATGAACAAAATCTTATTAGAAAGGACTGAGACAGTCAATACAGCTGATTGATTGATAAATCATTCTCCTTGCACATCTATTGAGTGCAAGACAACTAAGGAGGTATAGTCAAGTAAACCTATTGATTATTCTTCTCTTCAAGTATTTGGATATCTATCATATGCACATGTTAGTGAGGGCAAACTAGAGCCTAGAGCAAAGAAATGCATCTTTCTTGGTTATGCTTTTGGTATAAAGGTTTATAGACTTTAGTCTACTGATTCATCTAAAATTGTCATCAACAAAGACATTATTTTTTATTGGTTTAGTATGTTTTTTCCTAGCAAGAAATCATTTATTCCTTGTCATGAAAAATCTAGAAAGTGCTACGAAGAAGGTGGAGCTTGAAGTAATGTCTTCACACCAGTTCAATCGTTTACTGATAATACTAGGATTGAAGAACCTAAAAAGGAACAGTATTCTATTGCCAAAGATAGACCAAGAAGGATAGTGAAGCCTCCATAGAAATATGGTTACTCATATTTTGTTACTTATACTCTTTCAGTTATAGAGTTAATAGATATAGTGAGTCTAAAACTATAATGAAGCTATCTCTTGACAAGGATCAAACTTGAGAGCTTGTCAAGCCACCAAAAGAAAAGAAAATTATGGGGCCGTAAATGGATTTTCAAAAGAAAAGTGGATATTCCTGGAGTTGAAGACATCAAGTTCAAAACTCATCTAGTTGCTAAAGGCTATAGTCAAATTGAAGGAGTTGATTTAATGATGTGTTTTTACCTGTTGTTAAGCACATTTCCATTCGGGTTTTTCTTACATTAGTTGCTATGCATGATTTAAAGCTGGAACAACTTCATGTGTAAATAGCTTTCTTGTATGTCTTCAAATCTATAAGGGTCAACCAGAGGATTTTCAATTTGAAGATAAGGAATATCATGTTTGTCTATTGAAAAACCTTATATATGGCTTGAAGTATTCAGCTAGATAGTAGGATAAAAGGTTGGATTCGTTTATGAAGCAACTTGGTTATTGTAGGAGCAAATATGATAGTTATGTATATCATTGCAAACTTCCAAATAACTCTTTCATTTATATGTTATTATATATTGATGACATGTTGATTATAGCAAAAGATAAATCTAATATACAAAATTTAAATGCTTAGTTGAGCGCTAGATTTGAAATGAAGGATTTCAATGCAGGGAAAAAAATCCTAGGCATGGAAATTTGGCAAGATCCAAAAAGAGTCTCTTCTAGAAAAGCTACATTGAGAATGTGTTAGATTGTTTTGGAATGAAACAAGCCACAGTAGTGAGTACTCCTCCTACTGCTCATTTTAGATTATCAACTTATTTGTGTCCACCAATAGATGAAGATATAATATATATATATATATATATATATATATATATATCACATGTTCTATACTCTAGTGCAATCAGTAGTATTATGTATGATATGGTTTGCACTCAACCCAACATTTCACATGATGTTAGTGTGGTATGTAGATATTTATCATGCCTAGGCAAAGTCCATTAGCAAGATATGAAGTGGATTTTGAAATATTTGAGGGCTACTTCTGATTTTGGTTTAAAGTTTTGAAAAACTTGCGACACTCTTACAGGACATTTTGATTATGATTATGCTAATAACCTTGATAAGAGGAGGTCTTTCATTGGGTACATTTACCATTGGAGACTGTGCAGTTAGTTGGAAAGCTACTTTATAGCATACGGTTGTTTGGTCTACTACATAGGCACTATATATGGCCATTACAGAGGCAGTTAAAGAGGATATATGGTTAATAGGCTTATTTGGATAGCTTAGTGTGGATCATGGGCGATAGTTGTTCATTGCATATGGTCAGAGTGTCATATATCTTACTAAAGATCATTTGTATTGCGAGAGGACAAAATACATTTGTAATGCCCCCACCTTGGGATTATTCATGTGACGTTCCGTTTATTATTATCTTTCTTTACACACAAACAGAAGCATAATTTTAGGACAATTACATTTAATACACACAGCGAAAATAAGACAAGAAGCATCATGAGTAAACCTTATGTTTACAACGCATGCAAACATGTTTTAACAAGCTCTTCGGGCCATGGCAAACAACACATATTTCATAAGCGACTATAAATAGCAAAACTCGACTTGGGTTATCTTATACCCACTACGACTTCTCGCTTCTTGCTTCTTCACCTCCACCCCGATCCCGTTCGCTAGGCCATCTCACATCCCACTTGTGGCTTTATCATGGAGCTGGCCCGCCCGCACCACTAAAGCACTGTTGAACCTATATAGGGATCCAACCCATTCTCCGTTCGCGTCGCAATACCACGCCACATACAGATGAGGCACCAAGTCCGTTAGGCCCTCATCGGATTGTCACAAATGTTGTGATTCGGCGGTAGGCACGGTTTTCTGTGACATCTATCACGGTGAACACTTGGGCTCTATGCTCCATGGGATTGCCAACGCGAGCTGAGGGAGATGCCATCCTACGGACCTGAAAAAAGGAAACAACGGGGGATGAGTCAAGGAGACTCAGCAAGGACAAGACAATTGTCGTTCACACAAGTCGACTCTTACCGTACCAACATCGATGGCAATTCAAATAGCAAAGTCACACTACGAAATCAACAAAACAAACATCACACGTGACATCGTTAGTCGAGAAAGAAGAGAAAGAACGAACAACCATGAGATCAAGAAAACGGGCCAAGTAAATCAACCACGAAACCAAGAAATGGGCCAAGCAACCCATATTACAACATATCGCAACTTCCTTTCCTGATATTAGGGAATTCACTTACTCAATAACTAACAAAACTAGAGAACGGGCTAGAGACGGATCAGCTTAAGAAATTTCGGGCTTCTCCTTGCTTCCTTCTTGCTTGGCCGAGCAAACCTAGGCCTACAAAGACCAAACCGTGGGCTCTTGGGTAGAAACAAGAAGAAACACGAGCCGGTTTGAGATTTATTTGGGCGTGAGCTTCTTGGCTAAAAGTGAGAAAACAAGCACTACAAAAAAACCGGATTTTTGCCACGAAAATTTTCCAACGAAAAATTTTCGTCGCAAATTTGCAACAAATTTTCCAACGAAAAGTCAAATTCGTTGGAAATTTCCGACGAAAAATTTTTCGTTGGAAAATTCGTTGGAAATTTCCAACGAAAAATTTTTCGTGGGAAAATTCGTTGGAAATTTTCAACGAAAAAATTTTCGTGAGAAAATTCGTTGAAAATTTCCAACGAAAATTTTTTCGTTGGAAAATTCGTTGGAAATTTCCAACAAAAAAAAATTCGTTGGAAATTTCCAACGAATTTTCCCACGAATTTCAATTTTTGGGCAATTATTTTATGGTGTACAATTTTCGTTGGAAAATTCGTTGGAAATTTCCAACGAATTTTCCAACGAATTAAAAAAACCCGATATTGTTCAGCATTTTTTGAAATTCCTTGGAAAATTTGTTGCAAATTTCCAACGAATTTCAATTTTCCGGACAATTATTTTAGTGTGTACAATTTTTGTTGGAAAATTCGTTGCAAATTTCCAACGAAAAAAAATTCGTTGGAAATTTCCGACGAATTTTCCAACGAATTTAAATTTTCCAGGTAATTATTTTAGTGTGTACAATGTTCGTTGGAAAATTGGTTGGAAATTTCCAACGAATTTTTTTCGTTGGAAATTTCCAACGAATTTTCCAACGAATTTAAAAAACCCGGTACTATTCGACATTTTTTATATTTGTTGAAAAATTTGTTGGAAATTTTCAACGAATTTTCCAACGAATTTCAAATTTTCGAAATATTATTTTAATATGTACAATTTTCGTTGGAAACTTCGTTGGAAATTTCCAACGAAAAAAAATTCGTTGGAAATTTCCAACAAATTTTCCAACGACTTTCAAATTTTCGAAATATTATTTTAATATATACAATTTTCGTTGGAAAATTCGTTGGAAATTTCCAACGAATTTTTTTTCGTTGGAAATTTCCAACAAATTTTTCAACGAATTTAAAAAAAACATATACAATTTCCTCACACACACAATTTTCACACATACTCTTAATTTCCCCACACTCTCTCTCACTCTCTCTCTCTCTCTCCTTCGCATTCACTGCTCCCTCCGTCTCCCCCTCCACCTACTTCCCCGCCGCCCCCCTCCTCCTCCGACACCGGCTCCGCCGCCATGGACACCAAGCCTTCGACGCCTCCGACGCTACCAAGCCTCGTCGCCGGCGAGACGACAACGGACTTGACGGGCGGCGGCCTCGAAGCCTGCTCCCGCCCCTGCTGCTACTGCTGCTGCTTCTTCTTCTTCATCTTCGCGCAACAGCGTCGCCGGCCATGGCGAGGGCCGAGCTCGAGCTCGCCTAGATCTGGGCGAGCTCGGGCTCGCCGGCGAGGGCGGAGCTCGAGCTCGCCCAGATCTGGGCGAGCTCGGGCCTCGCCGGCGAGGGCGGAGCTCGCCCAGATCTGGGCGAGCTCCGCCCTCGCCGGCGAGCTCCGCCCTCGCCGGCGGCGAGCTCCGCCCTCGCCGGCGGCGGGCTCGAGCTCGCCGGCGAGGGCTATTTTTCGATAAAAAAAAATTGGACCAAAAAAAAAAATTTTCGATGGAAAAAAAAATTCACGATTTTTGGACTAAAAAAAAATATAATTTCCAACGAAAAGAAATCGTCGGAAAAAAAAATTCTTTTCCAACGAATTTAGTCACGAATTTTTTAATGAATTTTTTAAAGAAAAAAAAATTATTGTAAATTTCCAACGAAAACTGAAATTTTTCGTTGGAAAATTTTCCGACGACGAATTACCCACGAATTTTTTTTCGTTGGAAAATTCGTTGGAAATTCCCTTTCCAACGAATTTTTCAGAATTTTTCGTTGGTAATTTTGTCGGAAAAAAGGCTTTTTTTTGTAGTGAAGAAAGAAAGGAAGAAGAAGAAGATGGTGAGGTTGGCGTGAGAAGAGGGGGAAAGGGGGGAAGGGGGAAATTGTCTTGCTATTTATAGGCCTCTTGGAACTTCTTAGAAACCCTAGGCTAAGCAAATAAGAGAGAGCCTCTTAGTCAAATTTCATGATGGCGTGTATTTAATGTCATTAATGGACTAAGCCTCTAAGTCAAATTTCATGATGGCATGTATTTAATGTCATTAATGTACTAAAATGATGAAGAGGCTAACCTTATCTTCACTTCATTGGTTCTCTCTCTCTCTCTCTCTCTCTCTCTCTCTCTCTCTCTCTCTCTCTCCCTCCCTCCCCTTGATCGAATGGCCTTGGCTAACAAGATTCCATTATAGAATCATTCTAGAAGAAAACATTTCAGCTTCTGCCACTATATGTAAAGCCTCATTTTCCGTTTCATATGACCTCCAATAAAAGTATAACATATCTCATTTGAAAGATCATAATGTGTAAATTAAATCACCAGAAGACATCAAGTCGAAATTCCAACGTTCTTGATAGAAAATACTGAATTTTTGAAATTTGACAAAACCGGATAGTTTTGCACTGTTCACAAAATTGGACTTGAAAACATAGTAAATGGACTTCGAAAATTTTCAAATTTGAATATGTCATAAACAATGCCTCAACAAACATTTTTTATGAAGAGTATGAAATTTGAATCTCTTTATAAACACCATTTTTAGTAGCTCAAAAACAGACTAAAAACAGTTCTCTGAAACAGAATTCTTGTTTCTCAAAGTAAACTCTGTCCAGAAATCAAATCATCTCGAAAAATTTCCAAATTTATATATGTTATAGAAAAGGAAGTTCGCAACAACTTTTGCGAAGGAAACTTTTTCAAAATCAACCCAGAAAAGGTTGTAGAAAATAAATAAAAGGTGAACATCATCGAAATATCCATTCTGGGCAGTTTTACACGGTCTGAAAATCAGTCCATCATACCACTCATATCAAGTCCAAAAATTTCGAAATTAAAGCATGTAAAACTTCATGATGTTTGGAACAATTTTCAAGAATAATGTGTTTGGAAATTCGGATCACAAAAGTCTCCATAAAAATAAAAAAAATGAATGGGTACAAAGGATTCGAAATTGGGTTTTTCTAAACAAGAATAAAACTTGGTTCCAATTGGAAAACTACCAAACTTAAACTATAGCCATTTTCCAGAAACTGAATTTAAGGAAATACAACATTGATGTGCTGTATCATTTTATTTGAGACATTCTTGCTGATGGTTATATTGAGGTCTTGAAGATTGGTATATGAAATAATTCAGCCAATATATTGACAAAGCCCTTACCTATTGCCAAATCCAAGCATTCTTGAATTTGGTTAATGTATATTGTAACTGAGTTTTACTCTAGTGGGAGGAGAGAATTGTTTATTGTTTATGTAGAATTCAAGCCAAGGTGAAGATTTATTGAGTATGTCTTGAATTCTCTTTGGGCTTGGGCCAATGTAAAGGCTTGGAAGCAATATAAATATTGTTATTCTCAAATATTAGGTCAAGAAGTTGAAACAAAGATAGTGTTAAGGTTTATTGAGAATCCTTGAATTTTTATATTATATTTTGCTTCTCCCTGTAGTTTTTCCTGCAAGTGTTTTCCACGTAAATTTGCATGTTCTTTTATTCTTTTCGGTTTTAATTTCGTTATAATTTCCACATTGGTCATAATAAAAAATTTTAGACACAAAATGCTTATGATAATTAAAATGTTTTTTCATTGGCTAATTATTTGAAGTGATACAATCGATCATTTTTAGAAAAATATTTTGCCAATCATTTGTTTTCTGCGAAACAAACGGAGTCTAAGATTTTTCTTTAATTTCACAATTTTAATGGGATAGTCATTACATGAGCAAACATCTTCTCCTAGACGAGTTCTTCTACAATAATTACTTACTTTTTCCCTCTAATTTCAAGAGTACACATGGATGGTAAGATATATTCTCTTCAGAATCTAAGCATTAAAACTCCAAATCTCACCATTTTCAGTATCTACCTAACATCTCATTGAATGACTTCGCGCATTTTTCTTGGTAATTTAAGGTGTGCTTTTATTCCAGAGGACAGGTCTCGCCACTTCAGATTTTCCAACGAGGAAAAAAGCACGTGGGGGGCATCGGAGTTGATCGTTGGAACCGATGAAAACGGTCGTATCGGTGACGGAGTGTTTCGGCTCAGCAATAAAATCCCAGAACGAGTTTCTCCTGGCGAAAGCAGGCTATTCATTGTAAATGGGTGTTCAGGATTTTCTCCTTCTTTCTCTCGGTTTTCTGCTCTTCTTGCCTTTGCGTGGTTCTGCTCTTCCGGTCCCAAGATGGCTGCTTGGGAAGAAAACGTAACGAAATTCTCTCTCTATTAAACTCTTGCTCACTACTTGAGATGTGTGTCATTGTTGAACTAAGAGATGATGGTGATTTGTTACTGGAAATTTTGGCAGGCATGGATCGGGCCTTGGGGCGAAGGCTGTTGGATCTTCTGTTGCTTTTGATCCGACTCGAGTCACTCAACTGTCTTGGAACCCCAGGTGCTCAAGCCTTCCTTGTCTCTGTCTGTGTTTTTGCTTTGCTCATATTGCCATTCAAATTGCCAATGCACCGGATTGTTTAATCAGAGATAGTCTGAATTATTTAACGTCTTCTAGCGTGTGTCGTGATTTCCTGAGTTGGAAGGTCATTCGTTAAGATGTCCCAAAATTTGTGTCGTCGCAGGACTTTTATCTACAAGGGGTTTTTATCTGATGAAGAGTGTGATCATCTCATCAAACTGGTTAGTTTTTTGTGCCTTCTGATTTCGTATTTGTGGGCTTGATGGAGATTAGATAGAAAAAGGATGGACAAGATTGGTTTTTTGGTGGATCAGGCGAGGGACAAGTTGGAGAAGTCCATGGTGGGTGACAAGGAAACGGGAAAGAGTAAATTGAGTGAAGCGCGGACGAGCTCTGGAATGTTTCTGCAGAAAGCTCAGGTGGGTGGATTCTTCTTTCGAGTTTGCATGATGTTTCTTTCTTTCCCTAAATGAGGTCTCACCCATAGCTGCTACAGCAATCTATCTCTGCTATTCGCAGCATCCCTTGAGAGATCTAGGATCAACACATTATGAATCAACTGCTACTTACTCGCATCTAGTGGCATGTTGAATTCGAGTTGCTAACTGACTTTGATTTTGGCAGTCTGCTCAAAAGTTTTTGATGTATATGTATTAAATGTTGGGAACGTGGCTTTTGCATGCTAGGGTCTTTTGAGTTGACAGCACATATTAGTATCCACTGCCGCTGATCGAATTGTAGGAATGTACTCGAGAAACATTCTGCTTCCTAGGGTTCCCGTCCAGAAATGTAGACGTGTATCTTGAATTTGCGTAGAAGCCTTTGACTGGGGCGAGTTTTTCAGCTTGATTAAACTATGAAAGAGTGTAATTACGTATTGTCTTGACTCTACACTTGATTGAAGGATGAAGTTGTTGCTAATATCGAGGCTCGGATTGCTACATGGACCTTTCTTCCTGTAGGTAAGGTCCTATTGTATTGTTGTACGACGTAGGGTTTTTTGTACGCTAATTTGAGCTATATAACCAGAAAATGGAGAATCAATTCAAGTACTCAGATATCAGCATGGAGAGAAGTATGTGCCTCATTATGATTATTTTACGGACAAGGTCAATCGACAGCATGGTGGCCACCGAGTGGCTACTGTCTTGATCTACTTGTCTAATGTTGAGAGAGGCGGGGAAACAGTGTTCCCCTATTCGGAGGTAAGCAATTCTTCTCGATGCTTCAATTTTCTATTTCTCATGGTGTTACTGAACCTGTAGTCTTTCTTTTCCTTTCCATTTCGCAGGCCCAAATGTCTCAATCAAAGGAAGATGGCTGGTCTGATTGTGCAAAAGAAGGTTATTCTGGTGTGTGGATCAGATTCACTAGTCCTGCGCTTTGTTTTTTCCTACTTTCTGGTTTTGTTGTTCATTTTATAGGCAATTATTTTAGCGTTGCAAGCAACTAATTCAATGTTAACAGCATGACTCGGGCTGTAATACTGCTTGTGCTTATACGAATGCTAGTTCGAGTCCCCAGCAATAGACTTCAAAACGTACTAAGACGACGTACTTAACGATTACTCAGAGTAATTTTAGACACAGTGCAGTTACTTAGGGCAGCTGGGCAACACTATTTAAGTAAACAGATGTACACAAATCAATTTGGTTGTGAGTCCCAGTGAGCCGGCTTGCACAGTCGATTGAATTCCTTAGATGTCCACATGTGCAGTGTTATTCATAATTCATGCTACTTTTGTTGTCTATTTCGTTAGAATTAGGTTCACTAACACAACGAAAAAGAGAGTAAATGCGAGAAAGAGAAATCGAGACATGAAATATTTTGCGATTCACTCTTAAACAGGGTCACATCAAGCAGAAGATTTCAATGTAATTAGCACCTTCCACTTCTCTGTACAACCCTCAATTACAAGATAAATAGATTCTATATAGATTACTTACGGACCCAAACTATAAAAGCCCTCTGGTAGCAACCCCCGCCTACGCACCTAGAAGCTGGATTCCGTGCCTTCCTATTAATGGGGAGTATGAATCACACCCCAACAAATTCGAACTAGACCACTCTTCTGTTTCGATTTTGTCCTCATTTCCTTAGAAACTTCCATAACCGTGATTATTTGTGTATCTGCAGTGAAGCCGAAGAAGGGCGACGCTATGTTATTCTTCAGCCTCCATCCCGATGCAACCCCAGACGATACTAGCTTGCACGGGAGCTGCCCCGTCATTGAGGGCGAGAAGTGGTCTGCGACCAAGTGGATCCACGTGAAGTCCTTTGACAAGCCGCTCAGGTCGATCACCGTCGGGGAATGCAAGGACGAAAACGAGAACTGCGCGTTGTGGGCGAAGGTCGGCGAGTGCGAGAAGAACCCTCTCTATATGGTGGGCTCCAAGGACTCATACGGATCCTGTAGGAAGAGCTGCGGGGCCTGCTCATCCTAGAGTTTCTTTCGTGTGGGCGTTTTCGCGGAGTTGAGTGTAGAAGTTTCAAAGGACGTATATATGCACAGCCATTGAAGTTGGAGTAATTTTAAGCCAAAAAAAAAGTTAGAGTAATTTATACAGCATATGCATTAATCTCTAACTCTAATAAATAATTTTTTAAAATGAGAATAGGCCGATATAAATTACCTAAAAATCATATAATATTATCTAGAATTTAATCAAATAATAATTAGAAAAAGCTACCCAAATAATAAGATAATAAACTAAATTTCTAAAATCCAGCATAATATTCAAAGGGATAATGAGACCTATGGCCTCTGAATTTTGACACAATGTGCAGTTTGATTCCTAAATTTTTAATTTATTCAATGTGGTCCATAGACTTTTGGTACATGTTCACAATAGTCCCTGAATTTGAATAAATTGAAGTATTACATTAAACATTTTCATATAATTCAGAGACTAAATTGAACGTGTACCAAAAGTTTGGGGACCATACTGAACAAATTAAAAGTTCATGTATCACATTAAACAAATTAAAAGTTCATAAACCGCATTAGACATTGGGTCAAAATTTAGGGATTATTTGTATCATTTTCCCTAAATAGAAAGTAATCTTGAACCTTTTTGCATCCTCTGTCACCTATTGTTACTTGCGATCTCGTATTCATCTTCTTCCTCTTCCTTTTTTTTAAGGCTCCGTTTGTTTCGCGAAAAATAAATCATTTGAAAATTATTTTTCTAAATCTGATTGCTTATATTGTTTACAAAAATAAATAAATGAAAAAATTTTCATTGTCCACGAAAATATTTAGATATAATTTTTTTTATTAATGAAAATATTTTCCATTAACTATTTATTTCAAGTGATACAAGCAATCATTTTTAGAAAAATGTTTTCAAATAATTCTTTTTTCGCGAAACAAACATAGTCTCAATCTTTTTCCTTTTTTTTTTTTTAAGGATCTTGTCTTTGTGAACTTGTTAAAATATTGAAAATCTTAATTGAAAAATTGTTTTTTTTACGAAAGTTAATCAAATTCAAACTCTCTTTTCGAATGAAAATTAGTTTCTTCGTGACAAACGCAATCTCGATGTAACATTGTAGTTTCCTTTTTTTTTTCTAAGACGTTGAGGCCAACTGAGATTGGAAAAATGGAATAATATGTAGATTTCTTCTGCTTTGTATTTTGTCCAATGTTGTAATAAGATTGAAATTTAGTGCTTTTTTTAGTAACACTACAAAAAAACTGGATTTTTGCCACGAAAATTCGCGACGAAAAGATTTTCGTCGCAAAGTTGCGACAAATTTTCCAACGAAAAGTAAAATTCGTTGGAAATTTCCGACGAAAAATTTTTTGTCGCAAAATTCGTTGGAAATTTCCAACGAAAAATTTTTCGTGGGAAAATTCGTTGGAAATTTCCAACGAAAAAATTTTCATCGCAAAATTTGTTCGAAATTTCCAACGAATTTTGTGACGAATTTCAATTTTCTAGGCAATTATTTTAGTGTGTACAATTTTCGTTGGAAAATTCGTTGGAAATTTCCAACGAATTTCAATTTTCCAGGCAATTATTTTAGTGTGTACAATTTTCGTTGAAAATTAGTTGGAAACTTCCAACGAATTTCAATTTTCTGAGCAATTATTTTAGTGTGTACAATTTTCGTTGAAAAATTCGTTGAAAATTTCCAACGAATTTTGCGACGAATTTCAATTTTCTGGGCAATTATTTTAGTGTATACAATTTTCGTTGGAAAATTCGTTAGAAATTTCTAACGAATTTAAATTTTCCGAGCAATTATTTTAGTGTGTACAATTTTCGTTGAAAAATTCGTTGAAAATTTCCAACGAATTTCAATTTTCCAGGCAATTATTTTAGTGTGTACAATTTTCATTGCAAAATTCGTGGGAAATTTCCCACGAATTTTGCAACGAAAACCCTACTTTTTCCTTATTTAACATTTTCGCGCCCATTCTCTCAATTTCCACATTCTCTCTCTCTCTCTCTCTCTCTCTCTCTCTCTCTCTCTCTCTCTCTTAGAATCTCTCTCTCTCCTTTGCAATCCCCGACCTTCACCTTCTCCCTCCGCCTCCCCCTCCGCCTCCTCCCCCGCCGGCCCCCCTCCTCCTCCTGCTCCGGCTCCAGCTCCGGCACCATGGACACGAAGATCGGTCATCCAGGGTCATCCGCGGCGGTCGGCGCCCCCAACGCCACCATGGGCCGCCCCTGACGCCACCAAGCCTCGTCGCCGGCGAGGCTGCCACCCATCCCGCCTCACCGCCACCGTCCAACCGACCTGATCTCTCTCTTCCTTTCTCGGCCGCGTGGGCTGCTTGGAACCGTCGCTCGCCAGTCCGCGGGCCTCTCCGACGACGAGGCTGGCCCTCGCCGGCAACGAGGGCGATTTTTCGACCAAAAAAAAAATTTCGATGGAAAAAAAATTTCCACAATTTTTCGACAAAAAAAAAATTTTTTGATGGAAAATAAATTTCCACGATTTTTCAACCAAAAAAAAATTTGTAGTTTCCAACGAAAAAAAAATTCGTCGGAAAAAAAAAATCGTTTTCAACGAATTTAGCCACAAGTTTTCCAACGAATTTTTCAATGAAAAAAAATTCGTCGCAAATTTCCAACGAAAATTGAAATTTTTCGTTGGAAAAATTTGCTACGACTTATTACCAACGAATTTTTTTTCGTTGAAAAATTTGTTGGAAATTCGTTTTCCAACGAATTTTTCCAAATTTTTCGTTGGAAATTTCGTCGGAAAAAACATGTTTTTTTGTAGTGTAAGAAATAGGAATTTGTTATTACCTATCATGTGTCTCTAATATTTCATAGAAGCTGGCTTTCCAAGTTCATAATTAACCGTAATCATTTGGAGAAAACCAACTGCTATGAAAAATAAGATGATCAGTGATTCATATTGCGTAATCTACTTTGATATTGCAAAAGATGAAATTTCAATCTAGTCAAAGTAAAAAAATATTTATAAAGTATAAAAACTATATATATGGAATTCAACAGTGAACATAATTTGGCAGTGATATCTATTTTATCAAAAGTGTCGTCGAAATACCTTTTGAAGTATAGAATATTTAAAGATTAAACTAGGAGCAACCCTAGTATTAACCAAGACCATTAGCAACAACTCTAAAAACTTAAACTGTTAGATGAATATGTGATTTAATATTTACATATTCTATCACTTCCACTTAATGGTATCTTTTTTTTATTATTTTTTTTGTCTAATACTAAACATGGACATATTTAATTGGATAGGTAATCCTAAAAGATTTGAACTCTGGATCTCCTACTATAATATGATGTAAGATTTTACGATACCACTATTAATAGTTCTAAAAAATTGAGATTTTGTGGAATCATCGTCAACTATTCTAAAAGCAAAAGCTAATTTTAAAACAGTTGGAAATGGTCCCATAAAGTCTCACGTGATATCATAGCAAATCCTGAGTTCATATCTTTCAAGCCCCACTTACCTCCCTAATTAGATATGCCAACGCTTAGTATATATAAACTAGACTAAGCGTTAGGGAGAGCGATATAATATTTAAATTATAAACCACATTCCACTAATAGTTTATATTTTTAGGACAATTTGCGGTGGTCCCACGAAATTTCACATTCTATTAGAACAAGAGGTCTTGAGTTCAAATCTTTTTGGGCCCCATACACCTCCATAATTAAATATGTTCACGCTTAAGACCATATTAAGCGTGGGGGAGAGTGACAAGCATGTACATAATTAATTGGATAGTTAAATGAGGCGTAAAAAAATTTGAATTCGGGGTCTCTTGTTTTGATATAATGTAAGATTTTGTGTGACCACTACCATTTGTTGTAAAAGCAAAAGCTGCTTTTACAACTAGAAGTGATTACACAAAATCTCTGTTGAAGACAGATGGGGAAAAACAAAAGACAGAACACGGGAATTTTACGTGGTTAGATCACAAGGTGATCTACGTCCACGGGCGAGGCAAGACAAGATTCCACTATAATCAAAGAGAGTACAAATTTTAGAAGTCGAAACAACGACAAAACCTCACGGTTTACGAAAACTCTCTGAAAACAAAATTCTCTCTACATTAATGAGAAAACCTAGTCGCAGTATAAAAAAGTGCTCCCAAAAATTTTCCTCAGGGGCATAGCCCCCGAACCCCCCGAGATATTAGTTCGCTTACTCCAGCTTGAGCGGTCGGCTATGGAGATTTGTTCGCTTGCTATGAGTTGGGCCTATCGGCCCAACCCTCCGCATCGCGAACCAAATCTCAATTTTCTCTCCACTTTCGGGTCACACAAAAAATATGTCGGGTTGGGTCATGAACCGGACCGAGTACATAAAATTTAAGACATATTTAACAATCTCAAACTTTTAAAATAGTCGGCAGTAGTTTCACAAAATCTCACATGGTATCACAGTAGGTCCCGAGTTTAAATTTTTCCAAGCTCCACTTACCTACTCAATCAAATATGTCTACGCTTAGTACTAAGTAGAAAAAAAAAGACCAAACAAAGCATAAGTGGAGTGAGATGATATTTAAAAATTAAACCACACCTTTCTCTAACAATTTAAGATTTTAGAGCAATTAGCAGTTATCCTACAAAATTTCACATCATATTTGACCGAGATGTCATAAGTACAAATCTTCCCAAGCCCCTATTTACTTCCCCAATTAAAGATCAAATTAAGCGTGAGGAAGAGTGATAAGATATTTAAATATTAAACCAATAGAGGTTTGATATATATTTTTGGCATAGATTCATGAGAATTACTGCACAATTTTAGTGCCAAAAGCGAATCACCGAAATCGTTTTAGTACATAGATTTTTCTTCAATTTCATAATTTTGATGGGATAGTCATTATGAGAGCAAAAATCTTCCCCAAGACGAGTTCTTCAACATTGAATAACTTACTTTTACCACCCAATTTCAAGAATTCACATGGATATCTTACCCTTCTTTTCAGAATCTAGCATTAAAACCCCAAATCTGACCATTTTCAATATCTACCAAACTCCCCATTGAATGACTTTACGCATTTTTCTTTGTAATTTAAGGTGTGCTTTTATTCCAGAGGACAGGTCTCGCCACTTCGGATTTTCCGACAAAGAAAAAAGGTACGTGGGGGCATCGGAGTCGAACGTTGGAACTGACGAAAACGGTCGTGACGGTGACGCAGGGCTTCTCAAGACCCGAGGTTCGAGTACCCCTGCAAACTGCCGGGACGCAAACGGTGACGACTCGCGACCGAGCCCAAACCGAAGTTTCCGAAGAAGAGAGAAACACAGGAGCGACCGACCCCAAAACCATTGACATTTCTTTTTTTTTTTTGGTAACCCAGGAACCCCGTACGGCCGACTGACATTTCGACACCGTCTTTTCCCAGGAATAACTCCGGCGAAACCCCAAGCAGAATCCTGTGGGCGCCCATCAGACTTTGTCTTTTGTGATAAAGAAAAAGGGAAAAGAAGGGACGCGAGTACAAACCCTTGCCTGAAACTCCTCGCTGACCGGTCTCCTCCGAATTCGCGTTTGAATTGATTCTTTGGACACCGAGAGGCCCACTGTTTCTTTCTTCCCATTTTTCTTTGCCCTTTGAAGAGGTCGTATCTTTTGAGTTCTTGGCTAGGCAATAAGAATCCCAGAACGAGTTTCTCCTGGCGAAAGCAGGCTTTTCGTTGTAATGGGTGTCCAGGATTTTCTCCTTCTTTCGCTCTGTTTTCTGCTCTTCTTGCCTTTGCGCGGTTCTGCTCTTCCGGTCCCAAGATGGCTGCTTGGGGAGAAAACGTAAAGAAACTCTCTCTCTGCTAAACTCTTGCTCGCTGCTTGAGATGGGTGTCATTGTGGAACTATGAGATGATGGTGCTCTGTTACTGGAAATTTTGGCAGATATGAATCGAGTCTTGGAGCTAAGGCTGTTGGATCTTCTGTTGCTTTTGATCCGACCCGAGTCACTCAACTGTCTTGGAACCCCAGGTGCTCAAGCCTTCCTTGTCTATGTCTGTGTTTTTGGTTTTCTGATATTGCCCTTTGAATTGCCAATGCACTGGATTGTTTAATCAGAGATAGTCTGACTCAATTAGTTAATGTGTTCTAGTGCATGTGTTGTGAATTCCTGAGTTGGAAGGTCATTGGTTAAGTTGTCCCCAAAATTTGTGTCATCGCAGGGCTTTTATCTATAAGGGGTTTCTATCTGATGATGAGTGTGATCATCTCATCAAACTGGTTAGTTTTTTGTTCCTTCTAATTTCGTATTTGTGGGCTTGATGGAGATTAGATAGAAATAGGATTGACAAGATTGGTTTTTTGGTGGATCAGGCGAGGGACAAGTTGGAGAAGTCCATGGTGGCGGATAACGAATCGGGAAAGAGTATACTGAGTGAAGTGCGGACGAGCTCTGGAATGTTTCTGCAGAAAGCTCAGGTGAGTGGATTCTTCTTTCGAATTTGCATGATGTTTTTTTTTTCTTTTCACAGAGGAGGTCTTCACCCATAGCTGCTACCGCAATCTATCCGCGCTATTTGCAGCGTCCCTTGAGAGATCTAGGATCACCACATTATTAATCAACTTCTACTTACTCGCATCTAGTGGCTGGCATGTCGAACGTTTAAGTTGCTAATTGACTTTGATTTTGACAGCCTGCTCGAAAGGTTTTGCCTGTCTATGTATTAAATGTTGGGAACGTGGCTTTTGAATAATAGGGTCTTTGAGTAGCAACGTACTTGAGAAACATTCTGCTTCTTAGGGTTCCAGTCCAGAACTGTAGACGTGTTTTTTTGAATTTACATAGAAGGCTTTGTTTGGGTTGAGTTTTTCAGCTTGATTAAACTATGAAGGAGTAGTGTCGAACTCACGCATTGTCTTGACTCTACACTTGATTGAAGGATGAAGTTGTTGCTAATATCGAGGCTCGGATTGCTGCATGGACCTTTCTTCCTGAAGGTAAGGTCCTATTGTATTTCATGGATGAGCCACTTACTCCTGTTCTACGACGAAGCTTCTTTCTGTATGCTAATTCGAGCTACATAACCAGAAAATGGAGAATCAATTCAAGTGCTCAGATATGAGCATGGAGAGAAGTATGAGCCTCATTATGATTATTTTATTGACAAGGCTAATCAAGAGCTTGGTGGCCACCGAGTGGCTACTGTCTTGATGTACTTGTCTAATGTTGAGAGAGGCGGGGAAACAGTGTTCCCGAATTTAGAGGTAAGCAATTCTTCTCGACGATTCAGTTTTCTGTTTCTCATGCGGTGTTTCTGAACCTTAGTCTCTCTCTATCTTTCCATTTCGCAGGCCAAAATGTCTCAATCGAAGGAAGATGGCTGGTCTGATTGTGCAAATAAAGGTTATGCCGGTGAGTGGTTCAGATTCACGAGTCTTGCACTTCGTTCTTTTCTACTTTCTGGTTTTGTTGTTCATTTTAGAGGCAATTGTTTTAGCACTACAAGCAACTAATTCAATATCAAGAGCGTGACTCGGGATGTAATACTGCTTGTGCTTACATGAATGCTAGTGCGAGTCCCCAGCGATAGACTTCAAAACATGCAAAGACGACAGTAGTTAATGATTACTCGAGTAATTTGAGACAGTGGACACAGTGTACTTATGTAGGGCAACACTAGTTAAGTATATGGATAGATATACACGAATCAATTTGTCTGTGAGTCCAGGTGAGCCAGCTTGCACAGTCGATATAATTCCTTCAATGTCCACATGTGCAGTATCGTTCATAATTCTTGTTACTTTTGTTGTCCATTCAAACCAAATCACTCTTCTGTTCCGATCCTGTCCTCATTTCATTAGAAACTTCCGTAACTGCTATTATTTGTGTATCTGCAGTGAAGCCGAGGAAGGGCGACGCTCTGCTGTTCTTCAGTCTTCATCCTGACGCAACCCCAGACGATACTAGCTTGCACGGGAGCTGCCCCGTCATCGAGGGCGAGAAGTGGTCTGCAACCAAGTGGATCCACGTCAGGTCCTTCGACAATCCGTTGAGGTCTGTCACCGTAGGGGAATGCAGGGATGAAAATGAGAACTGCCCATCATGGGCAAAGGTCGGCGAGTGCGAGAAGAACCCTCTCTATATGGTGGGCTCCAAGGACACCCCCGGATTCTGTAGGCAGAGCTGCGGGGCCTGCTCATCCTAGAGTTTCTTTCTCGTCGGTGCTTTCGCAGACAGGAGCGTAGAAGTTTCAGAGAGATGTATATACACACAGCCATTGAAGTTAGAGTAATTTATACAGCATATGCATAAGAGTGAGTACCATATCTGGTGCATTCACAGGGGAGTTACATATACTTTACAGTTCTCTCTCGGTCCATTGTGGTGCTTTCTGCTTTGACATGAAATTGACTGTTTGCTTTTTTTTTTTTTAACCTCACTCTTCTCTTTTATGTACATTTTGAGGCGACTCTCACAGAGATCGAATTTCGAACCTAATACTTTGTGGTCTCACTCCCTAATCCCTCTACCAGCGGGGCGCATGCCTGTTGACAAATTGATCATTTGCTTGAGAAAATCTAAATTGGTCCCCACTGATTACCGGTGATTATTGATTTATTTTTCTAATTCAATTAAATAAACTGTTTTAGAAATTGAAGAATAGACTATGTAATTATAAATTACCCAAAAATCACAAAGAAAGCCTAAGTCAAACTTAATCTTCAAGCTATTCAAAAAGTGAGAAAAAAAAAAACTCTCCTAGGAACTAACAAGTACCAAAATCTAAAGTAATAATATAAAGAGTTAATATCACGAAAAATCTCAAACTGGTACAACTGTAATAATTTTATTTCGAATTAATTTTTTTATTACAAAAAATTCCAAACTAATACATTTGTGACAAATTTAACTCGAACTATTTTTTTGACTACTAAAAATCCCAAATTGATACACTTACGATAATTTTTCCCTAAATTAAATTTTTGACCACCAAAAATCCCAAACTGGTATATCTGTGACAATTTTATTCCAAACTAATTTTTTGACCACTAGAAATCTCAAATTGGTATATTTGTGACAAATTTTCCCTCCATTAGTGTCCGTTAAATTGTATTAATATCATGAAAAATCACAAATTGGTAAACTTGTGACAAACAGAAGGGTAAAACTCAAAACTGATACACCTGTCAATTACCACGTGTCATCAAATTTAGTAATTTGATTGTAAAATTTAATGGAAATTAATGAAGGGTAAATTTTTCACAGATATACTGGTTTGGGATTTTTGGTGGTCAAAAAATTAGTTCGGGGTAAAATTGTCACATGTGTACTAGTTTAGGGTTTTTTATGGTCAAAAAAATAATTTGGGATAAAATTATCACAAGTGTACCAGTTTTAGATTTTTGGTGATAAAAAAAATAGCTCATGATAAATTTATCACAAGTGTACTAGTTTTGGGCTTTTCGTGATATTAACCCTAATCTAAATTTCTAAAATCCTGGATAACAAATCAATTTGTAATCTTGAAACTCATCACATCTTGGGTCTTGCGTCATCTACCGTTGTTATTTTTTTTCTTCTTCCTTCTCTTCTTCTTCGCTTTGTAAAATTATTTATTGCAAAATCCATCGAGTGGACATTGTAAAAATTAAAAGTTTCAATTTTTAAATCGTAACAAACGTAATCTCAACCTGACATATATGAATAAGCTTCCTTTTTCTTGAATTGCGAAATGAATTTTTTTCAATCAATATAAAATAATATTAATAAGACACAGAAATTGATATTAATAAAAATTATCTCCGATTTCTTTCTGTTTTTTTCCTTCTTGAACATATAAAACGGGATTATCCGTATGCGAGGGACAAAGTTTTACCATCTGAGCTCACCGAGCAGCTTCTGGTCTGGTCGAGTCGAGCCGAGTCGTGTCGCTCGCTGGTTGCTACAAGCAACCCTTCGCGATTCAACACCATTCAAGAAAGCATCGACCCATCATCCCCAAGAACACCAATCGACAGATTCGTCAATGGTCGATGCGGTTCTGAGCGCCAAGCATTGAGGGTCTGCTTCTTCTTCTTCGCTCGAGGCGAAAGAACATGGCGGTCTCGTCATCTCCCATCTGCTCTCCGCTCCACGGTACCAACACCAGCAGCTTGAACCTGGGCTCGCTGTCGCCTAAGCTTATCTGGGTCGGCCCCGCTTCCAGACCCGCGATCACGCGAACCGGCTTGGTCGTTTTCGCTCGCAGTACGCTCTTATGCTTTAATCTCGGGTTTGTGTTGTCTTTAGCGTGTCTTCATAGCAAGAATCTCATGGCAAACTTTGGGTTTCGTCCTTCTGTTTCCTGATGTGGTCTATCAGAATCGGGCGGTGGGTTGGCGAGTGAGGACAAGAGAGAGTTGCTTGAACGTTATGGTCTCGACCCTGCTGATTTCTTGTCCGATGCTTCTCCTAACAAGGTCTGTGCGAGAGTGTGTGGGTGTGTGTGGAAATGTCAAATGGTCATTCAGTGCCATTAGTGAATAGTGATATGTAGCTATGTGCTGTTTATTTTGTTCTCGCAAATGTCTGAAGACCCCAACATGATTCCTTCGTCCTGCATTGGAGAGAGACGATGTCAAGACCTGAATTTGAATCGGTTTGGCTTTGCCTGGTTTTTCTGTGTATGTTGCTCAGGCAAGGAGGAGAAAAGATATGCAAGACACGGGACGAGGCAAAAGAACTGAGCAGGAGGATTCTGCACCCCCGCGGACCACTCATAAGCTGCTTCAGGTTAAGTTTCGTCTATTTAGTTACATTGGCTAGGTTTTGGATTTCTTAATTTATTGGGGGGAAGGGGGTAAATTGACATAATTGATCTATTCTTTGATAGGCCACATCATCTGAATAATCTGATGAATGAGACTGACGAATTTTTGGGTTCTTTCTTACTAGCTTGCCATAGCATTTCCTTCGAAATATCAGGAATGTTACTCCTTTCAGTGACTTGGATGAAATTGGGCTTGATCGAATCTGTTCAGAGATGACGTGGCCGCTTCTAGTTCTTGAGGGATCTTAGATTAAATTTTAGGCCTAATTTCTCTATGTCAAATCTAGTTGTGCCACATAAAAAGGAAAGATATGATTGTTAAACAGCAGGTGCTTGGAGGGACGGCTCGAAGAAAGAAATTGCTCTCACCAAAGGGAATGGATGTGCGCCCTATGATGGAAGTTGTCAAAGCTGCAGCTTTTTCTATATTACAGGTACCTTCTCTCTCTCTCTCTCTCTCTCTCTCTCTCTCCAGCTTGATTGTTTAGTGATGAACTCTTGTCCCATCTTCTGAAACTTCGTTAGGCGGCCGGTGGCAGTCCTGTATCTTTAAGGCCTGGTCGTTGGTTGGATTTGTACAGTGGTACAGGATCTGTTGGAATTGAGGCCATCAGCCGAGGTTGCTCTCAGGTACGAAGACTGTACTGTTGTCGCTTCGTTAGTAATAAAAATCGCAAAACTATGGTAGGGTTTGATTTTGTTGAAGATCGAGTTTGATTCAGATTGTGAATCTGCAGAAATGTACTTGTGACCAACAGACTGCTATTATTGTTGTTGTTGTTGTTGTTGCTGTTATTGTTATTATTTAGCATCTTAGTTATTGGATCTGTTGAGATTTCAGGTTCACTTTGTTGAGATGGATCCGTGGGTTGTGTCAGATGTCTTACAACCAAATTTAGAATGGACTGGGTTTCTTGATGCCTCGGTTATTCACATGGTCCGCGTGGAAGATTTTTTAGAACGAGCAGAGCAATTCGTTGGTACTCTCTCTCTCTCTCTCTCTCTCTCTCTCTCTCTCTCTCTCTCTCTCTCTCTCTCTCTCTCTCTCTCTCTCGCAGGTCTCATTTATGCTTTTCAACATTGCTTTATCACTTTATTTCCATTATAAATTCTGGCTTGCACATAGGTGTTCCACTTATAGATTCTTTGATGAGAACAAGATTAAGGATATTTATAGCCTGTAGGAACTTGTAGCAACTAATGTCTGCTAGAGGTGGCTGTGGCTTTTGGCTGTGTGATTTGGCTTTTAGTTGTGTCCATTTGGGTGGATCTTTGTTTATATCTCCTCGATAATTGAGGCGAAGTTTACTGTAACCGCACCATGTATTAACAATTCTTTCAGACTGTCATGAAAAGGGATTAATAAGCTTGAAGAAAAGCTCATTCTGATAATCATACTACAAAAAAGTTAACTTCTTGAAGGATAGAAAAATTGTGACATTTTTCATTGAAGCAGTTTTCTCACTATCTGGCTGGTGCATTTTTCTGAGTAATTGCCTGAAAAGGTTGGAATCACACTTGTTGTCCATTATGTCCAGTATATAAAGATTCTGATTGTCTCCAGGTAAAGATGGTTCATTTGACTACATAAGCGTTACACCCCCTTATATGCAAGTTGACTATGGAGTATTGATGGACCAAATCTCTAAATCACCATTAGTGGGAGAAGATTCTTTTGTCGTAAGTCGCTTATTTCCCACTTTGCTTGAGTTAGGGTATAAACTCTATTCTTTGCATCTTCACCTTTGTTCATTTCATCTCATCTATTTATTTTTCTTTAGGTGGTGGAATATCCTTTAAGAACAAACATGCTGGATTCTTGTGGATGCCTCGTAAAGGTATGTCCTATCTTCATTGTTATTCTCTTTCATTTGCATGTGCTCAAAGTAAACACCAAGAATGTCCTAATGCTACGTTGAATATGGAGTTCCATGAAAAATTTTGCTAAGTACTGACAGTTTTTGCTAATATGAAGATCTTTCCTGTGGAAACCAACTCTTTGTACTTTGCCTCTAAGCAAACAGTATCCTAGGAAGAATGCTAGTTTCTTATTCTTATTTCCATTTTACCACACTTTACATTTAATGAAACACTTACTTATGGAACTCATATATAAGTTCGTCTTTTTTGTGGCGAGGGATTACTTTTTGGTGTATTTCACTCTTGTAAAGCAGAATACAGGGCACATTGTGTGTTTGATACAGCATAAAACTACTTCACTAGGTCATTCCATCCTTGTTTGTACTTGACATGAGTCATGCTTCTTCAGGATTTATTTAGTAAAAATTGAAGTGGTCCTTGAGAGCACTCTATCTCAATAAACTCTTTTAACCCTGTAGCGATATTTGGAACCATGTGTTCATATGTTTGTGATACTTTGGAACTTTGCAAACCCTATACTTCACCAACATTCACTGTGCTTTCATCTAATCTGGTAAACGGCTACTTGTAATACCTTTACAAATGAATGGATTTTGCTGCTTTTCGAGATGGAACAAATGTTCCTCGTATGTCAGTTAATCGAATGTCCCTGATTCCATCTTAAACAAGATCTTGAAAACTAAAGAACATATGATGTCAATATACATTAACAAACTAGGTGGTGCATGATATCTGAGGAATGCTTGGACTGCTATTCAAAGTGAACAAATTAATGTAGCTTATAAAGGCCGCACATCGAACTTCTCCATCTTCCCCTCCCTCATTCCTGTCCTGGTCGCTGTCACCGTTCAATGTGACATACAGTGAATTTTCAGACTCCTAAAGATTGGAAATGAAAGTTCTTATTCCTGGCTTGCTGCTTTCACCATTCCAAAATCTGTGATGTCGGTAGTGGAAGCTCTCATTCCTGTGCTTGATGCCGTCAATTCATGACATGCTATGCAGTCAATAACTACGCTCTCTCTTAAAGATGGAAGTTCGTGGAGACTTATGTTTGTGAGGTGGTATTCTGAATATGCAGATAACTGATCGACGATTTGGCCGGACCCATTTGGCAATTTATGGGCCTAAGTGGTCCCAAAAAAAGAGGAAGTCGACTTAACTCTGGCTGATATCTAGAAGTGATCCAGTGCTACTTTGTTGCAGCAAAATATGTAGTTAAGCCGTTTGCTATCGACGTCTAGGGTGTTCAGAATGCCATGACCGGGTGACTGGTATCCTATTACTCTTCCTCTTAATTTTCACCATGCTTCATCAGAGGCACGTGTCAGATGCTTACGGTAATTTGCTTTTTCATCAATCTCACGTGTAAATTGATTTACGGTTATGGTCATGTAGGAAGAATTAGGGACAATATTAGTTTCATGTGTTGCAGGTAAGAGTCATGGCATTCTTGGCCAGCTTCATAGTGAGTCTGAGAAGGGAAAGTCAAGACCATGTACCTTGAGCTGATTCTTCGGAGTAGATAGGACTTAGCATTTACATAATCTTTGTATCACAGTACTGAGGAGTTTTTTTATCTTTATTTTTGCTCGAACTACAGCACTCGGAGGAGAAAAAATTGCTGGGTTTACTTTTCTTGCCTCTAGTTTACAGGCCCATCATATTCATAGGCAATCGGGCCAAATGCTATATGGAGTCTGGATGTGGTGATAGTCGTGAGGTCGTAAGTCAGAATCCATGGTTTTAGCTCCTAGCTTTTATCCCAGGGACCATACATATGTATGATGTTGTGTTACCTCTCTCTCTCTCTCTCTCTCTCTCTCTCTCTCCCTCCCTCCCTCCTTACTTTTGGGCTAGGGAGGTTTCTTCTTGAAGAAAAGTTTAGTTAAGATCAAGGGACGGCGAGGTAACCTATTCTTTCGTTATCTAGGATTCATAGGAACAGTGAACTCCCTCCCTCCCTCCCTCCCTCCTTACTTTTGGGCTAGGGAGGTTTCTTCTTGAAGAAAAGTTTTAGTTAAGATCAAGGGACGGCAAGGTAACCTATTCTTTCGTCATCTAGGATTCATGGGAACAGTGAACAAACAATTGGGATTTGTGACATTCAAGTTTTGATTGCGTTAGTTGCGTATAGATCATCCTGTTGCCATTTCTTTTGGAGTAGGCATGTCAGCTCAGGGATGATATGTCGAGCCTTTATCCTGTTGCCATTTCTTTTGGGTTTCTTCCGAGGTTGGTTAATCCGACAGGGGTGCCAAATTGACCACATTGGCTTTTCACAGTGCGGCAAACATTCTGCTCAGAAAGGTCATCATTTAACTTGCGCTTTCGGTAGGAGGCACGAGGATGAGAGCTTTGCTCATGACTTCCACTTCCCTAACGAAGCATGCTGGCCGATGTCTTTTCCAAGCAGGTCCATTGGACTTGGACATATCTAGACCGCTGCATCCGGTGGACACAATGCGACACCCGCCCAAATTCAACGCCACCTCATCAACCCCACATAGATAGTGAGCAAAACATGAGCATCGCATATTTGACTAATTGTCGCGAGGCGCGGTATGGACCTATCAGGCTGGGCGTGCAGTAGGCGTTCGCTCATTGTCGAGACATTGGATTGATAATAGTATGCCCGATTCCTAGCATGTGGACACTTTCCTTGCAGCAGATGCATCCCGACGGGAGTTGCACATATGAACAGAACATAACATGATCGAGTTGCACCTAACCTCATGGGAAAATTTCAAAACAGGGGTCTGAAGTGCTCTTTTTTTCTCAAAAAGAACCCAAAGTAGAGTTTATCTCAAATAGGATCCAAAGTATTAATCATTTAATGTCAAATAAGGACCTGACTATCCGACCGGCAAACTGATGCATATTCCGGCAACTTAGGGAGGGGTATTTTCGTCCAAAAGTATTTTAATTTTTTTTTCACTCTTCTTCCCTGTTCATCTTCTTCTTCGTTTGACCCAAGAGGGAGGTGAGCTCAAGAACAGCAGAAGATGCCGTCAATCTGGGAGCGATGGTGGGAGGGCTGGCCAAGGTCGCCCTCGCTGGCCACCGCTGAGGGACGGCCTCTTTTGGGCGAGCCGGCGAGGTCGACCCTCGCCAGATCTTGGCGAGGGTCGCCTCGCCAGCGGCCACCGAGGGATGGCCTTACAGCCATCGGCGAGGACGGCCCTCGCTGCAAGGGCGGTGATTCGAAAGAAGAAGGCAGAGAGAAAAGAGTAAGGAGGAGAAGAGGAGGCGGAGGAACCCATCAAACCCACCACCCAAAACCGAAGCCAAAAGGCCGCGAGCATCACTGGTGACGACAGCTCCCCGCGGGAGGATCCCTCGATCGCCGCGATCCGCAGATCGATCTGAGCGCCCTGCGATCTCCGCACCGCATCGTGCATGACGCGCGCCCAACCTCCTCCTCCCTGATGCACCTAGCAGACTTGTGGTTGCACAGAGAGAGAGAGTATAGTGGCGGCGGTGGTGGTTGTCGTGGGACGAGGAGGGAGAGAAGAGATTGACGGCATCCCTGGAGCTCACTCCCTCTGGGTTGTGGTGGGATAAGGAGTCAAACGAAGAAGATGAACAGGGAAGAAGAGTGAAAAATAAATAAATAAAATGCTTTTGGACGAAAATACCCCTGATTAGGCTGCCGGATTATGTATATGAGATGCATCAGTTCGCCGGCTGACAAGTCAGGTCCTTATTTGAGACTGAATAACTACTTTGGATCCTTATTTGAGATTAAATGATTACTTTGGATCTTCTTTTGAGACAAACTTCACTTTGGATCCTCTTTTGAAAAAAAGAGAGCACTTTGGGTTCCTTTTTTAAATTTTCCCTAACCTCATGGATCTGATTTTGTTAGGATTTTTGGCACTTAGGTCAATTGCTGCACTACTATTAATCTAACCATATCATTGAAAAGGAAAAAAAATAATCCTGAGGCAATACATAACACTATGCGCATGGGGGGTAGGATCTAAGTGCAACTTGGATGTTGGATGATCGATGGAAACAATTTATATTCAACACAGAGATCAACGTAATCCATATCGAAATGCACAAAAAGATGATGACATAGAACATCCTTACCAAGATGATAAACTTTAATTAACAATTATAATATAATATGACTCTAGCTATATGTTTCTCTTCTTATACTTCTGATTGTAATGTTTTGATATATGCTACGAGACATTAGTTTCGAATATCAAAGCTAGTAACTTTTCTCGTGACAAGTGTATCCTATAGTTTAAAATTTCAAAACTTTCCTCACTGTACACACACGACGGGTGTCTTAAGACACTACATTACGCACAACCTTATATCATATATGATATACCTAAACTTTAGTATGAATTATCCATACAAATTTCATATTAATAATGTGAGAATATTCAATTTTTTAGATTTGACTAATCCCTTTGAACAAACACCAAATGGATTCACTCTATGTATTGAATAAGACTTCATCTATAGAATAGCGGACGTGGCCCAAAGGTCAATCGAAATGACAAACACTATGGCTTAAAAACGCGATCCAATGCATTCAAATCAAATCCTTTAAACGTGGAATTAAAAATCAAATTCTTAAGGCAAATTATCAACAGCAGCGGGAATTTCTACCCTTTGCTTTTCCCTCCTTTAGAAAACCTGTGCCTGTAAAAGTAGCAACATGTTGGGCTGTCTCCGTCTGTAGCGGCAGCATCATCAGCCACGCCTCCAAAGGTTAATCCCACGCTGGTCCCTCACTCACCTCGACACAATCAAAAGATCGAAGCGCGCGCACCTTTCGCACTCTCGTATATAACAACACCCACCACCTCGTCTTCTGCACGACCTCAAAAACTCAAACTCAAATCCAAAAGTTCATATCTTCGCTTCGCATTCTGCAATATCCATGGAAGAAACAAGGAAGGGACTGTCCGTGTTCTCCGCCGCGAGATCGACGAGATGCGGCGGCGAGCTCGAAGACGACCCCGTCCCGACGCTGCTCTTCACGGCCGGGACTGCTCTCGCCGCGCTGTGCCTGAAGCGCGCCGTCCTAGCGTTCCTGGGGAAGCAATGCTGGCACGTGTGGTGGGTCTTCGTGCTCCTCAACGTCATCCTCCTGGCCGTTGTCTTCACTTCCATGCGCTCGCCGCCGGGCCACCGGAAGAATCAAGAATCAGAATCCAAGGACGACGGGGAACGAACATCCAAGAAGCAGAGGAGAAGGAGATCGCGGCGGTGCTCCGGGTCTCCTGCGGCGGCGGCGGCGGTCGAAACAGCACGCGGCGAACTGGTTTACCAAGAAGAAGACGGCCGGAGCGGGACTGAGGAGCAAGATGCTGCACCAGAGGATGATCAAGCAGGAGCCTACGAGGGGCTGTCGGACGAGGAGTTGAACGAGAGAGTCGAAACTTTCATTGCGACGTTCCGGCAGCACCTGGTTTCCGACGCGAGACGGCGGTGAGAGTTATGGGTTGGTCTTGTGAAGACGATTCAACGCAGGGTCAACACAAATTTTTGTTTTTTGTTTTTTCCTCATGATTTTCTGCCATTATATATTTTAATTTTTTTCAATATGGATAATCAAATGGTAGGCTGGTATAGCAATTGTCACATTGGTCTTGTCACGGTCCGCACATGTCATGTCCAAGCAAGCTTTTTACTTGGATTCTTGAACGATGCGACTGTAGTTTCCTCGAATCGGAATTTGTCGCCTGGAAATGATGAGTAAGTTCTTGCTAATATCAACGCTAAGTCTTCGGTCCGTGGGATCTCTTCTAATCTCGTGTCGTGTTGGTGTCGAGTTTGTCATTGCATGATGCAAAGACTTAGATGTTAGCAGAAGATGGACTCGATCATTGAAAAAGTGATTGTTTCACGAGATGATCCCAACTATCAAAAGATATAGAGTTAGACCCTATTTAATTTTCCTCATATTTGTGGGTTTTATAATCTCACACGGCTTGCGCCAGTGCAACTTTTCCTTAATTTAGGAATAATTTATGAACTCCGTATTAGTTGTCATTAAGAATGATGGAACCTAACTGAACATATCTCGATAAATTAAAAATTTGAAAATCTTGCTATCGAAATTAGGAAAAGTCATAAATTATAAAATTAGTAGAGAACATTCAGAACTTTTCGTTCGCTCAAATTTCATATGAATCGTAGTTCGCTTGCTAGATTAAAATATTTTTCAAAGTGCCGATCAAATCTCGATGCATTTATGGATATTCAGTTCTGACATTAGGCAGATATTTTGAGGAAAACAATGATTGAATTTTGAAAAGTCACGAGCTAAGCATCAAACAAGCAAATGAAAGCAATCTGAAACTTCACAAAGACCTGATACATTCTGAAACTGACCCATTTTAGTCAAGAAGAGTCTCTTTACACACGATTGAAATGGGTACAGATGTCCAGATGTTCAATAGCAGCAAAGCAAACTGGAGACGCCTTCAGTCTAATCTGAAGAGAAGCTGGCAAAAAGCTTATCGCTCTTGCAAAGTGCTAGGGGATACCTTCTGACTCCTATTTGAAAGGTAGATCCTAACGAATAGTAGTACATGGACGTCTCCGGATTTGTGCAAGGATTTGCCAACCCTATAGGAAAGATTTCGCCACCGAAGAGCTGGTGACCAAACCCGATAGGACGCCGGCTATGAGTGCGCTATTGTAAGTGCTTGGCTTGCCTTGCATCGAGTTGTTACGAGAGTCTCTGTACGTCTCATTCTAGAAGGGCCCGCCGACAAGCGCTCCGACCGCCGTGTTCGGGTTGGAAGCAGAGGAGTTGAGCCACTTAAACCCATCTTTGCACCCGGTCGTCGCATTGACAGGGAAAATTGATGCATTTTTTTGGAATTCCAATTTTTTGGGGTATAAAACGGTAAGGGAAAGACAGAAACTATTCACAACTTCTGGGAAAATATTATGAAGACAATATCTACATCAAGACCTCACAAAAAAGACCGAGTAACCCGACTAAGATCCTCAATTCTTGACCCACCCTATGTCGTCCTTAAGCACCTCATATGGACCATTCACCTGTTAATTTAAGGTTTCGAATTTAACAATCTAACATGATATCGAAGTCAAGTTTTGCCCTAAAATCTGTCTTGCGTGTGAAGCTTCCTCGTTCGTCAATTCAACATGCAGTTCTCGATCCGATTTGCACGGAATATGAGATATTAAACTACTCCACGTCACTAATTTATTGGGTTTATATGAACCTTATATTATTTTGCCTCTCGTTTCATAGATTTACTCAAATTTTTGAACTGAACAATCTAACATCTTTGATCAAAATCCAAGACGCAGATCGGGGCTCTGGCAGAAATTATGATGGACCAGTACAAATATGGAGCGCCGTTTTGTAAGCACTGAACGATTATGAATGTGGAATTTTGTCCTTAAGCGTCACTAGTGACGCCCCCTGGTGAACACGTGCCAGCTTGGAATTTTGCTTAGCGTGACGATTCGAATTTATTCCACGGGATTTTCAGTTTTTTTTTGTCTCCCCATGTTTTGCTGCTATGTATATTTCTTCTTCTTTTTTTTTTTTTTTCCATATGCATAGTCAAGTGGCAGTAACTATCACATGGTCGTCCACCGGCAGGGAAAGGAAAAAAAAAAGATGAGAAAAAAAATATAAAAATTTTGAAAAATATAAAAATATAATTAAAAATTATCCATGTTAGCGCCGGCCATGTCACGTAAGAAGGCTGGCATCAATGTCAGCAATTTCCAGCCAAAATTGACTGGATTGTTTGAATTGTCACAAATACAAAAAATTTAAGACTCAATTGATCAAAAAAAAATTTATGACTGAATTTGCACGATTACAATAGGTTTAGGACATTTTTGGTAACTCTCCCCTTACTTTCAAACGTGAAATCAAATCAATTGAATTGATGTAAGTGAATCAATCGAGCTTGAGGATACCTAAAACCTCATGCTTTCTAGAATATTACGAAGATAATATTTACATCAGAACCTGAAAAAAGAAGAAGAAAGAATCGAATAAAGCCGATTAAAATCCTCAATCCTTGCCTTCACCGTATGTCGTCTATAAAGACATCTCACATCCCTAAACTATTACAATTGTGTCAATTCAGTTTTAAATATATTTTTGTTTTGTCAATCGAGTCATAAACATTCTGCATTTGTGTCAATTCAATCCAACTAGTCAATTTTGACCAAAAATCACTGACATAGATGCCGTCCGTCCTACGTGACGTAACCGGCACTAACATTTTAAAATAATATTTTAATAATTTTTCAAATTATTTATTTATTCTTTTTTTTATTTTTTATGTTCTTTCTCTTTTTTTTCTTCCTTTCTTCCTCTAGCCTTGGCAATCGGCCAAAGGCAACGGCCAATAAGGTTGACTACGTCGGCCCTCACCTCTGGTTAGTCACCAATGTCTAGCGATCGATTAGAAGAAGAAGGGAAGAAAAAAAAAACAAAAGGGAAAAAAAAGAAAAAAGAAAGAGAAAAAATATTAAAATATTCTTACCAAAAAAAAATTATTAAAATATTATTTGAAAATGTTTATGCCAGCGTCGACCACACCACATACGATGGTCAAGGTCTCTGTTAGCGATTTCCGACCAAAACTGACTGGATAGACTAAATTGACACAATGCAAAATGTTTTAAGATTGAATTATCACAATTATAATATATTTATAACTTTTTGGTAATTTTCCCTATTAGAGTTGAGTTGCATTCTTGAATTTATTTCCCGTCCGAAACTCCTCATCCATCAATTTCAAGTGTCATTATCAATTCAAATGGGTATCAAAGTATCTCCCATTAGTTATTTACGGGATTTATATTGATGTTATATCATATTGTCTTTTGTCATCTATTAACTTAAGTATTTTGAGTTGACAATGTAACATCATTTTATCGAAATCCAGTCGCACATCATGTCACCACAGAAATTGTTATTGGTTGAAACACTCAATGGTTGATAGGGTGTTTTGTCCCTGGGCGTCACTAGTGACGCACCGACCCATAGTGTAACAAAATTGTACTTGTAAGCTGACTTTTTGCACAAGCTTTAACGTTAAAGAAGGAAGGCCACCTATGTCGTCTTTCGACCCTCGACTTCTCCGAAAGTGCTGGGCTTTCTCTTCTTCCTCTACAAATATACATGTAACATACACACTCATCCTCGTCAGTTAGATAGCATGGGGTACGAGGGAGACGCGACTGGAGTGACCAACGCGAAGAAGATGAGGATTGCTGCGTCTGTAAGCTCCATCTTCAAGCATGCAGACGCTGCGGATAAGTGGTTGATGGCGCTGGGGTTTCTCGGGGCGGTCGGCGACGGCGTCTCCACGCCGTTTGTGCTGTTCCTGTCGAGCCGCCTCATGAACAACATCGGCGATGCGCCGTCCCTGGACGAAGGTCAATTCGCTCATGTCATCAACAAGGTAATGTTTTTGGTCTCGGTACGATGAACGTAGAGATTATCCTTCTGGATTCACTTAGTCATAATGTCATTATCGCAAAATAACGTGGATCTTCCTATTGGCAATGTTCGTGGGTGGGCAGAATGCATTATCCCTGATCTGGGTGGCTTGTGGACTATTTGTCGCTGCTTTTCTAGGTAAGCTTTTCATTTGTGGCAATCTTGACGATTGCGATGTGTTCTCGAAACAAAAGCAACCACTCTCTCTAGTAGTGCACTTATCGATTTCCCGTCGCAATCTACGTCAGGAAGTGCTTATTTTCGAATGCTGACCATTCAATGTGGTAAATATGTGCCACATCATCTCATCTGATCTCATCTCATCTCGATAAGATTTTATGTTCAATGTCTTTGTATCAGAGGGATATTGCTGGACGAGGACGGGAGAGAGGCAAGCCTCGAGGATGAGATCCACGTACCTGAGAGCCGTGTTGAGGCAAGACGTGGGCTATTTCGACTTGAATGTCATGAGCACGTCCGAGGTCATCACGAGCGTCGCCAACGATACGCTCGTGATTCAAGATGCTCTTAGCGTTAAGGTAAAAAGTGACCTAATGTTCAGCCACGCCGTAAAAGTGAAGTTAAAACAAGTGTGTAATCCGGTGTTTTGAGAGCAGAGAAGCTGCTCTAGTGGCGAATGCATAGACTTATATATAAGAGGTGTGAAATGCATAACATCATGTACGCGACATCAAATGTATTGTAGTAAAAATTTACCAAAATTTGACACTAAGAAAAGAAAAGAAAAGGGGTGATCAAGTGATGAAATTTCATTTATTTTTAACGACGACATTACTATAGCAATTCTTTTGTGCGAATATTTTCAGGTGCCAAACTTTGTGATGAACATATCCACATTCATTGGGAGCTACATAGCAGCATTCCTGCTCCAGTGGAGACTAGCCCTTGTGGGCTTTCCCTTTGTGGTGCTCTTCATAGTCCCTGGCTTAATCTATGGGAGGACTCTGATGGGACTAGCAAGAAGAGTTGGGGAAGAGTACAACAAGGCGGGCACAATTGCAGAACAAGTCATATCCTCCATCAGAACAGTTTATGCCTTCGTGGGTGAGAGCAAGACCATGAGTGATTTCTCTGGAGCACTTGAAGGGTCGGTCAAATTGGGGTTGAAGCAGGGCTTGGCCAAAGGCCTGGCCATTGGGAGCAATGGGGTTGTGTTTGGAATTTGGGCCTTCATGGCTTACTATGGTAGCAGAATGGTCATGTACCACGGCGCCAAAGGCGGTACCGTTTATGCCGTCGGAGCCGGCTTAGCCGTTGGAGGATTGTGAGTAACGAGTATCTTCACTTTCTGTTTTTCCAAAAACGTTTTAAATTGATGAGAAACAGTCCTTCGTTTTCTATGTTCGCATTATAGTAAGTATGGCATCGTCAGTGTGTGGAGCCTATCTAGTCATGAATAACTTACTAGTGCCCTTTAACGAACAGAGCGTTCGGCACCGGTTTATCAAATTTGAAGCACTTTGCCGAGGCAATCTCTGCAGTGGAAGGTATCACGGAGGTGATCAATCGAGTCCCCAAGATTGATACCGACAACTTGGAAGGGAAGATCGTGGAGAAGGTTTCTGGTGAAATTGAATTCAAGCATGTGATGTTCGCGTACCCGTCGCGGCCCAACAACATCATCTTCAAAGACTTTTGCTTGACGGTACCGGCAGGAAAGTCAATTGCTCTCGTGGGTGGCAGTGGGTCAGGGAAATCTACGGTCATCTCCTTGTTGCAAAGGTTTTATGATCCTTTCAGCGGAGAAATCCTTCTGGATGGAGTTCCCATTGATAAGTTGCAGCTGAAGTGGCTAAGGTCACAGATGGGCTTGGTAAGCCAAGAGCCAACATTATTTGCCACCACCATAAAGGAGAACATCGTCTTTGGTAAGGAAGATGCCACCATGGGAGAGGTAGTTGAAGCAGCCAAAGCTTCCAATGCTCATAATTTCATCTCTCAAATGCCTCAGGGATATGAAACACAGGTGCATTTCTATTTGGGTTTTCTGTCGGTTTTTTCTAAGTTTGTTTGGACGTATTTAATTACACTGACGTTTTATTATGGTGATATTTGAGTTGAGATCATATGCGTAAAATGTATGTTGGTAGGTTGGTGAAAGAGGCATTCAAATGTCTGGAGGACAAAAGCAGAGGATCGCCATTGCAAGAGCTATAATCAAATCCCCTCGAATTCTCCTCCTCGATGAGGCAACTAGCGCTTTGGACTTGGAATCGGAGAGGATCGTTCAGGAAGCCCTTGAAAAAGTTGCTGTTGGGCGAACAACCGTCATCGTTGCTCATCGGCTATCCACCATCCAAAATGCCGACATCATTGCCGTCATCCAAAATGGCCAGGTGATGGAAACCGGATCACATCAAGAATTGATCCAATGCAAAGAAGGCATATACTCTTCCCTCGTGCATCTTCAACAAATGGAAAGCAAGAAAACTCAAGACGAAGCTCAGGTCACATCCACAAGGTCACCGTCCTCTCCTAAGATCGAATCTACAAGGTATCCTACTGCCTCCGTCTTCGGCTCAGCTGATAATGCGGAATCAACTCAAATATCAACAGAGAGAGGGAACACAAGAAAAGGCCAGACATTTCAAACTTTGTTGCTTCGAAGATTATTAGCTTTCAGTCACCCGGAATGGAAACAACTAGCCATGGCATGTGTTAGCGCTGTCTTGGGTGGTGCCACTCAGCCAGTGTTCGCGTTCGTGATGGGGTCGATGATATCGGTCTTTTTCCTAACAGACCATGATGAGATTAAGGAGAAGACAAGGACATATACATTGTGCTTCACGGGGTTCTTCGTGTTCTCATTGATGATCAACATGTCTCAACACTACAATTTCGCTTATGTCGGGGAGTATTTGACTAAGAGGATCCGCAAGATGATGTTAGCAAAGATTCTCACTTTCGAGGTTGGTTGGTTCGATCAAGACGAGAACTCGAGTGGTACCATTTGCTCTAGACTTGCCAAAGACGCCAATGTGGTATGTCGCATAATTTGAGCTTTTTTCATTTCGTGGAAAGCTGAATGAGAATTGTTACCATTTAAATATGCTGTCTGTCATCAAACAACATGATTGTTGTAACGAGACTGGTTCTCGATATGTTTTGCAGGTGAGATCCTTAGTAGGTGATCAAATGTCTCTCCTTGTACAAGCCATCTCAGCAGTAACCATAGCCTGCATAATGGGACTAGTGATTGCATGGAGGCTTGCCATTGTCATGATAGCCATCGAGCCACTCATCATTGTCTGCTTTTATGGAAGAAAGTCCCTGCTCAAGGGCATGTCACAGAAGGCCATTGAAGCGCAAAATGAGTGCAGCAAGTTAGCTGCCGAAGCAGTGTCCAATCACAGAATCATCACTGCCTTCTCTTCCCAAGAAAGAATCCTGGAGATGCTGAGGAAGGCCCAAGAAGGCCCGCGGAGAGAGAACGAGAGGCAGTCGTGGTTTGCTGGGGTCGGGCTTGGTGCATCCCAGAGCCTTACCAAATGCACATGGGCTTTTGACTTCTGGTACGGCGGGAAGTTGGTTTCGCAGGGCTACGTCACATACAAAGAGGTTTTCGAGACGTTCCTGATTTTGATCTCCACCGGGAAGGTCATCGCTGATGCTGGAAGCATGACCACCGACATTGCCAGGGGCTCAGATGCGATGAAGTCTGTCTTCACCATCTTGGACCGTGAAACGAACATCAAACCTGCCGACCCGCGAGGCCTCAAACCTGAAAAGATATCAGGACATGTCGAAGTTCGTGATGTGGATTTTGCTTATCCAGCTAGGCCCGATGCGATGATCCTAAGGGGCTTCTCCATCGATATTGAGGCAGGGAAGTCGACGGCCTTGGTAGGCCAAAGCGGGTCCGGGAAATCGACCATCATTGGCCTGATCGAGAGATTCTACGATCCACTCCGAGGGACGATCAAGATCGATGGCCGAGAAATAAGATCATACCATCTCCGATCTCTGAGACAGCATATCGCCCTGGTCAGTCAAGAGCCGGCCCTATTCGCGACCACTGTAAAGGAGAACATCATCTATGGAGTTTCCCGAGCAGTCGATGAGACGGAGATTGTCGAAGCTGCCAGAGCGGCGAATGCCCACGGCTTCATCTCGGGACTAAAGGACGGGTACAGCACCTGGTGCGGCGACAGGGGCGTGCAGCTCTCCGGCGGCCAGAAGCAGCGCATCGCCATAGCCCGGGCCATACTGAAGAACCCGAGCGTGTTGCTGCTGGACGAGGCGACAAGCGCGCTCGACAGGCAATCGGAGAAGATGGTGCAAGATGCATTGGAGGGCTTGATGCTGGGCAGGACCAGTGTGGTGGTGGCTCACAGGTTGAGTACCATCCACAACTGCGATGTGATTGCAGTGTTGGAGAAGGGCAAATTGGTGGAGAAAGGGACTCACTCTTCTTTGTTGGCCAAGGGTCCTGGAGGAGCTTACCACTCTCTAGCCACCTTGCAAATGGCTCCTAACAATGCTGTGTGACAACTTGAATATTAGTCCACAATGTTGACTATATTTTCTTTTTTAATGCAAGAACTTGCTGTAATCATCTGAAGTATAGAGCTTGATACTTTGCATCTTCTTGTTCTCTTAATGTAACTCATCGTTTGGCGTCTGTAGCAGGATTAGTCCTCCTGTTTGTCTTCATTGTCAGTTAAATTCGTTATCTATCGGAATGCATTTTACTGAATCAAGTTAATTTTATAATTATAAATAGTTGGATCTACTCTAGATTCCACAAAAGTAAAATCCATGTTTATTCAGAATTTTCAGTTTTGTTACCAATTCTGTCCGGTTATTCATCAATTCAATGTTTATTCAATTTGTTTTCTTCGAGATGATGTGATCCCATTTCGTGGTAGGGTTTGGAGTGGGGTCAACTTGTACTTGTAGGAATGGGGAGAGTGGACTCCTGTCTGGAGGGTAGATTCAAGTTCGTGATACTAATGAATGATGGCATGCTTGGACCTTTCGATTGTGATGGTCCTATCTGATTCTTTTGTTTCAAGCCTCATATTTGGTGATCATTCCAACCACTAGCACGGGCCATAAGATTAGCTAACTTATGAATCTGTCCGGACATACATTAATAGCAGACTATAAATAATGGTTGCTCTTGGCCAAGAAGAGAAGCCACCAACCCCTTTAGCATCGGTTCTGGGCTCACCTTTCACTGTCTTTCTGGGAGGAAGCAACATGCAAAGAAAAATAAAGTCAATCAATTAATCAAAGACGAGTTGAGAATCTTTACGTTGGTTGTTCCTGGAAGAAACTTGGGAAAACAAAAATGGGAAATGAGAGACAGAGCAATGTGGCGGAGGAGGAGAAGAAGAAGGGGTGGTCGTCAATAGGCTCCATATTCACGCACGCAGATGGAGTGGAAAAGTGCTTGATGGGTCTTGGCTTCTTTGGTGCCGTCGCTGATAGCTTCTCTACGCCCCTCTTGCTCTATGTCACTAGTCGGCTCGCGAACGACATTGGCTCTGCTTCTTCTATGGATCTCGAAACGTTTCGTCACAAGATCAACAAGGTACACACAACCATCTCTCTGAGCTCGTAACAAGGCCATATCGATCTGTTTTCCTCACTCTGGATTGTGTTTCTGCAGAATGCACTGATTCTCTTGTACATGGCCCGTGGATTGATATTTGCTTGTTTTCTAGGTGGGTCACACTGTTACTCGCGTTCCCTTTTTGGGTTTTTTATTTTATCTTGGCTAGGGTTGGAAATAAAAGATAAGTTGAGATTTTGCCCGACTTTTTCAGACCATGATGGTGATGGTGATTGTATTCAGAAGTGTATTGCTGGACCAGGACTGGTGAGAGGCAAACCCAAAGAATGAGAGCCATGTACTTGAGAGCTGTGCTTAGGCAAGATGTAATCTACTTCGACATGCATGTGATGAGCACGTCTGAGGTCGTCACCAGTGTATCCAGCAATAGTCTCGTGGTTCAGGACGTCCTAAGTGAGAAGGTCCCTAACTCAGAATCTGAATCTCTCTCTCTGTTATGTCATGTTTATTTATGATAGCTAAATGTTTCTAAACTGAAATTATAGGTCCCTAATTTTCTTGTCAACGTGTCGCTGTTTGTGGGAAGCTACATAGTGGCATTCGTGATGTTGTGGAGACTGGCAATAGCTGGGTTCCCCTTTGCTCTGTTCCTCATAATCCCGGGCATGATATATGGGAGGACTCTAATGATAATTGCAAGAAAGATAAGGGAAGAGTATAAAAAGGCCGGTACCATAGCAGAACAGGCAGTTTCTTCCATCAGAACAGTATATGCCTTTGTCGGTGAGAGCAAAATGCTTTCCGAGTTTTCTGAAGCTCTTGAAGGATCTGTGAAGTTGGGGCTGAGGCAGGGTTTGGCAAAAGGCTTGGCGATTGGAAGCAACAGTATTGTGTTCGCCATTTGGTCTTTCGTGGCATATTATAGTAGCAGGATGGTCATGTACCATGGTTATAAAGGTGGAACGGTTTATGCCGTTGGCACTTCCATCACATTTGGCGGAGGGTAAGTGGTGTGCAGCTTTCTTTCAAACTTTCGTTTTTAACTCGCATTCTAGCTGATAGTACATTCAGAAAAAGTAGTCCTCTGCCTAAGAGGATTTAAGATTCAGGAAATTGCCATGTTTTAGGAGCAATTGATCCTGACTAGTTTGGTCTTATCTTATATGATTTAAGGGCATTCGGTTCTGCTTTATCCAACCTCAAGTACTTCTCAGATGCATCTTCGGCAGGTGAGCGTATAGCAGAGGTGCTGAAGAGAGTGCCCATGATTGATCCAGAGAACATGGAGGGGAACACCATACAGAATTTGGAAGGAAACATTGAATTTAGACATGTCGAGTTTGTATATCCATCAAGACCTGAAAACATCATATTCAGAGACTTCTCTCTTGCGATCCCGTCAGGAAAGACTCTAGCTTTGGTTGGTGGTAGCAGCTAGGGAAAATCGCAGTGATCTAGCTCCTGCAGAGGTTCTACGACCCTCTCAGCAGAGAAATACTCCTTGATGGAATCGCCATTAATAAGCTGCAAATCAAATGGCTTAGATCACAAATGGGACTAGTGAGCCAAGAGCCGACACTCTTTGCGACTGGCATAAACGAAAATATACTCTTTGGCAAGGAGGATGCTGAGATGAAGGAGGCAATCGAAGCTGCCAAGGCTTCGAATGCTCATAACTTCATCAGCCAGTTGCCTCAGGGGTACGATACGCAGGTCCGTTCCCTCTTCTCTTTCTCTCCCTAGTTGTATATAGTTTTAATGCCTCAAGTGCCTGCTGACTTGAGTCTGATACCAATGACGTACTAAAAGTTTTTGATAGGAAAAATCTTGCATCTATCTATTGTTGTGCATTGTCTGAGCAGGTAGGGGAAAGAGGCATCCCATTGTCAGGAGGGCAGAATCAGAGAATAGCTATAGAGCGAGCAATCATTAAAGCACCCAGGATCCTCCTCCTAGATGAAGCAACGAATGAGTTAGACTCAAAATCGGAGAAAATCGTCCGGGAAGCACTTGATCGAGCTTCCATTGGTTGCACAACGATCATCATTGCTCACCAGCTATCTACTATATGACATGCCAATACTATTGCCGTCATTCAGAATGGGCAAGTGATAGAGACCGGCAATCATGAAGAGCTAATCCAGAATGAAGACGGCCTCTACACCTCGTTGGTCAATCTTCAGAAATCAGAGAAACAGAAACCGACAGATCAAGTTAAGAAACCCGAGAATCAAATCACGTCTTCCATATTAAGCATGGATGGAAATAGTACCAGTAGCCGCCCTAGCCTATCCAAGGTGAGTCGCTCCAGCTCAGCGAGGTCCATGGCAGCTGCTGTTTCGGATGATCAAGATCCCGGTTCCACCTTTTCGAAGATTGATAGCATTGAACATGCCGGAGTGGATACAAGCGATCATGGGGTGCATCAGCACAATCTTGTCCGGCACAGTTCAACCGGTGCATTCTTACGCCATGGGCTCAATGGTCTGGGTTCATTTTTTGCAAGACCATGAGGAGATTAAAGCAAAGACAAGGATTTATGCATTCTGCTTTCTGGGTTTGGCCGTGTTCTCGTTCTCAGTCAATGTGAGCCAACATTACAACTTCGCTTTCGTGGGGGAGTCCTTGACTAAGAGGATCCGAGAGAAGATACTCTCTAAAATCCTGACTTTCGAAGTTGGATGGTTCGATCAAGATCAGAACTCCAGTGGTTCGGTTTGCTCTAGAGTCAATAAGGATGCCAATGTGGTAACTACAATTCCTTTATCGCACTTCGCTCATTCTAGTCCTCAATATCTTGAATACAGTGTACCGACAGTTATCTGGCAGGATGGCCTCATATCGATGGCTAATGTGCGACGCGTCTGCGCGGGTGAGATCTTTGGTGGGTGACCAAATGGCTCTTATCGTGCGGACATGCTCAGCTATAATAATTTCCTTCACCATTGGGTCTGATCATCGCTTGGAGACTCGCCCTTGTAGTAATAGCTTCACAACCCCTTACTATAGTCTGCTTCTACATGAGACGGATGTTACTGAAGACAGTGTCTGAGAAGGCCGTGAAGGCCCAAGACGATAACAGCAAGCTTGCGGCGGATGCAGTCTCTAACCACCGAACTATCACTTCCTTTTCTTCCCAAGAGCGCATCGTCAATATGCTCGAGAAAGCCCAGGAAGCCCCGGAATGAGAGAGCGTCCGGCAGTCGTGGCATGCTGGTATCGGACTAGCCGCCTCACAATTCTTTACAAAGTGCGCATGGGCTTTAGATATCTGGTATGGAGGCAAATTGATTTCTCATGGGCAAATCACATCAAAAGCGCTCTTCGAGACGTTCATGATCTTGATCAGCACAGGCAAAGTGATTGCGGATGCCGGAAGCATGACCACCGACCTCGCCAAGGGCTCAGACACGGACAGGTCCATGTTCACCATATTGGACCGGCAGACCAGAATTGAACCTGCAGACACAGAAAGTTACCAACCGAGACAAATAACGGGCCATGTAGAGTTTTGCAGGGTAGATTTCGCATACCCTGAAAGGCAAGATGTCATCATCTTAAAGGACTTCACATTCAAAATCAAAGCAGGGAAATCGACAGCATTAGTCGGACAGAGCGGGTCCGGAAAGTCAAGCCTCATTGGCTTGATCGAAAGATTCTACGATCCAATCATAGGCATGGTAAAAATTGACGGACGAGATGTGAGGTCATACCACCTCAGGGCCTAAAGGAAGCACATTGCATTAGTCAGTCAGGAATCGACTCCGTTCGCTGGCACAATTAGAGAGAACATTGTCTACGGAATATCGCACGAGATGAGTGAAACGGAAGTTGTCGAGGCTGCCTGGGCAGCAGACGCTCACAACTTCATAATGGCATTAAAAGACGGATACGACACGTGGTGTGGAGACAAAGGAGTCCAGCTCTCCGGTGGGCAAAAGCAGAGAGTCCCCATAGCGAGAGGCATGCTTCGAAATCCGACACTGTTGTTGCTTGATGAGGCAACTAGCGCGCTTGATAGCCAGTCGGAGAAGGTGGTGCAGAACGCTCTGGAGCGCTCAATGGTCAGACGAACCATGCTAAAGGTGGCACATAGGTTGAGTACCATACAAGCGTGCGACGTGATCGCCGTGCTAGACAAAGGGAAGGTGGTGGAGAAGGGGAGCCACTCTTCCTTGATGGCTAAGGGTCCGGCTGGAGCTTACTACTCGCTCGTGAACCTCCAGAGCACGCTGAGCGTCTCAGAAGGTCTCAAGTAATGCGGGATGTGAATCTTCTTAAAACAGGGAAAAAAAGCCATGGGAAATTTAGTTAAGGCACTAAGAGTATGATAATAGCTCTTGATAGCTGTTTGTTAATACACGTTTCTGAATTCTTAGGAGTCGTGTAGGTTGTTGTTTGCCCGTTCTAGTAGCTATCAAGCAAAGTGCCACCGATCAATCAATGAACATAAGTAGTTCTATTTTATATTCATGTTATCTTTATATTTGAGTATTGCCTCGAGTCTTCGTACCTTTAAATTTTTCTCGTGAATCCACATTTCCTGTCCAAGAATCAACAAAGGACCCGTTTGCATCGTTTGTCAATTTCCATATTGATCCATATCTTTTTTTTTTGGGGTCAAAATATCGATCCATATCTTGAAAGTTGCTTTGTTGACACTTTCTGGCAAAGCACATCTCCATTGCGGTCTCGAAAACACCAACTCATGCACGGATTAGGTGCAATTAAACTATGTCGTTCTGGCCAGGAAAAAGTCATTACTGATCATTTTTATCTGATTCAGCCATCGCACTAAGTCGTTCCATCTCCACGGCTTCATCTCAGGACTAAAGGACAGGGTTGACACCTGGTGCGGCAACGGGGGGTGCAACTCTCCAGCGGTAAGAAGCAGTGCATCGCCATAGCCCAGGCCAGACTGAAGAACCCAAGCGTGCTGCTGCTGGATGAGGCGATCAGTGCGCCCAGACAGGCAATCGGAGAGGATGGTGCAAGATGCATTGGATGGCCTGATGGTGTAAGCAGGACTGGTGCGGTGGTGGCTGCTCACGGTTCAGCACCATCCACAACTGTGATGTGAATGTGATTGCAGTGTTGGACAAGGGCAAATTGGAGGAGAAAGGGACTCACACTTCTTTGTTGGCTAAGGGTCCTGGAGGAGCTTACTACTCTCTAGCCACCTTGCAAATGGGTCCTAACAATGCTGTGCAACTTACTCCGATGTTGCTTCACCGTGTTGATGTTATCCTCTTTTAATGTAACGCGTCATTTGAGGCCGAGATTCCAAAAAAATAAAATCCATGTTTATCCGGCATTTTCAGTTTCGTTACTGATTCTATCCGGTGATTCATGAGTTTGAGTTTATTAGGATTAGTACACCGAAATTCTAAAACTTGTCACAAATGCAATTGAATTCTAAAATTTTAAAATAATGCAATCAAGTCCTAAAACTTTCAAAAAATGCAATAAAGTCTTATTTGTCACGAAAATGTAATCTAGTTCTATCGCGACCTAAAATTTGCTCTCAGACTAATGGATTGTTAAGACTAAGCCTAACTCGGGCCCTCCCAAGCCCTACCAATTCGCAACTTAGGATTTAAGTTCTTAACGTGCAAATGTTTTTATGCTCGGAGTCGCCACTAATCTATTTATAGTAGGTCGATTAGAAACCTAAATAAAACATAGGGAGATATGTTTTATTCTTACGAACCAAAGATTCTAAGCTCGGGGACTTGATTACGCTAGATCTAGTCTAGCGCCCTTTCGGTACCTTTTCTTTTCAAAAAGTGTTTTGGCAGACAGTTTGGATTTATTTTAACTTAGGCACTAACATGTGAGGTGATCATACGGGTGCGCAAACCACCAAAGTAACACCCAATAATCAAAACATTAAATAAATTGCAAGATTTGGAGAATTACTTACCTCGAAGCAACGTAAGCATCTGCGTTGTTAGCTAGAAAATCACATTAACAATCCTAATATGATTTCAAATTAACAAGCAGTTCACTTAATATTTTTTTGGATTTTCACTTGTTTAAATGAAAACTAACCTATATATAATGACGTGCAAAAATTAACATGCGATTAATGCAGCCTAACATGTAAACTATATGTCATGCGACGACGTGACCTAATTCTAATGACGGACAAATGATTTATTTCTGGTATTTTTAAATGAAATTCGGAATAAAAAATGCCTAAAATGACATGCAATCTATCCTAGAGAAAATGATTTGATCTACCCTAAAGTGATTCTTTTTTGGGATTTTTATTAAAATTCGAAATTATTAAATGTCCTAAATAATCCACTAAGATTAAAATAATCTTTAATTTAAACTAGGAAATATGCAACCCTAAATCCCAATTTAAATGAGATAATTATCTTATCTTTCGGATATATTTAGGATTCTCTAAACATGCAAAAATTTTTAATGTAAATCCTATCTACTATTTTTGGATTTTCTTTATTTAAAAAAAAAAGAAAGCAGTCAAATAAAGATAACAACCACATTCAAATAATCCACGCAATCCGCAAGATTCTTCAAATTCAGATAAGGCAAATAAATCAAACTAACGGTCATATCTATAGGGTTATAGATATCGACAGAAAGTCGATTGTTCAAATTTGGAGAGCAAATAAAATCTATTATCGTATTCAAGTGATTATGGACAAGATAACGATTTTCGTATCGCCGCGTATCATACCTTAGGGAAAAGGTCGGATAGTCGACCAGATACGTTGCCAAATTAGGAAAAAATTTCTAATTTTGGACATTCTAGAATATTGCGGATAAAAAAAACATTATCCTAAAAATTCCTAGCAATCCATAGAATATTCACCAAAATATTTGATATATCGAAAAACTAGGAAACCAAATATTCTGAAAGTATCGGATAACGTTCTTACCTAATTTCGGGATATTTCCAAATTTGAACTCGCGGATCAGGATGACCGACGGCGAGTGCGGTGGATCAACACGGGTTGCTGGTGGTGCTTGGCTCGGCTGCAGATTGGCTTGGAAATCTGCAGATGATGGAGCTTGATGGATGCCTCGGCTTGACTCGTGGAAGTGGGACCTCAATGACTTCGCAAATTGCCCTTCCGCTTATAATTTTTCTTCTCTTCAAGATCACTACCTGTATCATGCAGGCCCACTAACTCCAAGCTTGACCAATCCGTGAGTTTTTTGACCAAGGAATCCGCGTTCTTCAACAATCCACCGCTTCTTATTTTCTTTTCTGTTTTTGATTTACTAGGCCATTGTTCTTGTGCGCACGAAGGGTGTGAGATGATCGTCCAAGAGTTGGACACCCCGCTAAGAGCCGTTGAAGGATGAGACTCGCTCACGGACAAGCAGTTCACGGTTTGACTCGTCGTGTGGAACGAAGACCGTCGTCGAGGGGGAAAGCAGCAGAGAAGCAACGTCGTCGAGTAGCTCGGGTTGCTCTTTCGCAGTCGGGTCAGCAGCTTCGTCGCCTGGGCTGAGATAGCGTTGACAGTGGGCAAGGTGGGCTCGAGACTCTCGTGGCTGCAGGCCTAGCCACGAGGAAGGTGGTGGCACGGCACGGGTACGAGGCGGTGAGGTGGAGGCTGGCGTGTGCGCGACCGACTCTCTCTCTCTTGCACTCTTACTCTCGCTCACGTGTGTCTCTAATCGTGTTCTAGGTTAATTAACCGGATTTTCTAGTCCTAATGGGCTTTGGCTTAGGCTTTATCTTTTAATTTTTATTTAATTCCAAATTGGCTGAATTAACTTGGGCTTTTCTTTAATTAAGCTTAATGGGCTGATTTAAGCTCAAATTAAGACAACCAAGGCCATTTAGACTTGTGATTTTCGGCCCCCAATCCCTTGAGTGAGCCGAGTACCTGAGCTCGGTTTACGCGATGAATTTTCAGATTTCTCGCCATCGCCGGTCCGATGTAAAATGCAATTAACCTATATGAACCTAAACTATATGCTATGCAATTTTAATATTTTTGTTTAGGGGTTAAAATTTAATCCCTAATTTTCTATGCAATTAATTACTAAATGGTTAATCAAAATTTAGGTGTCAACAAGTTCTAAAAATTTCAAAAACTGCAATCAACGGAAGGACTTGATTGGATCAATTTGACAAGTTGTAGGATTTGATTATACTTTTTGAAAGTTTTAAAATTAAATTGTACTTTCGTGATAAATTTTAGGATTTCTGATGCACTTGTCCCAAGTTTATTTAAATTTTCTTTTCCTTCGAAAGAATGTGACCCAATTTCCATGTTAGGGTTTGGAATGGGGTTAATTAAAAAAATTTCCCCGGGCTTAAAGTAAATCCCTCCCGTTTTGGCCAAACAAGACGCAACATATAATAGTAGAAATAGGGGAATCTTCTCTGCCGGGTAGATAAAAGTTTGTGATACTAATTAAGTCTTAATTCCCTACGCTAACTTTAACTCGAATTTCAATTCAGTCGCAAATTTTTTTTATTTTATAAAAAAAACACCAATTTTAGTTTGGGATCCGCTTTTCGCCTAATTTTTTTTTTGTCTCATAAAAAAGCACAAACTTTCAGTCGATATCCAAATTTGATTCGGGGGGGAGTTTGTCCGATGCCATTAAGGATGCGATATATCATTCTACGTATACTTGGCAACTCGCAGTTGTATTGACATGGAAAGATCATACACAATCCAAAAGCTTCCCTTGTTTTTGGACGCCGCCGATCGCAAGTCCAGGATTTCGTTTTTCTCAATTTTCAAACATGCTCGGTCTGGCAAATCACTCGTTCATGCCTCTTGTGCCCAGGTCATATCAATCATGTTGATCTCATCATTCACGTGATAAATTTGGTTGATAGAAGGAGAACCAAAGAGCTTGGATAACAATTGTTTTTGCAAATTTACCGGACCATCATTACCTTTTTATGATTCTCAAACGTCTGCAAGGAAACAGCATCAGTCAAAGCTAGAAGATAGTTTATTGAAGACAACCTTAGTAAGGGTTGTTTTGCCAACACCGCTTATTCCGTGGATTCTAAGAAATCGTACACCATCATATCCCACATCCAACATTTTGATTATAGCTTCTACATGATCATCGACTCCGACTAAACGCTCAGTCACATTTTCATTTGCAACCTTCAGCTTATCCGGCGAAGGCTTCGGCAACAACAACCAGGAGTTGCCTAATATGTGTGGAACTACACGTCGAATTCTTAACAACATCAGTGGATGAAAACTTGACAGGAGCTGGATTTTGGAATGCCAACTGAAAGTTGGCCTTTCTTATGAGAAAAAAAAAAGGGCTTGTGCCAATATTGGGACCCAAACTCAAACCGTTGATTTTCTAGGCAATTAGGCGGGTTAACCACCCGCCTGGGTGGCGCTGCTGGAATACGCACTCTTCATCTCGCAAAAGGTTGAGTGTTCGAATCCCAAGCGCCGCAAGGTGACTTAACCGGTGACACGTGTGTGGTGACTAGCACGTGTCGCCCCCAGGGTTTACTCCCCGGCTGTCGGCCGTGCGGGGGTTCCCTGGGTTACCAAAAAAAAAAAAGTATGGCACACTTGTACTTTTCGATTGTGATAGTCCTAACTAATTAATGATTTGGGATGATCCTTCCAACCACTCGCGTGTTCCATAATGTGTATTATCATAATAATGACACTGATAACATTCTTTGGACTCTTAAGCATTTTTTTCTGATTCCGAAAGAGACTACCCCGATATTTTTACTCGCGACAGATTGTACCCGAAACCACACACACTGGCATTTAAAACCAGATATTGGAATCTCGAAGATCCTGCATTAGTGCAGGAGATAAATTAACTACAAGAACCTTGTCCATCTGATGATTCAAAGGCAAGATCAGATGAGCCGCGAGAAATGGTCGATCCACGTGAACTGCGAATGCAAAATATAAACATCTGAAGAAACGAAGATGAACAGTATGAAAGAGAACAACATCTGAGTCGTGATCCGTGCGTATCACTGATCCGGTATCAGAAGCTGCTGCTGATGCAGAATCACAGACGTTGAAGTCAACTCTTATCTCCCTTGAACAGTGGCCGTCCCGTCATGTCTGGAAAGATTTGATACCATCATAATGATCGCTGCGTCAACAGTGTGTATCTAATTTGTGGAAACGTGCACTTACTATTATTCAATTGGGATATAAGTAGTAATTAACAAGTAATATCACGTTGTTATTTCTTAAGATAATTTAACAAAACCGAAACTTATTCGTGATTTTTACTTCCAATCTACGTTTATTGCGCTCAATGTCAATCTTTCAAAAGAAAAACTCAAAGAACGATCTCAAGGGTACATTTTGTTTAATATTGAAAATTTCATGACAAAGAAAATATTTTCCATGTTCATTTGTTTGATGGTTTAGAAAAAGTGATCTGTTTCTTGCCAGAAGGGGATGTCTTTTTTTCCCAATCTAAGCTTGTGGTTTTTAGGCCATAGAAAATGTTTTCCATAAAGTCGATTAGCTTTCCGTCATCCAAATACCGGAAAGAACAATTTTCCTTCAAACAAACGGACCCTAAGACACTCATTGATTTTCCTTAAATGTGCATTGAAGATATAAATTCTTCTATTAGATAAGAAAGAGGAAATTGTTCAAAAAGTCATAAACCTATTGTACGATGACCAATTCAGTCCTAAACCTTTCAATTGTACCAATTTAATTCTAAACTTTTTAATGATTTATCAATTTAATCATAAACCTTTCAACTGTATTAATTTAGTCCTAAAGCTTTTGACGATTTGATAATGTAGTCCTTTCGATCAATTATCTAATAGGTTTAGGACCAAATTGATAAATCTTCAAAAGGTTTAGAATTATATTAATACAATTGAAAGGTTTATGATTAAATTGGCAAATCGTCAAAAGGTTTAAGACTAAATTGGCACAGTTGAAATGTTCAGGACTAAATTGACAATTCATCAAAAGGTTTGAGACTAAATTGGTACATTTGAAAGGTTTATGATTGAATTAACTGATGTATAATGGGTTTAGGACTTTTTTGATAATTTTTTTTTGTTATAAATAGTGGCTGCTCTTGGCCAAGAAGAAACACCATTAACCCCTTGAGCTTCGGTTCTGATCTCATCTTTCAACGTCATTCCAGAGGAAGTGACAAGCAAAACAACATTTGAAGTCAATCAACATATTTGAGAGTTGAGTCTTTACGTTGGTTGTTCTCGAAAGGAACTTGGTATAACAAGAATGGGAAATGAGAGACAGAGCAGTGTGGCGGACGAAAAGAAGAAGAAGGGGTGGTGGTCGATAGGCTCCATATTCATGCACGCAGATGCAGTAGACAAGTGCTTGATGGGTCTTGGCTTCTTCGGAGCTGTCGCTGATGGCTTCTCTACGCCCATCTTGTTCTATGTCATTAGTCGGCTCACAAACGACATTGGCTCTGCTTCTACTCTAGATCCCGAATTGTTTCGTCACAGCATCAACCAGGTACGCACAACCATCTCTCTCTGAGCTCATAACGAGGCAATGGTGATCTCTTTCCCTCACTCTGGATTGTTTTTCTGCAGAATGCACTGATTCTCTTGTACATGGCCAGTGGATTGATGTTTGTTTGTTTTCTAGGCGAGTCGCACTGTTTCTCTTGTTCCCTTTTTGTGTTTTTTGTTTTATCTTGGTAAGAGTTGGAAGTAAAAGAAAAGTTGAGATTTTACCAGTACGATTGCATTCTTTCAATGACATTTATAATGCACCCACCATTTGGTGGTTGTTGGTTTCATACATGTAGAAACTCTTGTGAATGTTCTAGTGTGGAAATGCTTCTACGACTTGCCAACATGTTCCAACTGTGATGGTGATGCTATTTGATTCAGAAGGGTACTGTTGGACCAGGACTGGCGAGAGGCAAGCGGCAAGAATGAGAGCCAGGTACTCGAGAGCTGTCCTCAGGCAAGACGTGACCTACTTTGACATGCATGTGACAAGCATGTCCGAGATCGTCACCAGTGTATCCAGCGATAGTCTTGTGATTCAGGACGTCCTAAGCGAGAAGGTCCCCGATTCATAATTTCAATCTCTGTTATATTGTGTTTCATTTATGATTTTCAATTACCAGTGTATTAGCTACGTGATTCTAAATTGAAACTGCAGATCCCTAATTTTCTTGTCAACGTGTCGCTGTTCGTCGGTAGCAACATAGTGGCATTCGCAATGTTGTGGAGACTGGCAATAGTTGGGTTCCCCTTTGCTGCGCTTCTCATGATCCCGGGCGTGATATGCGGGAGAACTCTAATAACAATTGCGAGAAAGACAAGGGAAGAGTATAAGAAGGCCGGTACGATAGCAGACCAGGCGGTTTCTTCCATCAGAACTGTTTATGCCTCTGTTGGTGAGAGTAAAATGCTTTCCGAGTTTTCTAAAGCTCTTGAAGGCTCTGTGAACTTGGGGCTGAGGCAGGGCTTGGCTAAAGGCTTAGCGATTGGAAGCAACGGTACTATCTTTGCCATTTGGTCTTTCGTGGCATATTATGGTAGTAGGATGGTCATGTACCATGGATATAAAGGTGAAACGGTTCAAGCCGTTGGCGCATCCATTACTTTTGGTGGAGTGTAAGTAGGGTTCAGCTTTCTTTGAGAATTTCAAATTTGACTTGTATTCTTGCTGTTAATACATTCAGGAAACATAGTCATGTGCCTATTCTAGTTTAAGATTCAGGAAATCGCAGTGTTTTTGAAGCAATTGATTCTGACTTTTGGTCTCATTTTATATTGATTGTAGGGCTTTGGGTTCTGCTGTATCCAACCTCAAGTACTTCTCGGAAGCGTGTGGCAGGTGAGCATATAGCGGAGGTGACGAAGAGAGTGCCCTCTATTGATCCAGAGAACATGGATGGGGAGACCATACAGAATGTGGCAGGAAACGTTGAATTTAGACACATCGAGTTTGCATATCCGTCAAGACCTGGAAACATCATCTTTAGCAACTTCTCTCTCTGAATCCCGTCAGGAAAGACTCTGGCTTTGGTTGGTAGCGGCTTGGGAAAATCCACAATAATATCCCTCCTGCAGAGGTTCTACGACCCGCTCAGCGGAGAAATACTCCTTGATGGGATCGCCATTAATAAGCTGCAAATCAAATGGCTTAGATCACAAATGGGACTAGTGAGCCAAGAGCCGACACTCTTTGCAACTAGCATAAAGGAGAATATACTCTTTGGCAAGGAGGTTGCCGAGATGAAGGAGGTGATCGAAGCTGCCAAGGCTTCCAATGCTCATCACTTCATCAGTCAGTTGCCTCAGGGGTATGACACGCAGGTCCGGTCCTTTTGTTTCCTCGGTTTGTATATATTTTCAATGCTTGAGTGCCTGCTCACTCGTGTCCGATACCAATGACGTACTAAAGGTTTTCGATTGGGAGAATCTTGCATCTATGTATTAGGTTACATAAACCATGGGAAAGTACATAAGCTTACATTTGTCTCAGCAGATAAGGGAAAGAGGCATCCAATTGTCAGGAGGGCAGAAGCAGAGAATAGCCATCGCGCGAGCAATTATTAAAGCACCCAGAATCCTCCTCCTAGATGAAGCAATAAAATCAGAGAAACCAGCATGCCAATAAAATCGCTGTCATTCAGAATGGGCAAGTGATAGAGACCAGCAATCGTGAAGAGCTAATCCAGAATGAAGACGGCCTCTACACCTCGTTGGTCAATCTTCAGAAATCAGAGAAACAGAAACCGACAGATCAAGTTGAGAAACCCGAGAACCAAATCACATCTTCCATATTAAGCATGGATGGCTATAGTACTAGTAGCTGCCATAGCCTATCTAAGGTAAGTCGCTCCAGCTCAGCGAGGTCGATGGCGGCGGTTGGTTCGGATGATCAAAAGAACCCCATTCCATCTTTCCAAAGATTGATAGCTTTGAACATGCCAGAGTGGAAACAAGCGATCCTGGGGTACATCAGCGCGATCTTGTTCAGTGCAGTTCAACCGGTGTATTCTTTTGCCATGGCCTCAATGATCTTGGTTTATTTTTTGGAAGACCACGAGGTGATTAAAGCAAAGATAAGGATTTATGCATTCTGCTTTCTGGGTTTGGCTGTGTTCTCGCTCGCGGTCGATGTGATCCAGCATTACAATTTCGCTTTCATGGGGGAGAACTTGACTAAGAGGATCCGAGAGAAGATGCTCGCTAAAATCCTGACTTTCGAAGTCGGATGGTTCGATCAAGATCAGAACTCCAGCAGTTCGGTTTGCTCTAGACTCGCTAATGATGCTAATGTGGTAACTACAATTCCTTCATCGCACTTCGCTCATTCTGGTCCTCAATGTCTTGAATACAGTGTATTAACAGTTACATCTAGCGGGATGGCCTCGTATTGATGGCTAATGCTGCTTCAACACTTCTGTGCAGGTGAGATCTTTGGCGGGTGACCGAATGGCTCTAATTTTGCAGACATGCTCGGCTATAATAATTGCCTTCTGCATGGGTCTGATAAACGCCTGGAGATTCGCCCTTGTAATAATAGCGTCGCAACCCCTTATTATAGTCTGCTTCTACATGAGAGGAATGCTACTAAAGACCATGTCTCAGACGGCCATCAAGGCTCAAGAAGAAAGCAGCAAACTCGCAGCGGATGCGGTCTCCAACCACCGAACTATCACGTCCTTTTCTTCCCAAGAGCGCATCCTCAATATGCTCGAGAAAGCCCAGGAAGCCCCGGAACGAGAGAGCATCCGGCAGTCGTGGTATGCTGGCATTGGACTAGCCGCCTCACAATTCTTTATGAAGTGCGCTAGGGCTTTAGATTACTGGTATGGGGGCAAGTTGATTTCGCAAGGGCAAATCACATCGAAAGAGTTCTTCAGGACAATCATGGTCTTGATCAGCACAGGCCGAGTGATTGCGAATGCCGGAAGCATGACCGCGGACCTTGCCAAGGGCTCGGACACGGTCTGGTCCGTGTTCGCCATATTGGACCGGGAGACCAGAATGGAACCCGAAGACATGGAAGGTTACCAACCAAGAAAAATAACAGGCCATGTAGAGTTTTGCAGCGTACATTTCGCATACCCAGAAAGGCCAGATGTCATGTCATCATCTTAAAGGACTTCTCATTCGAAATCGAAGCGGGGAAATCGAACGCATTAGTCGGACAGAGCGGATCCGGAAAGTCGACCCTCATCGGCTTGATTCGAAAGATTCTACGATCCAATCAGAGGCACGGTAAAAATCGACGGACGAGATCTGAGGTCATACCACCTCGGGGCTTTACGGAAACACATAGCATTAGTCAGTCAGGAACCGACTCTATTCGCCGGCACAATAAGAGAGAACATTGTCTACGGAATATCGCACGAGATGAAATGAAACGGAAATCGTCGAGGCTGCACGGGCTGCGAACGCTCACGACTTCATTGTGGCGTTGAAGGATGGATACGACACATGGTGCGGGGAAAAAGGAGTCCAGCTCTCCGGAGGACAAAAGCAGAGAGTAGCCATAGCAAGAGCTATACTGCGAAACCCGACGCCGTTGTTACTGGATGAGGCCACTAGCGCGCCCGACAGCCGGTCGGAGAAGGTGGTGCAGAACGCACTGGAGCGCCTAATGGTCGGACGAACCACGCTAATGGTGGCGCATAGGTTGAGTACCATACAAGCGGGCGACATGATCGCTGTGCTAGACGAAGGGAAGGTGGTGGAGAAGCGGAGCCACTCTTCCTTGTTGGCTAAGGGTCCGACCGGAGCTTACTACTCGCTGGTGAACCTCCAGAGCGCGCCGACCAGCTCGGAGTGTGTTGAATAATGCGCAACGTGAATCTGCTCAAAAGAGGGGGAAAAAAAATCAACAAGATTCATTATCCGTCGAAATTCATTCTATTAAATCAAGTCAATTCCAAGTTAATTTCATGTTTATAAATAGTTCGATCCACCCTAGATTCCAGCGCGAATTAATTGAACCATCACGATCAGAACGAATGAACAGGGCGCGCGCTTTGGAAGAATTCGATCCCCATGTTCACTCGGATTTTAGGTTTCGTTACTAATTCTGTTCAGTGAATTCCCGAATTTTTGTTTATTTAAATTTCTATTTCCTTCAAAACGACATGACCCTATTTCCGTTGCGGGGTTAGGAATGGGGTCAATTCGAATTCATTCCGCAGGCTTAACCCCACTATGTTTTGGCCAAACTAATGTGACACCATTTGTACTAGTGATGGCATACTTGTGTCCTATTGTGACGGACCTAACCTCAACTCTTTTGTTTCGAGCCTCGAGTCGGCGAACATTCCAGCCACTAATGTGTTCCATCATAATAATAATAACATACTTCGGAACTTAAGCGTTTTCCTTATTCCGAAAGAGACCGCCCCAATATGTTACTCGTGACAGATTATACATCAACCCATGCATACTTTAATTTAAAATCTTATGTCGGAATTTTGTTTTTGGTTGTCGTGCAATTTTTCAATGTTGGAATTAAACTAACTTTCAAGTGCCTCTTTCATCTAATTCTAGGGGAAGGTGACGTGGGCTACCCAAAAGAAGTCCATACAATTACACATATGAACTGTAAATACAGGATGCGAATGTAATATTGATAACCACCAAAGAAAAAGTGGTAAGAGAGAGAATATTTTAGAGTGCGAGGGATGACCATTATCTTCCCTAGACCAATTTATGGTTGGAAATAGAAAAATGTATTTCTATTCCCTATACGAGTTTCTTAGTAAAAAGTAGTGTTTGATAAAGATAAAATTTTTATTCCCGAAATAGAAATTCGTTTACTTGGTTATTTTTAAATTTATGTTCCCGGTGGCTAGCGGTGAACGGGCGGCGAACAGCCGATGAGCGGCGCCGGGCGGCAGTGGACAGTCGGCGGGCGGTAAGGGCAAGCAATATGAGAGTTATTATTTCTGTTTTTGTTCTAGAAATATGAAAAGTAAAAAAAAAAAATCTACTTCTCATTTTTATTCCAAATCTATTTTTGGGTTATAAATTTGTCCGGAAAATAAAATAAAAAGATGAAATTCCCTACCAAACAGATTTCTGCTCTAAAACTATTCCTGAGAACAGAAAAATTGAAAAAAATAGAGAATTATAATGATTGTCATTTGCGCCTTCAGAGTCGTGATCCATGCCGTAATCAAGAGAATTAAAAAATAATGAGCTAAAAAAGAAGGGCCTCGATTAAGCGTCACTGATGACGCCTAATCACCATCGTCCAAGTCAACTCTTATCTCCCTTGACCCGTGTGGCTGCCCCCGCCTGCCTTGCAAACTTTTTCCAATCCATAATAATAATCACTAAATCAAATTTTGTGGTCTTTATTTTCCGAGTTACGTGCATTATTTTATCGTCCGATCGGGGATAATAAATAGTAATTAGCCGGTGATACCAACTGGCGCATCACGCCATTTTTATGTTCATTTCTTAAGATAAATTAAGAAAATGAAGACGTTTCCCGTGATTTTTCCTTCTAATCTTGTCGATTATCGCTCTTAGGAGGCTCATTGATTTTCCTTAAAAACATGATTTTGAAGATCTAAGTTCTTCAATTAGATGAAATACAAAATCTTGCTGAGTGTAGTTATATGCACAGTCAAATTTGATGGAACCACATTATATGTGATGGTCCATCTGATGATTATGCTTTTTCTTGCAATGCTTACTTCTTATTTTGATTTTCTGAATATTTCTCTTTTATTATTTTTAATTACCTAAACTACTCAATACCGTCACATGACATTTTGTTGGAAAGAATCGATTATTTTGCTGTCCCGAATCTTAAGATCAGTTGACTTTTTGGAGCTGTCAGGATGTCGATCGATGCGGTTGATCAATCCTCCATCTCGCAGGCTATAAATAATGGTTGCTCTTGGCCAAGAGGAGACGCCACCAACCCCTTCAGCTTCGGTTCTGATCTCATGTCTCACTGTCATTCTAGGGGGAAGTGACAAGCAAAGCAGCATTTGTAGCCAGTCAATCAATCAGCAGATGTGAGAGTTGAGAATCTTTAAGTTGGCTTGTCCTGAAAGAAGCTTGGGAAGACAGAAATGGAAAATGAGAGACGAAGCGATGCGGCGGAGGAGGAGATGACGAAGAAGAATAAGAAGAAGGGGTGGTCGTCGATAGGGTCCATATTCATGCACGCAGATAGGGTGGACAAGTGCTTGATGGGTCTCGGCTTCGTCGGATTTTTTGGCGATGGCTTCTCTACTCCCCTCGTGCTCTTCGTCACTAGTCAGCTCATGAACAACATCGGTGCTGCATCTTCTCTGGATCCCGCAACGTTTCGTCACAGCATGAACAACGTACACACAACCATCTCTCTCTCTCTCTCTCTCTCTGAGCTCGTAACTTGGCAATAGTGATCTCTTTCGCTCACTCTGGGTTGTGTTTCTGCAGAATGCACTGGTTCTCTTGTACATCGCCTGTGGATTGTTGTTTGCTTGTTTTCTAGGTGGGTCACACCGTTTCTCTTGTTCCCTTCTGGGTTTTTTTTATTTATCTTGGCAAGGGTTGGAAATTGGAATAAAGTAGAGATTCTGTGAGCACTGGTGCATATTTTCAATGACAATTATTATGCACCCACCATTTTGGAGGAGGTTGCTTTCATATATGTAGAAACTCTTGTGAGTGTTCTAGGCTGGAAATGCTTGTGGGACTTGCCTAACATTTTCTGACCGTGCTGGTGATGATGATTATATTCAGAAGGGTATTGTTGGACCAGGACTGGTGAGAGGCAAGCGGCAAGAATGAGAGCCAGATACTTGAGAGCTGTGCTCAGGCAAGACGTGACCTACTTTGATATGCATGTGACGAGCACGTCCGATATCGTCACCAGTGTATCCAGCGATAGTCTCGTGATTCAGGACGTCCTAAGCGAGAAGGTCCCCAATTCAGAATCTTAATCTCTCTGTTATGTTATGTTACATCTCTGATTTTTTATTCCCGGTGTATTAGCTAAGTTTGACTAAACTGAAATTGTAGGTCCCTAATTTTCTTGTCAACGTTTCGCTGTTTGTCGGGAGCTACATAGCGGCATTTATAATGTTGTGGAGACTGGCAATAGTTGGGTTCCCCTTTGTTGTGTTTCTCATCATTCCGGGCATGATATATGGGAGGACTCTGATAGTAATCGCAAGAAAGATAAGGGAAGAGTATAGTAAGGCTGGCATGATCGCAGAACAGGCAGTTTCTTCCATCAGAACAGTATATGCCTTTGTCGGTGAGAGCAAAACGCTTTCCGAGTTTTCTAAAGCTCTTGATGGCTCCGTGAAGTTGGGGCTGAGGCAGGGCTTGGCCAAAGGCTTGGCGATCGGAAGCAACAGTATTGTGTTCGCCATTTGGTCTTTCATGGCATATTATGGTAGTAGGATGGTCATGGACCATCATTATAAAGGTGGAACGGTTTATGTTGTTGGCACGGCCATTACTTTTGGCGGAGTGTAAGTAGCATCCAGCTTTCTCTTAAAGTTTTGATTTTCACTCGCATTCTTGCTGATAATACATTCAGGAAACGTAGTCCTGTGCCTAAACTGCTTTACAATTTAGGAAATCGCCTTGTTCTAGAGGCAACTGACCCTGACTTGTTTGGTCTTATCTTAAATGATTGTAGGGCATTGGGTGCCGCTTTATCCAACCTCAAGTACTTCTCGGAGGCATGTTCGGCTGGTGAGCGTATAGAGGAGGTGATAAAGAGAGTGCCCCTGATTGATCCAGAGAACATGGAGGGGGAGACCATACCGAATTTGGAAGGAAACATCGAATTTAGACACATTGAGTTTGCATATCCGTCGAGACCTGCAAACATCATCTTCAGAGACTTCTCTCTAGCGGTCCCATCAGGAAAGACTCTAGCTTTGGTTGGTGGCAGTGGCTCTGGAAAATCCACGGTGATATCGCTCCTGCAGAGGTTCTATGACCCGCTCAGCGGAGGAATACTACTTGATGGGATCGCCATTAATAAGCTGCAAATTAAATGGCTTAGATGGCAAATGGGACTAGTGAGCCAAGAGCCAACACTCTTTGCGACTAGCATAAAGGAGAATATACTCTTTGGCAAGGAGAATGCCGAGATGAAGGAGGTGATCGAAGCTGCCAAGGCTTCCAATGCTCATAACTTCATCAGTCAGTTGCCTCAGGGATACGACACACAGGTCCGGTCCTTTTGTTTCCTCAAATTGTATATATTTTCAATGCTAAGTGCCTGCTCACTCGAGTCCAATACCAATGACGTACTAAAGGTTTTCGATTGGGAGAATCTTGTATCTATGTACTGTGTTACATATACCATGTGAAAGAACATAAGCTTACATTTGTTTCAGCAGGTAGGGGAAAGAGGCATCCAGTTGTCAGGAGGGCAGAAGCAGAGAATAGCTATCGCGCGAGCTATCATTAAAGCACCCAGAATCCTCCTCCTAGATGAAGCAACGAGCGCATTAGACTCTGAATCAGAGAAAATCGTCCAGGACGCACTCGATCGAGCTTCCATCGGTCGCACAACGATCATCATTGCTCACCGGCTATCTACTATACGACATGCCAATAACATTGCTGTCGTTCAGAACGGGCAAGTGATAGAGACTGGTAATCATGAAGAGCTCATCCAGAACGAAGATGGCCTCTACACCTCGTTGGTCAATCTTCAGAAATCAGAGAAACAGAAACCGACAAATCAAGATGAGAAACTGAAGAACCAAATCCCATCTTCCATATTAAACATGGATGGATATAGTACTAGTAGCCGCCATAGCCTATCTAAGGTGAGTCGCTCCAGCTCAGCGAGGTCAATGGCGGCGGTTGGTTCGGATGATCAAAAGAACCCCATTCCATCTTTCCGAAGATTGATAGCTTTGAACATGCCAGAGTGGAAACAAGCGATCCTGGGGTGCATCAGCGCAATCTTGTTCGGCGCAGTTCAACCGGTGTATGCTTTTGCCATGGGCTCGATGATCTCGGTTTATTTTTTGAAAGACCACGAGGAGATTAAAGCAAAGATAAGGATTTATGCATTCTGCTTTCTGGGTTTGGCTGTGTTCTCGCTCGCGGTCAATGTGATCCAGCATTATAATTTCGCTTTCATGGGGGAGAACTTGACTAAGAGGATCCGAGAGAAGATGCTCGCTAAAATCCTGACTTTTGAAGTCGGATGGTTCGATCAAGATCAGAACTCAAGCGGCTCAGTTTGCTCTAGACTCGCCAATGATGCCAATGTGGTAAATACTATACCTTACCGCACTGCGCTCGTTCTAGTCCTCTATATCTCGAACATGCTGCGTTGACAATTACATCTAGGGGAATGGCCTCGTATTGATTGATGGCTAATGCTGCTTCGACGCTTCTGTGCAGGTGAGATCTTTGGTGGGGGACCGAATGGCCCTTATCGTGCAGACCTGCTCGGCTATAATAATCGCATTCACCATGGGTCTGATCATCGCGTGGAGACTCGCCCTCGTAGTAATAGCCGTGCAGCCCCTTGTCATAATCTCCTTCTACATGAGACGAATGCTAATGAAGAACATGTCTCAGAAGGCCATCAAGGCTCAAGACGAAAGTAGCAAGCTCGCGGCGGACGCAGTCTCCAACCACCGAACCATCACTTCATTCTCTTCCCAAGAGCGCATCCTCAAAATGCTCGAGAAAGCCCAGGAAGCCCCAAAACGAGAGAGTATCCGGCAGTCGTGGTATGCTGGTATCGGACTAGCCGCTTCACAATTCTTTACAAAGTGCGCTTGGGCTTTAGATTTCTGGTATGGAGGCAAATTGATTTCTCATGGGCAAATCACATCAAAAGCGCTCTTCGAGACGTTCATGATCTTGATCAGCACAGGCAAAGTGATTGCGGATGCCGGAAGCATGACCACCGACCTTGCCAAGGGCTCGGACACGGTTGGGTCCGTGTTCGCCATATTGGACCGGCAGACCAGAATAGAACCCGAAGACATGGAAGGTTACCAGCCAAGAAAAATAACAGGCGATGTAGAGTTTTGCAGGGTAGATTTTGCATACCCGGAAAGGCCAGATGTCATCATCTTGAAGGACTTCTCATTCAAAATCGAAGCAGGGAAATCAACCGCATTAGTCGGACAGAGCGGATCCGGAAAATCGACCCTCATTGGCTTGATCGAAAGATTCTACGATCCAATCAAAGGCACGGTAAAAATCGACGGACGAGATACGAGGTCGTACCACCTCAGGGCCTTAAGGAAGCACATTGCATTGGTTAGTCAGGAACCGACTCTATTTGCCGGCTCAATAAGAGAGAACATTGTGTATGGGATATCGCACGAGATGAATGAAACGGAAATCATCGAGGCTGCACGGGCTGCAAACGCTCACGACTTCATTGTGGCGCTAAAGGATGGGTACGACACGTGGTGCGGGGAAAAAGGAGTCCAGCTCTCCGGAGGACAAAAGCAGAGAGTGGCCATAGCAAGAGCTATACTGCGGAACCCGACGCTGTTGTTACTGGATGAGGCCACTAGCGCGCTCGACAGCCAGTCGGAGAAGGTGGTACAGAACGCACTGGAGCGCTTAATGGTCGGACGGACCACATTAGTGGTGGCGCATAGGTTGAGTACCATACAAGGGTGCGATGTGATCGCCGTGCTAGACAAAGGGAAGGTGGTGGAGAAGGGGAGCCACTCTTCCTTGTTGGCTAAGGGTCTGACCGGAGCTTACTACTCGCTGGTGAACCTCCAGAGCACGCCGAACGCCTCGGAACGCATCGAATAATGTGCAGTGTGAATCTGTTTAGAACAGGGCGAAAAAAACCATTGGAAATGTTGTCAAGGCAATAAGTAAGATCATGACAATAGCTCTTTTCTTCTTTTCAAAGTGGAGAGCAGGAAAGGTTTATGCTTGTTTACTGTAATTACATGATTAGCATGCTTCATTATGGTACAGTGTTTTTCACTTGCTCTACATGTTCAGTATTGAAGATTAGATGGGAATAACTTTATTTTCACTTTTTGTCCATAAAGTTGTAAAAGACAGATTAAGAAAAGAATCCACTAATCCAACAGTAACAGTAACTGAAAACAACACTCAGTGAGATACATTATTAAGGATGAATAACCCAAGCAATGTGCAGTTTTGAGTAATAACCAGAAAAAAATGCCTGCTAAATTAACGATTCGCAATTCCCTGGACAATTATGTTGTTTTACGGAAAAAAAAAAGGCTTTTTTCCATACTAGTGTATTGTTGAAATGTTCGTGAGTGTTGCAAAATTTTTGTTAAGCGATTCACGGGAGAGTTTGTAGCTAAAAACTAGTGGATAGATTCAATGAAAAAAAGTCGTCAAATCACTCTAATTGAGGTTGGCAATATCTAAAAAAAACTGGTGATTTTATAAGTTGTCATAAAAAATTGCAAATGAAAGTTTGTAAACAATAGAAATGTCGGCAAATTAAGAATTACAAATAACCAAGTAACTCAAAAGAGAGTTGGTAACCCAATACTATATGATAGTTTCATGGAGAAAAATTGGTGAGCCGTACTAATTTAGCTTGGTAAATATCTAAAAAGAGTTAATAAATGAAAAATGTTTCCAATCAAGGTAAATAAAAGTTAGCAACTCGATGAAAAACTTGGTAAATTTTAAAAAAATCAAATGTTTATAATTAACTCATTATTCAAAGCTAATTTATACTTTAATTTAACAAAGATTCATAAGTCGCTCCAATTTAGGTTGATAATTTCATATAAAAGTCAGTAAATTCCAAGCGTTAGTCAATTGTGCAAATAAAAGTTGATAAGTTAATTAAAAAATTGATAATTTGCTATTATCAGAAAAGAATTGGTATTTTCATGAAACTGTTGGTTAGTTACCAGGTTAAAAATCATGGGTTATTTTTTCCTACCAACAGCTTTTTGACACTTACCAAGACTTATTGAAATTAATCAAAAAATGAGAAATGAGAGTTCCATAACATTAGGGCGCCCACGTACGTCATACATGTCTGCAAAATAAGAGATACATTCTTCCTTTTAGTACTACACTACAATCTCAATCCCGCCTTTCATCTGATTTTGAATTTCTTGAGCTGACCGGATTCGTTGTAGTCCCTCCTATAATACTCTAGCCGTTGTATGAATTGCTTATTCCTAAACGTGTCATGAAGAGTATAACGAATATATCTTGTCTCCACATTGGATCAAGAACGGGATCATCGAAAGGTAAAGCTATTGGTTAATCCCCAAGGATCTCCGAACATTAAGAAGTTCGTTCAAGCCTCTGAGTTATGAAGAAACCTTCGCTTCAGTTGTGAAGGTCAGAACTGTAAGACTAGCATTAGCTATTGCAAATTGCTATGGTTAGAAGCTTCATCAACTAGATGTCAAAAATGCATTTTTGCATGGAAACCTTAAAGAAATACCATTCGGGTACTATTTCCAAAGGAGTTACACCTACGACTAACAAAATGAAAAGTAGCGAGCTCCGCAACAAAAGCGAAGCGAGCGATGCAAGCGGCGCACATCCGTTTTTTGGCTGGTTTCCAAAAAAAACTTGACAAATAGGGGGAAGGGTTCCAAACCTAAACTAGGTTGGGAAGTGGAATTGCATGGACAAACTTGATAAGTGAGAACCGTTTCCTCTAGTTCATGGTCTATATGAAGAAACATAGGCTGTCCATAAGTTTTAGGAACATTACAAACTGTCTAAATACCTGCACATAGGGGTGAGCTAAAGGTCCCGTTCAAGGTCAGTTCTAAAGAAAGCTGAACCGGTTCTTGGTTCAGTTCTCAATCCCATGGCTGAAATTGCTAGTTCTACCCGGGAACCAAATCGGTGGAAGTAGAACCGGCTTGGAACTGGTCTTTTGAAAAAAAAAAAACACACTTTTCACGTATGAAGAATCAAACCATGGTCTTCAACATAAACAAACAATATTACAACTACATGACAAATATATATTTTTGTAATGAAATGGTATACCATTATAAAAAAAATTGATTTTTTTGGGGGCTAATTCTCAGGTACAACCGGGAGTCACAAGGTCCCGACAACCAATCGCCCCTAACCGAACATCAGCATTCTCTAAAAGCCTTACTAGATCAGCTAGGTTTTTCTTTTTTTTTTGTTTGGTCGGAAGATCAGCTAGTTCAACCGGGTAAGATTTGGCTTTTGATAAAGGTTGTCCGACAAGTCATGTCGGTTTAACCATGCCACACGCTAATCCATTTAGCAGAACCTTTACATCTGATAAAGAATGCTTGCTGCTCGGTATTGGATGAATGCCTCAATTTGGGAAATATGGATAGGCATCTACGATCATACTTGACTTTCATTTTGTTGACCCCGATATTTGCAAAAGGAATTTGTCTAGTTATTAAGGTCAAGTCATCAGATAGATCGGCAAAAGTCAAATACCGCATATTAAAAGTCAATAATTTAAAAGCGAAAGTCGATTCCTGATGGGATTTTCACTAAATCTAGACCATTAGCATACTCACTTTGCAGTCTAATCACCAGAGGATACTAGATGCATCTAACTTTTTTTGGAATTTAACATATGATTTATACGGGGAAAATTACCAAGAAGTTCGAAACCTATTGCGATTATATCAATTCAGTCTTAAATCTTTTGATTTTTATCAATTGAGTCATAAATATTTTGCTTTTATGATAATTCAGTCCATCCGGCCAACTTTAATCAGAAATCATTAATATGGACGCTGGTCATCCTACGTGGCACCGCCGATACTAGCTTGGATAATTTTTTATAATATTTTGATTGAATTATTTCTATTTCTTTTCTTTTTCCTTCTTTTTTCTTCCCTTCTTCTTTTTCCTCTACTCAATTTTGGTGACTACTGACCAAAGGCGAGGTTGACCTCATCGGTCTTGAAAAAGCCTCGCCATGACTGGGCGAGGCTCGACCCTCGCCAGCCTAAGGGGCAGCTCAGGGGAGGCTAGCCTCGCAACCTTTGGCAAGGTCGAGCCACGTCGTCTCTAGTAAGGACAAGCCTCACCTCTGATCGGTTGCCATTACCTCGGTGACTGGATTGAGGAAGAAAAAGAGTGAAAGAAAAAAAAAGAAAGAGAAAGAAAAGGAAAATAAAAAAAATCGAAAAATATTGAAAGATTATTTTAATTTGTCTACATTGGCACTGACGGTGTTACGTAAGACGACCAATATTTATATCATCGATTTTCGGTCACAGTTGGCGCGATGAAATGAATTGACACAAAAGAAAAAAGATTTATGACTCAATTCATTAAAAATGAAATTTATAATTGAATTGATACAATTATAATAATTTTGTAACTTTTTTAATAATTTTACCGGAGGACATCCACTGGACGATGATATTTCTCCGGAACTAGAAAGTTAACACCCGGTATTCTGGAGAGAACACCGAATTCGCCGGATGGTTAACGTCAATCTAATCCAGCATGGTCAAGATCAAACGATTTGATTTAATTAAATATTAGGGCAAAAAGCAAAACCCCGAAAAAAAAAAGAAAAAACACCAAATAAAATGACGTTGTCGAGAGGAGTGATCGACGCGGGCTCCATGTCCGAAGCCCACAGGAACCAAACCGTACAAGAACAACGTCTCAAGAACTTTAAATCGAAAAACACGAAAAAGAAAAAGAAAAGAAAATGTAAAAAAAAAAAACGTTTTTAATTTCATTTTTCTTCTTTTTTTTTGGGGGGTTTTTTTTTAACACCACCTTATACCACAAAGCTTTAAGGCATGCCTTCGTTTCGTGTTCCACTGTTGGCTCGCAACATATTTTTCCTCGAAACATTTTCTCGCAGCCTAACGAGGATTTCTTCTTCCACGTCCCGATTCCACTTGTTTCTCGCCAATACCCTCCATATATAAGCCTCCGCTCCCCCTATAAAAATTCGTCCTTTCTTAACTTCCTCCCTCTGGGTGTCGCCCAATTCTTCCGTCTCTCGTGTGCGTAAGTAAAATTGTGCGTGAGCTTTGAAAAGGGTAGAGCGAGGGGGTCGGGAGACGTATTGGGTCACTGTTGTTTTCCTCTTGCTCCTTCGTAAAGCGATCAAAGCCTAGTGCTTGTGTATGTTTCTCTCCCTTCCTTTCTCCTATGCCTGAGATCTGCTAATTCCTCGGTGCTGTATATATTGCAATAAGCAACTGGGGAGCTACAGAGTAAGTTTTTCGGGAGATTTTGTCTTCTGGGTCTTGCCGCTTTTTGTGGTTTATGCTGTTGTGTATTTGGTGTGAAGAGCAGGTTTGTTTTTTCTCGTGTGGTTTTTGGTTTCTTTTATTAGGAATGAAGAGAATAAGGGATGATGTGTACCCCGAATCTCAATTCAAACGGCCCTTTGGTTCTTCAAAGGGGGAATTGTAAGTTTCTAATCTTGCGCTCTCTTGATCTCGCTGGTTATGTTGCCTTTCTGTGTTTGCGGGAGATTTTGGCTGTTGGTTGGTTTGATTGACGAAAACGAGTTAACTTGATCATGGTACTCGGGGATGGTCTCTTGTTTGTAGGTTTTTTTTTTGTCACCGTTGATGTTTAAGGTTGATCTTGGGATATTGGAAACGTAAGTTTTAGAAATTCTTTTTTTTTTTTTTGTTTCTGGGTGAAATTATATCGAAGCTAGTTTGGTATGTGGGCGGGATCAAGTATTGACATATAATTGGGGTGGGACTTGCTGAAGTTTTCTGGAGAAAGAGGCTCTGACGATGGCTTCTGCTTATACAAAAGGGATTTCTGCGTACAAGAATCTAGATCAGCATGCACTTGGGCGCAGAACTTAGGAAAAACTGAAAACAAGTGAAATGGTGTCACGAGTCAAGGAGAAAAATAATCATGCCATGATGGTCACTTAAAATCAGATTTTCTTCACTTTGCCTTCATCCCTATTAATATATCCAAGGAGTATGCTTTTGCAGTGGATCCGATTGATGCTTGTACTATGCTCTAGTCGTCTTGTGCAAAATAATCGCAGTCTATTGTATTGGGCAAGTTTATTTTCTTGTAAACTATTCAGATCTAAAAACATAACGAATTCTATTTTATTTTGCTTGTTCAAGCTGTATAACTTTTGGAAATTATGTGGATTGATATCAGAGTATGTTGAGACTTAACATTGAGTAAGGCACCAAACTTAGTTTCCTTTTGTATTTATTTATGCTGACGTAGAGTATGTATTGTGGGTACCTTTTGAGTGTGAAGGTTTGGGCAATCCCAAGTTCCTGCAGCCGGAGTGGGAGGAGAAAGAGGAGGAGGGGTCAGTGCCTCTCAGAAATTGACAACAGATGATGCCTTAACATATCTCAAGGAAGTCAAGGACATGTTTCAAGATCAAAGGGAGAAGTATGACATGTTCTTGGAGGTCATGAAAGATTTCAAGGCTCAAAGGTAGTGTCAACAGCCCTAGCAGATTTTTGAGCGCCGAGAACTAATGAGCAACAGTTTGATGCGTTTCTTCACGTTTGCAGAACTGATACTGTAGGTGTCATAGCTAGAGTAAAGGAACTGTTCAAGGGGCATAACAATTTAATTTTGGGCTTCAATACATTCTTACCAAAAGGGTATGAGATAACTTTGGATGAGGATGAAGCTCCTACTAAGAGGACAGTTGAGTTTGAGGAAGCTATTAGTTTTGTAAACAAGATAAAGGTAATTTATTTGCTTATTTCTTGTTTAATTCAGCGCGTGCATCGGATCCTAATTAGTTTTTGTTAAACTGCAGAAACGTTTCCAAAAAGATGAACATGTTTATAAATCATTTCTAGAGATTTTGAATATGTACCGGAAGGAGCACAAGGATATAAATGAGGTCTACAGCGAGGTAAGCTTGTTACATGTGGAATTTTTTATATCTGTGGCTATTGATTTTTGGAGTTTTCTTTTCATCTAACTTTCCCTATCTTTTTTTCTTTTTTTTTGGCTTGTCTCTGTCATCTGCTTTAGGTAGCTTCTCTTTTCGAGCACCATCCAGACTTGCTGGAGGAATTCACAAGATTTTTACCCGATAATTCTGCGACATCTTTGGCACATAGTATCCCATATAGTCAGAATTCACTGCAGCATTATACTGAGCGGAATATGGCCACACCTGCAATGCGGCAAATGCATAGTGACAAGGTAGTTGCTCAATCTTATTGACAATTCTTATGTTATCTTTCTGGGGAATTTGAGGACAAGGATTTTATTCCTATCTTTTTGTCAGCAAAACCATCGTCGGGATAGGATTATTGCTTCAGATGCTGATCGTGATCTTAGTGTTGATCGTCCTGATGTGGAAGATGAGAAATCTATGATAAAGGTACAGAGGGACCAGAAAAAGCGTCTTGAGAGGGATAACCGAGATAGGATAAATCGTGAACAGGATGATAGAGAGTCTGGACATGATAATAAGGATCTCCACTTGCAGAGGTCTTCCGACAAAAGGAAATCTGCCAGGAAAGTTGAAGGGTTTGGAATGAATGCGAATGTCCCATTTGCTGATGACAAAAATGCCTTGAAGAGTGAGTCGATCATGAAACTAGACGGTATACTGTATGTCCACTATGAGTATCTGCATTTTTTCTTGTCTAATTCCATACATGGCATTTTGGGTGGATCTTATGTTTATGTATGCCTGCACAAAACATTTGCACATACATGCAGATAGTTTTTTTGTCTTCATTTCTGAATGCTTGACTGTAAAGATTTAATTTGACTAATAAAAAATCCTCGATCAGATTTGCAATTATCGGTTCCTGATCTGCTTCTGTTGTGCTCTCTTCTTGCCTGTTTCCTTTCATTGTATTTCACCATTAGCTGTTGGTTTGTCATGGTGGCACTACATATGGTAGTTTCGTATAGTATTGTAGCTAGGCATATCATCGTTTATGCATGTGTATACTTCAATATGCTCATCATATTTAGGAAATAGATAATTTGGGCTGTACCTAATAGTAGGCTTTCCCGTATCTTTATTGGTATAATTAGTGATTTTTCCTTTTTTTATTTTTTTCAGCAATTGAAGAATAATGAAAATCCCCATTTTACATATGCCTTTGATTAAAGTGAATATATTTAACTATTGTTTTAGTTTTGTATTGCTTGCTATAGCAGTTGTTCATCTTGATGATGAGAAATTATTTGCTGCTTGTCTTTCATCCTTCATTTACATATGCAGTTCTCAAATATTGTGCAGGTATGTACAACGAAGGGTTTATTTTCTGTGAAAAGGTTAAGGAGCGATTGGACAGCTCAGATGATTACCAGGCATTTCTGAAGTGTCTCCACATGTATAGCAATGGAATAATTAAAAGAACTGACTTGCAATGTTTGGTAGGCTGTCTAAGCATCTGTTGTACTCTTTAATTGTATGATCACTGGTTTTATTAAAAATATCAATATGTTTGATGGATCAAGCCATCACTCTGTTTAAGGATGTCAGGTGATCCTACTTATGAGCTAATCCATCTTTTAGTGTCTTTTTCTTTATCTTTTGAAATAGACGATTCTTCCTCATAATCCACGCAGACTGTTTTTGTCGCAATCTTTCTGAAGCTATTAGCTCCTTGATGGATCTGTTGAACTGTTTATGGCCTTTTGCTAGTTCACTTCCTAGATGGACTTCATACTTTGGCCCTGCTAGTTTTTGTTGTAACTAAACCATTTGGTTTTTGATAGTGAATTTGGGGAAAATGAATGTTTCTCAAGATATCTTTTTGAAGACTCGGAAGTATTTAAAATTTTTAATTTGGCAGGCAAAATCCTTACGGAGGAAACTTTTACTTCATAAATAGAGCCCAATGAGAGTCACTATTGTCTTCATCACTTTCATTTGACTGAAATGTAATCGTATTTCATCTTTTGTGTTTTGGTACAAATTTTTCCAGGTGACAGATTTACTGGGAAAGTTTCCAGATCTCATGGATGAATTCAATGATTTTCTGGAACGCTGTGAAAACATTGGTATTGACTGAGATATTGTTCATAAGTTGGGTGGTTTATTCTTTTCTCACTTCACATTAATTGTCTTAATGACTGATGTCCTTGCAGATGGCTTTCTGGCTGGTGTCATGAGTAAGAGTAAGTAAAACTACCCTTTCATATCTTTTGCCTGAAAGTCAGCCTTCAAAATACTTCTTTGTCCTTTCTGAGTGATTTCCCTTTAACTTTTCTACATATATTGGTGTGAGGTGGTCCATTGACCATTATCAATTGCTATATGTTGGAATCATGTGAAATATTTTTCCTTATGGAAAATAATCTAATATAGCTATTTTACCACTTGTAGAGTCACTCTCCGATGGTCGTGTACCCAGATCAGTGAAGGCAGAGGATAAAGATAAAGAACAGAAGCGTGAACCTGAAGGAACAAAGGACAAGGAAAGACAAAAGGAGAAGTACATGTGGAAATCCATTCAAGAACTTGACCTCTCTGACTGTCAACGTTGTACTCCGAGCTACCGTCTTCTGCCAGACGATGTAAGTTTTTTGTTAGTTTGCATTTGGTTGCATTGTTGGTGAGGGTTGCTTGTTCATTATTTATATGGCTCTTATTTTCAGCAATGACCTTTTGTCTTTTTTAATCGATATGGAGATCCCTATATTTATATATAATGTTGTTTCTCATTCCGCTTCTACAGTTTTTCCTGATACATTGATAACTCTTTGGAAATCTCTATTTTTGGATTTTGAAAGGTTTGTAGTTTGTTGCTTGCTTTGCTTATTCCATATCTTCTGGGCTTTCAGCCTTTGAGTAAGGAGTATAATTCGTAGTAAGACCTTAGGAAGTATTAGTGTGAAAATGGATTTCATTTTGGAATAGTGCGTGAAGATTAGTTCTCATCTAACATGTTATATGTAATTTTCCTCGACATGTAACACAACAACCTCGTGCTTTTTTTATTTTTGGTTTCTGGGAGTCATGTACTTTTGTGCTTGCATCATGTTGTGTTTTTCTCATGTTCTTGGAGAGGTTGTAAAGAGAGATTAATTTCCTAGCAAATAATTTTCTCAATAAAAAATCTTTCCATGTAGATCTTCTTTTTACCACCGATAAGAGAGTAATGTTCTATATGGGATACTTGATCCTTGCTGTACTGCTTTGCAGTATCCAATACCTTCTGCAAGCCAGCGATCGAAGCTTGGTGCGCAAGTACTGAATGATCACTGGGTGTCAGTCACGTCAGGTAGTGAGGATTACTCTTTCAAACATATGCGAAGGAATCAATATGAAGAGAGCTTGTTCAGATGTGAAGATGATAGGTAGAGCATTTCTTGTCGTGGTTGAGCTTATTTTTTCTCTTTATTTTTCTATGTTGTACTAGTCAAGGATATTTCAATTTGGCATGTACATCAGCACGCGTCTGTTTTCCCCTTTTCTTTATAGATTATAGTATGGCTACTTCATTTCACTGTGCATGTATCATGTTTAAATCGGTTAATATTTAATTAAAGGTTGTGGCTTCTTAACGACTCGTTGCAACTTACTGTAGATTTGAACTGGACATGCTACTGGAATCTGTGAGCTCAACTTCTAAGCGTGCAGAGGAGCTTCTGAATAACATCAGCGAGAACATACACACTATGGAGACTCCTTTCCATGTTGAGAATTATTTTACTGGTCTGTATTTAGGTGTAAACTGTTCATTAAATATTTGAATTTAGTGCCTCCTAACTGAGGTTTGTGTACAACTGAATCACATAAGTCTCATATGTTGCATTTTTTCAGCTCTTAACTTAAGATGCATTGAACGTCTATATGGTGACCACGGCCTGGATGTACTGGAGATTCTTCGGAAAAACCCAACTCTTGCATTGCCTGTCATACTGATTCGCCTTAAACAGAAGCAGGAGGAGTGGACAAAGTGTCGTTCAGATTTCAACAAGGTTTGGGCTGATATATATGCCAAAAACCACTACAAATCACTTGATCACCGCAGCTTCTACTTTAAGCAGCAGGATTCCAAGAACTTGAGCACAAAATGTAAGCTTAATTGATTCTGTAGAAATTCTCATGGGGACATTAGACGTAATTCTCATCAAAATAGATGCGTCTCTTTGATTTCTTGTTCTTACCCCTTTTTCACACCATCAGCAGGCTTGCTATTGGTAACATTCATCCCTTTCTTTGAAAACTATTTAGGGTGTGTGGGTCTTCTTGTGTTTAATGTCTCTTTATTCATGCTTATTCTCTTGCCTTTATAATGTATACAACTTTGATGTGCAGCTCTGGTTGCTGAGATCAGAGAAATGAAAGAGAAGAGGCAAAAAGAAGATGATAGTATCCTCGCCATTGCAGCTGCAAATAGGCAGCCTATTGTTCCCCATTTTGAATACTTATTCTCTGATGGTAGCATTCATGAAGACTTGCACAAACTTGTTAAGTACTCATGTGAAGAGGTTTGCTCCACCAAAGAACAGTTAAATAAAGTTATGCGGCTATGGACTACATTTCTGGAGTCAATGCTGAGTATTCCTTGTAGGTCCCACAAGAAAGGGGGTGCTGAAGTTGTTGGCAAACCCATTTCTGGTGCTAGAATTGTCACTCCATCAAAGGGAGTTGAAATTAATGGAAGTCCAGAAGCTAATGGTACTAAAGCAGATCTAAAGCATCTAAAGCCTGTGGACAGTAGGACAGAGAATATTTCATCCGGATTGGCAAGTACTTCCGGGACAAACTTGCCAAATGGAAACATGTCAACCAAAGAGAATAGTTGCCTAGATCCAGAGCATGCCCGTGGGGATTATTCTAGACGCTATTGTTATTTTACAGTGAGTAATGCAGTGACTGAGGAAATGTCTAGGTTGAAGATAGAAGCTGTGTCTGGCGAACCAGCCACTGGCAGTGCGAAGCTTGCTACCTCAGAAAATTGTTTTGGACGAGTTAAAATGCAAGCGATGTCAGGTCTGAGAGATGGATTAATGACATGTATGATATTGCATGACCTAACCGTTAACTGATAGCGATGCCTTAATAATGACTTTTTTTTGTTATTTTAGGGGGTGATGTGCCACCATGTAATCCTAGCAATGGTGCCATTGAGGACCGAAAGGCTGATGTTCTTCCCTTACTGGAGGTATGAGCTTCTGCCCTTTCAGGCATTCCATAGTGTAATTACCAGTGTTAGAGTTGAATGCATTGACTCTGTGGACTACATGCCTCAATGAATGATTCTCCTTTTTATTTTTATTTTAAATGGCTATTTATAGCTAATTTGGTGCTTCAGGCTGGTACTGTTGCAAAAGTTGCTGGGAGTGGATTGCTTGAGGAAGGCACAAAAGCCAACAGATACAATGGAGATTCTTTTGGGTCCTCTAAAATTGAAAAAGAAGAAGGTGAATTATCTCCAGTTGCTGACTACGAGGAAGACAACTCTGTTGCTGATAGAGATGATGGAGCGAAGGTTCTGCCTAAGGCGAATTGCCATGCAGATGACGGAGAGAACCACTCTGTTGGTGGGGAACCGGCATTTAACCAGGATGGTGGGAGAGGAAATCATGCAGACGAGGAAGACAGTGATGATGTTTCTGAAACTGGTGATGTATCGGGTAGCAATTCTGCTGGTGATGAGTGCTCTCATGAAGAGAATGAAGAGGAGGAAGATGTGGATCATGACGATGATGGTAAGGCTGAGAGTGAGGATGAGGCGGAGGGTACATCTGATGCACCTCGCAATGGAGACTCTGCTTCGTTGCCACTGTCAGAACGTTTCCTTTCTTCAGTGAAGCCCCTTTCAAAGCGTGTGCAAGCTGTTCTACCTGCAGAGAGGAAGTGTTCCCAGATATTCTATGGAAATGATGATTTCTATGTGCTTTTTAGGCTTCATCAAGTAAGGCTGTTTGAACTTTGGTTTTGCAGTTTGTTTATTCTTCTATGCAGCCACTGAATCCATTGAACATCCTTGGAAAATCAGATTCTCTACGAAAGAATTTTATCAGCAAAGACGAACTCAATAAACACCGATAGACGCAGAATTTTGGAGGATATTGGTTCTACAGATCCTTATGCCAGGTCTAGTAGTAATTACCTATTGAATTATTGTCAGAATAGATAGATTCTCCTTACATCATAGTTATTACATTTCGCAGGTTTATGAGTGTCCTGTACAACCTGCTTGATGGGACCATTGATAATGCGAAATTTGAAGACGAATGCAGAGATATAATTGGAAATCAGTCTTATGTGCTCTTTACATTGGACAAGTTGATATATAAGCTTGTGAAGCAGGTCAGCTGTCTCGTAGATACATACGGACATCTTTCTTTTTCAACATTGAGTTCACTCGTCAGAGTTTTTAGAAGTATTTTGAATGGCAATTTTTCTTGCAGCTTCAATTAGTTGCTTCTGATGATATGGACAATAAGCTTCTTCAATTGTACGATTACGAGAAATCACGGAAAAGCGCGAGGTTTGTTGATCCAGTGTATTATGAGAATGCACGTATCTTCCTCCATGACGAGAACATATACAGAATGGAATTTGTAAGTTCACTTATGTGGATGACATGGTTTTCAACAACTTGTCTGGTGAACTTTCTGTTTCTTTTGTCCCCTTCTTGGTATCCATTACTTTTTCTGTTCCTTTTGCAGTCATTTGCTGCCGCTTCTTTGTCCATTCAGCTGATGGACAATCTGAATGAAAAGCCGGAAGTGTTTGCGGTTTGCATAGACCCTAATTTTGGTGCTTATCTGCACAGTGAATATCTGATAGCCTCTCCTATCAGAAAGGAGCCACATGACATTTTTCTTTCAAGGTGGGTATAACTCTTAAAACTCGCAAATGTAGAACTCCCGAGAAGAAATAGAATTCTTTAAATTTCAGCATCATCAAGAGGTTTTTTCTAAATCAGTTAGGGGACCCATTACTCTGGTTTTCAAACATTGTTTCTAGACTTTAGTTTGATGTACCATTTAGGCACAGCAAATGCAGAGAAGTATTTGATTAAGAACGTGATTATGGAATAGGTGGAGACTTGCGGGACAGTTCTTTGTTTTTCTTTACTCTTTTCTGTAAGGAGCATGGAAGCTTTTGAAATAAATACTTATGGAGTTTGATGTTTTACCCACGTTTGTTTTCTCAACATGCAACGTATGTTCTCAATTTTTCAAGCACATCCCATCAGCACATCATGCCCACTTGTCGCATGGGAACAAGTATCTAGTGATCTATGCCTTCTAGCATGTAACTCGCTGTTGATATACACAGGAACAAACGTAAATATGCTGGGCTGGATGAAAATTCTGCATTCTGTATGGCCTTGGAGGGCGTACGAGTAGTTAATGGTCTGGAATGCAAAGTGGCTTGCATCTCATCAAAGGTTCTGATGACTTTATCTCTCTAGAGGATGTAATATGTTGCTGTCTTTGGTTGATATTTATCTAAGCCAGAAAAAGGATTTCTTATATGAAGCACTTGTAGTTGAAATCTCTGCTGTGTTAAAGGGACAAGACTTGCCTGGTCTTTGTTTTGCCTACTTAGATTTATTCATGTGTAAACTGCTCGATTGTGTGCCCTTTTAACAATCGAGAAAGATCATGATGATACAAAGTTCTTCTCGATTTTGTGCCCTTTTAAGAATATTATCCTGTTTAGAAAATAATGATGAGAAGAGTGCAGATTCTACTTTTAACAAGCTTAAATATCTCTTTCGTCCCTTGTTCTGATCATTTTCTGATATTCAAAGTGTTTAATGACAGACCTCTTATGTCCTGGACACTGAAGATTTCCTTTTCCGGTGGAGAAGGAGGAGGAAAAGCCCGCCCGCGGTTCGATCTTCGTCTCGTTCCCAAGAAAAGGTACAAAGGTTCCACAGAATTTTATCGACAAAGTAGAAGCACAAATGTCACAGCAGAAGCTAAGTAAAGATGGCGAAAGATTAGTATGTCAGAAACTTTGGTTCATTCTGTGCACGGCATCGTCTCTTCTTTCTATCAACAAAGTCATCCGAGGAAAGCCTCGGTAATCGACTTCGTCGTGGGTAGAAGAGAACACTAACTTGGCGACGGCTACGGTGGTTTCCTTTGGGCAATACAATCTAGCTGACATACTTGGGGTGTTCGTCACTTGACCCGTCTGACGAACCGTGAGCTAAAAATGGCCAACTCTGTCTCTTGTCTGGCGTCCCTCGGCAAGCTGTGTATATAGTGTTGTATGTCACATGGTCGAGATGTAGCATCATAAAACTATGTCCGAGTCGGAGCTGCTCTTGCTCTTGGCTGATAAACTCGTGTCGCGAAAGATGACTGACTATTGGGTAAATGCTGGCAACTTTCTGTAATCACATACTAAACTTTGGATTGACAATGGTAATAAAATTTTATTTAGTTTTTTTTCTCCCCTCGGCATAACGGTTCGCCTTCGATATTTTATCCGATTTTTGTTTTGTTTGCACTATTGTAGAATGTTACATCAAACCTTGCAGAACTTGTAACCATAAATTACCCTGTTACAGGTTTCAAAATTGATTTTAGGGTTTATTCAGGTTCTACCTATATTATTAATTTAAAGATTACAGTGAATCATTACATTTAATGATCACTATTTGCTACTACAATCCACTGACCACAACGTACATTTAAATACAAAGATTAAGAAGCATTAATAAAGTAAAAAGCCTTAGTCATGAAACGGAAGCTCGGATTAGCGGTTTCAGATTATATATTTATTATCGGACGCCGTGGAATACCGCATAATCGTATGAAGACATAGATTAAGAAAAACACACAAATTTGTTTCGGGTTCCAAATTTCACCTACCTAGAGCCTGGAACTATCTTGTATACCTTGGAACCGGTTCGATTTTCAGATTTCAGGTTCTATCCTAAAACCATGCTCGCCCTCAGTTTAAACCGCCGACTCTGCGTTTGGGCCCTTGGGGCCCTGAAAGGCAGCAGAGCCGAGGTACAACGAGGCCGGGCCCGGGTCGGGCTGAGCCAGTTTAGTTCGGGTCACGTAAACTGAAAAACGTAAAACGCGTAGATTCGGCTGCGCATCGGAACCCCACTTATCAAAAACCTTTCGACTTCCTCATCGGAAACCCTAACGATTGGATTGCGCATTCCCCGGGCGATTTCTCCGCTTGTCCGGACCGTTCGTTCTTCATTCCACAAATCACGTCCGGCCGAAGAGATCCGAACGCGGCCTCGATCCAGGGGCGCGCACGCTCTGACTTCCGTGATTTGTGAAGGAAGAACGAGCAAGCTGAACAACCGAAGGAGTCCCCCGACGAAATGTGCTCGACGAGAAGTTGCGTGCCGACGGTGATGGTGCTTCCGAGACAAGGTGATGCATCGGGTAGTGTTCTGCGGGTGTGACGCGTGCGTACGAAGGGAAGATCTGGATCGCTGTGGTAAGGGTAAGGCTGATACTGAAGATGAGACAGAGAGCGCGTCTGATGTCGCCACCGCCAGAACGCTCGCTCTTCAGTGAAGCCCACCCTTTTGAAAGCGTGCGCAGGCTTTTCTATACCTCCGCAGAGGAAATATTCGCATGTTGAATTCTGCGTGCTTTCGCAGGCTTCTTCAAGTAAGGCTGAACTATGGCTCTGCAGTTTGCTTATTCTTCTGTGCGGCTGCTGAATCCGTTCGACAACCAGATTCCCTACGGAAGCAGTTTATCAGCGACGGCGATGAACTCGATAGAGGCTGCAGATGCAGAATTTCGGAGGATGTCGGTTTTACAGGTACACATGCCGGGTTGTCAGAGTAGATAGATTCTTCTCATGTTATGTTTATTGCACTCTGCAGGTTTATCAGTGTCCTGTACTATGACCTGCTTGATGGGACCATTGGCAATGCGAAATTTTAGGAATTCGATACGGGATGGGAAGAGAGTGCACTTACGCGGCAATGTTGCGGGTTTCTTGATTCCTTTCCTCGAAGGAGCATGGGTGCTTTTGAAATGAATACTATGTGTTTTTTGTTCCTCAAACATGGTTCCTCAATTTTACTAGCACATTATACCCCCTCGTCGCTTGTAAACAAGGAGCCATAACTTAGCGTGTAGCTCACTGCTGATATCCCGCAAGAACGAGTGTAAATATGCTGGTGTGCATGAAAATTCGGTGTTGTGTATGGCCTTGGGGGGCATTCAAGTGGTTAATGGCCTGGAATGGAAAATAGCTCGTAACTCATCAAAGGTGCTGATTGCTTTATGATACAGCGTCTGCTTTGGTTGTGTGCTTTGTCAAGTGTATTATCACGTCTAGATAAGAAGAGTGCACATTCTATTTCAAATGCGCTTAAAGGTTGTTTCTTTTTTCCATCCCTTGTTTGATCTCTTTCTTCTATTACAAGTATTTAACTGCAGACCTGATATGTCCTGCACAATGAAGATTTCCTTTTCCAGCGGAGAAGTAGAAGAAAAGACTCGTCAGGGGTTTGATCTTCATGTCGTTATCAAGAAAAGGTTCAAAGGTTCCGCGATTTTACCCCAAAGTAGCAGCCACGCATTACGGCAGGAGCTTGTAAGATGACACGAGATTATTATGTTGAATACCCCGGTAAATTCAGTTCACGTTATCGTCTCTTCTTTCTATCGACAAATTCATCCAGGAAAACCTGGGTGGTCGACTTTGTTGTGGGTAGAAGAGGATACCGACAGGTGAGATCTATGGTATTTTCCTCGACAACACTGTCTTGCTGCAAAGATCTTTTCAGTAAGCATCCGTGTGCCGGTCTCGTCATTTTACTGCCCCTTTAATGAACTGTGAGCTGGAATTCCCACGGTTTCACATCTCATGTCGCTCAGTGTTAATCTGCTACGGTTGTGTATATAATGTCGTACTTGTATGTTGCATGGTCAAGATGTAGTGCCTCGTACTCATAAACTTTGTCTGAGTAAGAGCTGCACTTGACCCTTCATTTTTACAGTCAAGAGAGAATGAACTCGATAGAGGCTGTAGACGCAGAATTTCGGAGGATGTTGGTTTTACAGGTACACATGCCAGGTTGTCAAAGTAGATAAATTCTCCTTATGTTATGTTTATTACACTTTGCAGGTTTATGAGTGTCCTGTACTATGACCTGCTCGATGGGACCATTGGTAATGCGAAATTTTAGGATGAATTCAGAGAAGAACCTGAACTGTCTGCGGTTTCCGCAGATCGTAATTTTGCTGCTTATCTGCACAATAATTATCCAATAACCTCTCCTATCAGAAAAGAGCCACATGAAAAACTTCTTGCAAGGTGGTTATATATCCTAAAACTCACAAATGTAGAACTGCTCAGAAAAGAGTGGAAATATAATACCCCTTGTAACTTTTGAGCATTATCTAGAAGTTTATTAAATCAGTTGAGGACCCAGTACTCTGGCCCTCCTATGTTGTCTCTAGATTGTTATTTGATGTACCATTTAGGCATAGCAAATGCAGGGAAGTATTTGATTGGGAATTCGATACGGGATGGGAAGAGAGTGCACTTACGCGGCAATGTTGCGTGTTTCTTGATTCCTTTCCTCGAAGGAGCATGGGTGCTTTTGAAATGAATATTATGTATTTTTTGTTCCTCAAACATGGTTCCTCAATTTTACTAGCACATTATACCCCCTCGTCGCTTGTAAACAAGGAGCCATAACTTAGCGTGTAGCTCACTGCTGATATCCCGCAAGAACGAGCATAAATATGCTGGTGTGCATGAAAATTCGGTGTTGTGTATGGCCTTGGGGGGCATTCAAGTGGTTAATGGCCTGGAATGGAAAATAGCTCGTAACTCATCAAAGGTGCTGATTGCTTTATGATACAGCGTCTGCTTTGGTTGTGTGCTTTGTCAAGTGTATTATCTCATCTAGATAAGAAGAGTGCACATTCTATTTCAAATGCGCTTAAAGGTTGTTTCTTTTTTCCATCCCTTGTTTGATCACTTTCTTCTATTACAAGAATTTAACTGCAGACGTGATATCTCCTGCTCAATGAAGATTTCCTTTTCCAGCGGAGAAGTAGAAGAAAAGACTCGTCAGGGGTTCGATCTTCACGTCGTTATCAAGAAAAGGTACAAAGGCTCTGCGGTTTTATCCCCAAAGTAGCAGCCATGCATTACGGCAGGAGCTTGTAAGATGACACAAGATTATTATGTTGAATACCTTGGTCAATTCAGTTCACGTTATCATCTCTTCTTTCTATCAACAAATTCATCCAGGAAAGCCTGGGTGGTCGACTTTGTTGTGGGTAGAAGAGGATACCGACAGGTGAGATGTATGGTATTTTCCTTGACGACACTGTCATGCTGCAAAAGCTCTTTTCGGTAAACATCCGTGCGGTTGCCTGGTCATTTCACTGCCCCATCTAATGAATTGTGAGCTGGAATTGCCCCGGTTTCCCATCTCACGTCGCTCAGTGTTAATCTGCTACGGCCTTGTATATAATGTCGTACTTGTATGTTTCATGGTCAAGATGTAGTGTCTCATACTCATAAACTTTGTCTGAATAGGAGCTGCACTTGACCCTTCATTTTTACAGTCAAGAAAGAAATGACTGTTGGATGAAAATGGGGAACTTTCTTTGATCATACGCTAGCCGTTGAAATTTCTAATGGTAGTAAGATTTCTTTTGAACTGTTTGCCTTCGATATCGTCCTCGATTTTCAATTTATTGTACTGGTGTGCAAAATATTCTTGCTCCCATTTCGAAGTTGTTGATGAGAGACGTGTTATTGTTAGATTCCTAAAGAAACAGATCTGAAAGGCAAAGCCTCCGTTTGGTTAGTATAAAGCGACCGAAACGAAAGGCTGTTGTACACACGGATTTCAGACATTGATGAGATCATTCTCTTTACAGGTTCGTTGTAATTAAAGGTTGTCGATAAAATCGCACATGCTTGCATTAGCACCGGCAAAATTGTGAAAAACGCAGAAACATATCATGGTTGATTATTCAAAGTTGCCATATGGACAATAGCAGGCAAGAAATTCGACAAAATTATTCGATTCGGCGGTTCCGTTTCTCCCTGAAGAAGTTATTAGTTTGAAAAGGTCGATGTTCTTTTAACTTTTGCTTCGGACAATCTTGTGCGTGAGGGATACGGAAATGCCCATTGTGCAAAACAGGTAAGAAACAGAGGGGGAGTTCCAGATTGCATCGGTCGTTCGGTTGGGCATGATCAACGGACAACAAAGATGAAATGTCAAATGGCTGGTGGGGACGGTCTCAGGACGTTCACCGCGAACAGTCAGCCTCAGAAGGTTGACTTTTAGCAGCCGTTTGCACAACAAAGATACTTCTGCCTTTCTTCCAGTAACATGATGAAACAAAAAAATAAAAAAACAAGGAAAAAGAATATGACGTTGTACATGGGACAACAACAACACAAATGATTTTTGAACTTTGACTCAATGTGCAATATGATCTTGACATTTTAATTTATTCAATATGATCATTAGATTTTCGATACATGTTCAATTTAGTTCATAAACTATATGAAAATGCTCAATATTATCTTTTCATTAGTTCGAGTTCAAAAACATCACTGAATATTCTTGTTTAGTATAGAGATTAAATTAAGCATATATCGAAGTTCAAGGACCATATTCAACAAATTAAAAATTTACGGACCACATTGCACGTTGGACTACAATTCAGGAATCACGTTACACATTAGGTCAAAATTCAGGGACTATTTGTGTTATTTTCGCGTTGTCTGATGCACCTACGAATTCCACAAACATAAAATAAAATAAAATAAAATAGACAAGGGCAAATGGCGGGAAGCATGTGCATAGCACGCGGTAACGTGATCAGGACGCATCAGGACAACGAGCGGGGGGGTGGTGGTGATGGCCAGCAAGACGAAAGATCGGTACACCGCATGCGGTCGGGTCCGAATCACCTGCGCAGCCTCGGTCGGAACCTCGGAACACGTACGTAGACCGAGAACCGTTCCAAGAGGGGGAGCGCGCGTACGACGACGACGAGGAGGAGAAGAAGACTCCCGGAAGGTGCCACGCGGTGTGTGTTCAAATTCAACGTGCGGAATCGCGAACCCAATAAAGAAACGAAACATTAAATGATTCACGAGAAAAAGTTAGAACGTTGAAACTCTACCATGTGGCTGCGCTGAAACCGAATGCCGCGTTTCCTTACATGCCGTCACGCGTTTGCCAGCCTTCCCTTCTCCGCGTCCCCTCCCTTCCTCACCATGTTCTTATACGCATCGCAGAGATGCAGAGAACGAGAATGTCTGCCTCCTTCTTGATATTGTAATTGCAGCAGGAATCGCCGTCGACGACACCAACACCATCTCTAGGAGAGCTTCTCTCTTTCGGGTTTCGGGTTTCGGGCTTCTGAGCCTCATGAGGCCCATCTTAGCCGCGGCCGTCTGCTTCGTCTTGCTCCGGTCATGCACGTACGCGATCCGATCGCTCCCCGGTGAGCTGGGTCGAGCGGGCTCGAGCCGTGACGAGGTGCGCGCCGAGTTCTTGGAGGCGCCGGAGTATCGGAACGGGCCGGGGTGTCGGGTGTCGGATGGGGATGCGGGCGGCGGCTCGGTTTGCGACCCGTCGCTCGTCCGGATAGCGATGACTCTCGATCTCGAGTACCTGAGGGGCACGGTGGCGGCGGTGCACTCCGTCCTGAAGCACGCTTCCTGCCCTGAGAACATCTTCTTCCACTTCATTGCTTCGGCTTCGGCGAATCAGGAGAGCTTGGCGGGAATCCTCCGGTCGGCGTTTCCTTCACTCAGGTTCAAGATTTACGGCTTCGACGAGGGTTTGGTTCGTCACATGATATCCTCCTCGGTACGGCAAGCCCTGGAGAACCCGCTGAACTACGCGAGGTCCTACTTGGCGGACCTACTCGAGCCGTGCGTCGAGCGGGTGATATACTTAGACTCGGACGTCATTCTAGTCGATGACATCCTGAAACTGTGGAGCATCCCGCTAACTGGGTCGAGAGTGATTGGAGCGCCCCAGTATTGCCACGCCAACTTCACCAAGTACTTCTCGGAGGAGTTCTGGTCGGACACCGAGCTTCCCAAGGTCTTTGCTGGGAAAAGGCCGTGCTATTTCAATACGGGAGTGATGGTGATGGATTTGGGGAGGTGGAGAGAGGGTAATTACAGGAGGCGGATTGAGGGATGGATGGAGATTCAGAAGGAGAGGCGGATTTACCAGCTGGGCTCGCTGCCACCATTCTTGCTCGTGTTCGGCGGGGACGTCGAGGAGATTGATAAAAGGTGGAATCAACACGGATTGGGTGGAGACAATGTGGTGAACAGTTGCAGGAAACTCCATCCTGGCCCTGTGAGCGTATTGCATTGGAGTGGTAAAGGGAAGCCCTGGACAAGGCTTGATTTGAAGATGCCTTGTCCTGTGGACTACTTGTGGATGTCTTATGATTTGCACAGTTCGAAGGACAGTTGAACTGCGGCTCAACAATTATAATGAGCATAGACTCGTGTTTGCTATGTTCGGCTCCAGAATTGATTGATGAGATTCTTTCATTTTTATGTATATACAGGGATGTTGTAAAACTCAAAGTAGGAAATATACACAGAAGAGGTTGTCCCCCCATTACAGCTGGGGATCAACATTTTTGCTATTGCAAGATCTGGTCGTCCTTTTTCTCTTTTTCTCTATCCCTCTACAGTTTTATGATCCTTTCGTTTTTCCAGAATGTCCCATGGACCAGAAATGTTTTCATTTTTGATTCATTGATAGCCATATTCTCGGATGGCCTAGTTCGTGATTTTGACAGTCTTGCTTGATAGGACTGCTTGTTTGCATTCACAGGGCAATAACCCTTCACAAAAATTTTGGCATCTGTAATTGCAGATGGAGGCAACGAAACTTCCGTGCTGAATTCGAAGTCTGAAATCTTGCGCAGTGGGCATCCAGGACGGAATTTACCATCTAGTATCAGTAATAAACATCCCCAAGCTCTGGAGGAAAGATGTTAACTGCTGATCTGGGTCATGACTTCTGTCCAGCAATAACATCATTTATGCACTAATCAAAATCGAGAACAGTTGTTGTGAATTCAGTAAGCCCTGATGAAAAATGATCAATAAGTTTGAATCAAGAACAAAGTGCAGCATTAAAATGGATCAATTCATTCAGCAACTGCACACTCGCATTAGTTCATTCAATTGTCGAGACAATTATCCAGTCATGGATCTGGACAATGCCTCAGCATCCTGCCACTAATCTGGACGTTACAGAAATATATCCAGACTTAGATTTAAATGGGTTAGAAACAGCGAAATTATGACTATACAGTTGGAACATCGAGAGCGTGATCCAACAAGAAGCCATATCCGTTGTCCTCTTCTAAGGGAACTGTATCAAAGAGCTGGAACTAAAAACAAATCCTCGGACAAATGGTTAAGCATCTGTATTCTTCTGTACTTGATCATCTTGCAAGGAACCGAGTGATCAGGACACTTGTGGTATCTTTGTGTTCCCAGCAACTTCAGTGTACCATAACTTCCATGCCTCCATGTAATGTGAAAAGAGGTCCCTCAAAGCTGCAACAGCATCAATAAGAGCCATCAGGCATGTTGTGCAGTTAGCTTATGTGTAAATAAAAAACTACTATCGGAATGGCTGCCCTCTGAAGGACAAACCAGACCCTCATTTTGTGAGCATTCAGTTGGCCTATTTGACGGAAGGGGTCAAGGTAATGAAATAATGGCTTGATAAAGCAGAAATTGACATAATAAGACTGCATCTTCGGTCCAAAAAAAAAAAAAAGACTGCATCTATGCAAGAAAATTCCTAAACATGAAAATCCAGAAACTTGAGGTGAAACAGTCAGATACCTTGATTATGATATTGAGGACGATGAGTAGATGCAAGTGTCTCCCAGTCATAATCCTGCTTCACAGACTTTGGTGCAAAATTTACTGCTTTGGGCAAACACACAGGAGCAAATGGGCCATATACATAACCCCTCGAGCCATTGTCTGAATGGCACTCTTGTTCACACCTTTCATGCTTGTTTTCTGAATCTTGTTTGATGAGAACCACCTTTTTTACTGGGTCACATGATTTTGTATTGATCGAAGAATCCACCTTACTTCTCTTTAGAGTTTGATTTGTAATCTCAACGCCAAAGAGTCTCTTCCTATATTGATTCAGCTCTGAAGAATTAGCATCAGTATTCCCACATTTTTCACTCCATCCTAGCCATCTGAATGCTGGTTTCCTAGTTTCAGGGTGAGGTGTCTGCAAGTTAACCATTAACCAAGCAAACAATAAGTCAGAGAATACAGAAAAAGCATTGACTTGCATTTCATCTCACGGAGGCTCTCCAATATTTACCTTCTCAATCAGATTCATGGATGAAAAAACATTGGCAATGTCATACAGTCGTCTGATCTTTGCTGCAAAATAGTGTTGAAAGTGTCAGTCACAAGCTCACTTTTCCTTCCTTGCTTCAATTAACAAGTCAAGAATGGGATTTTAATTACTTCTCATAGCTGTTGAATTGTTGTTGTCACCTAGCAATGCCGCAGCAGCAGTATCAAGAGAGATCAAATCCACCTAGCATCAAGGAATAATGCACAATGAAGAAAACATGAATGATAGAAGAAAGAAATAGGAGCACCAAAAGGTTCACTCACATTGGAACAAAGAAAAAGCTTCACGAAGTTCTGAGTAAGAAGGGCCAATGACTTTTCTCTCCTGTTTTCAGCAGAAAGAGGAGCTGGAGATCTCTCTTTCCTATTGTCTGCACAAGCAACCATTCATTCTTTCGTGATTAACAACAACAATTCATATAAAATCCACCTAATTCAATGTAAGCATAGTCGTGGTCTTTAATAACTGGCTGTCTAAAGTGATTTGAGTCTCGAGATGATCAAATAGAAAAAGAATAACAAAAAAATAGAGAACTAAAATTACCAGATTTGGACGATGCTGAAGAGATATCTTGCATCTCAAATTTGAGATCCAAACACCCTTCATTTTCAGTGTCGTTAGAAACCTAACCATTCAAAATATTTAGCATGAGTCATTTGAATGATGCCATAGCTTTCAAATTAGCTCTGAGGAGCAAGACTGAATATAGTCTGAGGCGTATGCATAATGTCACATGTTCAATTCACAAACAATCGAAAGGTAAAACGAGGCATTAGTGCTGATAACATATTTTTCTTTCATATTTGGAAGAATCGACCGGACAAAACCTAAATTAAGACATCCGTACTCACGAGCAAGAACGAATCTGAGTTCAGGCTACTCGAAGAACATGGCGAAATCGAAAAAATGGAATGAACTCCAACCGGGCAGTACCTTTGCCGAGTCCCCACAATTTGAGCTGTCGAAGTTCTCTCTCAAACCTTCTTCCTGGCCACCGTAACCACATTCAAACCATCAATCTGACTTCTCAAAGGGTTAAAACTACTATAGCAATATGTATTCGGGAGCTAAATTCACACCTTGAGCACCTCCAAGGCCTTGGGGATCGCTCTGAAACCCTTCCATGAATACTGGTTCTTCGCTTTCCTCGCCACGACCTGCACAAATCGGAAACTCAAATCAACCTCGGCAACGCGACATAAGCTGGAGGGGAATGTCACTTCAAATCCAATCTAAAACAGTCGTCAGGTTTGAAATCTCACGCCGACGCTTTCCAGTATGTTCACCACATCATAGATTCGCCTCCGCTCCACTCCTGCTCATTCAGAAGCAAACTTTCTTAGCACATCTTAGCTTCGCAAAAAAGAAAGAAAGAAGGAAAAAAAATCAGGGCCTATCGGAAACCCGCCCGTCTCGCGAGATCAGAGCGGGCAAAGAGAAGGGAAGGAAGGAAGGAAGCAAGCACGCACCTAGCTTGAGCGCAGCATCGTCGAGACCGATCACCTCGACGCCGTCTCTATTGTACAGCCTCAGGAAACTGGCAATCCAAAACAAAACAAACCCAGACCGCAAAAGGGGAATAAGGGAAAGATTTTGGACCAAGACCCAGATCAGGTCACGGGGGAGGAGGGAGGATCGGACTGGAAAGGAGGAGGCTTTCGCGGGTGGGGGAGGGGGAAGGCGAGGGGGAGGGGGAAACATACTTGGAGCAGAGGACGCCGAGCGACTTGTCCTTGCGGCAATACAGATGCTGCCTGGAATCGAGCAGCTCCCCGGATCCCGCCGCCGAAGCGCCGTCGCGGCAAGCCGGCCCGTCCACGTTGGCCACCAGCTCCATCGCGACGGCTTCTCGCGATGTCTCTCTCGCTCTCTCCCGGGCGTCCGTGCTTCGGGATGTGCGTGTGCGGAGTTCGATGGTGGTATGAAGAGGAGGGACCGTTGAGGAGGACGAAGGAGGGAGGAAGGGAGGGAGAGCCCTTTTTTTTGGAGGGGAGGGGAGGAGGGGTGTGGCGATGGCGTGGCGGGTTTGAATTTTCGAAAGCTTTGGATCTGAGGGAAGGGGGGGGGAGGAGGAGGGACGAGCGCAGGCGAGGATTCGTTTTTGCGTTTGCATGGCGCGGGAGTTTGAATTGTGTCCGGGGTGGGCGGCTTCGAAGGAGCGGTTGCGCGTGCTTTTACTCCTCTGCCCTCGCGCGCTTGCGCATACCCCCCCGCGGGGGGGACGGGCGAGTCGGTAATTTCGCACCTCCCCCACCCCGCCCCCCCCAGCCTGAGAATCGTGGTTTCTTTTAATCGTGTCTTTTTTGAAGGGGCGCCTGCCCGCCCGCCCGCCTGCTGCAGGTATGGGGGGGCCTCTGGGCAAACCCAGCCGCTCGGCAATAATTAATTGATTAATCGAGATTCTTTTCCTAATTAGCTAGTGATTTATTTTGAGTAATCTTCACGTTTTGCTCTTTCCGGCGACGCCGAGCGCGCCCCGAAATCGTTTGGATCGACTTGCGAGCGATATCATTGCCGTTTTCGTCCCCTCCCTCTCTCTCTCCCTTCTTTTTTCCCTCCTTTTTTTCGAGTTGCCGAAAAATGGCTAACTTTCGAATGGCTGTTGTGATGGTTTTAGCCTGCCTTCTCTTCTTCCTCCGCCTTAGCGGTGGGCATCGGTTTTGGGTAGGCCTTGGCATTGGACCGAACCGACCATGCTCGGCCGATCATGGTCCGGTTCTCTCTTTTCGCTCTTGCATTGCATCTTATTGCATCTTGTTGCCGCCCCCAGTTCCTTGCTTGTCATGCTAAGGAGTTTCGCAGCTACTTCATCGTACGTGGACACGACAAAGTTACAAATCTCTTTGGCTAAATAGAGAAAGTTGCGATGGTATACAGGAAGGGGAGTCGCTAAAAAAAGAAAGAATATGCCAAAAATGTGTTTTTTTGAGAGACAAGAAGTTGATGGGTGCCGCTCATACATTTTCTGATCTGTTTAGTAGATAACTGTGTTTATTAATGATGGAGTATTGAAGCATTGAGATCGTGTCGGCCGGTTCCTGAATAGACCTAAGAACTAGACCAGATCGATAGGTTCAATTCCAAATTTTACAGGGTAAGTTTTAAACTCTATAAACTGGAGACCGGTCCTAACAATGTTTGCTTGTTGGAATTGGCCAAGCTCCTCGTGAATATTCTCAAGAATAGGAGCAGTGACCCAGTTCAGAGGCTCCTCGTGCTTTCTTTATAGACCCAAGCTTTCTCCTTTGCCAATAAAACAGTATTCCACACGGCAAGAGCTTCCGCTGCATCAATGGGTTCTGCGGGTATCCTCTCTCCTTTGTCTCCAAATAGCATGCCATTAGAGTCCCTATCATTGACAAAGACCCCCATCACTGTTCAGTTTAACCCCTTCAGGGGGTTTCTGCCACTTATGGTCATCATGGACAGATGAATCACTCTTCACTTCAACAGGGACAACAGTAGAGATCCTAACAGATTCATCAAAGGGGCAATCAGCATTCTCAAAACAACATTCTCATGGGTTTGGAATTTTTCCATTAAACACCATCTCATTCCTTCGTTTCCAGATATGTCAGCAGCGAAAAAGCAATCTTTGTCAGCAATTTCTGTTTATCTGAAGCGGATTGTTCTGCCACAACCTCCCCCTGCACACCCTTAAAATTTTTATTTTTATTTTTTTTGCTCCATTTTCAGCTCCATTTACAGGATAATCCTTTCTTTTCAGAGAGAGATTCCATCAATGCCTGAGCCAATTGTACAGGCACCACAGCTCCAGCATTCACCTCACCCTCCGGATCAACATCCGCTCCTCTCTGCGCACCAGGACATTCAACAAAGTATCTATTCTCGGCAACCTCCTTCTCACTATCTTCCTTCATCATGGTAATAGGGTTGAGATCAGGACAATTAATTGGTTCGACAAGCAGGAGGATTAGAGGATTTGGATGAGTGAGAGGCAGTGAGGGCCAGTAGATGATAAGGGATTGAGGAAGTATTAGAAGTGGCGGAAGTAGGGGTAACCTCATTAAAAAGCTCCTCTTGAGTAAGTATTTTCTCAAGATGAGGCTTAGAATTGGGTTTTGGTTGGATATTTGGGTGGGCTTTACGTGGGGAGAGATTGGTGACATCTTGTAAAATATTGGCTCTAGTATCAAGAGGTGATTGTAAAAGTTTTAGAACATGAGCAAAGGCTTTGGCAATATGTAATGGGATGCGATTGTGATTTAGATGAGGAAACATTCCCCTTCTCCAGATTATCTACTACCTTTTGAATCTCCAAATAAACAACCCATCTCTCGAGCATTAGATGGAAAAAAAAAAGTTTATTGAAGCCAAGCTTTTTACATCTTCAAAAAAACAGGTGGGACTTTCACAAAATAGAACATTCATTCATAAAAAAGGGGCAATGCATCCCTCCGTCCCTCTCTCTCGCGGAACAAAAACAAAAATCTTCCAAACAGTGCACCTTGGAGGGCTTTGAACTTCAAACATCTCCAAATCTTCACAAGATGATCTCATCCTGCACACTCACGTTGAGAGTCTTATTCGGCAGAACGATGCTGTTCACGACAACGACTTCTTGTTCTACCACCACATATTCCCCTGCATTGTTGAGCATAATCCACGGATTAAAATGCAACGAGCACAGAATATTGGTCAAGTAATTTGCACTCTCCAAAAAAAAGTACCGAGAATTGTGATTCCCAACTTTGAGTTGTAGTCTCCATCAGCCTAGAAAAGCGGAAAGAGGTTGATCATTGACAGTTAATAGCAATCAACAAAGGCCGAAATTGATATGGTAAGAATTTTAAGTGAACTAATTTTTACAAACTTTCACAGCCATAAGCTCCAAGCACTCAAGTCCTCAACTAATGTCACAATTTTTGCTTGTGGAAGTACACGAGAATGAACAGGGAAACCGCAAACAAACTTGCCTGGACTCTTGACCATCTCCCGAGAGATGATTTCCATCCGACAATGGAATTTATGACGACTGCATTTTCCTGCCAAAGCAATCTCCGTTAATATTCTTATCTTCCTAGGATGATGGTACTCGTATATGACTGTCTTCCATACCTCTAATTCGACATCATCCAAAATAATACAACTTATCAGCCTCACACCAGGTCCTACACGAACATTTGCTGAAATAGAGACATTGGGGCCAACCTGTCCGAACAAGTAATGTCAAATCAAAAGATACATAGGTAGGACAAAGCTAATGTAGATGGCAAAAGCAGCAATTATAAGTCAGGCCCTGAGAGTATTCTAAGCATTCCAGATTCACCCTTCTAAAGTAAACTACACTTGAATCACTTGATGATGCTACTTCTTTCAAGAACTCGACTCATCTAGGGGTCTGACTGTATTTACTCTTCTTTAAATTGAAGGCATACTCTCCAAATGGTGGTCTTTCCATACTTATCTTATGGAAAAGCCTAGAAAGGAAGAAAATCAATTAACTGAACAACTGTTGTTAACTCACCGGAACATTATGGATTCACGGTCACTGTGCAAACGTGTCTAGGATGTATGCAAATTAACACTGCGTATTTTGAGCTCCATCTTTGATTTATATGGTAAAGAAGGCCTAGATTGACAGCAAATTCTAAATTGAGTAGAATAGCAATCGATGAATTTGATTGGTCCATAACCAGAGTGTTTAACTTAAAAGTTTTCTAGGAAGAAAAGATGGACCGATATGAAGGAATTAAACGGAAGTAAATGGAACAACCTTTGCAGTTGGATGTACTTTAGCTGATGGGTGAACATAAACATCACCGACAACTGTGGCACTTCTTGTACCATCTCCACTAGCAAGAAGATGAGGACAGGTGAGTCTGAACTGGGCCAGATACAAACCGGAGCATTTCAAAGATATCCTGGACAGGAAGAGACATTGTAAGGGTATATGGATGAGGGCAAGTTGTAGATGGACACTAATAGTTAGAAAAAGGGAAGCTAAAGCATCACGTCAAGTCACTTTACCCTGGTGTCTTGATCTGTTCCCAGTAATCCATGGTCTCATATGTATAAAGCTGCTTCTTTCCAGCAAGAGGTGACAAAATATCCTGGTCCAATCTAACAAAATCTGTAGGAATGTTGGTTCTGTTGAGAAAACTCAGAACAAGGAAAGAATAGCGTCATCAGCTTCGAAACAGGGATCAGAATATCCAAAATAACGAAAAAACGGTGTAACATATAACCTAAAGAAATGAATGCGTGAGCACAGCTGTGATGATATGTGCATAGTAACTTCCTCATTTTCTGAATATTTTAACAAGACAACCCAGGTGCAGCAACAAACTTATACTTGAAAGAAGGATCTTTTCTTTACTTAATAAATCTTGAGCTAACATAGAGAAACTTCCTTGCGCCTCAGCAAAATTCAAGCAAATTAATGAAGGGAGGCAAGAACACAGATGCATGCACAAGATCCAGTTATCATATTTTCATTGTCTTTGGCCAATATCCTTTCTTCTGTACATCCTCAATTTGATCTGAAACCAGTTTGCTAATTCCACGAGAAGTTAAGCATTTGTTAACAAACACCGCATCCTGCAAAGATTAAAACTAGAAAAAGATTATGACCGTAGAGTTTGTTAGATTCCATGCAAATAGGCAATCCCCAAAGTTTTTTTTTCACCTGCAACCAAGAACTGCATAGGTGTCTATTGCACTGGTTATAATTGCTTGGCAATTCCAATAAGAAATTACGCAGTTTTGCTCATCAAAAGGGAAAAGAGGAGTAGTTATGTTCTAAATCTTTTTAGTGACATTGGCAACTACTTGTTTGAGTATAACAACAGCAGCAGCAACAAAAGACGCAACCGTAGCCTATTGAGTGGGTTGGCTATATGAATTTTTTTACACCATTTTTGCTCAACTTTTTTTTTAATCAAAATCTTCTCAACTAATTGGTCAAGTACTACAAAGAATCACCCAGAACTGCTGCGTGCAATTGATGATACATAAAATTCTCGAAAAAATATTTCTGAGGATGAAAATCGGTAAGTGACCTTGTAGATGTGGATATATCAAGGCTGGATAATCTCCGCAGATTAGCTGTAACTTAAGCCAAAAAATATCAGCATGAAAGTGAGATAGCCCAAATGTGAATGCAATTCATGACAAACCCAAATTCACTTGAAGCATCTTATGCACATTGACCAACCTCTGTCTGCCCGGTCATTAGATACATCCTCAATTGCAAAAAAAATATCTGGAGTAAAGATATACACACCACAATTTATTAAATCACTGACCTGCATTCAAAGAGAAAAAGTAGGTTAATGAAATCCTCAAATACATTATTCAGTTAACCTAGCAGCAGTCTGAGAAAGTGAAATGCCCTGTAAACGTACAAAAGTTTCAGGTTTCTCTGTGTAATGCAAAAGCTCATTCGTGACTGGATCAGAAACTAGTGTACCAAACTGGTTAGCTGATTCAGCAGAAACCTGTCAGTGAAGAAAAACGAAGGTATGTGTCAGTAACTAGGAAGGCCTGAGGAATTATCAGCTTGATAGAACACAGAGAGAAACTTTGCCACGAGGAACTCACTTTGACTACTAGCAATGTTCCCATCCCACCATATCTTTTATGGGCTTCTGCATGTGCAAACATTGCATTGGGATAATCACGTTCTCTACATAAATCGCATCATCCTAAAGAGCTAACTAAATTTCAAGTAGAGAACACCATTACGGCGTATAGGGAAAAAATTGAACCTACCAAGCATATCTGTAAGTGGAAAATTGCAGCAGACATCACAGTTCAGTAGAAAGATATGAGACTGTAAAACAACAGGGAGATTTGAAATTAGAATATGCTTCATGTGGATGGCCTATATCCGCTAATACAAGCTCATAATTCTGCCATATGAAACAACATCAAAGACCAAGTGAAGAATTATACCGGGCTGTCTTCCATAATCAAATTCCTGAAATGATAAAGGCCACCAGCTGAACCATGCGGTCTTTCCTCTTTCAAGTATCTGAAGAAGAATCGATTATTGAAACGCGTGCACGCACACATAAATGCAGGCCTTCATAGTTTATTTCCATATGCAAGACAGAATAATGCATCAAACCCAACGCCAACGTAGGGGTCACCTCACTGGGACTTTCAGCTCATTCGATATGGAAGAGACGTATAACGCAAACTCCTTCTCGTCATAAAACCCAATCAGGAAAATTTGAGCCAAGTTGGGGATCTGCACAGCAAGAATCCAATTGTATATCACAACAACTCCACATTGATCAATCCTCCATATCTCCAAAATCTCATTACTAACACACTTAGGTCCAATCACATGGAAACATTAGCACTCCCACTAAAAAAGTTCGAATTTTGAGACATGCCCTTTTGCAAGCAGAGATGGGATGGTGAACCATGGGTTGCCCAGCCAAAGGGAAGAGCGGCTTCGGTATGTTGAATGATAGAGGCCTAAATCTAGTGCCTGCAAATTGAGAAGTCGGACCTCATGATCGAGCAAACAAGAACCCAGCACGGACTATCTCTTTTCTCAAAATTAGAAAACGAGGAAAAGTTGACAAATATACCTTTGGTGGGTCCACCGACCATGATCACGGCGACCACCTTCTCCATCTCCCCGGAGTTCTCCATCTTCAAGAACCCTAAACCCCAGTTGATCGCAGAGCTCAAAACTTCAAATTCCTGGTAAAGATCGGATTTGCACCGCGATCGAACTCAAGAATTTCTTTTACCTAGCTCCTGTTGCTGGCAAGAGGACGGGACTCGCGACCTAAAAAAAGGACTGGACTAGACCTTGAAGAGGAGAGGGAATCCTTTTAGCATTTTGGCGGAATCTGAAGTCAAATTCCTTTCAGAGGAAACAAAAGAAAACAGAAGAACCATTGCGGTTTGGCACCACCCGTCCTACTTGGAAATGTCGACTCCTCACCTTTTCAAAAGATTAGAAGCGGAGATATTTAGTTTTAAAGTATGGATTTTAACTCCCGTGCTCTGTAAAAAGATAAGGTAAAATTCTAAAAGTGAATTGAGAATTAGAGTATGCACTCCAAAAAGAAAAAAAGGAATGACATACTTGGATCGTGTCTTTAGAAAAAATTCCAAACAAAGACATAAAGTATCATCATTTACTTAAATAACGGTCTGAAGTGGCCATGTCGATCTCAAAAAAGTGCTTGACCTTGTAGGCAGGTTAAGGGCTTTTTTTTTTTGTAAGGGGGTTAAGGACATTTTCATCTTTTACTTTTTTGGTTTTTTTTTCTTTTTTTCTTTTCCTTTCTTTTTTCTTTTTTGTTTTTTTTTCTTTTTTATTGGTGGCTGGTCTAGAGTGATGATTGGCCACTGGCCACCGGCGATACCAGGAGAGGGTCGAGCAAGACAGCCCTCAAAAGCCACATGCGAGGACCTAGGAGGACTCAATTTCGTGTTAAGATTATTTTTAAAATTTTATCTTTCCCATGTGGCGTTAAGGTTAATTAAAGCATTAAAATAATGTCATCTTGACCCAAATTCTAATTTTTACACAAAATCTTAATTAAATTAGGTTAAAAAATTCAAAAAAATTTCCATAAGAAAGATAAACTCAAAAAAGATAAAAGGCTAAAACTTTAAAAAAAAAAACACACACACACACACAAAGAAAAGAAAAAGTCAAGGCCCTCCCTCCGTCCATATTTAAAAAAAAAATAGATTTTTTAATTTTTAATCTAATTTAACTAAAATTTAAGTTAAAATTTTCTTTGGATGGAAATGCCCCTTACCCGCCTGGCGACTCAAGTTTTTATTTGAAGTTAATATTACCATTTTAGACCCTTATTTAAAATTGTCATAGTCACTCCAAGTCTTTATTTGAAATAAGTTCTGCTTCAAGTTATTATTTGAGAAAATAAAGGCGCGAAGTGCTTTCATTTGAAATTTTCTCAAAGTTTTATTTTCATGTCAGGGTCCTTGGCCTTCTTTTTTGGGACAGTAAAAAAAAGTGTTATATTCCATGGTCACCCTCTTTCCCGGCTCCTCACAATCACACTGAGGGAACGCATAAACATCCTCTCACCAGTCTCTCTTGTTTGCACATTCCTTTCATCGATTTTAGGCCATCGTAGCCACCTCCGACCACTGTCATTCACCGAAACTAATCCGTCCTACTCTATATTTTGCTCAAAGTGTGCGAAGAGTTCTACTCCGGCTCGATTCCTTGTCATTGGCTTCGATTCCAGCCGATTGACTCTTTTTGATGTTCCTATCACCGATTAAGTCCGTATTCGTGGCCTTCAATTGCATTTCCAAGGTAAACTTTTGGGCTTTATCTCTACTCTTTTACACGCAAAATGGAGATTGAGAGTTATGATAATGTTTACGTGAAAATCAATTACGTCTAAAACGGCTGCTAGTTGTTATGTTTAGAAATGTTTAGTTGTTGTACATTTGCATCAAAAATATATGGCCGAGTCACCCATTAAATGTTTGATGATATTCCTTAATGACATTCAAACGCATGTTTTTTTAAAAGAATGGAGTTCAATAATAATTCATTTTAGTGTATGTTCTTGTATTATTTATACACACAAAAAATTAATGTGTTTAACACGTTTGAAGAATAGGAATTATTGTGAATCCACAAGTTCAAGGACCAGGTGGTCCAGTTCCCGATTTTAGAAATGGGGAATCAATCTTCCTGATTTGGTTTCCGATTTCCAGGTGGGATTGGACCAAACTAAAAACCGATCACTCTTAGCTTCAACACAGCCCTGCATTGACTAACTATTCAGCTACCAAATTGGTGTTATATTGTAGAGCAAGGTAAATTTTCTATTCTGTCCACCATACAAGTAAAAAGAAAATTCTTAAACGTGATGGTAAGAATAATTAAGATATTTTCTTGCGTACAGGTGAAAGCTAAATCATATATACCGAATAAAAAAATCTTGTATGTATATATATGTATGTACGTTCGAACGACAGTTTGTTAAAACTACTTGCGTGGAAAATTGGTATGGGCCACTCTCAGTTGACCTCTTCTTTTATTAAATGCTAATCTTGGAAATATTTGTCAAAGTTCTCAAGTGGCATAAGACGCTATAGATTTTAGGTTTTTTTTTTCTCTTTTTCATATGTTTGTGCCTTGAGAAGACTAGAATCATCCAATATAAGAATATATGTCCGAATTATGTGTATCATAATAATGAATACGTGAGATACTTATGGATTTTAGATGATGACTAATCGAGTTAACAAGATATTTCGATATCAATTATGATTTACTATGATCAATCAAGGATATGCATAAACATTAGGAGGTATGGACAAACCCTTAATTATCTCCAACAATCCATGTATAATTTTAGGCTTCATTCGTTTTTGCGAAAAATGAATGATTTCGTAAATATTTTTCTGGAAAGAATAGCTTGTATCGCTTACAAAAATGAAACAACAAAAAATATTCTCATCCTTCACGAAAAAATTTATGTCCAAAGTAGCTGAGGTGGAGTCTATCTTACATGTCTAGCAACATCCCCTGTTGGCTATTCACCAAGTAAAAACACTAATTAATCAAAACATACACTGATTGGCAATCACTTCTATTATGCCAGGACGATACTATACTCACCAAAAAAAAAATTGTGAAGTGGGCATGTTTAATAACTGCTGCTTTCATTGTTGTAATCACTTATTGCACAGTGAAAATGTGCTGACATCACCAATAGAATGGCCTAGGATTGCTCAGGGTACAAGGCATGCATTCCATCAATGTCATCTTGTTGAAGAACCCTTTTGACAGCACCGGCCGCAATTCCGGCATACATGACTGCGTTCGGATCCTGGGTGTGGGCGAGACCTAGGAAGTGTCCTATTTCATGCAAGGCCACCGATTCCAAGTCCGTTTGGGTCGAGTTGGGGTTAAGGCTCCATGCCTCGGTCGCATCATAGTGGGAAATACCGGAGGTGGGGTAAGACGAATGGGCAAGAACATTGCCAGGCCCATCGAAAGGTCGGCTGTCGCCATGATAGCCATCGTAGAAGCCTATGATGACACTACAAAAAAACTGTAATTTAGCTACAACATATTTGCGACGACAACAGTATCGTCGCTAATTAGCGACAACAAAAGGCAAATAGTCGCTACGTGGCGACGAAATTAGCGACCAAGTTAATTTCGTCGCCAATTACCGAAAATAGCAACGGCAACAGACAATTAGTCGCTAAATAGCCACGAGATAAAGATATCGTCGCCAATTTGTGACGATCACGCTTTTCTGTCGCTAAATAGCGACTACATTCAACGACGGCATTTTTATCATAGCTAAGTAGCTACGAAAATACTAGGTAGTCGCAAAAACACAGTTTAGCGACGCATCGTAATTACTTTGTCGCTAATGTGATCTAATGTTACATTTTACGTTTCTTGATCTCTGGACAGTTTAGCGACTAAGTTGTCGCAATCTCGTCTCAAATTAGCGACGATATTAGTACCGTCACTAAATAGCTACTATATTTACCTACGACTTGTGTTTAGTCGCTGAATAGCGACTATCTTTAGCGACGATTTAATTATTAGTCGCTATTTAGCGACGAAATAAATATATTTCGTCGCTAAATATAGCTTATATCAGCAACAAAACAGACGATTCATTCATTTCGCAGCACTCGGGGACATCATTAGCGACGGATCACATATCTTCGTCGCTAATTGGTGACGGGGAGCGCATGTCGTCGCTAAAAGTGGCCATGGCGTTTTAGCGACTACTTGGTCTCTATACCGTCGCAATTAGCGACGGAGGTTTTAAATTGGTAGCCAATTAGCGACGAGTCGCAATTATGCCGTCGCTGAATCACGATAACCTAAGTTCGAAATCGATTTTCCCCAGTCTGTCTCTCTCTATCTCTCCTCTACTCTCGCTCTCCCTAAAATAATTTCCGGAGTCGAAGTCGAAGAGAGGAGGAGATCCGCCCCGGAGCGATTCCGCATTCCGCCGCCGCGCCCCGCCGCCGCCGCCGCCGCTTCTCCTCCGGTAGGCTCCCTTCCCCCCCCCCCCCGCTCCCTCCTCCTCCTCCTCCGCCGACGCCGCCTCCGGCGGCCGCGTGTTCCGGCCTCCGCCGCGTCCCGAATGCTTGGTAGGCCAGTGGGTGCCGTGGGTGTTGTGTTGTGGTTAGGAAGATTCGGGGAGATGATTGTGTTGTGGTTGCTGTGCTCGAATCGAGTTTGGGGGCTGCTGATTGCGCGCCCCCGCGCGCGCGCTTGGTGGGTTCGTTAAGTAATTGCGCTCTCCGTCTTGGGTTCCTTGCTTTGGATATAGTCGATGAGGTTGTTCTTGGATCTGCACTACATTGGAATTAGCTAATGGCGCGGAGACTTTAGAGGTCAAAGAGGCATGCTCTTTGTGCTTCTCTCGAGTTTTCTAGTGGGATTGGGGGGGTTCTCTGGCGTTGTTCGGTGTCTTGATCATGGCGATTCATCGGTATAGAGCCGGGCCTGCTGGCTCTCCATGCGAATAAAATCTAATTCGGGGCTACCGTGTTTGTGTAACCAGGCGATGCATAGGTGACTGTCGAGATGGAGGCTGAGGAAAAGAGAACTTTTTTAGAATTTTCTGAAGAGGCCATTGAACGTTGGAGTGGCTTCAATTTTAATGCCTTTGTTTCGCATCTTTCTTCCGTGTCTATAGTTCAGACGGATCAGGTAGAATGATGATGGACTGATCTGTTTGTTTTGGCCGGAGACATATATGATTGATCAGCATCTGGTAATTTTAGCTGAACAATTTCTCCTATACACAAGGTCAAAGTTCTATTGCCCAAAAAGATTAGGAACCAATTGTGCTTTGGATTTATGCTCCTCTTCTTGTTGAAGGAGAGGGCTTGTTTTATGCTTCAGATTTGTTGCTCATATCGTTACTATCGAGCTGATGCAATTGCGAGATTCGTTCTTCTTTTTCTTTTCCATTTTCTTTACAAAGGGGATAGTGAGATGAACTTGTTAGTTCATTAGCTCTTTCAACCTAGAATTTGGAGTGGACTTGGTAATTCCCAGCTTGATATGGCCGTGTGAATTTGATGAACTGCTACCCTCTGACGTAAAATATGTAGTTGAGTCGATTCAATTAAGACGGTCTTCATCAGCTATTTGCTTATTGTGAAGTACATTAAAACAAAATGGTTTATTTTGTAATGTTGTTTTCCTTATGCAGGAAGAAGAACAATATTTACACACTGCAAGAAAAATGGTAAGTTTTTAATTGGGTTATAAATCATTTCTAGTTGGTAAATAAATTGTTCTAACTAGTTTGTTTTTCCAATGTGCACCGGCGTCCAAATCAGAAAAATAACAACAACGGTAAGGGTAAGGCTGCTGATCAACAGGCGGTCTATACACGTGGACGGGCCAGAGGAGGGCGTTCAAGGGCACTCGTGATCAGGCCGGTCGACGAGGCTAGTCCCCCTCGACGGACCTTCGTGCCCACGCCCACTTGGGTCGAAACGCCCCCCACAGAACCGCAGCTTCAACAGTTGGAAGACGAAGGAACGGAGGAGACTCAATCTGAGGGCGAGCCTTTTATCACGGCACGATCATCGGTAGGCCAAGCGTCGACACCGCCAAGCGCCGAAGATGCGGATGATAATTGGGTCATCGATGATAATTGCTGAACATTTTTGATATGTGCGAATGATAATTGTTTAGATACATTTGCTTAACATAATTGCAATATATACATTTTAATTTTTTTGATATGGGTACTTTTCTTAGATATTTACTTTTTGCTTCTATATTTCGTTTTGCGTTGAATGTTATGACTTATCAGGTAGAACTGAACAAAAAACAAAAAATACATATTAATCGTTCAAACAGCTTTAGCGACGCTACGATATACTATCGTCGCTATTCTGGACGATTTAGCGACGAACAGTTGCGTTTGTCGCTAAATGGCGACGACTCGGCGACTACCTTGTCGCTAAAAGTGGCCGAGTGATACCCATTTTGCATTTGGGACAACGTTAGCGACGGACAATCTAATCGTCGCTAATTAGTAACGGAAGAACACATTGTCGTCGCCAAAAGTGGCCGAGACCTATATTAAATTTACATTCGGGGACACTTTTAGCGACGGGAGAAAACATACCCGTCGCCAAAAGTGGCTGGACATTTTTGCGACTACAAGGAAAATATCGTCGCAAAAATTTGCGACGATCATACTCTTGTAGTCGCTAAAATATTAGCGACGCCAGGTGTAGTTCGTCGCTAAATGGCGACTAATGGTGTGTCTAGTCGCTAAGTTGCGATATCTGAGTTTTGCGACAGATGTGTTAGCGACGAGTCAGTTTGTCGCTAATTAGCGACGAATTGCCATATTTTTCGTCGCTAATTTAGCGACATGGTTTTTCGCAACGAAATTTGGTTCGTCGCAAAAGTCGTCGCTAAAAAATTATAGCGACGAAAATTTGCGGTTGTTCGTCGCTAATTGTCGTCGCTAAAATGCAGTTTTTTTGTAGTGTGAGATCGGGCGACTCACCAGATGAAACTTCATTGAAAGTGAAGGCGGTAACACCGCCCCAGGACTGGAAAACCCTCCAGAAGACTGCTCTCAACTGCTCCAGCGAGATGTCCTTGTAGATGGCGTCGAAAGCGTAGGTGAAATGGGTTTTGGAAGGCGGCCACTTACTCATGCCGGGATTGACCCTATAGCGCGATACCATGTGGAACTCGTTAGGCTTAGTGGCATTCCTGTTCGCGTGCCTAGGGTAGATGAAATCGGGCACCCCGCATCTTGGGATGCTCATTAGCTTCGCGGTGTCGACGTCAAGCTTTCCGGTGACTTTAAGATGGTAGAATTTCTGGTAAGATTTGAGTGCTGACTCTAAAGTCGCGTCGAAATTGTCATCCATGAGCGCGACGTTGTTCACATCTTCGTAGTCCAAGTATCCAAAAGCTTTGAGGTAACGCTTGACGTCTTTGATGCCTTGCTTGGTCTGGCCCTTGAGAGCCCCCTCCAAACTCTGGAAGGAAGTGAGGCTTGGATCGTCAGATTTCGGGCTTCTCGAGTGAGCGGTGAAGGGCTGATGAATCGCAAGAAAGACAACGAGAACGGACACAAAGGAACAGAACATTTTAGGAGCCATTCTGTGCGTGCGTGCAGTGTTTTTTTGGAAGGTGTTCTCATTCAAGTATGAGTGGATTTCTGTAGCTTCCTTGGCTATATATGTAGACAAAGCTACTACCTGAAGACCCAAAAATGGTTTCCTAGATAAAACCTTGTGATAACGCTAAATTTGGAAACAAATCCGACGAAATCTTTACTCTTGGCAATGACCACACATAAACTTGACTAGGAATTCATTGTGATGGATAAGAGTGCACTCCCCTGCCAATGGAAAGAATCTTTTTTTTCAAAGAAAAGGGGCAAAGCCCCGATTATTATATTAACACTTGCCTGACAAAGGTTAAACCAAACTGATCTCCTAGCAATAGGGGAATTAAACCTATTGATGGCCTCTCTAATGCCGGAGTGGCATCGCATCTGCAGGATTGGATGACCAATTTGCCAACAAATCTGCACATGAATTTCCTTTCCTAAAAGTATGAATAATTACGACTTGTTGCAAGTACTTCAGCAAATTGTGAATTCGAAAGATGAGGATGTCACCAAAACTTTGAGGGATTGTTGGTTTCTGAAGTAGTGCAATTGTTGCAACCAAAAATAAATAAAAGAAGTAGTGCAATTACTGCTTGCGAGTCCACATCCACAATAATTTTGGGAATGCCCATAGAGATTACCAGGTTGAGGCCCAAAAGAATACCCCAAGGTTAAGCTTTTAAAAAAGAGCGCACTCCTACGTGTTGGGTGAAGCTTGCAAGCCAGTTGCCTGATTCGTCGCGGAGAAGTCCACCTACTGACGCTGGATCGAGTTGCCCTTAGGGGTCCGTCAGCGTTGAGCTTGATCCAACCATGGGGAGGGGTTGTCCAGCCTCTTTTCCTTTACAAACCCGTGAAAATCCAATTAGTTGTAACAGTATCTTTTTTGCCATTCAAGCCAAACGGATGTCTTTGACATAAATTTTATTCAAAACGGTGTTATAATCAACAAGTAATATCATAGCTCAGGCAAGCAAATCAGATACTGTTACAACTAATTGAATTTTAGCGGGTTTGTAAACAAAAAGCATTAGGCATAGCTATAGGAAAGATATAAACGAAATCTTAAATTTTTTTGCCTCTCCAAAACTGTAAAACGATTTATAGTCTGAATTCTGGAATTTGACGGTAGAAAATCAAGGTGACTCCTGGAGTCTCCCTTTCGTAGCCATCAATGTGATTAAAAGTACATGGGAATTTCCGAAATATTGGCTACTAAACATTGATCTATCAAATTGGTTTTATGTTCAAGAGGGAGGTGAATTTTCTGTTCGGTCCACCATATTAGCAAAAACATAATTTTCAAATGCAATGGTAAGAATAGTTAAGATCTTTTCTAGTGTGCAAGTGAAAGCTAAATCATATATACCCAATAAAATAAGGAAGACTGCATCGATGTAACGAGGGTTTCTTATCATTACTTGCTTGGAAAATTGATATAGGCCACTTGCGATTAATCACATATCACTTCAAAGTTCTTGCATGGAATGATGTGATAGATGTTAGGTTCGTACATAAGGTATCTATAGATTTTATAAGATAATTATATAAGGTAAACTAGATATTATATCAATTGAGAGTATGCATAATCGAGAAAGCTATACGCACAATCTAGAGAAATATGGAGAATCTAGGGAGTTTCGAAGAATCCCCTATTATCTCCAACATTCTGGGTATATGTTTAGTCACGAAGGCTTTTTGACTGGCAGATTTTAGTAGTTTATGTGGCTATGTGCAGATGGAGCTGCAACATAAGAACTGAGAATAATCAGAGCACCGTGGAGAAATCAACATGTTTGCTTCTCTTACGAGTCGCAATGGAGTAATCCTAGAGTTCAACTTAGTAAATCACCGCAGTCAAATACTCCACTTTAGATGAACATGCAAAACATAAAGTAACTTAGAAATAGCATGGAGAATGAAAAGTGAAGAAGATGATATTGTTGTGTGTGAATGTCGAGGATCATACTACAAAAACAATCAGGTTTTATTGATATTCTCGTCTGTTAATACCTTGACGAATAGACTTAATTTGAACTTCTCCATACTAGGCCTATACCATAATCATTACGTAAAAAATACATGATGCTGGTTTTGCTAATAGAATCATATATGTTAATTGTGTTGGGGAGAATCGGGCAACAATTCACCAAGAACCAAACTCAATCCGGGATGAATATCTCCTCCAAAACTAAACCGACCGAAATCCGACTTAACCCCGGCAACAATCAACAATATTTTTAGTAACACAACCTCACATTAGTAAGGAGATAAATGCAACAAACAAACCAAGATTTAACGTTGAACTCGAAAGGGGGAAAAATCACGGATCACTCAAAAACTTCCACTAATTATCAAAATAGTATGATACATAAAGTATTCTTCTCTAGTCAAATAGACTTAACATCAACAATGCAATCATATTTCCTCATCACAAAGGGAAAATTAATATAAACGAAGCAAGAAAACCCTAATCACTATTGCAGTTCTTGACGAACGAAATCGAAGTAATATACTGAAATTTAAATCAATTATGTTAACGTTTGGCCTTCGAATTAGGAACCACAAAATTGCAGCCCTCTTTCCCTTCTCCACGTTCTCACTCTCGGTCACTCTTGGTGAGCTCTCAAGCCTTTTCTCTCTCCTCTCTCTTTTTGGGCACACTCGCACGGAGTACTCTCTTTCTTTCTTTTGTTTTGCTTTTGACTCTTTTTTTTCTTGTGTTAATACCATGAAGAATCTCAAACTTGTATATTTATGATAAATTTATCCAAAATTAATTTTTTGACCATTAAAAATCTCAAATTGGTATACATGTGACAAATTTCCTATAAACTAATTTTTTAACCACAAAAAACCCCAAACTGATATATTTATGACAAATTTACCCTCCATTAATTTGAATTAATACAGAAAAAATCGCAAAATGGTATACTTATGACAAACGGAGGGTAAAACCCTAAATTGCTATACCCATCAACTGTCACGTGCCATCCAACTCGGAATTTTGACTGTAAAATTTAACGATAAAATTTAACGAAAATTAATGAAGGGTAAAATTGTCACAAGTATACCAGTTTTGGATTTTTTTTGTGTTAAAAAATTAGTTTGTAATAAATTTGATACAAATATATCAATTTGGGGCTTTTCATAATATTAACCCTTTTTCTTTTATTTTAAAGTCAGTTGGGCCCCACTAATGAGGCGGCCCTAGCCAACAAATTGAAGATATTGCAAATAGAATTATGAAAACCCTAGGCCAAGGCCTTTTCCATTACCCAGCGTACAAAGCATGTATGCCATCGATGTCGTCTTGTCCAAGATCCCTTTTGAGAGCGCCAGGATTTATCATGGCATACATAACGGCGTTCTGATCGGGGGTGTGGGCAAGCCCTAGAAGGTGTCCTATTTCATGCAAGGCCACCGATTCCAAGTCGAATTGGGTTGAGCTCGGGTTAGTGCTCCACTGCTCATCCGTGTCATAATGGAACCTACCGTCGGTCGGGGAAAATGCATGGGCAAGAGCATTGCCGGGACCGTCGAAAGGAATACCATCACCATGATCACCACTGTAGAAGCCTATGACGATGTCGGCTGACTCGCCCGTCGAAGTTTCTGAGAAAGTGAACACGGTAACATCAGCCCACCTCTGGAAAGCTCTTGAGCAGACTCCTCTCAACTCCTCCAGTGGGATGGCCCCAGCGATCGGGCCGAAAGCGTAATTGAGATGGGTTTGGGAAGGCGGCCACTTAGGCATGTTGGGAAAGAAGTTATAGCGCGCTACCATGCGGAACTTGCTAGGCTTAGTGGCATTCCTTCCTGCATACCGAGGATGGACCAAGTCGGGCACCCCGCATCTCGGGGCGCTCATTTGCTTCACGGTGTTGACATCAAGCTTTCCGGTGACTTTAAGATGGTAGAATTTCTGGTAAGATTTGAGCGCTGACTCCAGAGTCTCGTCGAACCTGTCATCCATAAGGGTGACGTCGTTCCCATCCTCTCCGTGGTCCAAGTATCCGAAAGCTTTGAGGTAACGCTTGACGTCTTTGATGCCTTGCTTGGTCTGGCCCTTGAGAGCCCCCTCCAAACTCTGGAAGGAAGTGAGGCTTGGATCAGTAGATTTCGGGCTTCTCGAGTGAGCGGTGAAGGGTTGATGAATCGCTAGAAAGACAACGAGAAGAGCCACAAAAGAACAGAACATTTTAGGAGCCATTCTGTGCGTGCAGTGTTTTTTATGAAGGTTTCCTCATTCAGGTATGAGTGGATTTCAGTAGCTCCCGTGGCTATATATGTAGACAAGGTTACTACCTGAACAGCCAAAAATGGTGTCCTAGATAGAACCTTATAATAACGCTAAATTTGGAAACAAATCTGACGAAATCTTTGCACTTGGTAATGGCCACACATAAACTTGACCAATTTAATTCACTGCGATGGATAAGAGTGCGCTACCTGCCAATGGAACGAATCTCTTTTTCTAAGAAAAGAGGCAAAGCCCGATTATTATATTAACACTCGCCTAACAAAGGTTAAACCACACCACCGCCCGCAGCGGCTGCGTTGGCTTGCGCTCTGATCCCCCCACGAAGGGACCAGAGTTCAAACCCCAGCGTAGTCGTTAGGGATTCTTAAGTGTGGCGCCGTGGTGGTGAGTCTTGCGCTAGCGTCACCCCAGGTTTACCTCTCCGGCTGTCGGCCGTGCGGGGGGTTCCTGGGTTACCAAAAAAAAAAAAAAAAAACAAAGGTTAAACCAGACTGATGTCCTAACAATAGGGGAATTAAACCTATTGGTGGTCTTTCTAATGCCAGAATGGCATTTACATCTGCAGGATTGAATGACCAATTTGCACACCAATTTCCTTCATTAAAAGTATGAATAATTCTGACTTGTTGGAAGTCCTTGAACAAATTCTGAATTTGAAAGATTAGGATGTCACCAAAACTTTAAGGGATTGTTGGTTTCTGAACTAGTGCAATTGTTGCGACCAAAGAAAAATAAATGTAGTGCAATTACTGCTTGTGAGTCCACATCCACAAATGTATTGGGAATGCCCATAGAGATTGCCAGTTTGAGGCGCAAAAGAATACCCCAAAGTTGAGCTTTTAACAAAGAGTACACCCTTATTTACTGGGCGAAACCTGCAAGCCAATTGCCTAACTCATCGTGGAGAAGCCCATCTGTTAAAGCTGGACTCGAATTGCCTTTAAGGGCCCCATCAGCGTTGAGCTTGATCCAACCATGGAGAGGAGCTGTCCAACCGACATACGTCTCTCTTTTATCCCTCTAGGGAGACATATCTTTTCTGCTATTCGAGCCGAAAGGATGTCCTTGACATAATTTTTTTTTCAAAACGGTATTACGATCAACAAGTAATATCATAACTTAGGCAAGCAAATCAGTTACTGTTACAACTAATTGAATTTTCACGGGTTTGTAAACGAAAAGCGTTAGGTATAGCTTTAGGAAAGATATATACGAAATCTTAAATTTTTATGCCTCTCCAAAACTTGAGCAATTTATAGTCTGAATTCTAGAATTCGACACTAGAAAATCAAGGTGACTCCTGGAGTCTCCCTGTCGTAGCAACCAATGTGACTAAAAGACCGCGGGAATTTCCGAAATATTAGCTACTAAACATTGATCTATCAAATTGGCTTTATGCTCAAGAGGGAGGTGAATTTTCTGTTCCGTCCACCGTATTGGCAAAAACATAATCTTCAAATGCAATGGTAAGAATAGTCAAGATCTTTTCTCACGTGCAAGTGAAAGCTAAATCATGTACACCCGATAAAAGAATCAAGACTACATATATGTAACGACGATTTCTTAGCATTACTTGCTTAGAAAATTAATATGGGCCACTTGCGATTAGTCACTTCTTCTATTTAATGCTAATCTTGGAGAAATCACTTCAAAGTTCTTGCATGGAATGATGTGATAGATGTTATGTTCGTACATAAGGTGTTTATAGATTCTTTAAGATAATTATATAAGGTAAACTAGATATTATATCAATCTAATCGAGAAAGAAATATGCACAATCAAGAGAAACATGGAGAATCTAGCAAGATTCGAAGAATCCCCTAATTATCTCCAACATTCTGGGTATATGTTTAATCATGAGAGGCTTTGATTGGTAGATTTTAGTAGTTTATCTGGCTATGTGCAGATGGAGCTGCAACCTAATACCCAAGTATAGTCAAAGCACGGCGAAGAAATCAACATGTTTGTTTCTTTTGCGAGTCGCGACAGAGTAATCCTAGAGTTCAACTTAGTAAATCACCGCAGTCAAACACTCCACTTTAGATGAACATGCAATACATAAAGTAGCTTAGAAATAGCATGGAGATTGAAAAGTGAAGAAGATGATATTGTTGTGTGTGAATGTCAAGGATCATACTACAAAAACAATCAAGTTTTATTGACATTCTCGTCTGTTAATACCTTGACGAATAGACTTAATTTGAACTTCTCAATGCTAGGCCTATACCATAATCATTACATAAAAAATACATGATGCCGATTTTGCTAATAGAATCATATCTTTTAATTGTGTTGGGGAAAATCGGACAACAATTCACCAAGAACCAAACTCAATCCGAGATGAATATCTCTCCCAAAACTAAACCGACCGAAATCCGACTTAACCCCGGCGACAATCAACAATATTTTCAGTAACACAACCTCACAATTAGTAAGAAGATAAATGCAACAAACAAACCAAGATTTAACCTGGAAATCTAAAGGGGGAAAAATCACGGATCACTCAAGAACTTCCACTAATTACCAAAATAGTATGATACATAAAATATTCTTCTCTAGTCACACAGACTCAACATCAACAATGCAACCGTATTTCCTCACCACAAAGGTAAATTAATATAAATGAAACAAGAAAACCCTAATCACTATTGTAGTTCTCGACAAACGAAATCGAAGCAATATACTGAAATTTAAGTCAATTTTGTTAACGATTGACCTTCGAATTAGGAACCACAAAATCACAGCCCTCTTTCCTTTCTTCACGTTGCCAGTCTCGGTCTTGGTGAGCTCTCATGCCTTTTCTCTCTCCTCTCTCTTTTTGGGCACACTCGCACAGAGTACTCTCTTTCTTTCTTTTGTTTTGCTTTTGACTCTTTTTTTTCTTGCGTTAATACTACGAAAAATTCTAAACTTACATATTTATAATAAATTTATTCAAAATTAATTTTTTTTACCATCAAAGACCCTAAACTGATATACATGTGATAAATTTGCTATAAAGTAATTTTTTAACCACAAAAACTCTAAACTAGTATATTTATGACAAATTTACCCTCCATTAATTTGAATTACTAGTACAAAAAATCACAAATTGATGCAACTGTTACGTGTCATCAAACTCAGAAATTTGATGGTAAACCGGTACTCATGTAATAAATTTACTCTAAACAAAATTTTGACCATAAAAAACCCTAAACTGGTATATTTATGATAAATTTATCCTCCATTAATTTGAATTAATACTACGAAAAATTACAAACCAGTATACATGTGACAAACGGAGGGTAAATTTCAATTAATACTACGAAAAATCACAAACTGGTATACATATGACAAACGGAGGGTAAATCCCTAAACTGCTACGCCAATCAATTGCCATATATTATTCAACTCAGAAATTTGACTGTCAAATTTAACAATAAAATTTAACGGAAATTAATGGAGGGTAAAATTGTCACAGATGTACCAATTTGAGATTTTTGGTGTGTCAAAAAATTAGTTTATGGTAAATTTGACACAAGTGTACCAATTTGGGATTTTTGGTGTGTCAAAAAATTAGTTTGATGTAAATTTGATATAAATATACTAGTTTGAGGTTTTTCATAATATGAACCCTTTTTTTCTTTATTTTATAGTCAGTTGGGCCCCACTAATGAGGCGGACCTAGCCAACAAATTGAAGATATTGCAAATAGAATTATGAAAATCATAGGCCAAGGCCTTTTCTATTGCCCAGCTTACAAAGCATGTATGCCATTGATGTCGTCTTGTCGAAGGTCCCTTTTGAGAGCACCGGGATTTGTTATGGCATACATAACGGCGTTCTAATCAGGGGTGTGGGCAAGCCCTAGGAGGTGTCCTATTTCATGCAAGGCCACCGATTCCAAGCCGAATTGGGTCGAGCTCGGGTTAGTGCTCCATTGCTCATCCGCGTCGTAGTGGAACCTACCATCGGTCGGGGAAAATGAATGGGCAAGAACTTTGCCGGGCCCATCGAAAGGATTACCATCACCATGATCACCGCTGTAGAAGCCTATGATGATGTCGGTTGACTCGTCCATTGAAGTTTCTGAGAAAGTGAACACGGAAACATCAGCCCACCTCTGGAAGGCTCTCGAGCAGACTCCTCTCAACTCCTCCAGTGGATGGCCCTGGGGATCGGGCCAAAAGCGTAATTGAGATGGGTTTGGGAAGGCGGCCACTTAGGCATGTTGGGAAAGAAGTTATAGCGCGCTACTATGCGGAACTTGCTAGGCTTAGTGGCATTCCTTTCTGCGTGCCGAGGATGGACCAAGTCGGGCACCCCGCATCTCGGGGCGCTCATCTGCTTCAAGGTGTCGACATCAAGCTTTCCGGTGACTTTAAGATGGTAGAATTTCTGGTAAGATTTGAGCGCTGACTCCAAGGTCTCGTTGAACCTGTCGTCCATGAGGGCAACCTCGTTCTCGTCCTCTCCGTGGCCCAAGTATCCAAAAGCTTTGAGGTAACGCTTGACGTCTTTGATGCTTTGCTTGGTCTAGCCATTGAGAGCCCCATCCAAACTCTGGAAGGAAGTGAGGCTTGGATCGGTAGATTTCAGGCTTCTCGAGTGACTGGTGAAGGGTTGATAGATAGCAAGAAGGACAACGAGAACGGATACAAGAGAACAGAACATTTTAGGAGCCATTTTGGGCGTGCGTGCGTGCAGTGTCTTCTAGGAAGGTGTTCTCATCCAAGTATGAGTGGATTTCCGTAGCTTTCGTGGCTATATGTAGACAAAGCTATAATAACGCTAAATTTGGAAAACAGTCCGACAATATCTTTACACTTGACAAAGGGCCTCGCATAAACTTGACTAGTAATTTATTGTGATGGATAAGATTGCACTCCCCTACAAATTGAACAAATCTTAATTCCGACTCGTTGATAGTACTTCAACAATTTCTAAATTTGATAGATGAGGATGTCGCCAAAACGACGAGAGATAGTTGGTTCTGAAATAGTGCAATCGCTTCTTGCAAGTCCACCTCCACAATAATTTTGGGAATGTCCAAAGTGATTGCCTATTTGAGGCCCAAAAGGATACCCCAAAGTTGAGCTTTTAACAAAGAGCATACTCCCACACGTTGGGAAAAACCTGCAAGCTAGTTGCCCGACTCATCTCAAAGAAGTCCACCCACTGAAGTTGGACCCAGATTGCCTTTAGAGGCCATGTTGGTGTTGAGCTTCATCCAACCATGGGGAGGGGCAATCCAACCCACGTACATCTCTCTTTTATCCCTATGGGAGAAAGTATCTTTTCCGCTACGCAAGCCGAAAGGATGTCCTTGACATAACCTTTGCTCAAATGATCAACCAGTAATATCATAACTTAGCCAAGCAAATCAGATACTGTTACAACTATTTGAATTTTCACGGGTTTGTAAAAGAAAAGCATGAGGCATAGTTTTAGGAAAGATATATACGGAATCTTAAATTTTTTGCCTCTTCAAAGCTTTAGAACGATTTATAGTCCGAATTCTAGAATTGGATAGTAGAAAATTTGAGCTTTAAGGCGACTCTTGGAGTCTCCCTTTCGTAGCCATCAATGTGATTAAAAGTACGTAGGCATTTTCGAAATATTGGCTGCTCAACATTGATCTATCAAATTGATTTTGTCTTGGAGAGGGGGGTGAATTTTCTGCTATGTCCACCATACGAGCAAAAAGATAATTTTCAAATTTAAAGGTAAGAATAGTCTAGATCTTTTCTCGCGTGCAAGTGAAAGCTAATCATATATACCCAATAAAAGAATCTAGACTGCATATATGTAACGACCGTTCTTAGCGTTACTTGCTTGGAAAATTGATATAGGCCACTTGCGATTAATCTCTTGTTCTATTAAATGCTAATGTTGGAGATATCACTTCAAAGTTCATGCATGGAATGATGCAATAGATGTTAGGTTCATACATAAGGTATTTATAAATTTCATAAGATAATTATTTAAGGTAATGAGTTATTATATCAATCAAGAATATGCACGATGGAAGGAAATATATGCACAACCAAGAGAAATATGGAGAATTTAGGGAGAGTTGAAAAATCTCTTGATTATCTCCAACAATTCGGGTATAGTTTTAATCACGAGAGGCTTGGATTGATAAATTTCAGTAGTTTATGTGACTATTTGCAGATGGAGCTGCAAACTATGACACGAGGCTAATCAATGCATGGTGGAGACATCAGCACGTTTATTTCTTTTGGGAGAAGCGACAGAGCAATCCCAGAGTTGCAATCACACACTCCACTTTAGATAAACATGTAATACATAAAGTAACTTAGAAATAGCATGGAGAATGAAATTTGAAGATGAAGATATTGTTCTGTGTGAATGTCAGGGATCATACTACAAAAACAATCAAGCTTTGTTGACTTTCTTTTCTGCTAATACCTTGATGAATAGACTTAATTTGATATGATTTAATTAAATTTTTGCAATTAAAAGCCACTTTCGATTAAAATTTCACTAGCGATGGTTGCTTAGACAGGGTCGTCCAATTTTGAGTTTGTGTCTTGAATGATATCACGACTACTCAAGAAAATGTTTAAACCTTGAAATGTGGAAAATTATATGTACAAGTAGCTAAGGTGGAGTCATCTTACATGTCTAGCCTCAACATATGTGACATAGATACAAGAAGAAAGAAAGCTATGGATCCATGACACCATTGCCCCGACACTTTTTCGTTATATCACTTTGATTATGCATGTGTACATGCATCTCAAACTTCTCCATACCAGGCCTATACTATGATAATTACATAAAAAATGCATGAACTGTACAGCGAAAATTTCCTGATGTTGCTAATAGAATCATATCTTTTAATTGAAGATATTGCTTATTGAATCTTGAAAACCATAAGCCAAGGCCTTTTCTAATGCCCAGCGTACAAAGCACGTATGCCATCGATGACATCTTGTCGAAGATCCCTTTTGAGAGCACCCGGATTACGTTATGGCATACATAACAGCATTCTGATCGGGAGTGCTCCACTGCTCGTCCGCGTCATAGCGGAACCTGCCATGGGCTGGGGAAAATGTATGGCCAAGAACATTGCCAGGCCCGTCGAAAGGATTACCGTCACCAAGATTGCCTCTATAGAAGCCTATGACGATATCAGCCGATCCGCCCGTCAAAGTTTCTGAGAAAGTGAACGCAGTAACATTAGCCCACTTCTGGAAAGCTCTCGAGCAGATTCCTCTCAACCCCTCCAGTGGGATGGCCTCGGGGACCGGCCCGTTAGTATAATTGAGATTGGTTTGGGAAGGTGGGCACTTAGGCTTGTTGGGAAACAAGTTAAAGCGCGCTACCATGCGAAACTTGCTAGGTTAGTGGCATTCCTTCCTGTGTGCCGAGGGTGGACCAGGTCGGGCACCCCGCATCGCCGGGCACTCATCTGCTTCACGGTGTCGCAATCAAGCTTTCCGGTGACTTTCAGATGGTAGAATTTCTGGTAAGATTTGAGCACCAACTCCAAAGTCTTGTCAAACTTGTCGTCCATGAGGGCAACGTAGTTCTCGTCCTCTCCGTAGTCCAAGTATCCGGAAGCTTTGAGGTAACGCTTGACCTCTTTGATGCCTTGCTTGGTTAGGCCCTTCTGGAAGGAAGTGAGGCTTGGATCATTAGATTTTAGGCTTCTTGAGTGAATAATGAAGGGTTGAATTGCAAGAAAGAGAACAAGGATGGGCATAAAGGAACAGGAAATTTTAGGAGCCATTATGTGGGTGAGGTGTTTCCTAGGACAGTGTTCTGGTTCGATTGTGTGTAGACTTTAGCACTAATGAGTTAATGGGCTAATTATGATACATTAACCACTCTACACTAGACCTGTTAAACGGGTGAGTCGAGTTGGGTCGGGTCATAAATGATCCGACTCAAATTGACCCATTAACCTGTTTATGACCCATCTATTTGTAATGTAAATATTTCGACTAATACCCAACCTGACCTGACCCATATTTGACCCGATCTATATTACTAAAATACTTAAGAAAATTTGTTTTTTATGATTTTTTTTAAAATTATACCACTAAAACATTTTCATACAATACAAAGCTAGTAAACAATTTTTATAATTTTTTTTAAATTGAGGTTCTGTTTGTTTCGTGAAAAATGTAACATTTTTATAAAATATTTTTCCATGAAGTCATTTTCCAAGAAAATAAAAAAAATTTCAGTGTTTGGCTGAAACCTAAAAATAAACTAGAAAATATTTTCTGACGTTTGGTATATAAAATCTTATTTGATTTTACTTCATGCAATCATTTTAATGATTTTAATGTTTTTTTTTTGGTAAAGATGATTTTAATATTTTTTTAAATCAAAATTTTAAGTACTTTTCTTTTTTTTTTTGTCTTTTTTTTGTCTTTCTCTTTTTAGGCTAGTGGCTAGCGACGGCGACGGTTGGCGACCGGCCACAGGCGAGGACGACCTCACTGGAATTAGGCGAGATCCAGCTCGTCGGCCTTGGGCAAAGCCCCAGCCTTGCTGATTTGGCGAGACTCGAGCTTGCCGGATCTGGCAAGCTGAAGCTCACCTGAGGTCGGTGAGGCTCGGCTCGCCGGAATCAAGCAAGCTCGAGCTTCGCTTGAGGTCGGCGAGGCCGAGGTCCCTCAATTCCGGCGAGGTTGTCCTCACCTGTGGCCGATCGCAGGTCGCCAGCCATCGCCGTGGCCAGCTACCAGCCGAAAAAGAGAAAGAGAAAAAAAAATAAAAGAAAAGGAGAAGAAAGTAATTTTGATTTTTAAAAAATATTATTTTTATAAAAAGGGGTGGGCATAATGGGTGGATTGAAAATGGGTTCCACACTCAATCCATTAAGACCCATTTATGATAGGCTTAAAACTTTAAAACCTATTTTTCAAAGTTGTATTGACTTATTTGTGACCCATTTATTTTTTAAATGGATCATAAATGAATTTTAAGACCGATTTTAACAGGTCTACTCCACACCACACCAATTTTGTGCATTTCGATGCTTTTATTGTGGGAAATGAAAGAACTAGGCAATTACCATTCACTCTACCTCAAAGGCTCAAAACATGGTAAAGACATCAGTTTGTTTCTTTTGCGTAGCGCAACAGAGTAATCTCGAAATTCAATTTAGTAAATGACAACATTCAAACACTCCACCTTAGAAAAATATGTAATGGTTAAAGTAACTTAGAAACACCATGTAGAATGAAAATTGAAGAAGATATTTTTTTGTGGGAATGTCGTCGATCATTATTTGAATTTGCCATCCAATAACACTTCTACAAATGTTGGGAATGCACAGCAGAAGCCCGATACCTTCACCTGGGGAGATAGCCAAGAGGGAGTCCAAGTTCGACCCCATCAACATATACAGTTAGATCGACTTTCACTCAAATGCTTAAGCCAATGAGTTATGGGCCAACTATAATATATTAACTGCTCAACGCCACATCAATTATTCGATATGGGACTTCTCTAACACAATTTACACATGTATGTCAACAATCTCCCCCTCACGTCTGAGCTCAGTGTTAGGTTCGCTCCCTCTTTAGGTATTTTTCTGTATCAGCTTATCTCAACTTAAATTTCCAAGTCATTGCAATGCACCCGCAACTATGTACAACAACCATCATCAATTGCTAAATTGGGATTGCATCACCCATGATCTCTATCTCGCATCACCAGACCAACTGTCCATGGTCACTTCTCACCAAACCAATCATGATGATAATTTCCACTTGGAACAAGCGTCGATCATGAGACTTCTTTGTTGAGATATTCATCAAATACCACAATAGTTCGAAGGTCCATCGATCAACCATCGGCTCTGATATCAATTGTTGCGGAAGTTAAGTAATCAAATAATAAAATAGACAGAATAAGAAAATAAATCAGACACCAAATTTAAGTGATTCGGTTATAGTGACCTACGTCTATAGGGAAAGCAGTATGAAATTTCACTATAGATCAAGTAATCGGTGGAAATTACAAATCACTCTCGAGTCACTCAAATACTATAAGTGTTTCCCAAGCCCTAATTACACTTAATAACTCACGTAGTGTTTAGCCCAACAATTCCTCGTAAAATAATCCATCGATCTCATAAAGGAATTATACACAAATCTTATCACAAGATTTACGCTTGTACACTAATTCTTCTTGGATGTAATTCACAAACAAGAATCCACGAAAAAACTTATTGCCAAGCGCTCACGAACACGGCGCTTCCTTCTTCGTGCACAATAACAGTGCTTCTTGTTCACTTGCACGGCACACCAAGCACTCACATTAGAGCGCTTCTACTGACAAAAAAGACCAAGAACTATATATATATTACCAAAGAAACAATCAATGGTCAAATTCAACACGCAAAAGAAAGTCTAGGTAAGATACGGTCAATCATTATCCAACTTGGGCTTTTCCTTTCTTTGACCTGTGACTTCAATATGAATCAGGAAAGTAATCTTTTTCTTTCTTTCATTCTTGGCTGACTTCACTACAGATATTGATTTTTGTAGATTACCATCAAAGTCCAAGTTGGACTTTCTTTTTGCAGTGGGTGAAGACTTCAACTCATATTCGGAAAGCTAATTTCCGAAACTTGGCCTTGGATTCTTTTTTTTTTTTAATTTCTAAAATTTAGATTTTCGCTTTGGGCTCAAACTGAGACATAATTTTAACAATCTCCATCTTGGCTTGACGTTAGAGTAAAGTCATAATCGCTTCGTTGGAATTTCGCTACTACTCTCCCACAACCCTAATGGGCTCAACCACTATAAACGTCTTTCAAGTCCAAGTCTCTCTTGAACTTTGCCATAACCGTTGGCCTCATCAGAACACTAACTCCATATGCACCTTTAAGTGCTTCGCAAGGACTTATCAACACAACCTCCTTAATCACAGATAAAGCAAAACCATCATTACATCCATATCTATGAAAAGATCGAATATGCACTATATTAATTTCAACAGTTACATCAACTGTTGATTCTATAGGCTCCACCTTACTATAACACTATTTGTGTCGATTACTTCGCTAGTGCCCACTACCTTAGAAGTTTCTGGTTGTAACTCCACCTTAAGCTGAACACCGTTTAGATCTGTATGAACACTGCTATAATTACTCCTAGCCAAAAGTACTAAAGACTCGTTAAATGTAACTTCTTTGCTGATAATAGGTGAATTTAATTCTAGGCACCACAACCGATAGTCCCCTCGTTCACCTTGCACATAACCTAAGAACATGCACTTCATTACCCTTCCATCAAGCGTATCATTACTAACTCGAACATAACATAGGCAACCAAATATTCTAAGAGTAGAATAATCAGCAGCGTCACTTGACCACACTTCTTCAGGAGTTCGACATCCAATCGAAGTCGATGAGATCTATGCTTCAGGTAGCTCGCCGTACTAAGCACATCCGTTAGCAATCTCCTAGACATACCAGCACTAGAAAGTATTTTATGGGCTGTCTTTAGTAATGTTCTGCTCATCAATTCTATAACCCGTTGTGGTTCATTGGCATTGATGCAGTGTCTCACTATGCCTTTCTTCATGCAGAATTCGTTTAACAACTTCAAGAAAAAATCCATACTATTATTAGTCCATGCCTGCTTGATCATTTTATCAATCCCCGTTTCGATCAAAACTCTTAAATGTCTGATCTTGACAATTGTATCAAACTTGTGCCTAAGCACAAACACCCACGTTTCCCTCGAGTAGCCATCAATAACTGTTAGCATAAATCTAACACTTTTCCTTGAAGTAAATAGTGACAACCTGCAAATATCTAAGTGAATTAATTCTGTAATATCCATGGTTTCTTTGACAATCGCACTGAACTGCACTTTTCGCCGTTGATCTGAGTCACAGCACCTGCATATATTCAGTTCATTAGCCACATAACCACACAGTAAATTTCTTTCACTTTGAACTTTTAGGCTTCTCTTGCTAATGTGCCCCAAACGTATACGCAACAATTCAGACTCTCGTACCAATGCATCCGATGTCTCCACAGAAAATTCCATCATTGTCTCACCTTGAAGTTTATACATGATATTATGCTTGGTTCCTTTCATTATCACCAAGGCACATCGAATAATTTTCAGAATTCCACATTCTGAAGTATACTAACACACAATTGAATCTAAGGTACTCAAGGGAATCAAATTTTTCTTCAAGTTTGAAACATGCCTCACTCCGATCAATGTCCTCATGATACCATCATGCATTCTGATTTTAATATCTCTAATATCCACAATATCATACTCAACGTTGTTCCCCAACTACACTTTACTATTATCCATGCACTGATAAGTAGTAAACCAGTTCCTGTTTGGTATAGTGTGAAAAAAACAACCAGCATCCATTATCCATCCACCAAACGACGAATCATCAGTGATAGAAAACAAAAAATCAGCATTATCCAAATTACCATATGCTATAGCTGCAACATCATCCACAGACACATTTCTAATTTGTTTACCCTTCTCATTCATTACAAAAAAACGGTTTTTTGCCACGAAAATTTTCCAACGAAAAATTTTCGTCGCAAATTTGCGACAAATTTTCCAACGAATGGCAAAATTCGTTGGAAATTTCCAACGAAAAATTTTCGTCGCCAAATTCGTTGATAATTTCCAACGAAAAATTTTTCGTTGGAAATTTCCAACGAATTTCAATTTTTCGACAATTTTTTCATAGTGTACAATTTTCGTTGGAAAATTCGTTGCAAATTTCCAACGAATTTTCCAACGATTTAAAAAAAACATTAATTTTATTCGACATTTTTTATTTTCGTTGGAAATTTCGTTGTTTCCAATGAAAATGTTTTCGTTGGAAATTTCCAACGAATTTTTCAACGATTTTAAAAAAACATTAATTTTATTCGACTTTTTTTATATTCGTTGAAAAATTCGTTAGAAATTTCTAACGAAATTTCCAATGAATTTCAATTTTCGGCAATTTTTTCATAGTTTACAATTTTCGTTGAAAAATTCGTTGGAAATTTCCAACGAATTTTCCAACGAATTCAAAAAAACCCGGTATTATTCGGCATTTTTTACATTCGTGGGAAAATTCGTTGGAAAATTCCAACGAATTATCCAACGAATTTTAATTTCCTGGGCAATTATTTCAGTGTGTACAATTTTCGTTGGAAAATTCGTGGGAAATTTCTAACGAAAATTTTTTCGTTGGAAATTTCCAACGAATTGTAATTTTCCGGCAATTATTTTAGTGTGTACAATTTTCCAACGAATTTTGCAACGAAAAACCTTACTACATTTTCGCGCTCGTTCAATTTCAAAATTCATTCTCTCTCTCTCTCTCTCTCCTTCTCCCTCATTCTCCCCCTCCGCCTCCTCCCTCGCTGCCCCCTTCTCCTTCTCCCTCTGTCTCCCCCTCCGCCTCCTCCCCCGCTGCCCCCTTCTCCTTCTCCCTCTGTCTCCCCCTCCGCCTCCTCCCCCGCTGCCCCTCCGCCTCCTCCCCCGCCGCGCCCCCTCCTCCTCCGGCTCTGGCTCCGGCTCCGGCGCCATGGACACCAAGACTCTGCCGCCCCCCCTCCTCCTCTGCGACGTCAGCTCCCTCCCCAAAGGCGCCGCCGCGGCCATCCAGGGCCGCCCCCGACGCCCCCAACGCCCCCGAGGCCACCATGGGCCGCCCCCGACGCCACCAAGCCTCGTCGCCGGCGAGGGTCAAGCTTGCCCAGATCTGGGCGAGCTCGAGCTCGTCGTCGGCGTTGGTCGAGCTCGCCCAGATCTGGGCGAGCTCGGCCATCGCTGGCGACGAGGCTGGCCTTCGCTGGCCATGGCGAGGGCGGAGCTCGCCCAGATCTAGGCGAGCTCCGCGCTCGCCGGCGACAATGCTGGCCCTCGCCGGCCATGGCGACGAGGCTGGCCCTCGCTGGCGGCAAGGGTGATTTTTCGAAATAAAAATTTTGAAAAAAAAAATTCGAAAAAAAAATTTTCAAAAAAAAAATCCGAAAAAAAAATTTTGAAAAAAAATCCGAAAAAAAAATTTCGAAAAAAAAAATTTCGTGGGAAAAAATTTCCACGATTTTTCGAACAAAAAAAAATTTTGTAATTTTTCCAACGAAAAATTTTACGTTGGAAAAAAAATTTCCACAATTTTTCGACCAAAAAATTTTTTTTTGTAATTTTTCCAACGAAAAATTTTTTGTTGGAAAAAAAATTTCGACGATTTTTCGACCAAAAATTTTTTTTTTGTAATTTTTCCAATGAATTTAGCCACGAGTTTTCCAACGAAATAAAATTCGTCGCAAATTTCCAATGAAAATTGAAATTTTTCGTTGGAAAAATTTCCAACGACCTATTACCAACGAATTTTTTTTCGTTGGAAAATTCATTGGAAATTCGTTTTCCAACGAATTTTTTCAAATTTTTCGTTGAAAATTTCGTCGGAAAAAAGCAGTTTTTTTGTAGTGATTCTTCAGCTTAAAGCAATTCTTTCTAAGAAGCCGCATCTTGCCACAATTCCAACAGATAATACCACTAGTCCTAGACTGATTTCGTCTATATATACTACTTCTGCTAACACTAGTATCAGTTCTTTCTCTTCTTTCACCTACTAAAGCAGCAGATACATGTTCGCCGGATTCTCTTCTACGGATGTCTTCACTCAAAATTAAATCTCGAACACCATCAAACATCAAACTTGTTGACCTAGAGGAGTTACTAATAGCAATAACAGTAGTTTCCAAACTTGTTGACCCAGAGGAATTACTAACAGTAGTAACAGTAATATTTCAACTATCAGATAATGAGGATAATAGAATTAAAGCATGTACCTCATCTTCAAAGTCAATCTCAATTGAACTAATTGACTAACGATCACATTGAATTCATTGATATGATCAGCAACTGATGCACATTCACTCATCTTTAAGTTAAATAGACGTCACATCAAATAGATTTTGTTGATCGTAGAGGGCTTCTCATACATGTTTGATAGGGCCTTCATCAAACCCGCAGTGGTCTTTTCATTCATGATGTTAAACGCGATGTTATGAGCCAACGTTAGTCGAATAACACCCAAAGCTCCAATTCCCAATCAGATTACTTCATTGTCTCAGGCTTTTCACTTTTCCTTCTTCTATCTTCTTCGATTCGCTTCAACTAAGCCAACCCAGACTCTGATACCATTTGTTGGGAATGCACAACAGAAGCCCGATACCTTCACTTGAAAAGATTGCCAAGAGGCAGCCCAAGTCCGAGCTTATCAACATATCCAGTTAGACCGACCTTCACTCAAAAGCTTAAGCCAATGAGTTATGGGCCAATTATGATACATTAACTGCTCAACACCACATCAATTATCCGATGTGAGATTTCTCTAGCACAACTCACGCGTGTATTTCAACAAAAAAATAGACTTAATTTGATTTGATTTAACTAATTTTTTACAATTACATGCCACTTCCGTTAAGATTTTGCTGTTTGCTAATATTGCATCGTCCAATGACGAGCAAGTGTTTCCAATGATTTCATGCTTATTGAAGAAATGTTTTATCTTGAAATTTGAGGATTATATGCCCAAGAAGCTAAGGTGGACTCAGCTTACATATCTTTCCTCTACATATGTTTCATAGATAAATAGAAGAAATGGTTAATATCACGAAAAATTCCAAACTAATACACATGTGATAATTTTACCCAAATTATTTTTTTTACCACAAAAAATCCTAACCTGCTACACCTGTGATAAATTTACCCCAAACTAATATTTTGACCACTAAAAACCCCAAACTGATACATTTGTAACAAATTTACCCTCCTTTAATTTCTGTTAAATTGAATTAATACCACAAAAAATCACAAACTAGTACACATGTGACAAATGAAGAGTAAAACATAAAATCGGTACATCAGTTAACTGTCACGTGTCATTTAATAAAGCAATTTGATAGTAAAATTTAATGAAAATAAACTGAGGGTAAATTTATCACAAATGTATCAATTTGGGATTTTTGGTGGTCGAAAAATTAGTTTTTGATAAAATAGTCACAGGTATACCAGTTTAGGATTCTTCGTGGTATTAACCATATGAGAAAAAAAGATAAAATTATAAGATATCACTGCACCAACCCCTTTTTTCTATATCACTAAATAAAGACACCAATTGATCAAAACATGCTGTAATTGGCAATCCCTTTTTTTATGCAATGGAACGCGCATCTTGAACTCCTCCACACCATGACTATACTATATTCAATCACATCAAAATCTATGAAGCGTGCATCTTTAATAACTGCAGCTTCCATAGCTGCGATAATTTATTCACAGGTGAAAATGTGCTGATATTGCAAATACAATCATGAAACCGGTAGGGCAGGGCCTTATCTTTGCTCGGGGTACAAAGCACGTATGCCATTAATATCATCTTGACTAAGATTCCTGTGGATACTACCCGGCGGAATACTAGGATACATAACGGCATTCGGATCCGAGCTGTGGGCTAGCCCTAGGAGGTGTCCTATTTCATGCAAGGCCACCGATTCCAGGTCTGTTTCGGTTAGGCCGGGGTTAAAACTCCACTGCTCTTCAGCATCGTAGTGGAACCTACCGATGGTCGGGTAAAATGCATGGGCAAGAACATTGCCGGGCCCGTCGAAAGGATTACCGTCACCATGATTGCCGCGGTAGAAGCCTATAACGATATCGGCCGACCCGCTCGTAGATTCTTCGAAAGTGAACGCAGTAACTTTAGCCCAACTCTGGAAAGCTCTCGAGCAGACTCCTTTAAACTCCTCTAGTGGGATGGCCTTGGGGACTGGGCCGATAGCATAACTGAGACGAGTTTGGGAAGGCGGCCACTTAGGATTGTTGGGAAAGAACTTATAGCGCGCTACCATGCGGAACTTGCTCGGCTTAGTGGCATTCATTCTTGCGTGCCGAGGGTGGACCAAGTCGGGCACCCCGCATCGCGGGGCGTTCATCTGCTTCATGGTGTCAGCATCAAGCTTTCCGGTGACTTTAAGACGGTAGAATTTCTGGTAAGATCTGAGCGCCGACTCCAAAGTCTCGTCGAACTTGTCATCCATGAGGGCGACATCGTCGTTCTCGCCCTCTCCGTGGTCTAAGTATCCGAAAGCTTTGAGGTAACGCTTGACCTCTATGATGCCATGCCTGCTCTGGCCCTTGATAGCACCCTCCAAACTCTGGAAGGAAGTGAGGCTTGGATCAGTAGATTTCAGGCTTCTCGAGTGAACGGTGAAGGGTTGATGAATCGCAAGGACAACGATCAGGATGGACACGACAGAACAAGAAATCCTAGTAGCCATTTTGTCTATGTCTAGCAATTCAATCGTGTGGATTTCAGTAGTTCATGTGGCTACTTATAGATGGAGCTACTACTTAAGACGCAAGAATGTGGGTCCTAAATAAAACCCTTAATTATGCTTAATATGTAAGAATATCCCCTGACTTTTTCTGTTAGTTGTCAAAGAAAAAGCATTAGGCATGATTTTAGGAAAAACACATAGGAAATCTTAAATTTTTGGCCACTCCAATCTCTAAAACAATTTATTGTCTGGATCCTAGAAAAAAAAAAGGCAGTACCAAATTTGAATTGTAAGACGACCCTGCATTTATTGAAGAGTATATGAGGTATTTGTAGATTTATAAGATAACTATTTAAACTAACAAGATGTTACAGTATCAAGAATGAGCAAGTATGATCAATCAAGGGAGATATTTACCTGATCAGGAAAGACATAGAGAATTTCTTATTTATTTCTAACAATCGACGTATATTATCTCCATTAAATATATAGATGTCTGAAAGGGCTTTTCCATATTGGTTCAATACATGAAACTATTACTAAATCCGATATTTGAAACTCTTACCATCTATTATTAGTAATTGCATCAAGCAACAAAAAGTGAAAATGCATTAAATAAGAGAACAAGGTAGGAGTGAAAAATGAAAAAACTAGTTTTAGTTATTAAGAGTGACTCAAAAACTAAAGAGGTGACAAAGTATACTGCTCCAATCTACACAATGTTGGTTCTGTTGAGGTAAACTCTTCTTGGTACCAGGAAAGCGTAGCACCATCAACTTCGAAAACAGGATATACAAAGTGAAGAAAACGTGAAAGACATAATTTAAGGCTACGATTGGTTATTTGGATTCGGATTATGATAGGATAGGATAAAGGCCTCCCCATCAAATGTTTGGTGCAACTAAGATAGGATTTAAAATATTTGAAAATATGCAATCTAAGACAAAATTGAAAATCTTTTAAAATCCTTCTTGTTGAAAATCTTTGAGGGCGCACGAGTAATGACTCAAACCCTCTCAACCATTGTGTCAACAAGTAGTCACTGGGAAATTGACCTCAAGAGCTTGATGACTATCGACAAATATGACCTCTTCCATTAAGCAAAATTTTGAATTGAATGCGAGGAGGATTTCTCTTTGGCGTTTCATCAAATACTTGATAAACGCTTACTTTAGAATCGACCAAGAGAGAGATCGTGGGACAATGGATGCCAATAATGAATAATCAAAGGTGAAGTAGAGAGAGAGGAACCGAGAGATGATTCGATGATGGCGAAAAAGTTGGAAAATTGACTAAGAAAGAAAAGGAGCCACCAATGAAGTGGTGAGCCCTGACCTTCCAAGTGAACTGCAAGTAAGGGCATCGGCAATTATAGTCAAGGACACCGGAGTGAGGAACCATCACGGTGGATGGTCGTTAAAGTGGAGGTGGGGTGCCACCTATGAGAAACGCTAAGGATGGTACCTCTCGCTTGAGGTGAGATTTTTTTGGTGTGTGGGAATTGTTAAGTTAATTTTTAAAATTTTATATCCAATCCGAGTCTATCCCACCCCCTATCCCACATTTTTAAAATTTTATGATTTGACTATGATTTGGCGAAGCCGCCCTCGCTCGGGCAACAAGGGCAGCTTCATTGGATCGGGCGAGGGCCACCCTCACCGAATTGGGCGAGGGCAACTGCTTGGGCAAGGGTCGCCCTCGTCAGATCCGGCAAGGGCGGCCCTCACCCAGGCCGCAAGCCGCCCTCGCCGGATATAGTGAGGGTCCGGCTGGGACAGCCCTTGCCTAAGCCATGAGGGTCTAGCCCTCTTCCTCACTAGTGAGGGTGGCCTTTGCTTGTGGCTGGCAAGAGCTACGACCAGCCATGGGCCAAGGAAGGAAAAGAAGAAAAAAAGAAAAGAAAAAAATTATTTTCCACTTCCGACTCTTGTTCTTAGAATCAAGAATCAACTTTTTTTTTATTCTTAATTATATTTTAAAATTGATTCTGAGAATAAATTTGTGCTTGGAAATAAAAAATTTATCAAGCGGATTTCTGTTCTTTTTTTGTTTTCAGAAACAAAAGAATAGAATTAGACATTGTTTGGTCGGTAACCAAATAAGCCCTAGTAGAATCACGAAAACTATGGGCCAAGGCCTTTTCTCTGCTCATGGTACAAAAAATGTTTGCCATCGATGTCATCTTGTTGAAGAGCCCATTTGGCAGCACCCTGCAAAACAGTAGGATACATAACAGCATTTGGATTCTCGCTATGGCCGAGCCCTAGAAGGTGTCCTATATCATGCACGGCCATAGTTTCCGAGTCAAAATTGGTCGAGCTTGGGTTAAAGTTCCACTGCTCATCCGCGTCGTAGAGGAACCTATCGACCATCGGGCCAAATGCATGGGCAAGAAGTTTGTTGGGTCCATCGAAAGGATGACATTTCACCGTGATCTCCTAGTAAGATCTGAGCACAGACTCTAACATCTCGTCAACCTGTCATCCATGAGAATGACACTGATCTCATCCTCGTAGTCTAAGACTGCGCAAAGCAACCATTCTGTATCCGATAATAAATTCTGCTAAAAAATAATTCTTTTTTATTCTTTGCTCGGAAACAATTTCTAAGCATTTGAAGGCGTTTGGTAATTGCCCAAAATTTCTATTCTTAGAATAGAAAAAGAACAAAAATGCATTTAGTAACTACACAAAATTTCATTTTATTAATAATATTTTAATAATATTTTGAATTTTTTAATATTTCTTTCTTTTTTCTTTTTTCTTTCTTTATTTCCCTTCTTTTTCTTGGCCATGGCCGGTTACCAGCACTAGCAACTGGCCACAGGCGAGGGCGGCAGCGAGGGCATCGCGGCCCTTGTCGCCACCCTCACTGGTTGCGACGGCGAGGTCGGCCTCCCCTTGGCCGGGCAAGTTTGCAAGCCGCCCTTGCCTGCCTTGACCTGCGGCCAGTCGCAGGCAGGTGGTGGGCGGCACGCCGAACTACAACAAACCTAAAAAAAGAAGAAAATGAAGAAGAATTAGAAATGGAAAAATTGTTCCAAAATTAATAAGCTACTTTTTTTTTCTTCTTGATCATGTTCTAAAATTGATTCTGGGAATAACTTTTTGCAAAATTGTGTCTGGGCACAAAAAATTTAACAAACGGATTTTTGCTCCCAAACTGATTCTGAGAATAAAAAAAGAAATTTTTACTACTTGACAAGTTGCCAAACAGGCCCTAAGTATCCAAAAGCCTCGAGGTAATGACTGATCCTTTGATGCCTTGCTTGGTTTGGCCCTTGATAGATCCCCCCAGCTGTTGGCACGAAGAGAGGCTTAAAATTGGTAGATTTCAGGCTTCTGGAGTGAATGGTGAAGGGTTCAATTGCGAGAAAGAGAACGAGGATAGGTGCAAAAAAATAGATGGAGCTACAACCCAAGACGCGATAATGAGGCTCCGGATTACAATATGTTTGAATGAGTCTTCCATGAACGACCTCCACGAAACGTTCAATTACGCTAATTTTTAGGAAATTTCACCGAGTGTTTGTACTGAACTATGGTCACAGACTTCACACACCCAGGGATAAATCATGAATGACCAAATTATGCTACCTTACGGATAGAACGAATATGATCCGTTGGAAATGATATTCTGATCAAGAGTAGTATCATAACCTAATCCAAGCCGACGATGATTTTTACTAGTTGTTCAGTTGGTGTTCAAGAGAGAAATAGGGAATCATCATCGAAACTCTTGCTCACTCTGTCTCAAAGGCTCAATGCATGGTGAAGACATCAATATGTTTGTTTCTTTTGCGAGTCAGCATGGAGAACGAAAAATGAAGAAGATCATATTGTTCTGTGTGAAGGTCAAGGATCGCAATACAGAAGCAATTGAACTCTATGGAATCGCGAGTTGCTGATATCGCTAAAAGAATCATGAAAACTATGGGGCGAGGCCCAATCTATTGCGAAGGGTACAGCACACGTATGCCATCGATGTCATCTTGCTGAAGATCCCTTTTCACCGAACCAGCCAAAGTTACGGCATACATAACGGCCTTCTCATCGTTGCTGTGGGCAAGCCCTAGGACGTGTCCTATTTCATGCAAGGCCACCGATTCCAAGTCTATTTGGGTTGAGGTCAGGCTGGTGGTCCAGTGCTCATCTGCGTCAAAGTGGAACCTACCGTCTGTCGGGGTAAACGCATGAGCAAGAATATTATAAGCCCCGTCGAAGGGTGAACCATCACCGTGATCGCGTCTGTAGAAGCCTGTGACAATATCAGGCGAGTCTTCCAATGGAACTTCTCTAAAAGTGAATTGTGAAACAGATGACCAGCTTTGGAAAGCTCTCCGGCAAACTTCTCTAACCTCACCTGGCGAGACATCACCGATGATAGGGCCGAATGCGTAACTGAGATGAAATTTGGACCACGTAGGCATGTTGGGAAAGAAGTTAAAGTGCGCTACCACGCGCAACTTGCTATGCTTAGTGGCATTCCTTTCTGCGTGCCGAGGATGGACCAAGTCGGGCACCCCGCACCGCGGGGCGCTCATCTGCTTCACCGTGTTGACATCGAGCTTTCCGGTGACTTTAAGATGGTAGAATTTCTGGTAAGATTTGAGCGCTGACTCCAAAGTCTCGTCAAACTTGTCGTCCATGAGGGTGACATCATCGTTCTCGCCCTCTCCGTAGTCCAAGTATCCGAAAGCTTTGAGGTAACGCTTGACCTCTCTGATGCCTTGCCTGGTCTGGCCCTTGACAGTCCCCTCCAAACTTTGGAAGGAAGTGAGGCTTGGATCGGTAGATTTTAGGCTTCTCGAGTGAATGGTAAAGGGTTGATGAATCGCAAGGAGGACCACGATGGACACAACAGAACAGGAAATCCTAGGAGCCAATTTGTCCATGTCTAGCAATTCAATTGCCTGGATTTCAGTAGTTCATGTGCTACTTATAGATGGAGATACTGCTTAAGACGCAAGAACGCGGGTCCTAAATAAAACCCTTAATTATGCTAAATCTGGTAAGAATATCCCCTGGCTTTTTCTGTTAGTTGTCAAAGAAAAAGCATTAGGCATGATTTTAGGAAAAACATAAACGAAATCTTAAATTTTTGGCCACTCCAACCTCTAAAACAATTTATTGTCCGAATCCCAAAAAAAAAAAAAGGCAGTACCAAATTTGAATTTTAAGATGACCCTGCATTTATTGAAGAGTATATGAGGTATTTATAGATTTATAAGATGACTATTTAAGTTAACAAGATGTTACAATATCAAGAATGAGCAAGTACGATCAATCAAGGGAGATATTTACCTGATCAAGAAAGACATCGAGAATTTCTTATTTATTTCTAACAATCGACGTATATTATCTCCACTAAATATATAGATGTCTAAAAGGGCTTTTCCATATTGGTTCGATATAAGAAACTATTACTATATCCGATACTCGAAACTCTTACCATCTATTATTAGTAACCACATCAAGTAACAAAAAGTGAAAATGCATTGAATAAGAGAATAGGGTAGGAGTGAAAAATGTAAAAAAAATAGTTTTAATTATTAAGAGAGAGTCAAAAACTAAAGAGGTGACAAAATATCCTGCTCCAATCTACACAATGTTGGTTATGTTGAGGAAAACACTGCTCAGTACTGGGAAAGCGTAGCGCCATCAGCTTCGAAAACAGGGATCATAATGATAAGAAATCCAATACAAAGTGAAGAAAATGTGAAAGATATAACTTAGAGTTGCGTTTGATTGTTCGGATTCGGATTATGATAGGATAGGATAAAGGGAGATTTGAAATCCTCCCACCAAATGTTTGGTGCAACTAAGATAGGATTTAAAATATTTGAAAATATGCAATCTAAGATAAAATTGAAAATCTTTTAAAATCCTTCTTGTTGAAAATCTTTGAGGGCACACGACTAATGACTCAAATCCTCTCAACCATTGTGTCAACAAGTCATCATTGGGAAATTGACCTGAGGAGCTTGATGACTATCGACAAATATGGCCTCTTTCATTAAGCAAAATTTCAAGCTAAGTACAAGGTGGATCTCTCTCTGGCGTTTCATCAAATACTTGATGAACGCTTAGTTCAGAATTGACCAAGAGAGAGATCGTGGGACAATGGATGCCGCGAATGACTAATCAAAGGTGAAGTAGAGAGAGGAACCGAGAGATGATTCGATAACGAAAAAGCTGAAAAACTGATTGAGAAAGAAAGGGAGCCACTGATAAAGTGGTGAGCCTGGACCTTCCAAGTGAACCGCAAGTAAGGGCATCGGCAATTATACCTAAGGACGTCGGAGTGAGGGACCATCACGGTGGATGGCTGTCAGAGTGGTGGTGGGGTACTGCCCGTGAGAAATGCTAAGGATGGCGCCTCTCACTTGAGGTGAGGTTTTTTGGTGCATGGGAATTGCTAAGTTAATTTTTAAATTTTACATCCAATCCGGTCTATTCCACGTTTCCAATATCTTTGGCCTCATCCTTTCCTCAGCACATCTTCTATTTTATCCGAAACCCAGTTTGCTAATTCCATCTAAAATTAAACATTTGTCGACGGAAATATTGTTCTGTGTGAATGTCACGCATCATACTACGGTAACAATTGAACTTTATTAAAATCGCGAGTGTTTTTTCTTCTTTTCCAGTCATTGAACTTGCCCTCCAATAACACCTTGACGAGTGACTTGATTTTTCTAATTTAATTTAGATTTAATTAAATTCTCGCGATTGCAAACCACTTTCGATTAAGATTTTGCTAATGATGGCAGCTTATATGGTATTGTCCATACACGAGAATGTGTCTTGAATAATTATAAATGCTTACTCAATATATTGTTTTAGCATTAAAGGTTTTATTTGTTTCACAAAAAATGTTACGTTTTTTTTTAAATGACGATATTTTCGGTATTTTGTTGAAAATTGAAAAAAGAATCACAAAATATTTTCCATCATTTAGAATGAATACTTAACTACACATACACTATTTAGAAGTATGGGCACTAAGATTGCGGGTCTAGCCTCAATAGACCTTAACTCGGGCACCGACAACTCGAGCAAGGCCACTTGGGTCCTGAGCAAGAGAGCAGGTACCAATCTCACGTCCATAGAAGCCAAAACCTAGAACACAGTGACCGTGCACATCTCTTGGCACCCTAGCCTAGTCCACGAAGGCCGAGCCCGAGCCCGAGCTCGAGCTCGAGCTCGAGCCCCTGGTGCTTGTGCTAGGATTTCCAACACCAGAGTCCTAGTCCACAAAGCCTGAGCATGGGACCCCCGTGACCCTAGTCCACAACATTCGACCTCAGGTCATCGACACTCGGGCTCTGGTGCACCAATTCTGTCCCGAGGACGTCGATGCCCATGCTTGAGTTCCCAACAACCCAACCCGAGCTCTCGGCGATTGGGCTCGGGTGGGGACCCAAGCATTGGCATCGAGGTCTTGGCCCGGCCTCGATCGAAGGCTGGCGACCCTGGCACGGGTACCAGGGTCTCGTGCTCGGCCTCAATGGACTCGGGCGCGGGCGTCGGAGGCCCAGGCCTCGGCCTCGATGGGCCACCGCGCCATCACGCGAGAATCGCGTGAGCGAAGAGTCTCCCAATTGACAAAATCACTGCATTATCTGCTTCACTTCGTCGCTCCCTCCATGAAAGCAATGCTAGTTCCCCAGTGTCACCACCTCCACCGCGCGCCATTCCCGCTCCCGCCACAAACCCTAGCTCCTCCCCGTCCACCATTCCCCGCACCTCCATTCTTCGGGAACCCTCGAGCTCCCGCCAGCCACCTCCCTCGACTCGCCGCTCACCGGAGCGAGGCCGTCCCTCAATCCGCCATCCAGCGCATCGCTGAGAAGCTCCGCAGCCTCGGCTTCAAGGAAGATGACGACGGCGGAGGGGGAGGCGGAGGTGATGATGGGTCGGTGCCGAAATCCCCGCCCGTCTCTGCCGGCGAGATCTTCGTCCCCTTGCCTAGGCGGCTGCCCAAGTACCGCGTCGGCCACACGATCGACACGAGCTGGAGCACGCCCGAGAACCCCGTCCCCGAGCCCGGCTCGGGCGGCTTCGTGGAGAGGTACGGCGAGCTGAGGCGGAAGGTGAGGAAGGAGAGGGAACTGGAGAGGGAGAGGAGGAGGAGGGAAGAGAAGGCGGCCGCGGCGCCCACGCTGGCGGAGCTGAGGCTGTCGGAGGAGGAGCTGAGGAGGTTGAGCGGGATTGGGGTGAAGTTGAAGAAGAGGTTGAAGATTGGGAAGGCGGGGATCACGGAGGGGATTGTGAATGGGATTCACGAGAGGTGGAGGAGGGAGGAGGTGGTTAAGATCGCGTGCGAGGACTTGTGTAGGATGAACATGAAGAGGACGCATGATCTTTTGGAGGTATGATTAGTTTTGGGCGTTCTTCTTTGTCGGAATTGTTGAGTGGAATTGTTCTTGTGGCATAGTTGGGTAATCTGTTTGAGGTAATGAGCTTAGCTACATGGGTATTTAGTGTTGGAAGAGTAAGTCTCTTGATCAAATATAATTTCATAATGAAATGGAAAAGATTTGGGTGGCTATCTGCAGAGTAGAAATCGTGTTGTTTATCAATTGGGGTAGAGGGTCATCTTTGACAAGAGAATCGAACCAATCCAATAAACCGCTTGCCATTATGCCCTTCGTAAGCTTGTGAAACAGATGTTGGATTGTGCTTCTTTTAGAATGCGTTGGACATTTTGATCCAATCACAATATAAATTTCCACTTTGGTGCTGCATTTCTTCCTCCAGATTCAGCAGTCTGATATTTTTTTACAACCTTGACATCTTCAGAGGAAAACTGGGGGTCTGGTAGTTTGGAGATCTGGCGGTAACATAGTTTTGTATAGAGGGGCTGATTACAAGTATCCTTACTTCCTGGCTGATGATAGCCTAGCAAGTGGCCCCAGCACGTTGATAGACGATGGACAAGAGAGCTGCCCACCTGGCAATGATGGGGTAGAAGCTGCTCGACTAAGTCCTGTGAATGAAGCTGGTCATCCAACGTTGATACATGGTGTGGGTTCTCCTGATAAAGTACGTTTCCAGTTGCCAGGTGAGCTAGAACTTGCTGAAGAAGCTGAGCAATTGTTAGATGGACTGGGTCCACGATTTGCTGATTGGTGGGGATATGAACCTCTACCTGTGGATGCGGATCTTCTGCCTGCTGTTGTTCCTGGCTATAGAAGGCCCTTCCGCCTCCTTCCTTATGGAGTCAACCCTAAACTAACAAATGATGAAATGACCATATTAAGGAGACTCAGTAGACCATTGCCATGCCAGTTTGCATTGGGTAAGCTTTTGATTTTGATCCAACAGCTGACGTGACTGTCTAGTATTCACCGGCTTGTTGTGCATTTGACAGGTAGAAATAGGAATCTCCAAGGATTAGCTGCTTCCATCATTAAGTTGTGGGAAAAATGTGAGATTGCAAAGATTGCTGTGAAGAGAGGAGTACAAAACACAAATAGCGAGATGATGGCAGAAGAATTGAGGGTCAGACCTCCATAAACATATCTTATGGATTTTCACTTTTTTTTCCCTTCTAAGTGAAAGAATTAGGGTGCAGAGATCTCTTTTACCTTGATGAAGGAATATGAAGATACTTATTAGAGCAAATTTTATGCGCTTCTTTTTCCCCAATTAACTGATTTCATTTAGACTATCTCTAAGCTGTTGTTGGACTCGTTCAATAGAAAGTATTCTTTCACTTGTCAAGTCCAGAAAGTAGTTGATATCTTGTTAGTGCTCCATGTTAGCAGCTCCGGGGATTTCCCCTTGAAAATTTTTTGTTTGTTGCATCTGTTCCATGACCAGAGCAGGCATCTATTAACTCAAGATCTCTTGTTCCAGCGGCTGACTGGAGGGGTGCTGCTTTCCCGGGATAGGGAATTTATTGTCTTGTACAGAGGGAAGGATTACTTGCCTCCTGCTGTTTCATCTGCAATACAAGAGCGAAGGAAAGGTGGAATTGGAATGGAGAAAGGAGCTGAATTTCAACATGGATTGACCTTGTCTGCGTCTGGAGATGAAAATGCTGACATTGATAAGCAAAGAAGGATTCCTCCCTCTGAAGAAAAGAAGCCTGTTTCAGTTGAGGGAGTTGTTAGGACGACTGGCATGAAGTTGTCCCTGGTATTTCTTTTTTAACTTCTGTGTGTGAGTCTGCATTGACTTCAGTATCTGTCTGCCTAGAGGCTTATCATTTTCAACGATAGGCTTTAGAGAAGAAAGCCAAGGCGGAGAAACTTCTAGCTGAGCTTGAGAATGCTGAGATCCCTGAACAACCTGATGTTGATAAAGAGGGCATAACACGAGAAGAAAGGTACATGCTAAGGAAGGTTGGCTTGAGAATGAAGCCTTTCTTACTTTTGGGTGCGTTCTACAACTTGCCTTGTCTTGTCTTGTCTCTATAGCATGTGGTTTTGCTCTCTCATGAGAATTAAAATTGTTCATCTTTTCTTTAATCTACACTCTCAATGGAATGGATTTCACGTGCCATGACTTTTTTTGTGTCCAGGTAGACGGGGTGTTTATGCCGGGACAGTTGAAAACATGCATCTTCACTGGAAATATAGGGAACTTATTAAAATAATTTGCAAAGAGAAAACAATTGAATCTGTTCATCAAATAGCCCAGACCTTAGAGGCAGAAAGTGGTGGGATATTGGTAGCAGTAGAGAGAGTGAGTAAAGGATACGCCATCATTGTATATCGTGGAAAAAATTATGAACGACCAGCCTGTATAAGGCCACGCACACTTCTAAATAAAAAAGCAGCCATGAAACGTTCCTTAGAGGCTCAACGCTGCAAGGTAAAGCTAACATCTCTCTCTTTGCAATCATGTAAATGCCTGAAGTTGCAAAATATTATCCAGAGCCTCTTTATCTCCTTGGCTTGTTCTTCCTTTTTTTTTAATTTCTTTTGAAATCATGTTATATATGAAAATCTTACTTATTTACTATTCTTGTTATGCAGTCTTTGAAACTTCATGTGTTGAAGCTTTCTGAAAATATAGATCAGCTGAAACATCAGTTGGTGGGTGATACTATTTCCCTTCTCTCAATCAGGTTAACAATATTGAGTTATAAGATAAGATGATTTGTTTACCAGGATAGAGACATGGAAAGGAGTGATGAGCATTCGTTGGATGGATTGATTTCTCCACTGGTAAGCACATCAGTTTCTTTTTCCTTGTCATGTTGATAGTATATCGTTTGTCATACCACATTCATTTCTGTTGTATTCAGGTCACAGGGGAAATAACCCCTATGAAATCACTAGATTCTTTGAGCTCAGATGGTGCACTTGACCTGGCATGCAACTCTCGTCCTGGAGTTTCTGTTTCTCACAAGGAGCATGTTGAGGTACTTTTTGCACCCGTAAATTGCTTGAAAGTGTCTGCTTCTTTTTTATGTCATGCAATGTTACTATGTTACCTTCTGAGATTAGAGTTGAATTGTGCAACGACTGAAAGTAAACCCTTTGATTAGATTCTGCTGTTCTAGTGTTGCTGGTATTACTGGTCTGGGGTCATAGGACCTAGAATTGAATCTTGGAACTCCATCTATCTAATGTATGGATTCCTGATAACTGAAGAAACCATTTAAAATGCAAGGATACTTATGCTTTGTTTGGAAGATTTTTTTTCTTGGGGCGACAAAGGTGGGGGTTACACAATGTCGAGGAAAATTTGAAATTTCTCTCACAAAAATTGTAAAATTTGGTCCCGACTTTTTACCTTGCCTCTCATTTTCTCCCCTTCCTCATCTTCGAAACAAAGTTTAAAAGCCAAATAACGCAGACTTCTGTTTTGAAATTTGCATTCTTAAAAGTTGTGTCAGGCTGTTATTCACCATAATTATGGTGTTTTTGGATGTTCCTCTGAACTGTCAGAAAATGAATAGTGATCAGCATCAGAAAATAGAAAAGCAGCATGTTTAACATCTTTGCCCTATCAGTTTGATAGTCTATTTTCTATGTTAATGTGCCACGTTAATATCAAGCTTCAAGTCTGATAGAAGCAATCGTGTGATGAAAATCTGGTGAACTTGTAGGAAATAATATGGGTCAAGATGGATTCAGGATGTGTTTTGCACAATGAAGGCCTGTATCGGCCTCCTTTTTTGTTGAGGAAATTGCAGTCAACCTTTGTGTCATTATAATCTTGTAACAAAACACAACAAGGAGTTAGTTTGTTAACTTTAGTAGATCTCATTGTTGAGGGGATACTTACAGAGAAGCCATGTGAAAATTGTGTCAGGCTAGAGATAATCAAGGAAATGATTCAACTTCCGTGAGCACTAGCAATGGGGCGGATGCTTCATTGCTCGAAATACCATCTAGACAGGAGGATGAGCTGACTGGATTCTCAGTAAACAATGGATATGGGGATTCTGGGAATATCAAACCTGAGATGTTGGATAGATCAGCAAATGGAGATTCTCTGCGGAGTGTTTCTATGCAAAGATACAATGAAGGTGACTCAGGGACCAGCGAAAAGTTAATGGTTAACTTTTGCAATGTTTGTCTATTCTTACCTCATCTGTTTACTTGCTGATCTGATATAGGCCGTGGATCTCAGTCAAAGCAAAGAATACCTATCCATGTTGATTCTGAGCATCATGTCTCCTATACTAAGGCAGTGGAATTATCCAAGACATCTGTTCAAATGGGTGATAGTATACCAGAAACATCAGTTGAGATGCCTACGATTCGGATAAATCTTTCCAACAAGGAGAGGCTTCTTCTACGTAAGCAAGCCCTCAGGATGAGAAAACGTCCAGTGCTGGCAGTAGGTATAATACTTGGCATTCTTGTAGAAATTTAACTAAATGGTTTTCATGTCGGTTATGTTTCTATTGCAGTTGTTATCATTTTACATCTTGATAATCAAGTTAAGAAAGTGTGTTACTTCTGCTTTTAAGTATTTTACTACTTGTCCTTCTAGCTTCCCAACTGTTTGGAAGCATGGTTCTTTCTGATGGTTATATGCACAGCACATGGTGTGTCATATGCATGTAATATAAAAACAAACAATTAAGGAGTTTTTGTATTTTAGGATGTATAGTTGTAATTTCTTTCAAATTAGGCAACAGCTGATAGTATTTAGCTCCATGTTGTCAAACCTGATGGAGTGTCTTCTTTTTTCTGTTTCCCGAATTTGATTAGTATCTAACATTGCTGTCATTTTTTAGGGAGAAGCAACATTGTGAGCGGTGTAGCCAAAACAATTACGACACATTTTCAGAAGCACCCTCTTGCTATAGTTAATGTAAAGGGCAGGGCTAAAGGGACATCAATCCAGGAGCTGGTTTTCAAGCTGGAGGTCTGCGGAGCAAATACTTTTTTTTTTTTTTTGGCAATCTGCAGAGCAAGCCCTTTGATCTCCCTTTTTGTCTGATCTTAGACTTAGCTTATAATCAAGTCACTCATTCCCTATTGCTTTCGTGTGTTATTACAGCAAGCAACAGGCGCCGTTCTCGTCTCTCAGGAGCCAAATAAGGTCATACTTTATCGTGGTTGGGGGGCAGATGTGGAATCGAGCTTTTCTCACGGCAAAGGGAGGGAGGCAAGTAAATTTTCGGAGAAGTCAGGACAAGCTCACCCTCTTGTGTCCCCTGAGCTTATGGCAGCCATTCAACTTGAATGTGGATTGCCGTCCAACCACAAGGAAAGGGCAACTCTGTAGAGTGAAACTTATGTTGAAGGTATTTCCATTGTCTATTATGTCCGATCAATGGCATTTTACAGCGAATTAGCCGAGAGTTGGCTCATCCTCCATCAGGTAGCTGAGCTGAAATTTTGGGGAATCGGATGGATCTTCAAGAAAATCTTATTTAGTGATTCAATCTGTGGGAATTTACCAACTAGGTATATCGTGCAAATTGATGATCCCTAGTTGCAGTCACATTGCTTATGCATGTTTGCTGACCTTAACCATGCGCGATTTATCACACCGTTCTACACTTCCCTCCGATAGTAAGGTTGACCGAGTGAGTGCCCAAATGCCAGAATCACCCAAGTTACTGAGGTTTTCTTGGTCTTCCATCTACATGTGATTGCTCCAAATTTCCAAGCCAAGCTAAGAGAAGCAAATGATCCAACTGTCTGTTTCGCTGCTTATGTTGGTGATGGCAAGTATCAAGCAGGGTCAAGCTGGTTCTGGTTTTGCTTCGCATGTGAACGTAAGCAGGGCGATTTAGTTGCTAATGTAGTTTATTTTTACTATTTGTATACCATTTGGTAGCTACTCGGTCGTTCCTCTCTACCCTTTTACTTGTAAATGAAAAAAAGCATTGTTCGCAATATCACAAGTCAATCGCCATCGAGTTTGCAACTCTCTCTCTCTCTCTCTCTCTCTCTCTCTAAGAAAATAGGATCGTTCATGATGTCTTAAATGCTTACTCAATTACATTCCATTATTCTTTGCATTTCTTCCCCATCCTTATGAAATCTGTCTTTATCAAGAATCAAAATACGTTCGAGTTTGGGAGTGCTGCCTGCAACCATAATATTCAGGGTGGTCAATACCACATAAAACTCTAAATTGGTACAATTGTAACAAATTTATCCTAAATTAATTTTTTTTGTCACAAAACACTTCAAATTTGTATACTTGTGATAAATTTATTTAAAATTAATTTTTTTACCATAGAAAATCACAAATAGATATAATTGTTTTAAATTTACTTTTCGTTAGTTTCTGTAAAATTTGATTAATACTACGAAAAATTACAAAATGATACATCTTTGACAGATGGAGGTAAAATTTCAAATTAGTATACCAATCAATTATCACATGTTATTTAACTCTGTAATTTGACGGTAAAATTTAACGAGGATTAACATAGGGTAAATTAGTCATGAGTGACTGATTTGATTTTTTTGTGGCTAAAAAATTAGGAGAAAATTTCAATTAAGGGCCCTAAGTGGGGTCAAATTCTCAAAAAAGAGTCCAAAGTGAACATTGTGTCAAATAAGGATCTAAAGTGCTCAATCAGTCTCAAATAAGAACCCGAAGTGCCCAAAAAGTCTCAAATAAGGACCTGGATCCCCGGCAGGCCAAAATACCTACTGGACAGCGAGAAAGTTAATGTTCCGGCACCAGAACATTAACTTTTAAATTTTTTAAATTTTTTTTTCTGTTTTTCCTTTTCTGTTTTTTTTCTTTTCCATTTCCTTTTCTGTTTTTTTCTTTTCCTTTTCCTTTTCCTTTTCTTTTTTTTTTTCTTCTCTTCCTCCGTCGGCCATAGCCGTGGCCGGCGGAGGTCGTCAGCCTCAGGCGAGGCCGCCCTCGTCGGCGTCGGGTGAGGACCAGCCTCACCTGGGTTGGGCAAGGTTGCCCTCGTCGGCCTCGGGCGAGGGCCGTCCTCGCCGGAGTCGGGCAAGGGTCGCCCTCGGCTGGACTGAGCGAGGCCGCCCTCGCCGGCATCGAGCGAGGTCGAGCCTCGCCAGATCTAGTGAGGGCTCGGCCCCACCGGCTGCTGGCGAGGCTCGACCTCACCTACAACTGGCGAGGCCGGCCTCGCCTGACGCCGGCGAGGTCGAGCCCTCGCCCGACGCTGGCGAGGGCGGCCTCGCCTAAGGCCGGCGACCTCCGCCAGCTTCAGCTATGGCCAGCGGAGGAAGAAAAGAAAAAAAAAAGAAAAGGAAAAACAAAAATAAAACAATAAAAAATTAAAAAGTTACTGTTCCGGTGCCGGAATAGTAACTTTCTCGCCAGCTGGCAGGTATTTTGGCCGGCTGGAGACTCATGTCCTTATTTGAGACTTTTTAGGCATTTCGGTCCTTATTTGAGACTAATTGAGCACTTCAGGTTCTTATTCGACACAATATTTACTTTAGACCTTTTTTTGAGAATTTTACCCCACTTGGGATCCTTAATTAGAATTTTCTCAAAAATTAGTTTGGGGTAAATTTGTTATATATGTACCAATTTGAGATTTTGTGTAATATTAGCCATAATATTAATTTGAGCACTTTGATGTATAAAGATGTAAAATATTTTTCGAGATAATACACGCAGCTTACATTAGAATTTTAGGCTGCGAATGATAACAATTCTGTTTCTTTGTACTTCTATTTTTCTGTTCTTGGGAATAGGTTTAGAACAGAAATCTGTTTGGTAACGTAATTTCACTATTTTTAGAACAAATTTTGATTTCAAAAATAAGTTTGGAATAGGGATGAGAAGTAAAATTTTTTAACTTTTCTATTTCTGGAACAAAAATGAGAAATAAAAATTTTTCTCATCCCTTTTTCTCGTTGCTAGTCAGTTGCCCACTCACTTGCCATCGCTCACTTACCATCCACTGGTCGCCATGGGCTACCTCCTACCACTGGTCACCAACTCCCACCACTACCCTCCTCTCATCACCACCTCCCTCCCGTCGCCGACCACCTACCATTCGCCACCTCCTGCCATCCATTGACCGTCATCCCTCATTGTCGACCGTCGTGGGCTATTGCTGCTGGCCGCCTCCCACCGTTGCCCACCTGTTATTCGTTGCCTCCCGCCATCCGCCGGCTGTTGTCCCCTGCCGTCGACTGCTGTGGGCAACCGCTCACCTCCCGCTGCTGGCTGCCTCCTGGCACTGCCCTATGCTGTTTGCTGCCTTCGGTCATCTGCTTGCCATTGTCTCCTGCCACCAACTGCCATGGGCCATTGCTCGCCTCCCGTTGCCTCCCGCCGCTGCCCCCTGCCGTTCGTTGCCTCCTACCATTCGCTGGCCATTTTCCCCCACCACTGACAGCCATGGACCGCCATCACCATTCTCCTACCACCGCCCTTCTCTCGCCACTGCCCGTCTCTTGTCGCCACTCGCTTGTCATTCGCTGCCTCCAACCATCCGTCGGCCGTCATCCCCAGTTGCCGACTGCCGTGGGCAGCCGCTTGCCCCCCTCCCACTACTGGCCACCACCTCCTACCGCCACCCTCCTCTCGCCACCACCCGCCTCACGCCACCAACCGTCGCCTGCCTCTCGTCATTGTCGACGCCAACCACCTCTTGCCACCGTCCTCCACATTGGCCACGCCACCGTCCACCGCTGCTTCCCGTCGTCCACCACTCACCAGCCGGTCGCCTAAGAGAGAAATTTTATGCCTTTATCAAATAGATTTTTGTTTTGAGAACATAAATTTTGTATCGTTATCAAACACGTATTTTTGCTTAGAAACTCATCTATGGAATATAAATAGAAAATTCTATTTTTGATAAGAAATTGATTTCTGAAATAGAATGGTTGTCATTTGCCTCCTTAATGTCTAGAACCAGAACATGCGATTTATCCTAACTCCTACAAAGAAATTATTAAAGATAATATAATCTTCCTAATCTTGGTATATATTAATTATAGATATACAATTTTTGTGTCTGGAAACCCATCCTTTCATTTCTTGGAACCTCTCCAAACGCTGCAAAGTTTTGTTTCATGGTGATAGGAAAATCCTATGCCTTTTTCGATCGGATAATTATGTCTTTTTTTTCATCACGCAACACGTTTTTTTTAACATTGAATATTGGGAATGCGAACAACCAAAATAATATTATAATCAGGCATAACAATAGCTCAACAAGTATAAACAGTTACGTGATGACTTAAATGAGTTTTTAATAGAGAATGCGGTAAGTATAAAACCGGAATAATGACTTTTTTTTTTGGTCGAAGAATAATGACTTTGTACAGTTACGTGATGACTTAAATGAGTTTTTAGTGACTTTGTACAGTGTGCTTGAAGCATGGTTTGACATCTTGGTTTGACAGAAGAGTTATCATATGTTACAAAAGCTACGAATTAATCTAATTATCAGTCAAACAACGCTGCGAGCTTGAAATCTCGATGGAAACTTGCGTCGCGACTGAACGAACTTCTAGATTATAACCCTAGTTGAATATAAATTCACAGACATGCTTAAGCAACACCAAAAGACATTGAACCCAAAACATGTCAAAGTTGCAAAAGATTCACATGGTATCGGATGTTCTGTTCGAGTTTATTTATGTGGCATGATCGGTTCGTATTTTCATGCATGAAAATACGATATTATGTCATAACAAGGATAATTATGTTAGAAATGTAGAACAAAAGACTGAAACCTGTTCATCCTTGCTTGCAATCCTTGCAAGAAGTATGTATGACCACAAATGAGAAATTTCGTAACCTTGAAGAAATTATCTAGTCCTGCTTGTGACACCGCAGGAAAGCCATGAATTTTAGCAAATGAGATTAGTCTGTAAAAGTCAAAAAATGAGGGAGGAAAAGGGGGGAGGAAGCAAAAACCAAAAATAAAAGGAGCAAAAACATCTTATCACACGCATGCTGATCCAGCCGCTTTTGCTTCTTTTGTCACACGTTCGCAACCTGCAAGAACACTCTCACTGATCTGAACACCATCTCTCTCTCTCTCTCTCTCTCTCTCTCTCTCTCTCCCCAGGGAGGGAGAGAGAGAGGAGGCACAAAGAACGAAGCGTGAATGTTTGCATCATTCTCACTTTCAACGCCCCGGAAAGGGCGAAAGAAAGAGAGAAACTCGAAAAAGAGGAGCAATCATCATCATGATGCCCACGAGCACGACCTGCATAACTTTCTCCGTCGCCATGATTGCTCCCACTCGTCCTTTTTTCCTCTTCAACCGTTGCCCACTGCCCCCATCACCATCGTCATTGCCTTCCAACGAAACACAGCTCCAACCAGCCACAAGGAGTGTAGGGATCATGAGCTGAAGACAAAAGCATCCTCCTCGATCAAGCCTCTCGCGTGATATATGAGTGAATCTCTCTCTCTCTCTCTCTCTCTCTCTCTGAAGCTTTCTGATCTTCTTGTTCTTGGGTTTGTTTTTCTCCTTCTTCTCTTTGGGGAATCAAGCATCTTGGTCCGATGATTTGCTAGATCCAGAAAAATTCTGCTCAGCGTTTGTTGTGCTGTGGATTTTATTCATTATCAGCTCTATTTGTGCTTTTACTTTGTTTTCCTGTATGAGTGAGCTATTCACTGTCTTTATTACCAGGTTACAAGCACAGACATGCATCTGTACCCCTGTCTAATACTACCTATCTTGATTAGGGTTTCTGATTTGTGGGGTTTGCTTATAGATCTGTAAGAATGCTTCTCTAGTTAAAACAACTACATCTTGTTTCTCCTTTCTTTCATAGATACATTCCTATGTTGTCAGATCTTGTGAAACACTGTTTTTCTTTTACTTGATGAGCAGTTCTTTCTGTCATCTGTGTCCTTCTGATAATGAACAAACCTGGGTTTTTGCCAAATTATCTAGTGATCACGACTGATGATGATTCATTTCTCAGTCAGAAAAATAAGGAAAAAAAACCCTAATTACACGATCTGGAACGGAGGAGGGTTCGGATTCATGTCGCGGTGGCTGTTGGTCTTTTTTCTTGGTGCTGCTCATCATTGTTTTCGCACATGACCTGCTTTTCTGCTTTTACTGAATCTGCTGTTATCATTTCTTCTGCAAAAGCATGGTTTAGATATAATATATTGTTCACCTATATAGCCTCGGTAGAAGGACGATGAAGCAGAACCTACTTCTCCCTCTTCTAATTGATATGGCAGAGATTATTGCCTCCAATCAAGTATTGCAAGACAGTTCCTTAGACTAACAGAACAAGAGTTTCAAAGTGGCTTCCTATAAGGGTAAATTCAAAAAAGTCAAGACCCAAGACCTTCATCATTAGTTTTTACTCCTTTGATGATTAAGGAAAAAGTGTTTTCCTGCTTACCAGAAAGATAAGTCATTTTCTCCTAATTTAAACTTGTATATTTTCAATTCACGGAAAATGCTTTTCGTAGATCGATTAGTTTTCCGTCGATAAAACGCTGAAAAGTCTAAAAATTGGATACATTTTCCTTTCAAACAAACGAACCCTAGTATGATTTCTTCCCTTTATTATTTGTCTTGTGAATTGTCCAATCTTTTGTATTTTACAAGACCTAATTGATGATTTACTAATATATCATGTCAATACGTCACAGTCTATCTTGTTAGTCGTCCTCCACCTTCAATTGTTTTCAATGAACCCCATCATCTCATGCTAGAGGAATCGTGTGTCTTTTACACGATTTATGAAAGCTCTTTGTCAATTTCGGGTCTTTTCATGATGTGTAACGTATCAGCACAACTTTATGGCCTTTTGGAAGGAAAAGAATTGATTGGGTTAAAGCCCAAAAAGTCTTGAGACAGCAAACCCCACCATTCCTCCTCCCATCACGGCGGATTTGGATTTTGGATTTGGATTTGACAAGTTAATCGCAATTACATGCACAACACAACGACGTTGCATTGTTCCGTTAGGATCATTCTCGAAAAAGTAATTTGCAATCGAAAGCTCAGTTTGTTTTTTGTCTTAAACCGATGTCGGGCGCGCAGAATCTTTCATGAGAATTCCGCGCATCTGTGTGCATTTCGAATTTGAGTTACGATTATGCAAATATCATATGAATAATAACCGACACGAAATAACACGAGTACGATGACGCGACGTGAATTGCCGGAGCGCATCGGGCTCGGCCCGGGCCTCGAATGAGGACGAACATGCACAGAGATTTTGTACAGGGGCCGGCGAGAGGACCGTCGGTGTCGGGCCGAAAAGCCCAGATCGATGCGAACCACGAAATCTCGAAGCTTAATACAAAAAAAAAATAAAAATAAATGGAAGAAAAAGAAGAAGGAAATTTAGAAAAATTCGATCAGCAGGCTTTGATGGTCGGAGTGCTCGGCGGCGACGATGGTCCCCGCTCCTCCTTCTTCCCGCACTCCTTCCCGCCCCCGCCCCTCGAGGCCAGCGCCGCCACGAACTTCTCGTTCCACCGCCCTCCCCCCGCCGCCGCGGCCGCCGCCGGGGCCGGGGCCGGCCGGGCCCCGCAGGCGTGGTCGGCGGGGAACCGGTGCCTGAGGCACACCCTGAGCCCGCACGCCTTGCACGTGCTGGCGTTGGAGAACGTCAGCACCTCCCTGCACCGGCGGACGGGGCACCCGGGCTTCTTCTCCTTCCTCCCCGGGTCGCAGCCCCCGGACTTCGCGTGCCGCTCCAGGACCGCCCCCTCGTCCTCCCCGGTGGCCTCGATCGCCGCCGAGCAGGCCCCGCAGACGACGACGCGGCGGCTCCGGCGGTCCGATTCCGGGCACTCGTGGGACCCGTACGACCTGTGCTCCGCGCAAAACACCTGCCACGTGAATCGGTCCAAATCCCCGCGTCAATCCCCCAGTTCAACATCGATACAAAAAAAGAAAAAAGAAAAAAGACGGAATCGGAATGTGACCTTGCGGCAGCCATCGCAGGTGAAGGGGAGGAAATCGAGGAGGCGGCAATCCGGGTTCTGGCAATGCATCCCCAGATCGGGAAAAGCCTCCGTCCCCCCTCCTCCCATCTCTCTTGCTCCCGGAGAAATTCGGTCGGGCCTGATCGGAAACTGCTGGATTTCGAAGGGTCGGATTCGGAATCGGAATCGGAATCGGAGTCGGAGTCGGAGATGGAGGGGATTGCGCCGGGATTGGGTCGAGTATTTGAAGGGAAGGGAGGTGGTGGTCGGTCGGGAGGAGCGCTGGCTTGGGGCGGAAGGCAGAGAAGGAAGCGAAGGCGCTCTTGACTTGCGCCGCGGGAAATCTCCCTCCGCTTCTTCTCTTCCTCCCGGATGTTTCCGGACCCTACGCGCGGAGGAGCTTCGCGAAACGTCACGCTTGATCTCGCACCGCCCAATCGATCTGCCACGTCAACCGTCGTTGGCCTCGCCACATCCCAAAAAAAAAAAAAAGCCAGCTGTCCGTCCCGATTACCTAAGCGGTTTCATCGGACGTATTTTTCTTTTTTATAATCGAAATACCATCGTTTTTATTTTACTCGGAGCTATTCGCTCTCAAGCATCTATATAGGCGGATTTTATCGACAGAACTTTAATGGAAGATAAACGTGTTACGCGTATACAAATTTAGAATTGTTGGTATTATAACAAAAAAAAATTAGAGTAAATATGCTGTATAAAAATTAAAATTTGAATTAATCATATGGGTACAACTTTATAATATCGTACGAGCTGAAATTCCCTGACAAAGGAAAGGAGGGAAAAGGAAGAGGCAAAAAAGACAAAAGGCGGAGGAAAAGGGGGGCTTTCATCATGTTGGGGCCAATGCGGAATCCATTGCTCCGCTCCGCTCCGCTGTTCAGGAATGAAAAGGGAGCCTCACTTGCAGAAATACGTAGGTCTACGGACGATGTACGATCTCGTTTTACGTGAATGATTTGGCTTGTTACAATTTACAATGGGTATAGTTCATACATATCTTGTCTAGTTGAAGAATAAATATTATTTGCCTCGATCCAACATAAATTAACAATTCTTATATTTGAACGATCGTGATGCATAACTAAGATAGCAATCATTGTTTATATATTACCAACTAGTAGAGGACGCATCTAATATTCCGTGTACTAAAAAAAAGGTATCTGATTTCGTGTTGGGAACTCCGGCAAACAGTATTGGCAAGTTTTCAAATAATGTCGATATTTAAACAGAGAGCAGCAATTTGCTAAACCTGTCATTCATTAGTAACTTACCTACAAGCTTCGCAATGGACCAACATCTATTCATTCTTCAAAATTACCAACTATTTTAATAAATGCACCGACATTTTATTTTTATTACTTACTGAGTCGTGAGAGTTATTTACTTTTGTTCGAACTAGCAATCTTAATTTGACTGGTGTAATAGCATTCGTCGCGTTTTGATACCAACTAGTTTCGGTCACTTACCAACATCTTATCTTGCTCGGTTTTGAAAGTACCAGCGTTTGTTTATACTTCCAAAATTATCAACTATTTTAATAATGTGGCAACATTTATGCATTCAGCTTACCAATGCTTTTGAAGTAATTAAATTTTATTTGAAATTATCAACTATAATTTGACTAGTGTACCGATATTCCTCGTATTAAGTATTTGTACTTATTAAAATCCGTTTGTAAGTTATTTACGCGTGGCCGGGTCAAAAAGTTGCCGGTCACCTCTTTGTTACCAACCCACGATTTGACTGTTACCGACAAACTCCTCAATGTTTCTTCATGGAATTGAGTTCCGAATTTTTCGTTACATATTTCTAACGACGCGTTTCTGTAAATGATCATAGCTATCCCTTTTCGACATGAAACTTGGATGGGTGGAGCTCACAAAGCGTGTGTACGATTCGACTCGGCCCAAGTAGTGCTTGAGCCTCGAAGCTTAATTTGGTCAAATCCCTAAGAAAAAAAGCTTCGTTTCAAATCACGCTCTATCTATCTATTCCACCGAGTTTCGGGACGCCCACCATGATGGGTGGGAAACCGGAAAAACCAAACAGTTCATTGCACAAAAAGTCAGTGCCACAAAGCGTATGATGGGAAACAAAAAGCAAGAACATGCCCATTTGCAAAGCTGGGGAAGCAATAAAAGATCACCATGCACATAAACAAGCAATTAGATAAAAAAATAACAATAATAATTAAATGAAAAATATATAATAAAGACAAGTTGTCTAGGAGGAAAAAATATATATTCCAAATTATTCAATGCCACCAAAAAATCAAGACCTTTCCCGGAATATGCTATTGCCTTTTCAACTTCAAATTAGAAAAAAAAAAAAAAACAGAGGTGTATGGCTTAAAGCTAAAGGGTCCTGATTCTCAACATGGATCTAACTGATTTGAAAAGTCTTTGATAATAACGTGCAACCCATCATGCAAAATTTCTCTTTTTTCTTAAGGCCTTTTTGACTCTTAGTTCATAAATGGTTTTGTTTATTAATTAGGATTAGTAATTTCAAAGGGAATCATCCGAATAAGTCAAGACATCTAGAGACCACAAGCACCAAGAGCCTACCAAGAGTGAAGAAAAAAACCTTAGTTGAAGCTCAATTAATCACCAAGTAAGTATAGTAGTAAAATTTTAATTATAAGGACTATGGCCATATCACAGCGATAACCCGTTTTTCTTTTTTTCCGAACGACTCGCGGCGATACTAATTACGCTCTACGGTGTAAATACGATGGAAATACTCATCTGCGCGCCCTAGGAATAAGTAAAAGAGAAATTTGTCCATTCAAATACTTAGGTCTCACCCCCAAAAAATGGAGGAATTCTTGGGATCAAACTGTACGTGCCTGTGCTTTGATTGGTTAAAGAACAAGCGACCTTTTTCCTGAATTCAAGATTTGGAAAAAGGGTGAATTCTCAGTTTCGACCAACCCCCAAATCTCCCAAAAAATCCATAAAAAAAATAATATTCAGGGTTCACCAGTAAAAGGCATTACACGAGAGGGAATCACTTTATGGGAAAATGGGGAAAAAGAAAAGAAAAGGAAGAAATTGTCCAGCCTAGAACACCCAAAAAGCCAAAATGAGCACCAAAGGGTGCTTCAATTCAAACCCTTAGCAATTAAGTCAGCCATTGGGCAAAAATAATGAAACTTTTAAGTGGTATTCTTGGTGACTTTAGCGGTCTCCCTCCATCTAAAGTAGCTATACCCATTACACAATCCATTAAAAAAACATTAATGTCAAAGTGAAGAAAAGAAGCAAAATCAACTTTCACTTCTCTTTTTTCTCTCAACCCTTTCGGCTCTAGCAATCAGCATGGGCCTGAGAATGGCAAACTAGTGAAGTTCCTTTCACGTAGACCATGCAACAATGGACGACCCACAGGAGAAAAATTTGGTCATTTTTCTCTTGATTTGAAAGGGATTTCTCTTCTCATTTTGACACTTTCCTCCTCCTTTTTTCTTGCTTATAAATTAGGCACACTTTTATTGGATGTGAACACTCGATACAAAGGCGCGACTGAAAAAAACACTTGATGCAAAGGCGAGGACAACCTATGTAGGTAGTAGTATCTTGATTCCATGCACAACATCCAATTCCTTGTTTCGAAGTGCCGATTGAAGTAGAACCAATGCATTTTAACAGCTAACATTTTCTTTAGCAGATTAACAAAATACCAATATCAGTCTCTTGGCTCTTGCGCTCGAGCGACGCTACAATTCGGAGCTCGCTAGCTTTGAATTCTCACAATCATGTTTAGAGGAGGGAAATTGAGTAAACCCCTCTTGATATCCCGAGAAAATGAACGTACTTCTTTCTCGCACTTCTGATCCATCGGCAAACATAGCAAAAGTCTTTACCGAGGCAAAATTCACACGGGACACGTAAAATTATCAAAGCTGTCGTGGTCGCGAGCCTGAGGAAAAGCCAAATTTCATTGATTAGTAATTTTGAAACATCTCATCAAACTAATTAATTATGTTCGGGTGCATCAGCGTTCTTTTGAGCTGACTCCATGTCGAAAACGACCACGCGAAGAACAGCTGACTGAGAGAGAGACCCAGTCAGCCAGTCAGTAGCTAAAATCTGCAGAGCCTTCTTTGCACAAGATGCATTGCAGTTCCTCCTTTTCTTGAGCAAGAATTAGATCAATTCGACATCACCATCATCATTATCATCCTCTGCAAATCTGTCTCTGTCTCTCCAGTCTGGGGAGTTGGTTCCATTTTTTCCGCAAGCGATGGAATAAAGATCTCACCTCGTCCCACATCAGCAGATCGCCTCCTCTCTCTCTCTCTCTCTCTCTCTCTCTCCAAACTGAGACTCGGTCTTCTCCTCTGTTTCAGTGTGTTTCAGTAACATTGCCACTTGCCCCTACTGAATCTCGGCACCAAACCAAACCGATTCCCCCATATATCTGCCAGCCCAAATCACCCGGATTCGAATCGTGACGCAGCTTCTTCACCGATGCTCCTTCGATTCCACCGTTGGGATTCGTATACGCTGATGAAGCTGAAGAGTGTCGTCGCTCCTCGGTGACGAGAAACAGAGCCTGCGGAAAATGGAGTTCCAAGAAGCCGTCATGAAGCTGACCACCCGCAAGCCCAAGGAACGAAACGGCGGCGGCGGCCCCAAGCTCAACAGGTGGGCCATCGTCTCGTTTCGCAGGTCGCCCAAACCCAGCAAGCCGGCGAAGACCGACCCTCGTCGTCCAGAGGCCGTGCCCGACGAGTTCCTGTGCCCTGTTTCGGGGTCTCTCATGGCCGACCCGGTCATCGTCCCTTCCGGCCATTCCTTCGAGCGAGCCTCCGTCGAGGCCTGCAAGTCCCTCGGCTTCGTCCCGCCGGCTCTGGCCGGCCGCGTCGCCGGGCCGGATTTCTCCACGTTGATCCCCAACCACGCCCTCAAGTCCACCATTCTCAGCTTCTGCAGGAACCGCTCCCTGCCTCCGCCGGAGCCTCTCGATTTGGCCTCCGCTTGTAAGCTCGTCGCGGGTTTGATGTCCACGCGAAGCCACGAGACGGAGACGAAGCTCGCCCACGCTGCGGTTGACGAACGACGGGACTCGGTTCGCGAAGAAAGAGAAACGCGAGGTGCGAAAACAGAGTCTTCTCGGAGCCATCATCAGGACCCGCCAACGGCGGCTCATTCCTATTCGAGCTCCGACGACTCGGTGTCGACAACCCCCGCCTTCGAGTCGACCCCGCCGCTCCAGCTCACGGCCCGCCCGAGCTGCTGCTGCTCGTCGTCGTGCTCCTCCTCCGAGTTCGAGCCCACGAACCCGGAGGAGGAACAGCTCCTCGCGAAGCTCAAGAGCCCGCTGGTCTTCGACGTCGAAGAGGCGGTCATGGCGCTCCGGGACGTGACGCGGACGAGCGAAGAGAGCCGAGTCTCGCTGTGCACGGCTCGCTTGCTCTCCGCCGTCAGGCCGCTCGTCGTCTCCAAGTACTGTGCCATCCAGGTCAACTCGGTGGCGTCTCTGGTCAACCTGTCCCTCGCGGCGGTCAACAAGGTGAAGATCGTGCGGTCCGGGATCGTCCCCAACCTGATAGACGTGCTCAAGGGGGGTTTCCCGGAGGCGGCCGAGCACGCCGCCGGCGCGCTCTTCAGCCTAGCTCTCGACGACGGCAACAAGACGGCGATCGGCGCGCTCGGCGCTCTGCCGCCGCTCCTCCACGCCCTCCGCTCGGGGAACGAGCGGGCCCGGGGCGACTCCGCCTCGGCCCTGTACCACCTCTCGCTCGTGCAGAGCAACCGGGTCAAGCTGGTGCGGCTCGGGTCGGTCCCGGTCCTCCTGGGCATGGTCAGGTCGGGCCGCCTCGCGGGCCGGGCCCTGCTCGTGCTGGTCAACTTGGGCTCGTGCGCCGACGGCCGTGCCGCGATGATGGACGCGGGCGCGGTGGGGTGTCTGGTCGGGTTCATGTCGAGGGCGGCGGCCGACTCGGCTCGGGACAACTGCGTGACCGCGCTGTACGTGCTGAGCCAGGGCGGGCTGCGGTTCAAGGGGTTGGCGAGGGCGGCGGGGGCGGCGGAGGCGCTGGAGAAGGTGGAGAGCGGGAGCTGGAGGGCGAGGGAGATGGCGAGGAGGATGGTGGAGATGATGGCCGAGAGGACGGAGGAGATGGAAGGGGAGGATGTGGATTGGGAGAAGCTGCTGGAGGCGGGGACGCCGAGTCGGTGACTCGGTGATGGCGGCGGCGCGGCGAGCTTAGCTCGGTATGGACTCGGTCGAGCTTCTTGATTTTCTTTTGTCAACTTTTGGAATTTTGTTTATGGGGGGGGTCTCTTCTTTTCTGGCCCCTTCAGAAGTGTAATTATCTGGGCAAACAATATGCGGTGCGATTATGCAATTTTTTGTTTTCGCTTTGCAGACTTGGTCTTTACTTGCGTCATTTCTATGCTTTTTGTTTTCTGAAAAAGAGAGAAATGTCAAGGTGTACATGGAGGCCTTTTCCAGGGAAATTGATTCTAGAAGAGAAAAAAGTTGGTACGCTTTTTTTCGTCTCGATTCGTGCCATTAAAAACTCCAAATTACGTTGATTACGACGTCAATACCAAAGACTTTCTATTTCGGTACTGAAAATCTGAAACTATGATTGCTATCATCCTAATACGCTAAGTTCGCATTCTCCTTTTTATAAAAAATTATAAATGATGCCTGCTGTGATATTAGTACTTGGGATTTTCAATTTCGTTACCGAAAAAATCCTAAATCATGTTTATTGTGATACCAAATATCCCAATTTTTTTTCGTGCCACTAATACCCAAATTGGTATCAGTATGACAAAAAAATTCCTAGCAAAGTTTAGGGTTTTTTGTGATAGAAATTAGACATAAAGTATTTTTATTACGCTGGTATAAGTTTGGAGTTTTGGTGGTTTGGAGTATTAATATCATAATGGGCATAATTTATGGTTTCTTATGGTAAGAAAAATATCCGGACAACGTGCGGGACCACAAAAGTTAGGTTAGCTGATTTATATCTAAATTCAATTCGTGACACTTGATGCAACATGTACAGATGAATATGTTATAGACCCTCAACTTTTAACCGGCATACAATTATTTCACCAAAGTACATCCTCCATCGCCAGAGCCCGCAACGGATGCGGATCCGGCGTCGCCTTCTCCGACGGATCCAGCAGTTTCACCGATGACGACTGTGCTGATAGAATATTTAAGCATTTCTCACACGCGCGATGTTCCGGTCGAATCATTTTAAGTCAATCCGTCAGCGGACTTTGGGCTAAGGTTTGGCGTGGTCGGTCTCGACGTATGTTTGTGGTCGGCATACGGGGCGGTGTACGAAAGTTTCAATCGTTTCAATGGACATATTATCGCGCTCGACCGTTGCGCCACTCGGGTCAATTTCGAATGGGTTTGACGAGAATAGCACGCGAACCAGCGACATGGTCAGAGGTTGTCGATTCTTTATTCCGGTGGGCGCATATCACCATAAAAAGGAGAAACCGCCAAATTGACCCGATGTAGAAGCACACCACCGATTTGCAAGAGGTCAAACTAATAATTACGTCGACGAAATGAAGAGAAGCTGCCAAGACTCGGCTCGACGTATATCGCACGAACGGTGGAAGAAGACCCGGAATTGAACGAGTCGAATGATGATCATGGGCGACCGGCCTCCTCCGCCTCTGTTCGTTCGTGAACTGGCCCATGTGTTTTTTTTCGATGGATGAGACGGGCTCAAACTCGATCTTTCTGACTCGAATCGATCTTTCTTGATCTGCAGATTCAGCCGCGGGCTCGATCTGGCGAACTTGGCGGTGTCGTCCGGTCTTCTTAGACGTTTGTGGGACGCGGTTTCTCAGCTTCAGGGGCAAGTCGATGCCGAGACGCGACGCTTGTCCCCGTCGTCGTCGTCGTCGTCGTCGTGGTCCTCATCGGTGGCGTTCAAAACGTTTCAGCACCCGGAGTACACGGTCGTTGCTTTCGATGCCTCGAAGGTCGGCGCGAGCCGTCTTCAAGGACGGAGCGATTTGGTTCGCTCGTCGGACATCCCTCGATTCCATTTCCTCCGCTCCGAGAACCTCCATTCGTTCTCCGTGAACAGAGCGGCGATTTCCCTGTTCGAGTCTCTCTGCGGCGAGCACCAACTCTTGGCCATGAGAGCTCAGGTGAACTCTCCGTTCGTCTTCTTAGTCGTTCGTTCCGCGATTGATCGAATAATTCGTCCGTCTGGTGTGGTTCCTGCGTTGACTGAATCAAATTGCCTGATTGTTCATGCGATCGTCATTTGATCACTGTTTAAACAACAAACTACAGACAGCTTATTTCATTAGCCTTCCCCCAAGTATGAATACATCAGAAATGATCCCATGTGATTCGGTTGCGAATAATCTCATTGTCGACGCTATCCATACTGTAGTAGTAGTGGCAGCCTTGCCGTCTCGCATTATTTGATAAGGACGAGATCACGCACGATCGCAAATCCACACCTCTCAATTAATCAATTTCGTACTTCTGAACAAGAAAAAGAGACTTCCGAGGCGATGGATGTTAGTGTTGAAGCTGTGAATTGTTCTTAATGCAGCAGTTTGGCATTGATGCTTTAAACATTGCTCCTGAAAAATCTGCAGTTTTGCTTGTTTTGCTTCTACCGCAGATTGCAGAATCCGCAAAGTCTACCCCGATTATTTTTACCGGACACGGCCTAGCTGGATGCGTGGCCTCTCTGTTCACGTTATGGCTTCTAGACGCGCTCGATGCCTCAACCACTATACGGCCGCTCTGCGTTACTTTTGGCTCGCCTCTCCTTGGGGACAATGGCTTCCAACAAGCCATATCACAGTTCTCGACATGGAACTCTTGCTTCTTGCATGTGGTCCATAAGGATGACTGTTTCCCTAGACTCTGGCTTCCACCTGATGGCGAGCCAAGCCTCTACGTGCCTTTCGGTGCATTCCTCCTGTGTTCCGAGTCGCGCGGTGCGTGTTTTGGAGCTCCTGAATCCGTGATGGAGCTGCTTGCAAACAGGAGCAGCATGGAGAATGGTCGAAATCAAGAGTTGCTAGGTTTTCATTATGGTGGTGTCATCGAACGTCTTGAAGGCAGGTCCATATGCAAGGACCAAAATTTGTTGGGTTGGGGCGAACCGGATTCATTTAGGGCTGGGATAATAGCTCAAGTGACGGCAATCGGCCTCACACAAGTTCAGGTAGCTCGAATTGCTTTCGGATGTTACCTTCATAGAATTGTTGATATTTCACAAACGGAAAAGATCACATCACATTGGTCAGGTTATCTGAATTATAGTTTAAGCTATAGCCTGCAATTGCTTGGTTTAGTCCTGCTTTAGACCTCCCGAGTACTTCTATAATTTGTCAAGAAAATAACTCTTCTTGTGACCATCTCTTTGTTCACTGTTCCTCGTAGCTTTCACATAGGCCATGGCAGCAGAACGCTAATGCTTGGATAGAGGGGGTCTTAAGATCAGAAGAAGAATCTGTGACCCGAATCCGAGCGGCAGCAAGAAGCGAGACCTCCAGCAAAGCAAGTGACATGGAAAGGAAAAGATACATGATCAACCTTGAATGGTATAAGAAAATGACGGCGTCCGATGGTTTCGGGTATTACGACAGCTACAAGAGCAAGCCGAAGAGGCGCGATCACCTAGTCGTCAGGGATAAGGAGACCCTCAAGGAATACTGGCAGCGCGTTGTCAAGGAGTCGGAGAAGAAGCCTCAGAAGGAGGGGGCATGGCTGCGGCGTGGCTGGCTATTTGGTGGAAACACTTACCGGAGGATGGTTGAGCCGCTTGACATAGCGGAGTACTATGCGACGGGCAAAAGAGATTACCTAACTCAAGGAAGGTCCAGGCACTACATTCTATTGGAGAAGTGGCTAAAAGAGTACCCGCAGAGGCCTGCCTCGCCTAACCCAGTCAATTCGAGACGGGAAAAAGTCTCGTCCAACATGCTAACCGAGGATTCTTGCTTCTGGGCACACGTCGAGGAGGCAATCATCTCGGTCAGGTCGTTGAAGAGCAGAGGACGGAACGCGGACATGGAGAGAGAGAAGCTGATCGAGTTCGAGCAGTACGTGATGAGTCTCCTCGAGAGGTACGCGGTATCATCTGAGATTTTCCTGGAGAAGAGCAGCTACATGAAATGGTGGAGAGAGTATGATGAGGAGATTCTAGGGAAGCAGATGGTGGGAGCCTCCTATGACTCGCAGCTTGCTCAGTTCATGAGGAATGAGGACTATCACCATTATGCTTCAGGGTCTTTCACATTCAATTACTCACGATGATTGACCTCGTGTCCTTTCACTTGGATGGATTTTTTTTATCTTCCCTCCCTCATTTTGACCATTTCTTTTCGGTTGCTTGAAAAATTCAGAAATTATTTAATGGACTTAAGGGTCTGCCTCCCTTTTGCCCTCACTAAGCATTACCAAGGACTTCCCACATCAGTTACGAAAGCTATTAAAAATAATCATTAGATTGATAGTAAATCAAGACCTTCTAAATGTGGAATCCATACAAGATTACTAGTTGTCAAGGGACGAGACAAAATATCTCAAAATAATAATCTTGAAAATGATGATAAGAGTGTCGTCCCAGGTAGTATAAATGTTCCGCTTATATCAACAATCACCGGTTTTATCCAACATTCCAGTTATACGATGATATTAGACTTTAGACGGGCTTTTGCTTATATTCAGACTTTGCAGTACCGTGTTAATATTCAGCTTACGTAAGCATCTATATCAGACTCTTGGTATATCTGGCTTTCCGGTTATATCCAAGTTCTCTCGTTATATTCAATTGTTCTTCTCAGGATACTTCAACCGTGATAGTGATGTGGATCCTGTAAACTTAATACCTTGGTATTTCCAAGTCTATATGAACTCTTTATTCTTCTAGACTTGTTCATGTAGGTTTTCCCACGCATTTAAAATCTTTCCACTGATCATATCAAAGATCCTTTTAGAGCGGATATTACCCGTAACACAAACAACTCTTGCATTTATCAGGATCGATATAAAACAATGTAGTTTTGTCAACTTTAAAATGTATCATGAGGTTTTCTCAACAATAATAAAGCAAAATAAAAGCTCAATAAGGTAGCAGCAATCTTTTTTTAATTGTTTGTTTGGTTGAAATTGCTCAATGTCAAATATAGTTTTGTGAGAGCTTCTTTTAACCGAATAAGAATTATCACTAAAAGGAACAAACAAATCAGAAATTCAGGAAGAAACAGAAAGGCCGAGGAAACATATACTCTTCCCTTCCGCATCAAATTTCTGAACTTTGCGACGACCAATAGTTCAATGAGCATCCGAATTAATTCAAGCAAAGCAAAATCAACACAACTAGCGAAACTGGCACAGTATTGCTCTTATGATACACCATAATTTACATTCAAATTACCAGTTTATTCATCTGTCATGCGAATACTGGGGTGCCTGATTTATAGAGGTGATAGTCACCGTCATTCATGAAACGAGCGAGTTCCGAGTTGTGAGAAGCTCCCATCACTTGCTTCCCCAAAATGTCCTCATACTCCCTCCACCATTGCATGTAGCTGCTGCTTTCCAAGAAAATATCGCGAGAAACAGCGTAGTTCCTGAGCAAACCCATAACATACTTCTCGAACTTGACCAAGTTTTCTATTTCTGCGCTGTTCGATCCTCCGCTGTTCAACAACCTGCACGATATCCGTGCCTCCTCCACATGGGCCCAGAAGCATGAATCGTCCGTGACACTCACCAAGTTCTTCTTCATTTTCGAATTGTTAGGGACACTATTCTTGGGCTGTTTCAGATGTTCGTCCAGCCACTGTTCCAATAGCTTGAAGTGCTTGGATCTCCCTTGAGATATGTAACTTCTTTTGCCCCATTTGTAGTACTCGGCTATGTGGAGTGGCTCGACCATCCTCCGGTAATTTGTCCCTGCGAAGAGCCAGCGGATCCGCATCGGTGCTCCCTCGAACTGAGGCCTCTTCTCTGCCTCTTCCACCACGGATTGCCAGTAAATCTCGAGCTTTGTTTTGAACTTAACGACTTCATGGTCACACTTAGCCATTTTGGTCTTGAAGCTGTCATAGTAACCAGGACCCCGGTCGTCGTCTTCGCACTTGTTCTTATACCATTCAAAATAAGCTAGGTACACTTTCATTTCGTTCAACGCCTTGGCAGGATCAATTGTTGGATTCTTTCGTTTCAGGATGTCTTGTTCGGGCATCACTATCTTCCTCCACAGAGCATCAATATCCATATTCTGCGGCTGCCATGACAACAAGAGTGCAGTAAATGAAGTTCCAACGGGTAAAGCGAATGCATTCATAACAAGGGACAATTCAGGTGGGTAAATTTTTCCTGGTTAAGTATGTGAAGCTAAAAGCGGGGATACAGTTCATTTTGCTTTAAATGGCAAAGCACAATTATCTTTCTGGTTTTGACTAAAACAAGTGTGAATCTCCTTTTGAGATGTACTCACTACATGGACACTAAAGAAGGTACAATAAACAGTTACCTGAATTTGCAAAAGGCCAATTGCTGCAACTTGGGCAGTTATCCCAGCTCTAAATGAATCAGCATCAGGCACACTAAATGCAGGTTGGTTCTTGCAAGTCAATCGCCCTTCGAGACATTCAATGGCGCTCTTATAATTGAAAATTTGGGAATCTGAAGTGCTACCATTCCTTTCCGGGCTCATCCGGGTGAGCAACTCAATTATGGATTCAGGGGCTTCGAAACATGCACCACCCGATTCAGAACACAAAAGAAATGTGCCAAAAGGCTTGTATAGACTCTGCTCCGCGGTCGACAGGAGAAAGAGTCTGGGGATACAGTCATCCATATGAGCCACATGCAAGAAGCAAGAACTCCATGTTGGATATCGCGATATGGCTTGTTGGAACCCACCGTCTCCAATGAGGGGCGAACCGAATGTGATGCAAAGCGGACGGTTTTTGGTGGCTGAATCGAGTGTGCGTAGGAGACATAGCGTGAAAAGAGAGGCAATGGATCCACCCAAACGATCTCCCGTTATAATGTGCGGAATAGACTTGGAGGAAGTTGCAACCTGCATCAAAGCTTGATGAGCATCGACAAACACAAAGTCTATGAGGGCCGATCAGATTTTCTATCCCTAGTCAGTTTTGCTAACATAAACATACTCTTTCCCTTTTGATATAGTTACAAAAAACAGACGATTTAACAATAAAATAAACAAAACAAAGAAATAAATTGGACACCTGATCTATGTGGTTTGGTCGACCTACCCTACGGGGGAGAGCGTCCCATGATTCCAATACAGATCGAACGACACAATAGAAATAAGAACTGCACTCGAGTCTTCTAGCAGCCAATCACACTCAAGAACTCACAATTTCTTGCGAAACAATCTACATGATTCACAAATCTTACACAAGATTTATTAGCTTCAAAACACTTATAATTGCTTCAGGATGTAATTCATGAGCACGCTGCACAAATGATTGTTACGGCCCAAAACTCCTTTATAATGAGTAAAAACCTAAAACCCACCTATTATGTATAATATTTGGATGCAAAATAGAAAGCCTTTTTAGCAGATTCAAATTAGGTATCCAACTTCAATAAGGATATGCTGTTACTCCATACTTTTCTTTCAACCAAAAGTCCAACAAGACTTTTCTAATTTAAATCACAAGTATTGGGATTCGGAATTTCTACTTAGATCGGAGACATGTTCTAAAAAATATTGTGATTTGGTCAAACAAAATCTCCGACCAGCTTTTGCTCCCCAGACTCTAGTTACGGGAGGTCAAAGGAAGGGAGTTGCCAGCTGACACTAGGATTAGGGAATTCCTGACGAATCACTTCCTTATGATCTAGCTAGCTCCAATGACCAACTTTGAGCAAGATTCAGACCCCAGGCTTCTTGAAAGCCAAATTACTTTACCAACTCAGCCACACTCCTTGGTTTGACGCACGTTGAATAAATCAACAATATTTCTAAGGTCCGGATGGGAATCATCCAAACACAGAATTTGAACTGCAGTCACATCTTGATTCACTCGGAGCTGCATTGGCATGCTTAAGTTTAACTCAAAACAATTTATTCCTTTATCTCTTCTCGGCTAGGAATAGGATTAAGGTTAACTCAACTGAAAAGAATGGGAAAGGCAATGGGCCATCAATGCGAGAGACTCTGTTCAGACAATCGACAGACTGCTGCTCATCATTAACCATTTTGCCAAAAGATGCAATTCACGCTCTGAAAGAAGCAAAATGGGGGTGATCCACTTTTTCATCAAACAGAGCTAATGATGTGGGAAGAAACAACTCAAAATGGTCATCTACGAAGCAACTATCAGAGCAGACACAAGCATTCCAGGACCCACTTCGAGAAGACCTGATCCCTAGATCTGAGACCAACTCGTGCGATCTCTCACAGCGACTAACAAAAGCTCGTTGATCTTCAAAATTAGTAACTAAACCTCATAAATAACTTGAATAGTAACGAAAGGTAAAAGGGTATTACCTGTTCTTTCAGGGAAGAGAGCTTCTTTTGGAGAGAGTTGAACAGAGAAATCGCAGCTTTGTTTATGGCAAAACGCGGGTTGTCCTTGGAGCAGAGAAACTTAAACACAGCGGTCTCTGATGAAGAAGAATGGACCAAATCGCCCTCTTCTTGGAGATAACTTGTAGCAGCTCGTGAGGTCACAAAAGCAATGATTTTGTATCCCGGGTGTTTAAACTCTTGAATTTTCACGGTTTCAGAAGACGGTGGGCTTTGGTCAATCTGGGACTGGAGTTCAGAGATTGCAGCCAATGAATTGGAAAGAATATCGGAGGACACGCCTAAGTTCGCCACATCGAATCCGTTGCTGAATCTGCAAAAAAAAAAAATCAAGAACAAGAGACAAGAAGCAAGAACGCGTCCATCAGGAATCGAAACGGATCAAATGATCGCGTAAGGTGCACTTCGTTCGCAGATTTCGAGTCGGGTCTCTTTCGCTTTCGGAACAAAGTATAAAGTTAACGAAAGATAGAAGAAGCTTTTTCTTTTGCTTTAACACGTACAGAGGTTTAGCAGCATGAGCAGAGTCCATCGTTATTGGGCTGCTGTTCTTGCGGAACCGGCGAGTCGCTAACGGTTGAGCTGCGCTCTTTCGGATGCGGAGAGTTGAAACAGTCGGAATCAAGTGGCAGTTTGCTCAATGAAATTCCCCCATTGGCAAACTCAAACCGGACAATTTAAACCTCGAGATGGGCGACTCTCAAACCCCAAGTCAACGGCCGGTTCTTTGTTTAGTCTTTTCCTTTTAAATTAATGTTATATTGATGTGAACTTCCCGGAATCAGCGTGCGTCCACATTTGATGTCCGGGAACAAATTCATTTCCTAAATGCCAATAGCTGTTCTTTACTCCGCTGCTGCTTCTTCGCGGTTCACCAAACAACCAATGAAAAATCGGATGGGGTATAAAGGCTTGTTTGGTTCAACTTTGAAAATGCTACTTGGAGAAATACAAATACCTTTGAGTGAAAGCCCATTGAAGAAAGGCAAATGGTGTTTGGTAAAATATTTTGTAAAGCTACTTTGGCCAAAATATAGTGTTTGGTGAATTTTTTTTGCAAATGGACTTTAAGAATTATTTTATTTATTAAAAAAAAACAAAACTTATCCCTCGCCTGAGCCGACCGCCGGCCGCCGGAGCCCGAGGTCAGACGACCCCCAGCGAGCCAGATCCATCGCCGCCGGCGGTCGCCCAAGGCCAAGCGACCCTCGACAGGGGTGGCACGACCCAAGGGACAGCCGCCTGGGTCGCGCAACCCCAAGCGGCCGTGTGACCCCCGTCGAGGGTCGCCTGGCCTCAGGCGATCGTCGGTGGCGACAGATTTGGCTCGCCGGGGGTCGCCCAACCCCAAGCGACCTCGCCGGCCCTTCTCCCTCGCCGGCCACCCTCGCCGGCCGCTGTCGCTTGCCCGAAGAAGATGAACAGTTTCAAACCCTAAAAAAAAAAAAGTGAACAGTAACATTTGTGGAATACTAGCATTTGGTCAATGCTAAATCAAACACTCCAGCATTTTGGGAAGGGGCTTTCGAGGCCCAAAGCCCCTTCTAAAAGCTGAACCAAATAGGTCCAAAGTATGAAGGATTTACGTGAGAAAATGACGTTTTATTCTCAACCAGGGCGAAGAAGAGACCGACGTATCCTTTGCGCACCAGTAAACTTTCTTGTCTGTAATAGATCGTTTTTTCTAGGACGCTGCTATAAAAGAGTTCGACCCTTTTCTTTCTCCCACTGCCACTCTGTCGTCTGAGTCTTGAGGAAGGTGGTACCGAAGTTGTTGGCAAGTAATGACTTCCTCCCGGTCAATACGTCTCTGTACTTGTGATATTTGGGTCTTGTTTTGACCAAGTCAAAAAGATTGTGGTGGGACCCACAGGAAAAAGAAAAAGAAGACTGCCGAGAGATAAAAGGGCAGAAAGGGGAAAGTGCAATCGTCCAAGTGAACAGGGAGAACCGAGAGAAGAAAAAAGAAAAAAAGATATAAAGACGTTAAAAGTGTCATAACTTTTATACGGCACTTATTTGAGTGTTGTAATTTATTTTTTTGCTCGTTTAAATATCACATCGGAGTAAAATAGATTATTTAAGTGCCACTTCCGATAAAAATAGATTACTTGAATGCCATTTTCAACAAATAAGCTGATGTAGATTTTTTAATTAATTTTTCATCTGACATGAATTTTTTTAACGTTATTTTATTTTATTTATTTTTTAAAAATTTTCTTTTTCTTTTTCTTTTATTTTTCTTTTATTTTTCAATATTGACGAGGGTCGTCTATGACCCTTGCCGGAGGCCTTACCCTTGAGCAAACTAGGCGAGGGCCACCTCACCATCAGTTGGTATGGCCACGAAGGCCCTTGGCAAGGCCATCACGGCCTTGTCGCTGCGAGTGAGGAGGCAAAGGCTCTCGCTAGATCCGGCGAGACCGCCTTGCTCACAGACATGAATGCCTTTGGCGAGGCCATCACGGCCTCACTGACCGCGGGCGCGGTGACAAAGGCTCTCGCCAGATACGGGGAGGTCACCTCGTCTGCGGTCGCTAAAGCCCTTGGTGAGGCCATCGCGGCCTCACCAATGCGGGCCAGGTGGCGAAAGCTCTCACCAAATCTGGCGAGGCTGCCTCGCCCGCGAAGGTGAAGGCTCTTGCCAGATCTGGCGAGGCCGCCTTGCCCGAGGTCGATGAGACGGCCTTCACAGCCTTGACTAGGGTCTTTGCGGCCAAGGGCAAGGTGGCCCTCACCAAATTTGGGTCAGGCCTTCACAACTGGCATGGGTCACTAGTGACCCTTGATGGCATTAAATTTTTTTTTGCAAAAATAAAAAAAAATTAATAATAAAAAATTCAAAAATATTAAAATATTATCCACGCCAGCTTTGGCGAAGCCACGTCGGATTTTCCGACTGTCAAATGGCATTTGGCACTCAAGTGATCACTTTTTCAAATTTTTGGCATTCAAGTAAGCGAAAAAAAAGTTATGGCACTCAAGTGAGTGCCGTATGAAAGTTACGGCACTCTTAATGTGCTTACCCTGAAAAAGAAAGAGAAAAAAAAGGAAAGAAGAAGAAGAAGAAGAAAGAAGAGGAGGGTTTCACGTGGGCTCGTCATGGGGGCTTGCCTAACCAATTCGATTTCGCGTCGCAGCGCCCGGTAAGTGTTCACGCCTTTCGTTTGTCCAATCGGAGTATTTTTCAGGATTAGAGCACAATTTCGAACTTTTGTGAAAATCAAGCCACGAAGTCTGATGTTCAAGTCATTGAGTTGCGTATATATATATAATTGGTAGTTTAGGATGCCGTAAAGCTGTGGAATTTTACGAAACTCGATTTGGACTTACCGTTTGCCCAAAACGAATTTTGAAGTTGAGCGCGCACGGTGAACAGTGCACGACCAGCAGCTTTTAGGCTGATTTTCGTCGGTTTTCGGCTCAATTTTGAGATGGCCAAATAGTGGGTCTTTTAGTATTTCCAAAAATCTTCATTTTGACTATAAGCTCGCTTAAATAGGATTTGGTGGAAAGAGTTATGGAACGACCAAGTTTCGTGCTCAAGCTCAACATTGTAGATAACTTTGAATATCCATTTCGGTTAAGAGTTTTGTTAGCGTGTAAGAGTCGTTTTGTTTGCGGTTGAGTTTGGTTTAGCCGATTCGTAGTTGAGGGAGCGTGTTGCTCGATTTTGACATTGTTTCTCGCTCATTTGATAGGCTCGCGAGTTGGACGGTTAAAGTAACGTTTGCTATTTAGTTTTGAGTATTCCTAGGTGAGTGGTTCTATCTTTTTTTTGAGTTGTAAACTCATATTTTGAAAATGAGAAGTATGAGACATATTAAGTGCAAAGTGTGATTTGGCTAAAAGGCAAAATTGATGTTCATAGCATATTCGATGCATTATTTCAGATCAGGCATTCACTACATTTTAGCTATTTGTGAATGGTTTAGGAAACATTTTATGAAAGACAGTTTCGAGATATTACTGGTTTATGAAATGAATTTCAAAATGGTGTGAGAAATGTCTTGTAATATTAAATTCTGTCTGATGAACAGAGTTGGGAAAGATGATATATTTTGGGTTTGCGAGACCTTTTTGTAAAAGAATAACATTGACTTTGAGTACGGTTTATGAAAGGTGTTTGATTCAGTTTATGAAATCGATTGTGATATGGACCGTTGAAGGACTAATTGCTACACGATAATATAAATTCGTGGGAGCCACCTCTAGAATCTTGTTGTCAAGGACTAAGTGCTATAGGGCGACTCGGGTCACATGGGAGCCACCTCTAGGGCCTTGTACTATTAATATGTGTAGTAAATAACTAAGTGCTACATGATAACGTAAATTCGCGGGAGCCATCTCTAGAGTCTTGTTTTATTAATATACGTTGGTCAAGGACTAAGTGCTACACGATAACGTAAATTCGTATGAGCCACCTCTAGACTCTTGAGTTGAATATTGGGCATGTAATGAACCATTAACACGTGATTTAACGAGTTTGATTATTGAACTGGACTGGTAATACCGATAGTGATATTATGGATGAATGGGTATTCATGCTATGAATATATTTATGTCTTTGAGTTTAAATGTGTATTGTGGAGGCTCAACTTGCTTAGAAGATATGTACTACTCACTAAGCTATAATTGCTCGCCCCTCTCTTTTTCCAATCTTTTCAGGTTTCTCGCCCAGCGGTCATTAGTACGAGAGTGCTATCGTGGGGACTTTTGGGAGTTAGATTTTAGGCTGCATCCTTCGGATGGAAGGACGGCCGTGTCATCCCTCGTTTTGGTAGGTTTCGAGTTGTGACAATACTTGAGTCCAGCCTTTTCGACTCGGATGCTGCTCGAACTTAATTTGAGCTCGATTGAGTTTCTAGAGCAGCTCGGTGTCTATGGAGTGAAGACCGCAAGGTGAGGCGAGATCCAATGCCAGTGTGATGCAATTAGCTGATAAACTAAAACATCATTCTTTTGAGGGTGATGAGAGAAGAAAATTGTAATGTCTGTTGCGAATTAATGTTTGGTCGCTAACCGATGCACTTACTGAAAAGCATAGAGTCGTAAATAAGGGGAAAGGTACTAAAAAAGTCCTAAAATTAGTGTTGGCACCCATTCATTTCTAAACTTTTCAATTTAATCAATTTAGTCCTAAACATTTTCACATTAGTACCAGTTCAATCCATTCGGCCAATATAAGTTGGAAATTGTAGGATGGCTAGTGGACGATCAGTACTGACGTAGACATTTTTAATAATTTTTTGAATCTTTTATTAATTTTTCAAAAAAATTTCTTTTTCCTTTTTTTCTTTCTTTTTTTTATCCTTCTCTTTCCTTTGGCCTATGGTTGGTACTCATTTATGGCCAACAGCTAGCCATGTACGAGGGTTGGCGAAGGCATTGCAGCCCTCGCTAGATCTGGTGAGGGCTCGACCTTTACGGTGTAGGAAAGGGCCAACCTTGTCGAATCTGGCAAGGGCGATCCTCGCGGCTTTTAGTGAGGGCTACACCCTCGCCTGTGGCCTGCCATAGCCGAGTATTGCCTACCACAGGCCAAAGAAAAGATAAGGAAAAAAAAGAAATAGAAAAAAGGGAATTTTTTCTTAAAAATTAAAAAATTATTAAAATATTATTTAAAAATGTCAACATCAGCGCCAGCCATCTGCCGGCCGTGTCATGTAGGACCGACAATCATATCAGCGATTTTCGTTCTAAATTGGCTGGATAGACTAAACTGGTACTAATGAGAAAAAGTTTAAAACTAAATCGGTATTAATGCAATAAATTTAGTACTTTTTATATTTTTTCCCCATAAATAAGTGTGGTTGTTAAACATCTCAATTCAGAAAGTTTATTATTTACAATGAGCCGTCTTTTCGTATTATATATAGCCAGTGCATCAAATGTAAACACATTCTTTTTATTAGATATGATTAACAAATATTTGGGGGCACTTATTAACAAGCGCCAATTATAGGAATTTGACAAAGAAAATGGTCGGAATCCTCTAAACATAACAAGTAAATATAACAAGATTGTAAAAATTGCCTTTTCATAGAAAAATCATATTTTTTGTTAAGTAGGTCTTTGAGAGGTCTGTAAAATCGAATCATCCCATCTAGTTATACTAAGATTTTACATATTGTTAAGAATAAGTTATGTCTTCACTCTTTATAAATGATAAACAAAAGAGAATGACACGACAGGGAGGAGACAGCTATTAGACACACTTACACTAAGCGGTATTGCCAATGAGATAACATAATACAAACGCAATATTACTACTTTATAATTTTACAATCCGTACCTCCGAAGAAAATATTAGCATAATAAAAACTGTCTAAATATGAGAGAGATATGGGATTATCGGAGCTTAATCATGTTAAACCCTTAGCTTTGAATTTAGGGAACAAAAAGCATTTATTAAAAAAAATTGAAAAAAAGTTGCACTTTAAACCCCACCCTCCGACCCAAAAAAAATAACCCCACCCTCCTACCCCCTAAGAAAGGTACATATCCTGTATCTGCTAAGGGAAGAAGTAATGGTGTTAATAGGTGAAACAAAATGCAAATTCAAAGAAGTACTATGACACATTTAAAATTTAGGGATTTATCATGCGTCAATCTCAAAATTTAGGTGGGTATGAAAAAAAAAAAGTCCGGACTACTACTTGCTAGGGGTGAATATGGTTTCAAGGTAAAACCTAGAATCTGAGAACCGGATCGGTAAGAACCCGTCAGTTTCAGGTTTTAGGGTATGCAGGGTAGGTTCTAAATTCCACCTTCCGGTTCTAAATAAATAGAACCTACAACCTGAAACAAGTCTTTGTGTTTTTCTTAGTTTATGTCTTTACGCGATCTTACGATATTCCATAGCATCCGATAATGAGTGTATAATATGGAACCACTGGTCTGAGCTTTCACTTTATAACTAAGATTTTTACTTTATTAATGTTTCATATTCTTCATGAGTCTAAATATAAGTTGTGGTCAGTGAATTATAGTAGCAAATGATGGTCATTAAAGGTGATGATTCATTGCAATTGTTCAATTAATAATACAGGTGGAACCTAAGTAGACCCTAAAACTTGTGACAGGGTAGGTTCCATATTCCAAGCTATACATGGTAGGTTCTAGGTTTCAAAAAATGATAAACATGTTCTCATGGGTAGGTTCTAGGTTTCAAGTCGAATCTGTATAAAACCTGAAACCACTCACCTCTACTAATTGCACCGTGGGATTGTTTTCCCTCTTTAGCCGTGGAACCATTCAAGAAGTGTTTAATATGAAGCCACTAGTCTGAATTGATTAAAACTTTTATTTTATTAATGTTTCATATTCTTCGTGTGCCTAAATATAAGTTGTGGTCAATGGATTGTAATAACAAATGATGATCATTAAAGGTAATAATTCATTGTAATTGTTCAATTAATAATACAGGTGAAACCTAAGTAGACCCTAGAACCAATGACATGGAAGGTTCCATATTTTAAGTTATACAGGGTAGGTTCCAAAAGTTCCAAAAAATGAGGAACATGTTCTCACTGGTAGGTTCTAGGTTTCAAGTTAAACTTGTACGGAACCTGGAACTGCTCACCCCTACTAATTGCACCGTGGGATTGTTTTCCTTCTTTAGCTAAGTAACCGTTCAAAAAGCATATAATCTGAAACCATTGGTCTGAGCTTCCATTTTATGACTAAGATTTTTACTTTATTAATATTTCATATTTTTCATGTGTCTAAATATAAGTTGTGGTCAGTGGATTATAGTAGCAAGCAATGATTATTAAATATGATGATTCATTGTAATTGTTCAATTAATAATATAAGTGGAACCTGAGTATATCCTAGAACTTATGACAGGGTTGGTTTCAAATTCCAAGCTATACAAGGTAGGTTCCAGGTTCTAAAAAAAAAGAAACATATTCTCACGGGTAAGTTCTAGGTTTCAAACTAAATTTGTATGGAATCCGAAACTGTTCATCCCTACTAATTGCACCATGGGATTGTTTTCCTTCTTTAGCTGAGTAACCGTTGAAGAAGTCTCTTTTGGATGGATATTATGAGCAAATAATTGACATTGCAAGCATGCAACTTATTGACATAAGATGAATATACTTTGTTTCATTAGACGGAAAACGACACGCTTATCATTAAACCGCATAAGGAGGTATGTTAATATGGAAAGCCGAAAATTTACCAATCAAAGAGGGAGTGATGAATTATTTTGGCCTGTGAAGCCCTATAAATGGCCACATTTTTCACTGTTCCACCATATTACATTGATTTTCCAGCGTGCGCCACAGAGGGCAAAGCAACTCGAGCGAGAATGACGAAGGGGAGTGCCAATGCTCGACAAGTTACCTTCTCGAAACCTCGACCGGGGCTATTCAAGAAGGCAAGTGAAGTATATGCTCGTTGTGCCATTGAGATGGCCATTATCGTTCTCTCTCCTAGAGGCAAGCCTTTCTATTTTGGTCACCCTTCTGTGGATGCAGATCTAGATAGGTTCGAGCATCCAAAGATGGCTTGTGTTGATGCTACTCAACAGGCTCAAACTGATAGAGCCCAAGTCCTAGAGAAAATGAACAAACAATATGCCGATGTGCTTGAGCAACTGAAAGTTGGAACGAAAGGAGCTAAAGAGCTGAATGATATTAAGCCCCTGCGATTCGAAAACTTTAGCTTCAACGATTTTATGGAATTCAAGAAATGGCTGGAAGATCTCGAGAAAGCGGTGGAAAAGAGAAGGATGGAGCTCTTGGCCTTAGAGGCTATCAATGCCTCTATCAGGAGCAAAAACGATGATAAATGCTGTGACCCTCGTAATGCAGAAGTTGGAAATGAGTAGTCAATTCCAGCGGACTTACGGAGAGATTGTTGACTCATCTTAAATTGTATTTGGCATTATTCAGTCAATCCCTCCGTTTCAACAAGAGAGGCCTCTTGATAATAAAGCAGTAAAAATGCTCAATAAAGTAGCAGCTATCTTCTTTTTTCTATATTGTTTCGGTTGAAATTGCTCGTTTTAATTATATTCTTGTGATAGATGTTTTTCAATCGAATAGGAACCTGCACTAAAGGAACGAACATATGAGTAATTCCTGAAGATGAAAAAACAGAAAGGCAGAGCAAACATAAACCCCTGCCTTCCTCGAGAGATGTAACACCAGTATCCTTAAGGGTGTGCAAAATGGACCACTCGGATCCAACCGAACCGGCCAATTTTGTCCTGTTCCCGGAGTGTCGGTCCAATTCCCGGTTCCTAAAAGTGGAACTGGTGTTCGAGCAGTCAGATTTCCAGTTTCAAAGGGAACTGGACCGAACCGAACCAACCCAACCAAACTGATTACATATACTTTATTTATTTATTTTTTATTTATATAGCTCACTTGGCTAACTCAAGGTGCTAGGGGTAGTTAAAAGTCAAAATGGCGTGGAAAAAGCACAGGCCTTTGATAATAAAATAAACATAAAAGGAAATAAATCGGATATCGAATTTATATGATCCGATCGGTGTGACCTACCCATGGGGAGAGTAGTACAGGATTCTAATGTAGACCAAGTATACAAAGGAAATTACAATCGCAGTCGAGTTACTCAAACAATTTCCAGCAACCAATTATACTTAATAACTCACACAACATTTAGCCTTATAATTTCTTTCAAAACTAGAATCACAAATCTTGCACAAGATTTATTAGCTTCAAAACACTCATAATTTGTTCAAGATGTAATTCACAAGCATGCCATACAATAATTGTTACGGTCTGCTCCCTAAATGGCAAAAACCAAAAGCCACCTCTTATACATATAATAGTAGGATGCAACATAGGAAACCCTTTAGCAGACTCAAATTAGGAATCCAACTTATTGTTACTTCATATATTCAGTCAACTAAAAGTCCAATCAAGACTTTCCTAATTTAGGTGGCAAGTCCTATTGAGATTTGGAATTTCTACTTGGATTGGATTTCTTTATGACTTCAAATTAGAGACATGTTCTCAACACATATTGTGATCAAGTCAGACAAAATCGGAAACCAGCTTTTGTCCACTAGACTCTAGTTACCTCCGCGGTCATTCAAAGGAAGGACATTGTCGGTTGACACTAATTCACGACGAATCACTTCCTTATTATCTAGCTAGCTCCAAGGAGTAACGATGAAAAGGATTCGGACCTAAGACCCACGCTTCTTGAGACACAAAGCCTAATTACTTTACCAACTCAGCCAAACTCCTTCGGTTCACACACATTGAATAAATCAACAATATTTCTAAGGGCCAGATGGGAATTTATCAAAATGCGAAATTTAATTTGCAGTCATATCTTAATTCATTCAGAGCTGCATCGGTATGCTTAAGTTTAACTCAAAACAATTTGGTCCATTTTCCCTTTTCGGCTGGGAATAGGATTAAGACTAACTCAACTGAAAATAATGGAAAAGGCAATGGGCCATCAATGCGAATGGGTCTTTCTTTATGAAGCGTTAGAAAAGTCGTTGAATGCAGTTGTCCATTCTGACGAATCTGTGGATCCTTCGATTGGGGGACAAAGTAAATCGCTGAGAACTGGCCCAAGTTTTCCTTCTTCTCTTTTCAAGTGGGCATTCACACAAGGCTTAGAGAAAATTGTCAAATAAATGTGAAAACCATCACTTCCATACAAAAGGTTCCCAAAAGCATCAACACAAAAGAAACAAATTCACAATAGAATTTGAATGCAAGAATGAAGCAGGTCACAATCCCATGAGATATAGTTAAAAAAAATTGAAAGCTCTATTTCAGATACGTAAAAAATTTTCAAAACCGTCATGAATCTAAGATATATTCTAGTCGAACACAATTGAAAAATGTGCCGTGCATTGGGAGAATATCTGGATTGACATGGTCTATGTCGGCCAACATGATCATCACCATTAAATATGTAAGCCGTACAAGGGGACTTACATGATCAATTGCTATGATGATTTTGGTATTTCCAACTCACTCTTGGATGCCCTTGATGAATAAACAAGCGCGCATCATAGTTGCGCATTCTAACAGCTATAAAAAGTATGAAGAATGAAGAAGTGCTGAGTCGATAGAATTCAAGTATAGTTTTGATCATTCAATTTGGTCAACTTCTACTTCATTTGTAAATGCAAGAACAATTTGAGTGTGTTTGTTTTAATAAAAGAGCTTTCTGCAAATTAATTTTCTAGACTTTTACGTGTTTGGTTCTTTAAAAATAGTAATCAATAAACACGATTACGGCAAAAAAAACACCAATACTTAAAATTAGGAAAATAAATTTTTATTTTTTAATATAGAAATATTTTTCCCAAGTATAACAATCATAGCAAAATAAAGCTTACACTTAAAATCAAAATCATTTTCCCATTAATGACAAGCATTGCCAGCCCCAAACAGTTTTTAAAATTAAATTAAGGGTTAATACCACCAAAAACCCAAAATCAATACGCCTATGACAAATTATCCTAAGTTAATTTTTTGATAACTAAAAACTCTAAACTAGTACATCTGTGATAAATTTACCTTCTATCGATTTCCGTTAAATTTTACCGTTAAATTACTGAGTTAAATGACATGTGGCAGTTTACAAGTTCATCAGTTTGGAATTTTACCTTCCGTTTATTACAGGTGTACTAGTTTATTATTTTTCATGGTATTGATCCAATTTAACAAAGGATAAATTTGTCATAAATCTATCAGTTTAAAATTTTTTATGGTCAAAAAATTAGTTTGGATCAAATTTGTCACAAGTGTACCAATTTAAGATTTTTAGTGGTCAAAAATTAGTTTGGGATAAATTTTCACAAATGTACATGTTCGGGGTTTTCGTGTTATTAATACTTAAGTTAAATAATTTGATAAAAAAATATATATTAAGAATTCTTATTTTCTATTAGTAAAAGTGATACAACACCTATTTTAGAAAAACTAATGAGTAACACCCATTTAATTAAACACAAAGGACCTACAAGTACATCTTCACATAATGTGAACAAAAATTACAAGTAGAAGTACCCTAATAACAATTATACACATATTAAACCACAAGAATGTTTAATAAATTCGGTGTCTTCGACGCCATGTTCCTCACCAAGATTTAGATGATAAATTGTAGTTGTTGTCCTCTTGTTCACGTTGGTCACGTTCCGCTGTAGTCAATTTTTGCATTGACCAATTATGTCCACGGACAACCATTTTGTACATTTTGTGTAGTCAAGCTGCACATATTGCCGTCCATGATTTATTGGCTAGCACTGAACTTTGACTCTGACGGTACCGTAGGAGGTTAGTAAGTCACAAGCCCGGTTGAAAAGAACCAGAAAGCTTCGTTGTAAGAAAGTCGATTTCATAGTTACCCAACTCTGTGAATGTCTTTGAAGTAGCTTGTTGTCATGTATTTACTCATTGGTAGATGAATAGAACTCACCCGGTCCCAGAACTTATGTTGGATTTGGGTATTTTTGAGGTTTTGGTGGGATGTTTTGCAATGGATAATATAGTGTAAGAGCGAGGAAATGGCACAACCATATCCATCAGCACCTCTCCTCCTCCTCCTCCTCATCTCCTCCTCCTTCCTCTTCTCCAAATCCAAACTCTCCCTTGAACGCAATTCATCCACATTGTCTAGCGGACTGTCGCCAACCACCAACCTGCCGAGCCCAACACCGCCTCCGGCAGGCTCCGCCTCTTCTTTCACGCTGCCTCATCGCTGGCTGCGACGCCTCCATCCTCCTCTCTTCCACCAACCCCTCCAAGCCCGCTGAGTGCAATGCTGACAAGAACCTCTCCCTCTGTGAAGAGGCCTTCAGCGTCGTTGCCTCCGCAAGAGCTGCCCTTCTGCTGACAAGGTTTAACTTGTACTGACCTCAAAGTTGAGGAGGGCAAAATTAAATTTTTGCAGACTACTAATTGCACCGCGAGGAAGTCTTTTCTGGATTCTTATTTATGTATATTATTAACTAGGAATTGACAATACAAGAATGCCAACTTAATGGCAAGCTAAGTTGACTATACATTGGTTGGAAAACAACACGGTTATCATTAAACCTCTTAAAACATATGTTAGTATATGGAAAGTCAAACGAGAATTACCAATCAAGACCCAGTGATGCATTATTTTGGCCTGTGAAATCTTATAAATGGTCACATTTATTCACTGTTCCACTATATCATAATTTATATTGATTTTCCGGCATGCGGGCAGAGCAACTTGAGCAAGAACGACAGTGGGGGGTGCCAACGCTCCACAAGTTACCTTCTCGAAACATCGACTAGGACTATTCAAAAAGGCCAGTGATGTTTGTGCTCTTTGTGCTGGAGAGATGGCAATTATCTCTCTCCTAGAGGCAAGCCTTTCTATTTTGGTCACTCTTCTGTGGATGCAGTCCTAGATAGGTTTGAGCATCCTAAGAGGGCCTGTAGTGATGCTACTCAACAGGCTCAAACTGATGGAAGCCAACTCCGAGATGAAGTGAACAAATAATATGCAGATCTGCTCGAGCAACTGAAAGTTGGAAAGAAACGAGATAAAGAGCTGAATGACATTAAGCCCCTGCAATTCGAAAACCTTAGCAGCTTCAACGAGTTTATGGTTATGAAGAAATGGCTGGAAGATCTCAAGAAAGCGGTAAAGAAGAGAAGGATGGAGCTCTTGGCCTTAGAGGCTTCAAGTTCAACTCCATGCCCGAGACCTGTTGATGCCACTATCATTAGTCAAACCTATGATAAATGCTGTGATTCCCGTAAAGCAGAAGTTGGGAAATGAGTAATCAATTCCAGCGGAATTAGGGGAGAGATTGTTGAGTCATCTTAAATAATCTCTCCGCTTCAACAAGAGAGGCGTCATGATAATAAAGCTATAAAAAAGCTCAAACAGCAATCTTCTTTTTTTCCTTTGTCGTTTTGGTTGAAATTGGTTGTTTTCATTATAGTCTTGTGACTGATTTTTTTTCAACCGCATAAGAACAAGCACCAGAGGAACCAACATATGAGTAATTCCTGAAGAGGAAAATACAGAAAGGCAGAGCAAACACAAACTCTTGCCTTCGGAATCAAATTTTTGAACTCATGATGACCAATGGTCCAATGAGAATCCAAATTGATTGAAGCAAAGCAAAATCAACACAATGAGCAAAACCGGCACATTATTGCTCTTATGATACACTAAAAATTTACATTCAAATTACCCAATTTGTTCATTTATCATGCGAATACTGGGGTACCTGATTTATACAAGTGATAATCTCCGTCCTTCATGAAACGAGCAAGGTCCGAGTTGTGAGAAGCTCCCATCATTTGCTTCCCCAACATGTCCTCATACTCCCTCCACCATTGCATGTAGCTGCTGCTTTCCAAGAAAATATCAGGAGAAACAGCATAGTTCTTGAGCAAACCCATGACATGCTCCTCGAACCTGACCAAGTTTTCTATTTCAGTGCTGTTCAATCCTCCACTTTTCAACAACCTGCACGATATTCGTGCCTCCTCCACGTGTGCCCAGAAGCATGAATCGTCCGTGACACTCACCAAGTTCTTCTTCATTTTTGATTTGTTAGGGACACTCTTCGCAGACTGTTTCAGATGTTCACCCAGCCACTGTTCCAATAGTTTAAAGTGCTTGGATCTCCCTTGAGATATGTAACCTCTTTTGCCCCATTTATAGTACTCGGCTATCTGGAGCGGCTCGACCATCCTGCGGTAATTTGTCCCTCCGAAGAGCCAGCGCGTCCGCAGTGGTGCTCCCTCTATCTGAGGCCTCTCCTCCGCATCTTTTACCACGCGTTCCCAGTAAATCGTGAGCGATTTTACGAACTGAACGGCTGTATAGTCACGCCTATTCATTTTGTATTTGAAGCTGTCATAGTAACCAGAACCCTGGCCATCGTTTTCGCATTTCTTCTTGTACCATTCCAAATTAGCCAGGCACACTTTCATGTCGTTCAAACTCTCTGCAGGATCAAATACTTGGTTCTTTTGCTCTAGGACATCTTTTTCCGACTGGACTATCTCCCTCAACAGAGCATCAATATCCATATTCTGCGGCTGCCATGCCAATGAGAGTTGGTAAATGAACTTCCAAAGGGTAAAAGGAAAGCATTCATAGCAAGGGACTATTTAAGTGGAGCAAATTTTCCTGGTTAAGTATGTGAAGCTAAAAGCAGGGATACGGTTCATTTTGGTTTATGCGGCAAAGCACAATCATCCTTCAGGTTTCAACTAGAACAATTGTGAAATCACCTCCTGACATGTATTCAGAACATGCGCAAAAGAAGGTACAATAGATAGTTACCTGACTTTGCATAAGGCCAATTGCTGCAACTTGCACAGTTATCCCAGCTTTAAATGAATCGGTATCAGACACACTAAATGCAGAATGGTTCTTGCAAATCGATTGCCGTTCAAGACAGTTAATGATGCTCTTATAATGGAAAGCTTGGGCACTTTCGGATCTCCCGGCGGCAAGCAACTTAATTATGGATTTAGGGTCTTCAAAGCATGCACCACCCGATTCAGAACACAAAAGAAATGTACCAAAAGGCTTGTATGGACTCTGCTCCATGGTCAGCGGGTGAAAGAGTTTCGGGAAAGAGTCATCCTTATGAGCCACATGCAAGAAGCAAGTACTCCAGGTTGAATATTGTGATATGGCTTGTTGGAAGCCACCGTCCCCAATGAGGGGCGAACCGAATGTGATGCAAAGTGGACACTTTGTGGTTGCTAGATCGAGCGTGCGTAGGAGCCATAACGTGAAAAGAGAGGCAATGGATCCACCCAAACAATCTCCTGTTATAATGTGTGGAATAGACTTGGAGGAAGTTGCTACCTGCATCAAAGCAGGATAAGCATCGACAAACACTAGTCTATGGGGGCCAATCAGATTTTCTTACTTGCACATGCATCCCGAAGTCAGTTTTGCAAACATAATCAAACTATTTCCCTTTTGATATTATTGGGAAAAACAAGCCATTGAACAATAAAATAAATGGAATCGGATATCGAAATTACAACCACACTCGAGTCACTCAAACACTCTCACTGTTTCCCAACTGCCAATTACACTCAATAATTCATACAGAATTTAGACCTCACAATTCTTCATGATACAATATATCAATCTCATAAAGGAATTCACAAATTTTACCACAAGATTTATTGGTTTCAAAACACTTGTAATTTCTTCATGACTTAATTTATGAGCATGCCGCACAATTAATTGTTACAGCTAAAAGCTCGAGCAAAAAACCAAAACCACATCTTCTATATATATATAATACTTGGATCCAAAATAGGAAACCCCTTTTAGCATACTCAAATTAGGAGATCTAGTCAGACAAAATATAACTTTAACACAGATTAACCGTTACTTCATATATTCGGTCAACCAAGAGTCCCCTCAAGACTTTCTTAATTTACATCAAAAGTCCAATTTAGAATTTCTACTTGGATCGGGTCGTTCAAATTATAAGTATTCTCAACAGATATTGCGGTCAGGTTAGACAAAATGTCGAACCAACTTTTACACACCACACTCAAGTTCACCTCCACAGTCGGTCAAAGGAAGGACATTGACGATTGACACTAGGATTAGGGAATTCATGGCGACTCACTTCCTTATTCTCCAGTGGTATGCTTGAGATTAACTGGAAACGTTGGAAAAGGCAATGGGCCATCAATGCTAGAGGAACTGTTCAGACAATTAACTGATTGCTCATCATCAGCCATTTTGCCACATAATGCAATTCACACTGAAAGAAGCAAATGATCCACTATTCAATCAAATAAAGCTAATGTTATGTGAAGAAACAGCTCAAGATGATCATCAGTGAAGCAATTATTAGAGTATATGTATGTATACATATGCAGGAACCCACTTCAATAACACCTAATTCCTAGATCTGACACCGACTTGTTATGATCTCAAGCAGTGACTAACCGAAGCTCATTGACATTCAAAATTAGTAACTTGGGCTCATAAATCACCCGTAAAGAAACGAAAGATAAAAGGGTATTACCTGTTCTTTCAGGGAAGAGAGCTGCTTTTGGAGAGAGTTGAACAGAGAAATCGCAGCTTTGTTTATGGCAAAACGCGGGTTGTCCTTGGAGCAGAGAAACTTAAACTCAGAGGCCTCTGATGAAGAAGAAGGGACCAAACCGCTCTCTTCCTGGAGATAACTGGTAGCAACTGGTGGGGTCACCAAAGCAATGATTTTGTATTCCGGATGTTCAAATTCTCGAATCTTCACGGTGTCAGAAGACGATGGGCTTTGGTGATTGCGGTCAAACTGGGACTGGAGTTCAGAGATTGCAGCCCACGAATTGGAAAGAATATCGGAGGACACGGCCAAGTTCGCCAAATCGAGTCCGTTGCTGAATCTGCAAAAGAGCAAAAAAAAATCAAGAACAAGAAACCCACGGCGAGGAACAAGAAACAAGAACGCGCCCTTTGGGGAGCGAAGCGGGTCAACTGATCGCCAAAAGGCGCACTTCTTTCGCGGATTTCGAAGTTGGGTCTCGCTCGATTTCGGTTTCAGAACAAAACTATGAACTCGAGGAAGATTAAAAAAGGCAGCCCTTTCTTCTGCTCCAACACGTACAGAGGTTTCGCGGCTTGAGCAGGGTCCATCGCCGGAGCTTCGTTATTGGGCTGTCGTTCTTCCCGAACCGGCGAGTCGATGCCGGTCGAGTTGCGCCTCTTCGGATTTGGTGAGCTGAAACAGTCGGCAGCAAATGGCCGTTTGCTCGATATATTCCCCATCGACAACCCAAACCGGACGACTTAAATCTCGAGACGGTGGCTCTGAATCTCGCGTCGTTCGGACTTTTCTTTTTCGATTCACGGCGTACCGAATTCTTTCGTAAATGCCGAAAGCTGTTCGTTGCTTCCTTCCTCGTGGCTACCCAGTCAACCAATGAAATTAACCGCGGGTATAAACTACAGTACAATAACGCGGGAATTTAAATGTTTTTTTTATTTGAACCGGGTGGCTCAGGAGAGAGGCCTATGCTTTGCGTACCTTGTTGATCTCTTCTCGCTTCGTAACAAGTCGCTTTTTCTGGGATGCTGCTATAAGACTTTCAAGTGCCTTTCTTTCTCCTACCGCCACCTTGTCGTCCCGTGAGGAAGTTGCTTTGAAAAGGCGTCGGCAAGTGACGACTTCCTCGGGTCAAGTCTGTACAGGGAAGGTTGGGTTTTATTCCCTTTTGCCAGGACTTCTTGATTAAAGAACTGAGTAGGGCTGAACTCGTGTCTAACCAAGTCGGACACGGCTTCTGAACTCGAGTCAAGCCTGGCTGTTTGGATTCAGATGCTGCTCAATATTTGATTCGAGCTCGACCCAGCCTGTGACTTTGGCCTTGGCTCGCTTCAGTGAAGTGTTCTTCCGAGCTTGAGCCAATCGTTCGTTGATAACAAAAGTAAGCTTTCCTTCAGGTCAAAGTTCAAACTCGAGACGCGATATTACAATAAAAATAAATATCATGGCGAAACGAATGTATGAATCATGCTATCCGATCAGCCTCGTGAGTCAATCGGGCGGAGTCCATTTCACGGTCAAGCTCAATCCCATCCAATATTCGTGCGAAAAGAGGAGGTGTTTCTCTAACTGGTCGCGCGCTACCTTGTGGACCATAAGATGGAATGGAAACGTCACGGTAAGTTGCGTCACGTTGTCTACGTCATAATATAATCGGGTCTTTCTTTATGAAGCGTTAATAACGCGTTGACAATTCCATAATGTACGAACGGGCCTTTCTTTATGACGCGTTAGGAAAAGTCGTTGAGTGCACTCTGTCCATCTGTGGATCCTTCTATCGTGGGGACAAAGAAAACCGCTGAGAACTGGCCCAAGGCTTCTTTATTCTCAAGTAGGCAATGTAGACACAAGGACTTGGAGAGAACTGTCACAGAGATGAGAAAAGCATCTCTCCCATATAAAAAGTGTCCCGCAGCAGCATGAACAGAAAAGAAACTAATTCATGATGGAAGTTGAATGCAAGAACAAAGCAGATCATCCTCCCGTGAGATCTGAGTTAGAAAGTAGGCTCTATGTCGCCGGGTGAAAAATTGTCAAAACTGTCGTGTATAGGTCAATCGATACGATGGGAAGCAAGTGCGGCGAGGCGTTCACGTATGGTAGCCTCCGTGACTGGACTTCGCCATTTGGCTCCATTACCTGCCACGTGATCTCGGCCTCGAAGCAAAGTACCAAAAAGAATTGAAGCATGTCCCTCAGATCCTACCATCATATAAAACTGGTAACTGATCTTGAGGCTCCAGACCAATTTCAAGGGATCATCGTACTTTACGAGATGATGGACGATCTGATCTAGTTCTGATGTCCTTTGTGTATATATCGGTGAGAGCGAAAAGTAACAGCACAAACACGACTTGAGCGCTCGCGATCCCAAAATGACTGATGCTGTTACCGATTTCCATCCAGCTTCCAGTATTGCGGACCTGATATTAAATAAAAGCGACAGCAAGTTAGGTTGGCAGAATAAGAACTACAGTTAGAAACAAGTTCTGCGAGCAAGCTAGACAATGGAAGCCGATAAAGTTATAGGGAGGAGAATATAGGGAGGAGAAGTACAGCAAGAATATGGTTACCAGAAAGAAAAAGTGGATGGTCATCACATCTGAAAATAATATAACAAGGAAATAACATCCTGATCGTGGAACTCGAATCAGTTTGGCTATTGCACTAAAAGTACATCTGCATTTACAAAAGACAGATTATCATCAGATAAGTAGATAGGCGGTTACAACCTATATCACATCAAAAGCTACCAAGTTTCAACCTATTAAGAGAATAGTTCTATTATCATAAAGGTAAATGGCACACAATCAACCAATGAGAAAAGATCATCTCACTAGGGAGAAGAAGTAAAGAAGACCCTTGCTCAGTGACCTTCAGCAGCCATATGTTCGAATAATCATTTGAACTTACCAATGATTCACGTGTAAAAAAAGTCGTGCAGCATATGGCATCTAGGCCAAAGGTTGACCATGAGAACTAAAGTTGCAACTAGACTTGCGGTTCAGCTCACTGCTTTTGCAGTATAGCATTCTTAGGAGATCCCAGAATTCAGAATACCAACTTGTATTAATTAATAATCCATATCACCTTGATAAAACCAGAAATGTAAGCACTCACAAATCTCTGGTTTACGATAGTCCATAAAGTGAGACTTCAATATCCTTTAATTTTAAGCCTTTCCAGACTATCGATATGTATTAAATTTGTGGAGACATGGCAGCTCTGCTAGATCTTGGTCCACATATACAGATTGCACAAGAAAGATACTAACGGTGGTTTTAGTTGTAACACATATAAAGATGTCCACAGTAGTTAACCTCCCCCAGAATAGTATGAACAAGACAGAAGGCTCATCCCTTAAAGATTGATTTAAAGATAACAGGGTCTTCTCATAAACATATTTCGCTAAAAGCTTTGAACAAATAAGACGAGCTACATTCTCTATGGGCTACAAGCTGTTAAAAGAAGGAAAGAAAGAAAATCTCTCACAGAGAAAACAAAAAAAAAAATAACTATTAGATAATTAACCAAAAATCATACCCCAAAAAGAAAACAAAAAATCGGATGATCGAGGAACAACCGTTCATTGTAACCAGTAGCAATCGACATTTTTTTTTTTAATTTTCAATGGCCAGCCATCTTTTGATCTGCCAATATACTTGCTATCATGGGCGAAAGTAAGAACTTACATGACAAGCATGAATGGTATGAACAACTTGAAGATAAGTAGGGCTGCCATTAGAAAAGGCTGCAACGACAGTAACACACATCAACTTAGTGGAAGCTTTGTTTTTAAATGGAAAGAAGTTGTCACTGACAGGGGTTACTTACACTGAAAACAGTTATAAATCGGTACACAGAAGAAATTTCAAAGCTTGCAATGCTCGCAAAATTCCCTGTCCCGAAAAAGGCAATATTGAAGAGTACCATCTGAAAAACACAGACATTACTCCTATTATCTGAATAGTGAAAGGAATTTGAGGAGATATGAAATGACATAGGAAAGCACCCAATTCTGCAAGTTTTTGCACTCTAAAAACATTTAACATCAGCATCATTTACATGAGGACCATATTGATAAGAAAAAACAGATAGCGAGCCCATATGATGACTTTATGTTCACATTTTCCACAAGCATGCTTATTAAATCTATTTAATGCTCTCACTTAGCTGAAGAAATTCTCTGTTGAAAAAGTCTAACAATTAATCAATTAGGATACGACTGTGTCAATCATAAACAACACATGCATAAGCCATCTTTTCTCCATATGATATTCATATTTTTTCTTAAAAAGATAAAGAGAGATTAAGTGACTCAAATTATTTCAAGGGCAAGATGGAGAGAGGAGAATGAACTTACAAAAGTTAGAGGAATTCTCACGTCAGAGAGCCGCAAGTATCTATCATCAGTTTCAAGAACCGCATTTTCCACCATGCTCATATTGGAGACAGTAATCTTCTCAGTTTTACTTAAATAGAGCAGTGTGTTTTCAAAAAGTAACCACGCCATAAGTGCAAGAGCAAGTGCTCCATAGAAGACAGCTTCGTATCTACCATGTTCCATATAAAGGGAAAAGAGAAAAATACATGAAGCATTGTTCTGATAGGATGAATGTCTTGAAAGTTAGAAAAGTATAGGCAGATGAAAGGTATACAAAAGAGGTTTACCCAATAGATAGAAGAAGGAAAGGGGGAGCAAAACCAAGAAATATAGAAGTCAACCGAGATAAGAGGGTATTTTCTGAAAACAAAGGAAGAATCATAGAAGAACCTACAATAGAGAGAACACCACATGATTAGAGATAAAGAGAGTTAAAATGCACAAAATAATAGCAGTAGAGCATAGATTAATTTGCACAAATAATAGACTACGAACCTAAATATAAGTCTAGTAAAAATAACGCAAAATCATGCGGCAAATGAAACATAATAATTTGAGTTCCATTATTAAGTTTGCTATGCTATGTCGCAACACATCTAATTTCAGGGAACACTAGTTGCAATCCAATGTATTGATCATGGACCCAATTTAAACACATGTTGATCCTCCTCAAAGGCCGCCTCTATCTATAAAAGGATCCTCAAGCACCAGCCAATGCAATGAGTCAGTATGTCTAGTTCACTTCTGACTTTGGCACATCTGTAGCACCAGTACCCAGGCGACCAGGTTATGATTTGTATACAAGTGACTCTCCCTCAGATGGAGATTATAATCAGAGAAAAATGACATTCCAAAAATAGATAAATAGGTATGCCAGCAAAGATAATGAAAATGGAAATCTCTTTAATCTTCAAAATTAGCTGCACGACGGAGAAAAAAGTTTGAGTAAGTGGCAAGAAGGGGCCACAGCATACCAGCAATGAGCCAATTCAGGAGCTGGTGAAATATATGTAGTTCTTGGTTCTGCATTCTGTGAGATGTTGAGCGTGATACCATCATTGAGGACAACCCCACCAATAGTACCTATCGGATGAGGCAAAAGAGCTGGTCTTAGTGAAAGAATGGTAAGAAAATCATCCAGTGAAAACTGATGAAATTTCCCAAGAGAAGGTAGATATAACAACATGCACCTGCAAGAGGAAGAGCATGGAGAACTTTGACTTTTTCATGTCACCACTACAGATACTTGACCAATACTTACTGCCTTCAGCATGCTTGTCTAGCCACCTTGCAGTTACTCCTATTACAGTGATCATAGCTCCGCTAGATATCCTATATAAAATAGTCATAATGCCCAGCATAGGAACAACATCAGCTGAAGCTAATGCAAAAGAAAGTTAAGGTCAACGAGGATGACAAGTATATACAGGTGGAGGACTCTTTTTTCACTCTTTCCATGGAGAAATTTGGGTTCTTCATGTCAATGGATTTTACAACTTAATATCAGCAGCTAGTCATCAGCATAAAGTAGAACAACTACACCAAAGATGACAGAACTTCCATTTTCTTAATTGACAGTGACATGAGTAAGACTTTTTCATGGTAGTTTCAGCATGCAAAAGCAACCTGATGCTCCAAATACAATATGTGGCCTAAAGAAAGAGTGCTATATTAACATATGCAGTTCTTGATAGTGGTCAGTATCTCAAAGCAGGACCTTCAAGTTAGGGATATCAAAGAAAAAAAGTAGATAGAGAGAATACAAACCCCACCCCCTCCAAAAGAAAAGTAATTGAAAAACAAACTTATAAGCGTGTGAAAGAACAAGTGCAGACTTGCCACTCTTAACGCTCTGAAAAATAAGTCATAGTTTAGTAAAGTGACATACACCAATGGATTATTATCTGGAATTTCAGCTGGCATCAATGTGAATCCAGAAAGGAACCAACAGGCCAAGCAAACGAAAGCTGGTATCTGAGATCTCCATGGAATCAAATAGAACAGATAACAAAAGGCAGTAACCCCCGCAAAAAGGAAACACCCTGTATAGAGCTTCCTCTCGGTGAAGCTGTTAACCTGATGGATGAATAAAAAGAAATATTCAGAATTCAAAATTATCTATTCACCTGGGCCAATGCCAGGAGTTTGCCAGGTTTATCAACTTTACTTTTGCATCCATACCAGGAATTCGGATATCATGACAGAGACAGCAAGGGTAGCTAGAAGTTTAAGGACATAATTTAACTTCTCTCCGCGTAAGTATCTCCAAAGTGCTTTTAAAAACTGAAGCTCGCCAATTATTCGTGTCCAAAGAAACATGGTCATCGCAACGTATGCATGATAAAGAGGGGGGGAGTGCTCCCAGAATAAAATCATAGACATAAGTCCCATTGCAGCAACTCCACATACAAGTACCTGCCATGACAGGAATTGAATGTCAATGAGAAGAACCTGGGAAATAATTGCAAGAAGCAGAGTTAGTCCCTAAAATGGGAAAATAGATCCATCAGAAGGCCCATCCAAAAAAGAAAGAACAGTTTATCAGATAAAAGGCAACCATATTATATCCAAGAAAAATCCAGCTAGAAAGCAAAATGACAAAAACAAATTGACCGGAGTTTATGCCATAGGACTTATCAGCAAAAGAGAAACTTTCCTTACTAGTGAGCACGATAAGAGTTTCTCAAACAACAATGCTCCTATGATAAACCAAGAAAAGGTCAACAGGATGGTAGAAGCTACAGGACCATCTGATCACTTAAATCCCTTTTCACTGGTTCTAATGACAACACTTCCACCATGAAGGTTGCCTTGTACAACACCACCCCCAAGCTAAATTACTGTACGTTTCAGTCAGTTTACAGTTTGCAATGCATAGCTGGGAAAGGATTGTGATTCAGGAACTTAGTTTCTTGGCATTTGTTTATGATGCCATGCCAAAATGTGTGCACATCTCATGTCTAGTTCCATAGTCTTCTTTTGTCCCCCTGGTGGATAAGTAACATAGGAGTAGGAAGATAAAAATTGAACTTCAGGCCTTTGGAATCTTGATAAGGGTGGACAACTGCTAGGGAAACCCTTCTTCCTCATGTATGTATTCTTATTCAATGTTAAAATCACAAACAAGGCTTACACATTACTTTTCTGGTGTCTTTTTTCTGCCGCACTGCTTGCTCCTTTCGGAATAGAACACCCAGCAATGATGTATAAGATTGCAGCACGTGGAGAACGAGATAGACCATCCAACCAATATATCCCAAAGTAATTACAGCCATCAGCATCAGCCAATCATAAGTTTGAAAATAATGAAGGCCTTCAAGAGCCAAACTCCTTAAATCTTCACTTCGCTTCAATGCAGCTTTGTAATCGCTGATGGAGATCAGTTCCTCAATTTGGTCCACAACTGACATATAGTGCTCTAGTGGTTTGAATGGTTTGAAGAATATTGTATTTGCCTGTTTTATATCTGAACTTGTCAAGCCAATAGTCAAAAGAAACTTTGTCGTCTCCTTCTAATCCATGCACACAAATCCGAAACTCAATATGAAAAAAAAAAAAAATCATGACAAGTAAGTTTGCAACATATGGCAGGTCATCTAACGGAAATTTATGTCAAGAGGATCCATTTCAAATTTTTAAACAATATAGAACATAGACATTATTTACAAGACTTTATCTGACATGCTATACTATTGCCTAAGGTCGAACGAAAATTATGTGAACAGAAAAACTGGGATTACATGTGAGAATTAGGGTAATTTTTTAAACGAAGACCGCAGTGATTTGAAATTCCAAGTAAGCTTCATCAAAATTCATATTATCAAGACGAAACCTAACATGAGACTAGGATACGTGATTTTTGGAGGAACTGGTTTAGTATTTGTTTTGTATTGGACAGCACAGCTTCAACTTCCTCTGCCTGCAAATGAATGAAAAGATTTGTTCTTGTTGCATCAGGAGATATCAACATAATCTGCCACACTAAGGAATGAAGATTCCACGTTATCTTTAGATAAGAGAAATCATTTAATAAATAAAGTTAATCATACTTGTGACAGAATTCAACATCCATAGATGTTATACTACTTAGAACTCACTGCATTCATATTGATGTATCCAAGAGGCAAATTTCCCACTGAGTTCATAGGACATGGCAAACCAAGAAGAGTTGACTGCCATAAAACAAACAAATAAAATTTATGAAGAATCCACATAGGCTAACAAATTGATTAAATAAAACCAATCTGTTATACCATAAGAGGTGCAATATCAGCTTGATTGACATCCACTCTTTCAATGCCACTAAGGCCCCACACTGTAGGTGTTGGCATGTCATGCATATGCTCATCAACAAACTGGCCATGATCAGAGTGGTCACTGACAAAACCTGATTTGGGATATTTAACCCCAGCTCCCCAAACAACAAGGGGTGTGTCAGTGTTGGAGGGATGCCCATCTCCATGACTTCCTATCAGTTGCACCTTAATCATATTAGCTTCAGCATCTAAAAGGTACTGGAGAAAAAGAACTAATGAACAAATACTTATGAGTGCCTGCAGAATCCAAAAGAAAAAGAGCATGATGAGAGTCCTCATTGCCGAACAGCAAAAAGATTCTCTCTTATAGAATTTTTTTCTTTTTAGCCTATGAAAGGACTAAAGTTTGGCCAAGGGAGCACCTTATTAATGCAAAAGGATGGATAGGCTCAAATGAGGCAGCAAGCACCAAACCATTGCTATCCAGTAAGTGATTGAGGTTAAATTCAGTTCAAGTACAATATCAAATCGAAGATGTCTATAGGGAAAAACTCGGCAGTCAAAAGTTAAATAGCCAAAACTAATGAATACACAACCAATTTAACCAGACTACAACTCTAGCTTTCCATCCAAATCAAGTTTCATATTTTGATTGGACATTGATAAAGAAATTCTTCGGCCCAATGCAAAATTCAATATATATATTAACATGTGAAACTAGAGAAATCCTTGCCATATGTGACCACTTCTACATCCCATTAGATGAACCATAAGATAAATTTGCTGTTTGGCACACATGACTATAAGGGGAAAAGCTGAATGTGGATTCTTTGGTAGTGGACACAGATTTGCCAATTGCAACCATCCAAAAAACCCTAGTGATGACTTGCTGTACATCATCTAATGGAGGCAAGTTAGATCATCAGGAAATGCAAGGACAAAAGCCAGGAATTGACTCGAGATAACTGGGCTGCAGAAATGCACACACTAATTTTAGGAAAAGGATTACCACGAGAATAAATTTTCCGAAAAACTTTGCATGTTTATTAGGCAATTCACCTCAGTAACTTTTTCCAGAAATGAAAAAAAGAAAAACGTGTCATATCAAACCTTTGTCGCTCATTCCGTGATCAGCTGTAAAAACATATGCAGTGCGATTATCCTTGTAATAACCTTCAACGATATCAAAAACACGTTTGGCAATGTGATCAACGACCTTAACATTGTTGAGATAGATGGACGAGAAGGGTCGATGAGCATGTCCATTTGAGTCACAGCCTAGTAGATGGAGAAAGACAACCAGATTATCCTTTTGAAGTGCTTCTCTCAAGTCCTCGTCAGTCAAAGACCTGTTCAAGAGGCTTTGAAATTGATCAAAAGACCACTCATCCAAAAAGGATGCATCTGCAACAGCAAAAGCAAATCATAAAGATATGAGGTAAAGAAAAAAAACACAAATACACCCTGACAGGAAATGGAGAGGAGTGATAAACAAAATAATTGAGTCTATATCAACACTGACGAGCCATTTAGGTGTGAATTAAAGCAATATTAACGCCTGAGGTGGCCGCATGCAGAAATTGTAATGAGCACTAGTTTCAGAATTAGAGGAATTCCCAGAACAACAAGCACAAGTAATTTTGGATAAGGCACACAAGGCTCACTGAATCAACTGATAAAACATCCAGATGCATTTTTGTAAATAAAATAAAATCTAAGTTACAGACAAAGTAAAGAGTAAAAACATGCCATAAGAATACTTCCTGAGATTACTCTTCTATGATGTCTTAAGTTCGAGAGAGAGAGAGAGAGAGGAACTCAAATAATCACTCATAGACTGTAGGCTTGTACCTGACGAAAAATTACCATGCAAAGAACTAATTATGAAACATGAGTAGACAATGAGCAAAATTTAATTTTTGAGGTATCACAAGAGATGGCAGTTTTTCTTAATCTCTATGCAAATTACCAAATTCACATCAAACAGATTTTGAGCTCAACAGGGTGAGCATATACCAGTTGCGAAGTCTTCAAACTCATGCGGGTAGCTGTTCCAAGTGCTATGTGGTAAGGCACCACAGAATATAGGAACAATGTCTGGGCTACCAAAGGCATAGGTATGTTTGCTTCTATTAAATACCGAGTCAAATTCAACAGGATTAGCTTTCCATCCTGCAAAAGGGATGTCACCCATTAGTGAAGAGTCACACCACATCAAGCACTCGTTCGCCGATAGGAGTCTAAGTTGGAGATGTTACAATGCAACTGAAAAGTGTGATAAAATAGACAAATAACTGACCTTTTGTCACAGCACTGGGATCCTCATAAAACCCAGCTATAATAGCAACATGTCCAGGCCTCGATTCTGTAGGAGGACGAGCGTGTGAGACTCCCCAGCGACCTCTTTCCTTAATTATACTTCTCAAGAAAGGTGCTCTAAAGTTTCCTTCCGAATCCGGCTCATAAAATTTATCCGCACGCAATCCATCCGCTGCAAATTTAAATTTTCACCCGTGTCACAGTGTAACTTCTTGCTAGAAGTAACAGGCTCAGAGAAAGCTTAATAACCAACTTTGAAGCAATCACAAAATGTTCAAGACAAAGTGTTGTCCACGACAATCACATAGACAGACAAACTAATAAAGATATCCCAAACTTTAACTTCAACACAGTGAAAAGTTAAAAACCTACGAGGGAAGCAACAAACCTCCCCGCTTTCAAGTTTACAATCTTCAGCCCAATTCTTTCACTTGAAACCAAACAAACGCAGCACAGGCAACGCAGTTTCCATAGCTAGAGTTACATTGAGCTAAGAAACAGCGGGACCTTACACCCAGAAGGCAAAAATGCAAACTTGAGGTCGAATTTAAAAAGCAAAAACCCCAAACGGGTGGTGGGCGCGACGACATACCGATGAGGAGAACGAGGCGCTTGGCGGGTGCGGGGAAGCGAGGAGCCACGGGATCCATGCCGTGGACAATGGGAGTCTTGAAGTAGATGTCGAATATGCTGAGCATGTACACGGCGTGAAGGGCCACGCCCAGGACCACGAGCCATCCCTCTCGCCTCTTCAGCCACCTCCGCTTCCTGCTGACGCCTTCCCCGGCTCGGGCGTCGCCCACCCCCAAGACCCCATCTTCGACCCCCATTGATCCTGTGCTCTCTTCGCGCGATCTGCAATCAGTATTCGTGGCTTCGGATTGCTGCTATGGCTCGTGCCGTATCGGAAGGAGAGCTCAAAGGGAAGCGCTTGGGCTCTGTTCGGTTCAAAGGGCTCAATACAGGACGTATACACGAGCCGCGAGGGGTTGGTCGCCGGGAAAGATGGGCTGGTCAAGACGAGAAAGTTCGAACCTTGGACAGTCATATTGTTGAGCTGTCGAGGAAAATATTGTTTTCAGCTGGGGATGTTTGGTTTGGCATGAGCTAATCAGAAAATCTTTTTTCGAATTTGTTGCAAAAAGTAAAAAAAAAAGTTTCACACCTTATTGGTTATTTTTTGAAAACTTCAATGCATTTAAAAAAAAAATCATATCGTCCGATCTAGACAGCCGGTTTGAGTTTAACCCTGCAAAATCTACCAATTTATCTAGAACAAGGAATAATTATTCTAGAGCCAGAGTCCATATCCCTTTTCTTGGTTTGGAGGTGAGCTCCTTATGATCTAATAAAAAGTAATGTAATTGATCGATTTGTGAAGCAAAATTGACATGACGCAGATATTTTTGCTTAAATCTACATCCCCGCTTTCCTCCTCTTCTAATTACATAGCAAATATGTTCCTATCATATATTTCATATTTATAACAGCAGTCAGATGTTTAAATATAAGATAACCTAAACTCATGTTGGTAAAAACTCTCTTTATTACAAAGTGAATAGAGTTTAAAATATACCCTCGAAAGTTGAAACAAACAAACAAAAATTTACAATTTTCAATGCTATTTCAAGAAATTGGGCTTCTGTTGCATTTACTTTTACTCGTACAGCTTAGTGCAAGTTTGAAATTGCATTTCAAGTACTTCTCACAACGTAACAGACAGGACATTCTTTCAGTTGCCATTATCATGGGCAGGAAACGATTTGTTCATGCAATCCAAACATGAGCATTGTATCCACGAACTGTTTCAAAACGTTACCTTGTTCAGCAATGACCTCGAAACAGAGATCATAAAATTGTCGCCTATCATGGATTAGTAACAAAGATGAGCTGACGATAAGCTGAACAGTTTTCTAACTTAGCAGTTAGCAGCAAGCAGCAAGCTGATTCATTCAAGCGCTCAACGATCATTTTCCAGTTCATTTGTCTTCACAAGCACGTGAACCAAAACAAAGTCATACAGAACCCAAACATAGACCAGACAAATATATGGATACTATTACTAATCATTCCCGGACCATCATATCTACCCTGGACATTGTACGCGATATGTAGTTACGATGGAGAACCAGCAATTTTCCACCCTCTTCCAAACTTATTTAGCTTCTGCATTGTTACATTGTAGGACATCGGTGAGATTGATATGCTGGAGATCATGAGATTTGCAGTCGCCTTCACGGGCACTTGATACGGTTTCCGTGAGTGGTCATGTTGGTGTAGCACTTGCCACACCGCTCTCGGTTTCCGTAAGTCCCCGGCGGCACACACTTGCATCGGTCGCAGCACGTCGTGCAAGCCCTCATGCACACTCTCTTCCTCGAGTGCAGCTTGCATCTCTGCTCGCACAGAGGGATGCAATCTGCAGCAACCAAAAAAGGTTCACCCAACTTAGTGTAATCAGATCCATAATATTTGTGAAAACCAGACGCACAGAGGTAAAGTTGCCAGGCTCCATAAGATTGTGTTGCAGTGTTGGGGAATTTGTGCAATGAATTATTCAGCAATCTTCACAATGTGGAAATGCTTTCGATTATTTTCCCCCACCACATGATGATACTCCTGTACTGTAAGAAAAGTTGGACTATGCCATCATGGCCGTCCTACCAATCCCGTCATCACCATCCTCTGAGAGGACCTGAATATGTTGTGACAATACATGGCATGATAGACTAGAGGTAAAAGGATGCATTGCACAGTTACCTGCTTTTGACCTGACCGGTGGCAGTGGCGGAGCTGGAGGAGGCGTGACTGGTGGCAGAGTAGGCGGCGGCTTAGTGACCGGTGGCAGAGGAGGTGGCAGCGGCTTAATGACTGGAGGCAGAGTAGGAGGAGGCTTAGCAACAGGAGGGAGTGGAGGTGGCAGCGGCTTAGTGACCGGTGGCAGAAGAGGTGGCAACGGCTTAGTGACCGGAGGCAGAGTAGGAGGAGGCTTAGCGACAGGAGGCAGTGGAGGCGGCAGCGGCTTAGTGACCGGTGGCAGAGGAGGTGGCAGCGGCTTAGTGACCGGAGGCAGAGTAGGAGGAGGCTTAGCGACAGGAGGCAGTGGAGGCGGCAGTGGCTTAGTGACTGGTGACAGAGGAGGTGGGTTCTTGGTGACCGGAGCAGCGGTAGGCGGTGCCTTCACAGGAACTGTAGCCGGAGCTGGCGCCTTCACCGGAGCTGGTGTTGGGAACTTGGTATATGGGGCCTATACATATTCCCACAGTGACAAATCAAAGCGAAACAAGCAGTTATGCTCATTTATTGCAGATCTAAACTTCAGCAAGAACGGCCATCTTGCACTTAGGTCCAGTTCGTTACTCCTAAATGACTATAGAACATAAAATATGGCATCACCATTAGAAAATCTCTCGTATATCTATCAACTGTACCAATTGATATGCCGACAAGATCACAAACCTATTTAAGTGATCTAATTCCAACAAGGACGAACAAACAATTCATCTATGTCAGCACATCGGCTCGGCAAGTATGTCATATAGAAGATTTTCCCCTTATTGGGAGGAATATTTAGTCTGTGTTTGTCTCAGATACTTTTGGAGGGATCATGTGTTTTTGACTTAAAATAGTTCCCATATCCCACTCTTCCCCACTCTCCTAAAGCTATGACTAAACTTCCAATATTGTTCCAACCATCAACAAAAAAAGCACATAATGCAGACCAAAGCATATCATTCAAAAACCGAGTATTTTAGCAGCATTATTGAGGCTGAGGCTTTCATTTTCTTTCTTTCCCCCAAAAAAAGACAAGGAAAAAGAATAAAGGGCCGAAGCTGATGTAGCCATAGCCCAAGAACCATGGCTAAAGGATACACTTACTCGTCCTTCATCTTCTAAAGCAAAGGAAAACAAGCTTTATTAACAGATTATCTTGATCACACACATTACCTTCAAAATGAGTTTCTCCTCATTATCAGCAGATGAAACCTACCGAAACAAAGTTAACACCAGATTAGATGTGCCCTAACTAGCATCAAGCTCATTTCACACCAAACACACACACTCTAACACGCATACCTGTGTAGTGAGCAGAAGCAGAACACCCAACAGAAGGAGCGCGGTTTTTGAAGCCATTCTTTAGGGGGAACTCGCAGAAAGCTGAGTGAAAGAGCTGGAGTGATGAGCTTGCCCACTTGAGTGCTCACCGAACCGGCATTATGCAACCCCTGCAGCTTTAAATGGAGGTTCAGGGTACGGCCAGCGAGAGACAGAGCATGGTGCAAAATATATTCTTTAGTTATATAATCAGTATGATTTGTCATTCCTCTCTCTGTTTAAATAGGAACATTCTGTACCATAACACATCTGTCTAATATGATGAAACCAAATAAGAGCGTAGCAAAAGTTGGTGCGGATGCCTAACACGTGTACATGCATTCGATCTTGTCGATTATACGTGTAATTTTTTTAAAAAAACAAAAGCTCTTCAATCGCTAGGCCGACCTCACGGGATTAAAACTCTCTTCTTATTTAACTTAGGACTAAGATATAAGCATCAAAAAGAAAAACTCAACATTAACATATTCTGAGTATATAAAAGAATTGGAATTCTGGAGAGATATTTACAAGCTGTCATGGGACAACAACAGTGAGAATGGGGCGCTTGACAGAGACAGCTTCCCCAGATCACCAAGACATTTGAGTAAATTGGCTGGCTGTACTAAACTCGACTTACGTGTATTATATTCAATCCTCAAACGCGAGAAAATTAAAGTGTCCCACCCACCAGCAAGAATTCCATTAACCTCAAGCGTGAACTATATTCCATCCGGACCATCGTATTCGCCGTAACCAACGCGACATTCACGTGAAACTTACCTTCTTCAACGATTTGAATCCAATTTAATACACATATCACATTCGTCGCGTTAGTAATTTCTGTTGACCGACATGACATGCTCCAAACATCAGTAAGTGACATTGTCACCTACCCTTTTCCTTTTTTCACCTAAAGAGTGTTTGTCGTCGCATGATTATTAACCCGCACACGAGGAGGCATGTCTTTTGAGACTTGGGATGAGGCAACACTGAGTTAGAAAATCTTTGGTCGCTCTGGTCCAAAGCCAGAGCAAATCGATTACAATGAAAAGAAAACAAAGATGGTAGCAAGCGATGGGAATTCCGACTTGAGAACCTATTTTATTTTTCCTTGAGTTGTGCTTAATTCGATATGAATTATTTACGAGCGCTTTTAATTAAGGTGTCATAAAACTGGTCACTTATGCAATGCAACTACATTTTATGACGTGGAGTGGCCAAACCTCTTAAAAACACTTGACGAAATTCATTTTGACACGAGAGTTCTCCGATTGTATGGCGACTTGGCTAATTACAGAAAGATCCTTTTGAGAGTGGCTCCCAAAAAAAAAATTTTTACCTCCGATCTTGTCAGGAGTCCAGAGGCCCTTCCCAAAAAATTCTCATACCCAATTTTTTGTGCCCCCGGACCATGAAATTTTTATTAATTTAATCACTACGGTGAAAACGGGCCTACCAAAAGAAAAAATCCCATGTGACATCACATGCAATGCTAGAAAAACTGGTCAACACAAGTAAGATCATTTGCATTGTGAAGTGTGATGAAAAAGCAATGCAGTTAACGAATTTTTCCACGTGTTATCATTAACTCCGTCATTTTTTTCGGAAATCAATTATGTTTGAGTGAGTCTGTCATACGCCGAAAAAATCCGATGAATGTGACCCAAAATGAAATTCTTGACTATAGAAATCACACGAGACCCGTCACTTTCAAATGGTCAAATTCTAACTCATTGCATGAGTTACGCTCGTGTAATAATCGTCACCAACATGCGACTGTATACGGATGCATGGAAGAAAACAAGACCAAGCTAAAATGAGGAAGAATACAACCCTCACCAAGCATAAGACGAGAGTTGCGAGGCAATATGGTGAAAATAGTTGCACTTTTGGATCGCAAATTGACAGTGCCAGTCTGGTGGGAGGATCAGATGGGATGAGAATCCAATGAAAACTGGTCAGCACTCGTTGCAGATCTCGTTTTTTAAGGAGAAAAGAGAAAAGGCAGATGAGCAGGAGATCTGATTGATGGAGACATTTTTGGACAGAACATAAAGTTTCTTGCACCCATGAAAAGTTCATTTCACGGGCAGCTAACGTTCAACATTCGTCTCATCTTTATCATAACATAGAAACGGCGGATCAAACAATTCAGTCGATGAATCATAGACATTCCGAACGAGAGAAACACATATCCGAAAAGAAGAAAAGGGGGGTTTCTACAAGGAAAGCAGCCATTGTCCTATCCCAGGACTTATTGCAGTAATATCACAAGAAGCAAAAGAAAATCTTTCCGTATCCCAATTCAACGAAAACACAAGCAAAAAAGAAAGTAACATGGGAACCTACGAGAGGGGCATATTATTTAGCAACCATGTGATGATGGGCGTGTGGAGCTAAGCTTCTATGGGCACTTGATCTTCTTGCCATGGACGGTGGCATAGTCCCAGGGCATGCACTTAGATTTGGGAGAGGGGACGCACTTGGCCTTGTCGCAGCAAGCTGTGCAGCCCTTCATGCACTCCCTCTCGGGGCGGTGACTCTTGCAGTGCTCAACGCACATTTCCTCACACCCTGCAATTGTAAATGTGTCCATGATCATCAGAGGTCATTCCACTCATGGAGTCCTTTTTTCTTGTTCATGGAAGATAATTTTTCTTAGGTACGAATTCGTTTGTAACAGGCCTAGAGAGGCGGAAAAGAAACCGATCGCACGTCAAATATCAATGGCGTTTATAGATTTCTGAAAAATGATATAAATCTGACAGCAACGCACTTTCACGCAGCATATTGCTGATTGGGTCTATACCATGTTATTTGCATAATGTGCAACTGCTGTTGCATCTTATAATTTGTTCTTCTGGAGATGATTTTTTTTTTTTGACATGTTTTTCTGGAGATGGTTGCTTACCGTGTTTTGGTGGAGACACTGGTGGCTCTGAGTGGTGGTGGGGAGGAGGCGCGTGCACGTAATGGTGCGGAGGAGGAGCATGGGGAGGAGGGGCGACGACCAACTTCACGGTAGTGTGATGGGGAGGAGGAGCGGGAGCCTTCTTCGGAGCGTGGTGGCGGTGGTGGTGGTGGGGAGGAGGGGCGTGATGGGGAGGAGGAGCGTGCACGTAATGGTGGGGAGGAGGGGCGTGGTGGGGAGGAGGAGCATGCACGTAATGGGGGGGTGGAGGGGCGTGGGGAGCAGGAGCGTGCGCGTATTGGTGGGGAGGAGGGGCGACGACCATCTTCACGGTAGTGTGGTGGTGAGGAGCGGGAGCTTTCTTTGGAGCGTGGTGGTGGTGGTGGTGGAAGAAGTGGTGGTGGTGGTGGTGCTTCTCCTCACCTGGTGGAGGAGCCTTGTCTTTTTTCGACTGCGATATCAAAGCATACCACATTCATTATTTTATCCAATTCAAAGAAGGGAGGAAAATTTGATAAACTTCAGCAATGGATTGGTATTCTAAAGTATTAATGATTGGAGTTGCAAAGTGAAAACAGTTAAGCTTTTATAAGTAAAACGAATGGCAAATCAAAGGACACAACAATAAGCATGGTGATAATGGTGGTATGGTTTATAGTTGGGGAGAAATGGGATTAGGAAAGCATATCTAGCTTCACCTTCACCTTCACCTGCATGGGGTGATTTTCGCAAGTTTCCTTGAGTGTAGAGCTACACTCACTTAAAAGTACTGCACACATGTGACATCTTCACAGTATGGGAGAGTCGGGTACACAATAGCACATACAAAGGAGCATCTACTACACTATTGTAGGAAAACAACATCTCGAGATCTCGAGAGAGAGAGAGAGAGAGAGAGAGTTTTGTTTGTCACCTCTGTAGATACAACTTCGCCAGCGACCATAGCCTACAAGGAGAAGAGAAGCGAAACCCTCAGTCAGCCAAAGAAAAAGGGAAAGAAAATGGAATTGTATACCATGTGATCAGTAGGCTAAAAAATTCGCTTCATACCACGGCATTTACTAGGAGCAGAGCTGCAACTAGGAAGAGACCATACTTCAAAGCCATTGTCGCGAGGCAGGAAAGAGTAGAAGAAGAAACCAGAAGTTTATTCGTTGATTGATGAACTTTGAGCTTAACCTCTTGTATTTATATACTCATGTAGTGACACTCAAAGGGTCTTCAATATCTTGATGTTTTTGCTGGGCAACTATGTAGGTGACATTTGGGGCAATGGAATTTGCAGTTTCAGCTTCCCCCAGATGAATGCATTTCTCTTTTGTCAGTCAAGTACTAGGAGAGAGCAGCTATACCCATGTCTCTGATCCTGAACCATACAACGCTTGGCTCGATAAATTTGTCCAGTTGAAAACTGTTTGATTCTGGTGTACAGCTCAGACTTGTTTCGTCATCAGGAACCTTCCAACGCCCCTGTAAACCAAGACTGGTTTTGGTAAGGTTTTTGGAACAAAGTCTACGGGAAAGTACAAACGACTTCAGGTGAAAAAGGTCTTTTATAAATGTAAATAGTGCTTGACAAATTATAATTTAAGAGTGTATTGGGAAGTAATTTCGATGTAAATGCTATTTGAAAAAAACTACAATTAAAAAGGACATTTGTTATTTTTTCTTAAAAAAAGAAAAAATTCAAACCTCCACTAGTAAGTCAGATTTGAAGCTGGCCAACCTCACCTAAGGTTGTCAGCTGCCAGATCTGGCTTGCCAACAGTCAATATGGCCTTGCCCCTGACGTCGCGTGATGAGGCCATTTCCAGAATTTTAAAAGTTTAATGACGGTAAAGTTTTTTTTTTTTTGGTAAGGTAAGTAATGAGGGTAAAGTTGACAAAAAATAATACCGAGAATTGCTAAAACCCAAAGTCTACGGATTTGCTTTGGACAGAGGGACTTCAGAAAACTTTAAAAATGCAATGCATTTCCTCAAAAGAATTGCCAAACGGCTTAACTTTTGCCTAAGGTCGTTTGGTGGCCGTCTGTTTCCCTGTTTTCAGAGTCAACTGAGGAGGAGCTTAAGATATAGTTTTAATGAGCACTATCTGACATTTGCATTCTGTAATTTGAGAACTGTGCCCATGTGTATAGTATCTGGCAAGAGTTGACTCAATGAGCAACGCCATTCAACGTTGTTCGCATGTCCCAGTCTGAAGATAACAGAAGATACTTCCCTTATCAACTTGCTCGTCACAAAACACTGCCAACATAATGCAGATTAAGGAAAACTGTTGCCTCGGATCCTAATGCCACCAAATTGGCCCTTAAACAGATTACAGTCAGCTGGTTATGGCCTAAACTCTCTCTCTCTCTCTCTCTCTTTTCAGTAAGCCACTAGCATGGCATCATGCTGGCAATCCCGTGAGATAGCACCGTTTAAGACACTCATGGTGGGAACATGCAAGGATGTAATAAAGAATCGAACCGTTTAAGACACTCATGATAGGAACATGCAAGGACCTAATAAACAATGACGCCGACAAGGTACCCATTACGAATAACCTTTTTTGAGGTACCACGCATGAGATCCGGTTAGCTACATCCCCAGATAGTTATGCCTACCTAGACAATCATACATATGATCGCGATCTTCCACAGAAAGATCAGCCTTGTGACATGTCTTACGTAAAGGATATCGTAAGTAGGTGGGAAATTATTATTGAGGGCCAGGTCAAATTTGATGGATCGACAAGCTTGCATTGCTGGAGGTATCTGGATGGACGGTGGCAAGATCAGCCCTAGAAGCTGAAGCACAAGCCATGCCTATCAACCATGAGATTCACAAAGAGAAGGCCAGTGCATCGCAGGCAATAGGTCTAGTCCTAAACAAGAGTGATGCACGACCGCTCATGGCACTTAGCAGAGGTAATGTCCAGCAAGATGGCAAATCGACCTAGTCAACAGCATACCTGCAATTAATCAAGCACAGCCCAATTGGTCTTTTGGATGCACCAAGCACGAAGACAAAGTTTCTCATGCACTAACACAACAACTCCGTATAATTGTCGATCTTAACTGATGTAGAGCTGCTGGATACCACACAAGACAGATACTTTCACTATGTAACTAGTCCTACAGCATCCAGATTGTTACCTACAAGTCATATGATTTAAGCGTTACTCTTACATAGTTGGTCCAGCGCCTAGATTAACCACTATGTCATATAGAACACAATCGTAAGAACCAATCAGAATGAGCAGCTGATGCCTCTGAGCTTGCACAAGATACGATCCACCTCGACTTGACCATCTACAAGAGAACAAGGAAATTTTTCTTTAAATGTCTAATGAAGTAAAAGCTATGTGAATTTGAGTAAGACAGGCACCCACCCCTTAGATCTATGGCCAGATTAGCTAGGGCATCAGCTTCAGAATTGAGTTCCTGAGAAAAGAAAATGTCATTAGAGACAAGAAGACTGCCCAGTCATGAACAAATGATTGATAATATGACATAACTGCATTAAGTCAACTAAATTACAAAGCTCAAAAAAAATGTTCCCGTTGTTCTAGCAATAAGCACAGTTTAATTGCTCAGGAAACAGTTCACGAAAATTGTTTTCAAAATCCCATCTCCGAAAACACCCCCCCCCTCCAACCAATGGAATGTCATCAAAAGGCCATGCAACAAGACAAGCTAATTGCTGTAAAACCTAGCTATCCTTAAACCAGGATTGAGTACTTGTCTGGCAAAATGGGAAGTTCAAATGCCAAATTAAACATTAGCCCATTAAGTTCACATCCACCACAGGAGGCCATTCTCCAATAACTTACACTAAAATACCAAAGAACATTAAAATTGCATCTTTTAAGCACATTCGATAAAGGTCATGGGTAAAAAGACTCCTAACCGCAACCCTGAAACTGAAATTTAATAATTTTTCAGTAGTCTAGATATCACATAGAGCTTCTGAAAGGGAAAGCCATAATCTGTCTGTACCCTGACGATATGACTGATCTCAAACCATGAAAATTGATCCATGAGTTCCTTAGCCACCTTACACAAGTCTGCCATATTCTGGTTTTTTGTCTTCCATAGACCCTGAATCTGTTTGATCAAACTTCAAAGGTGAATACAGCAATGATGTGCTCAAATGAAGATTAAGCACTCGGATATATAGCAGCACAGGAAGGACCAAAATTAGGGTGTTGTTACATGATGCAGAAATAGAGACCAATCATGCGAGAATAAATTGGGAAAATAAACCATTTGCCAGGAACAGATACACTTTAAAGGTATGCAGTGAAATTATGTTCAAAACGCAGAAATCGCCCATCATGTACAGATTGTTCCTCCAGGTAATAAATTTAAAAACGAATGCTCTAATAGCTCTCTTGGCCTTTCTGCAGAAGTCAGCGAGTAAACTATAGAGCAAAGCTGCCACATTTTTCCAGGTTCATTGCAGCGGGATAATTAGATAACCAAATTAGACATCATGACATCTACAAATGGTATCTCACTCTACAAGTCTCCAATAGGTGCACAAATTCCACTGGATCTTCTTAGTCAAAATCTATCCAAGGTATATCCAACATCGCTTTAATACATGGTTGTAGTGGGCCTTACACTTGTAGTCCACCACTTTTAGATTGGAGTTCTGGATCCTCCATGAACCAATTAATCAATAATCTCTCGTGTGAATTCACAAATTCTCATTCCCTGTTCTGCTAATCCACATGCGAGACAATTGTCCTCCATCCAACTTGCACGAGAGGGTGTATTAAACTACGTTCCAGGTTGCTGAAACTGAAGTTTTGCTGGATTTTATATAATGCAATCTCCCTTCACTTAATGGTTTAGGCTAACATTGTGAATATGTCTAATTCGTAGCTTATGATTTCATTCAAGCATTTCAACATACTGATATGTAAACATCACCAGATCTATTTAGACACATTTAAAAAAGTTTGAGCCACAAGCAATCAGTCAAAGCCAAAAACAAATACATAGATATACTAGATACTGCCAATACCAGCCACTGCAGTATGCCAATACACTGTTATTACCAGAAAAAAAAATGTCAGGCAAGAGGTCAATATTTAAACACAGTAAGCAAAGTAAAATAGCAATAGGGAACCCCTGATCTTTTTTTAAGCACACTATTGTTAAAATTTGCACAAAAGATGAAACTTTACAGTGGATGGTGTAGGAGTGCTTCACATATAAAGCAAAGCTCCCACTTCGCATGACAAACGTGTGTCCATGCCCGTGGATGCAAGCAAGAGGACATCAAATACAGAAGCTTTGGATGTGAGCAACCTGCTTACGGAGAAGTTGCGAGTTTCCCCGAACTCGAACATGGTTAAAACCTTTCTGCAGAGCATATCTCAACCCCAAAATTACAGCTCGATATTCAGCTACATTGTTTGTGGCAATGCCTACACCTTCACATAACCAACAAACCTACTGAGATGCAGGTTCAGAAACGGAAGTACGTCATTAAAAGCACACAGTAACCTAAAAACATTGATTTGAATCATTCTATCTGGTGATTGCATACCACACTTCCATCTTCAGCGCGCAGAACAGCTCCTGCACCGGCTTGTCCAGGATTTCCTTTTGAAGCACCATCAAATTCAATCATACATGACAACTGCGTATATAATAGAAAAAGAAGATGATTAGCTAGAATTAACAGCAGAATTGTCTTGTACGGGCCAGAAAGAGAGTCTTAGTTTTGCAATTCTCAAACCCAGATGAACAAAAGACGAAGTGCCAATGGGTTTAAGGCTAGCCATTCTCAAAGTCGCATACAAAAACTAATCCAAAAAGTGCTCATATCACTAAGTCTAGGACACTTGCATTTAACACACTTGACCACGGAGACTAACACTGTGAAAAATTCAGTTGACCATGAAAACATGCTGCAATAAGCTTGGGCCACTTTTTCAACTCTGATGAAAACAAAAAACAGTATGTCCTAAGTGGCCCTTAGCTTTTCAAACACAAACTGATCCCTCCATTTTTGTGGGGGCATGCTATTCAGTTTCAACATCACTTTCAGAACAAAATTCACTGAAAACCTTGTTTCAGGACGGTGGTATCTGGTATGCAGTATAGGACTGCATATAATGAGAAGAAAAAGAACCCAGATGCACATTTACTAGAACTATAAAAAATGTCATTCATGAATGGAGGATATGGCTGGACTAGCAATTACATTCTCTAAGCTTAAGTCCTTTCTCAAGGCACTATGGGAAATTGTGGATGACCCAACTGCCTGCACAAAGAAGAATGATGCAGACCTCATAAGCAAGCCAACTTGTCCATTCACGTCGTAGAATCAAAAAGCATCAGGTTAATGCTTGTATGCAGCCTTTCTAGCATGATAGAATCGATTAATGAGAAGACATAAATTTTGCACGAGATGAAAAAGCCAATATAATGTGCAAAAACAGGCTTAGGCTTCATTTTAGTGAACTAGAATGGAAAAAGATCCTAAGTAAATGTAAAATCTTCTGGCAAAGAAAAAGCGAAAAATTCTCAATTTCAGTGTGCCAAGCAGCTTTCAAGCATTCCAGCGAGCCTCTGTCCTTTCTTTCTTTGAGCTATCTCACTAAGCATTTTCTTTTTTAAGAAAACAACCATTTTTGTACAGATTTTCCAGGGTGAGAGAAGCAACTTTTAGTCTACTAAAGAATGTACTTAGATAATTCAAGCAAACTGCTTGTTGCTATTTGATGCATAGACCTGGTAAAGCCGTAATTTTCACCACTGTTGAAGCTGTTCCATTACAGTGTTTATATAATAGAAAAAAATCAGATGACAAAGTGTATGTTGAGCAAAACCCGGCTCACATTTAAACCTGATTTGAGCAATCTCTGCGGACTTTGTAATGGATACTCCTTGTTGACAGTAGACCCTCTAGATGAAGCCGGTTGCTAAGAATGAGAATGCATGGCTTGTAATATTTATGCGACAAATATTCCATATCAAAATATTTCAGCTCATAAAATTTTCAGTTTATGTCATAGAATGCTGGGCCGGCAGAGCACAGAAGAATTATACAGTGCCCACCTACTTAAATTGTGCTTAGACAACTCCAGTATTTCTAGGTAGCACCAACATGTGTAGAGTAACAACAAAACTCTGCAACCCAATACAAAGTTTTTTCAGTGTGCCCTAAAGAAACAATTTTTAAATGCAAGCTGACAGGGTTTACCATGTAATTGATACCTATGCTGAGCATTAAAAGCACACGCACGACATGCTACCCCCACAGTCTCACACATGCCACTCGTGCACAGCTCTATCAAACCTCCATATGCGCATATACATGGATGCATGTGGACACAAGCACATGCATCTCGTAAATAGATAAATGCGAAGGCAATCACACGCGGCCTTTTGATGGGACAAAGGAACCTCAACCCATAGTATGACATCAACTGTTTCACAGAAACAGAACATGACCCAGATCATCTAACCAGAACAGGGCAATGCATAAGATGACCAAAAATATCATTCTTCAAATCTGCAGCATCAACAGCGTAAAAAGCATTTTTAAGATCACGGGACATCAGGAACTCATCAGCCTCCTTTGGCAAACCATACCCTTTGTACACACTGACCGGCGGATCATATACCTGAAATGATTGAGCAAAAAGAAGTACTCTTTCCTTCCAATTAAGTGGATAATCAGGTATAATTAACCAATACAATACAGAACCACCACCATACAGTCATTGCAACGGCACCAGGCAAGAGTTACCCTATCTTAACAAAAGCTACATCACTCCATAAAATTAGGAACAAAACGAAAGTTATAGGTCTGAAGTCTGCTAACAGGGCCACATTTTCAATCAGGAATAGGAGAAACATCTTCCTTCACATCAAGGACGCCCTCCACCTTCAACATGACCCAGTAAGCCCAAAAACATACCCAAAATTCATCTGTAACTGTCCTTTTCTGAAGTTTCGTCTCAACAGGTTCGAACCTTTACCAGATAAAAAAACACCCACGAAACATCACATTTCAGGCAATAACACCACCAAAATATACCATGCACGAGAATAACGAAATAGCTCAACCTTTTTAAGCCCTCCTTCTTTAATCAGAAACGAACTGACAGATGATCCAACTTGAGCTTGGCAGTCGGATGAACTCGTGTAAGCACCAACAACATCCCCTTTGCGCACAACATAAAAAGCGTTCTTTTCCTCCTCCATCGATGATCGGGAGAGAAAAACTCGACCTTTCCAGAGCAGAACACTTCTCAAAGCAAAAGGGTCTTCCACCGGCAAAATTCACATTAGAGATGGCAACCCCATAAGAGCTTGAACTTTGCTCTCATGCAACCGTCGAATTACCAGGCTCGGCTCAGCAACAGAAAAAGGGAAAGGATCCAAATGGCCTGCCAGCAACCCAAGTGAAATTGTGAACTGTGTTGAGAGTGTGGGGAGTTTGAAAGCATAGTCTACTGTATAAACAGCATAGCAAAGGCGCCAATGATAACCGTTTTTCAATTTTTCTTATTTACAGGAGTAGATTTGGAATAAAAATCTGTTTGAAAACGTAATTTTATTTTTTTATTTTTGGAATGTATTTTTAATTCAGAAATAAGTTTAAAACAAAACTGAGAAATAGATTTTTTTTTACTTTTCTATTCTTAAAATAGAAATAGAAATAACATCTTTCTTATTACGCGCCTTCGCTACCTGCCGTCTTCCCCACCACGCTAGCCGCCTCCAGCCGACCATCTTCCGCCCCCCCATTGGCGGGCCGCCACCATCGCCGCTGCCTGTCGACGGGCTGTCAGGAATAGAAATTTAAGAATAATTTATCAAATGAATTTCTATTATGAAAATAAAAAACTTGTGTTGTTATCAAATATTACTTTTTGCTCAAAAACTCATTTGGGAAATATAAATAGGGTCAATGAAGAGAATGGTTATCATTCAAGGCCCGCAACTATCAGTTTGACAAGAAAGAAGGGGGAATGATCGGAAGAAACAAATGCACAAAAATGAAAACGAATCAGAACTGGAAAAATGGGCCGTGGCGGGAAAAAGGAGGAGGTGAATGTGGTCGCCATAGGCCGTCTCTGAAAAGCTTGTTCCTTTCTTTGGGCTCCTCTTCCTCTGGTGAGCTACGTGACCAGGACTCATGAAAAAAGCCCATCAATCAGATATTGGAATTTGTCAAATTCGAAAATAAAGTAATTAACCGATCAAACACATCACTTTAAGTCATGCAACATATGCATAAAATAATTTCTCATGCTCCAAGCTATCTCGAAACAACTTGCATGTTAATTTTCTGTAATTGTGCCTTAGGTTATGACAGGATCCATATGGAAAAGGAAGCCAGGAAGATGGGGAAGCGGCTCGGTGCTTGTTTGGTATTTTTGCCTTACGTTTAAAGGGAACCATCTGGCTTTGATAATGCCATAGATGTACATAGCAATGTGTGGAGATTTACTCTTGGTTTAGGGGAAAGCTACTCCATTGAAAAATCATATAGACTGGATAGCTATTTATAATTTAAACAACACCAAGAATCTTCTGAGTACTAATGCAGTATTGCAGTACAAAAAGAAAAAACACTTGAAAAGCGGTAGAATAGGAGGTTTCTACACACTTACCGCTTTTCGCAAGCAAATGGCTCGAACAATCCTCAAACAAGTTCATAGGATTTGTGGTTCCTCGTGAACATAAAAAACGCAAAGCATTAGGCTCATTGTTCGGAAAGACTGGGAGATAGTCGGCCATTCTCGTGATAGCTCGCTAAGCCTAGTCTTACCGAAACATTTTCATGAGCAACGGCTATGCCAGACACAGAGCTGCCCGAAACTTGATGACATCCTGACAACGGCACAGATGTCAATGCCATGGACTGACACATGGACGAGATGGAGGGGGAAACTGAAGTGCCAGCACAAAGATTTTGTCTAAGATAGAAAAGCTAGGACTAATTTAGTCCCAGCCAACTAGGAAAGTACTGCAGAATTTGAATTCCTACTAGTATTTTCCAGGATAATACTGACAGCTTTTGGAGTGTTTTCCCAGCTATCACAATCAGCATATGTGGCAACCTTTTTTTAAGGTAGATGCCACATTTCACTTTCTGGTAAACTAAACAACAGATGATGGCTTTTTGTGCTCATTCTTCGGATCTTTGCACTGCCAGCTTTAATTTCGTTTCGTTCCCCCCTTTCCCAATCTGGGTCGATCCTTGACAGTTCTTATTTGCCGAAAGCCATGGAACACTTCGTGGAAGCTCGAGAAAGGTACTGCTCGAAAATTTGTTGCCATCACTTTGTAGAGCAAATTAAATGACCTTCACTTCAAACAAATTTCTTGTGATATCAATGATTTCTCTTTATTGTAAACATTAAAAACACGATTATTCTAAAATGAATCCGACTATAAGCTGTTATACCTCGCTATTAACAACAAATGCACTTGTTTCTACTAGCACCTGATCGTCCCGGTCCATCCAAATTTATGATGGAGCTGGACATTCAACCTTCTCTTTATCCAGATATCGTTTGCTCAAACTACAACAAAGTTGCTGGTGATATTAACCTCAATGCATGAAGTTACACACTCCCGCATTAGCTCATTTGCTCCCCGATCAAATCCAAGCCGACGACCAGGAAAGACAGCCCTTGGAACAGCAAGAAATAGAAATGCACTCCATGAGCCGATAAGAAGCTTCGAGCCGATGCTGTCAGGAGTAAAAAAGCAAGCACCAGCTCCTTCCTGTATATCCTATTCTTCTTCCTCGCTGGAAATGCGCCCTTTTCCTTCAATTTGCTCAACATCTCCAAACCCGAATCCGAATGCCTCCTCTGGATCTTCTCCTCGTTCAAAGACTTCTCCTCCCTTTCCACAAATGCCAATAGATCGGATTCCGAGGACCGACCAGTCTTCTTGGTCACAATCCATTCGTAAGCACTTCCAAGCTGAAACAACCCCGAGATCATCGCGTTGAACTTGGTCACCGACATGGTGTTCTCGAAGAGCAGGTAAGGGACCAGGAAAGGGAAGGACTTTGGCACAGGGAGGATGTTGAGTAGTGACATGAAAATCGGAACGTAACAGATCACCCAGAGAGGGAGCTCGGCCTCGGGTATGAACATGGTCAATGGAAGGATGATGCAGAATAATGTGAATGAGTAAAAGGGAAGTATGAGCTTCCTCAACAAGAAGAAGAGGAATATCAGATTGGCTTTCTTCCACACTGTTATCTGGAAGAACATGTACAAGCACATAATCAGCATGACGAGTTACGTTTGTCCAGAAATCATAGATTAGTCACGTTGCCGATGCCGACATACGTAGAAATGGAACTATCACACTTCTAATTTACTATATTCATCTCACCTTTGAAGTTACTATGGCAGGAAGACACAATCGGAACAGCTGCATCGGGCCTGAGTGCCACCGGTGCTGTTGCTTCTTGTAAGCTTCATAAGACTCGGGAAGTTCGCAAAGCACTCTCACATCATTAAGAAAAATGAACTTCCATCCATTCAAGTGCGCTCGGACTGCAATATCCATGTCCTCAACAGTTGTTCTCTCAAGCCATCCTCCTGAGTCCTCCAATGCCTTTATTCTCCACACGCCAGCGGTCCCATTGAATCCAAAGAAATTGAGGAAAACGCCATTCACTTGTTGCTCCACCTCAAAATGGAAGCACAGGTTGATGTTCTGAAGTCTCGTGAGTAGGTTCTCGTCCCTGTTCACAAACGACCAGCGAGCTTGGACCAAACCCAAGTCAGGATTGCCCTGCAAATAGTTTACATAATCTGTCACATTCTTCACAAGAAGTAAAACACTGAGTGGAAACTCCTGTGTGACTGTAATCTCTGTATGTACCTTGAAATGAGGGACTGTAAGCTTTAAAAAATCGGGATTAGGCTGGAAGTCCGCATCGAAAATTGTCACGAATTCATAGTCTTTCACATAATCACAGGACATGGCCGATTTGAGATTCCCGGCTTTATAACCTGTTCGGATTAGTCGATGCCTGTATATGATGTTCACCCCCTTCTCACGCCACGAGGATACTTCATTCTTAATAAGAAGCTGTACATTTCCATCATCCGAATCGTCCAGAACTTGAATTAAAATCCGGTCTTTGGGCCAATCCAACTGACAAGCTGCCCCAATCGACTGTGCATACACCTATGTAAAGTACCATACTTTAGCCTCATTGTGAAAAATGGATTGATTATGACATTCTGCAATCACCTAACTGGGTGGTAGGTTGGAAAGACATGGCCAGAGTGAAATTCACAAGGATACAGTTCAAATAGACGCAGTTATTCGAACAGCCATTCATCAGAATCAATTCCTAGACTCTACAGCAATCCATTCATTGCATCCGAGAGTAATTTTTTCAAAAGCTATTAAACTGAGCCACTGATGAAGCGCACGTATGTTTGGTTACATACCTCTCTCTCATTGCACATAGGGATCTGAACAAGAACCATGGGAAAATTCGAAGAATCCTCAATGTCACATGCTGCTTCATCTATCACGGGCTTCAACTTCCTGTACTTGATCCAGAAGCACCCAAGGCACAGCACCATCCTATCAAGAGATTGAATCATGAAAAGCACGATACAGAATTGAGAGAGCCTGATCACCAATGGTGCAATGTAATCAGCTCGGAAGGCCAACCAAGCCATGTATGACGAGTGCACAAGGCCCTGAACCTCCGAGGGATGAATCGCTGGCAGATAGTTCCATTTCTTGAAATGGGCAATTACTTCCATCGCAAAGGCAAAGATTGAGATGAAGAGAAAGGCTTTCATGAATCTGTACAGTCTAATTCCTCTGCCCTGTGGCTCTTCTTCAGCTGTGTCGGCAGAGGAATTTATACGTTTCTTGACAGAGGCAAAGGTTTTGTTCAATGACATGGCCAACCAAGAAACGCATGCCAGAGCTCTGTGTGCTTTCAGGAGAAGCAGCCATGTGAATTGCTTGGGACTAGCAGCTTTTTGCTTCTGCTCCAGAAGCATGGATGTATCAGGACCACCGATCTCAACCAATGAGAAGTTGTTGTTTGGCTTCTCAATGGTCAGCGCAACTGTGTTTGGAGCCATGTATTCCAGAAACAAAAAGGAAAAGGAAAAACAGAGAGAAATTTGAAAACCCCAGATCAAGATTTTGGAGCTGAAGCAAATTGCTGCAGTGGGCTCGGAGCAAAGAAACTGCACCGCATTATAGAGAGTGAAATGGGAGTGACCGTGAAAATGGGTGCTTGTTTCTGCAATTCTCTTTCCCTCAAATCTGGATCTTTAGATTCTGGGTTTGAATAGAACCAGAAAATCTAGACTTGAGCTGATGAAATCGCTTGGAAAAACCAAATCTTCGAGGTCAAAAACCTGATGCCGATGGCAGAGTTAGAGAGAGAGAGAGAGAGAGAGAGAGAGAGACAGAGACAGAGGGACTATGACGAACGCCAAAGTACCAGTTCTAATTTGCTCAATGAACTCCTAGGCATTAATAAAGGACCGTGGTCTCTCGCGCTCTGTTCTCTCCAGTAAAAAATGTAAAGATCTATCCTAGTTTTTAATTTGTGTACTTTGAACTGACTTGTCATCACATGCATACAAGCGTAAGATGATGTCAAAATGTCCCGTTGGTTCAATAATTTGCGGGTCAACATTATCAGCAATTATATGCTAGACCAACCCATGAACCAGTGCAGTAGCGTGCTGTTATCGGTTAAAGTGCTACACTTCGATTGATTATTATCATAGCATTCACATATATAGTTGTAAATAGGATAGTCTTCCCCTCATTTTCACGTTTTGGGATCAACTTTTACGGGCACGCAATGAAAGAGTCGTAACTTCTGAGACAAACCCAAAACTTGAATCATTTTGTAACTTTGAGCACGAAATTATCCATTTTAGTTTAACGACGCATTTTCCACATCACCACTAGCTAAACTAAGTATGAATCAATTGAGGGTTCAGAGTGATCAGGTTTTTGCAGATTGATTTTGAGCTAAGCTATTGCTAATCAAGAACCTCCTCCAGGTCCAGCCAAAATGCAGATCACTGCACACAGAACTGCTCTTGTTTGGTCATATGGGCAATGCCAGTTTGTAATTCTTTTTTTCTTTTTTCTTTTTTGGGTTGGGCAATGCCAGTTAAATGCAAGCAAATGAGTGGCTGTCCTGTTATTCACTAAAAGTTGTGCCCTAAAATTCCGTTTTCATTCTTTCCTGACAAAGAAAATGGCAGATCCACTATTTTTTGGCTACAGCATTATACTTCCCACTTATTAAACCAAGCTAATCGAAATGCAAAATGTACTTAATTGTATCTATTTCTGTGATCTTGCTCAGAGTGTGGTTCGATTGCTTGTTCGAATGAATTTAGAAAAACCGTAGATAATTAGTTGCGTTAGCAAAACCATTTAAACTTTGAGCGTGGATAAACTGCCTTAGATTGCTATGAAAAGGTGGATAGAGTCCGATATACAAGATTGATTTGTGGTATCACTGAAACACAAAATAAGAAAAGAAAATCCAGGCAATATACACTATTAACACCTCAACTAATAATTAGATTATTCCATAAGCCATCTTAATTATAATGTCAGTAGCAGTCATCGAGGAAGTTCCAGCTTGGCTATTTACTTTAGTAGTTTCTTAATTCCTTCATTAGCTTGCCATAATCTCTCATTACTAGGGAAAAACAATAAGCTCGTCACTACCTCTCTTGCTTGCCCAATTAGGAGCAAAGCCACATAGAATTGGTTTCTTTTACATTACTGTCTTGGAAAAAGTTTGACGGCTTCAAGTTTCGTTATTTCGCGAAAAATGAATGATTTGGAAAATAATTTTCTAAAAATGATCTTTTATATCGCTTGAAATAATTAGTCAATGAAAAATATTTTCATTATAAACAACATTTTTTTGGTAAGAAAATTATAAACAACAATTTATCTCTAAATATTTAGTGAACAATGAAAATATTTTACGCTCATTCATTTTTGTAAACGATATAAGCAATAATTTTTAAAGATGATATTTTTCAAATCATTCATTTCGCGAAACAAATGTACTCTCAATCTTACATTTTCAAGAACATACCATCGTCAAGATGTCTCAATCTGTAAGGTAAATATCAATTCTAAAGTTTTAGGTGGCTTAATTTGTTGGCGTATAGTTTTATTTATTTATTTATTTCTTTATTTATCAAGATGGGAGCATCTTTAACGGTCATTGCAAGTACAGAACATAGAATTTGAGAATTTGCAGAGTTGAAGGAAGAGTGTCAGATTCCAAGAATTAAATGTGCAAAGTCAGGGGAAGCTCATGTCAGTCCCATTTTTCTTTCTGTTGAAACCAAAGGATCATGAAAACCCCAGATGAAGAGACAAGCCTAGAGCTTATTAATGTTTGACAATAGGTCTTTTGTTCTTTATTTCCTTTTGACTTTTGGATAGCTCCTACTGTTAAGGTTCTAACCGGCTAGGCAAAGGGCCATGTTGCGCTCTCACTCATTTTTTGTGTTGTGTAAGTCAACATCAATAGAGTATATTAGTAACACGCAACTTTCCGTCCGAATCATCACCTTACTCCATTCAGTCATTCTTGCCGACTGAATTTGGAAAACACTTTCTACGTGCAACAAGAGATTGTCATCGATCATCAAGGGTTAGCCTTAGTAAAATTCAATCGTTCACCAGTATTAAATACTACTTATGCATCTTAATTGCAATATATAAAGATCACTTGGGTATCTCTCTTTTTTTTTTTGTTTTGGCAGTGTGCTGATATTAATCGACTTTCAATCTCACAGAAATTGACCATTCATGTTGAAAAAGTTGGAACTCACAAGAAGTTGTGGTTTGGTGGCCCGATTCTTTTATATTGTGTTGAAAACGTATACGTTACCAAATAAAAAAAAGAAAGAAAAGAAAGATGATTAGTACCTCAAATCATGACTGGTATGAACTTTGTCATAGGATTGACATTGACCACCTGTACCATTTTAAAATTCGACGGAGAATTGTCTAAAAAGTCATAAACATATTATACTTTTTATTAATTCAGTCATAAACCTTTTAAATTTGTCAATTCAATTCTAAAATTTTTCACTTCTTATCAATTGAGTCCATCCGGCCAATTTTGGCCAGCTGGTGCTAACGTGGCCGCTGGCCAACGCTGACGTGGCAATTTTTTACTAGTTTTTTTTGGAATTCTTTTAAAAAAATTTTCCTTTTCTTTCTTTTCTTTCTTTTTCTTTTTGCCCTTCTTCCCTCTGGCCAGTCCGGCGACCAGCAACCGGCGATTGGCCAAAGGGAAGAAGGGTAGAAAAAAAATATATTAAAAAATTTGAATAAAACATTAAAAATTTGCCACGTCAATGTTAACCAGACAGCCGCGTGGACTCAATTACAAGAAGTGAAAAAGCTTAAGACTGAATTAGCAATCTTAAAGGGTTTAAAACTAAATTGGCAAAAGTGCAATAAGGTTATAACTTTTTAGACAATTTTTCCAAAATTCGAATACAGACACGGTTTGCGTTCAATGATCTCTTCTGTGTGTTTAGTCTTCCCCACGTTCTGCCAAACTGCAAGTTGAACTCAACACCCATTACACATGCAAGGCAAAAACCTGTTCAAGAAGACAGCTCAGATGAAGTGGGCAATCCTTTCGTTGCTTTCTGATGAATTTCGAGACCCTACCCAAACGCAAGATGGCGATATGCGAGACAAACGTCATCGTTCCCAATCACAAACTTTCGCCCAGTAGTGTTTCAGCTGTCATATATTATTACATTATGCATCGAATAATATCATATATTAACATAAAATAGTCATCTGGTGTGGATCTGACACATGAACCCATGCAAATGCCACCCTTGTAGACCTTTCCCCTTATTTACGTAGACATCATAATTGCCTCCACCAAGCTATGCCTCTCGCATTTATTAAGTTATGCATATTTAGATGTGGACACTCTATATATAACTTTAGTGTCACTCTTCAAAGAAACAGCATATTCACAATAATTTATCTAAAAGAGATGTTAAAGTGACCCACGTATCTATAGATTCGCTTTATACCTATCTTTTCAGTCTTAATATTCAAAGATGTGAGACATGAAATTATTCTCGCTAATTATTACAATACGGCGTGGGTAGTGCATGCATAACCTAGTACATAGATAGTTTAGCAAAAAAAAACCTAGTGCATAGATAGATATATTGAATTTCTTAAAGTGCATTGTCTTCGATCAAAAATGATTTTTAGCAAATCATAGGACATATCATATTAAAAATATGTGTATGGACTGAAAATTCGATTTAAAAGTTTGTATGAGATGTAAGCAAATCGGTGGTTCCCAAAACTATACTGAAATATATCTTCTGGTGTCACACATGAAACCCTAATGTTTAATGTAATTTGCTCAATTTCTGGAATCTGCTATGGTCTTGGAATACGAGCCGCAGGCCGCAGATAGAATACAGAATATGTAGAAGTTCGAAAATGGCCATTTCTCCAAGATTTGACCTTCTAAATACTAATTTGCTCAAGAGAACATGGTTTGGGTTTGTTTATGCCCCTCTTTTATTAATTTATCTGAGCTATTAACTCATGCCAACCTCAGGAGTTTCAGGCAATAAGCAGCTCCAAAAGATCCAACCGTGTACACTTACTTTAGATCCCGCAACATGTACATGCTCCATGGTTTCCGATCCATCTGATGATTAGAAAAATCATAATATAGTAACTGTAAAACGTAAATCGGATGGAAATGCATCCGATAAAGAAACTCTAGATCGTGGCTGACATGTAATCCTTCAAAGTCGAAATCCCTCACGCATGTTGAGATAGGGAATCATCGACATGAAATTTAGGGTCGACCATGTCTTTGAAAAGACCATATAGTCGCTAATTCTGAAACATTCATCCCCGCACATGCAAACTAAGACTAAATGAAGGCCATTGATGGGGCCATACTAACGATCCCTTCACAAGCTAACCAGTGTGAATTTGAACGACCCTTTAGATCCAGCAATAAGAAAGCGGAGGCAGAAGGGTGTGCAATTGGAGGGATATGTGTCCCAGCAACCAAACATTGGCAACCAGGGAAGAAGATATGGAAGGGCCACGGAAAGATCTCTGCATCGCTTGTCCTAATCTTCCTCTTTGTCTCGTGGTTGTTCTTTAACGTAGCAGCATCACATGTATGAGAAAACTGTCCTAGAATTATGATCCCCCCATGTGATCAGCTACACTCAGCTCACGAAACCTGCGTACACTTTCGCTTCACTGGCCAGCTGATAGTGATTGTCTGTGTGAGGATACTGACGGTATATATATATATATGTCTTCCTTGCAGTACCCTTCAGATCAATTAAATTATCCAGGAATTTGATGGAGTTTGAAGGATCATGTTGTTATCATTATGTACTTTTGTCTATCTGTTCCTTTAGCAATCGAAGGAAAATATATACAATTGATTTATATGGTGATTTGAAAATATGCTTAGTTTGTTACGCAAAAAACATTTGCCTTATTTTTCCACATTTGGAGTTAATAAAAAATATTTTCTTAATCAACGAAAAATCTATGCTTACATTTAGAAAAATAATTTCCTCTTTAAAAATTCAAAATCCATTTTTCAAAATATGACTAGATATTAGTACTTGAACAAAAAATTTTATGCTTTGGAACGAGAACCCTAAAAGTCATTCTTGGATCCCTGGCATCTAGGACCAGGTCTCTGGCGCCTAAGCCTGGGTCCATCGAGGCCTACACCATGCCAAGGACCCCGATGCCCGTACCCTAGTCCCTACGCCCCGGACCAGGTCTCGAGCGCCTGCGCTCGGATCCATCGAGGTCAAGCCCGGGATCCCAATGCCCCCGACACTTAAGCCTGGATCCCTTGTGCCAAGGCTCAAATCCATCCAGGTTGGCTAGTGCCCGATGCCTTGAGACCCGAGCTTAGGTCCACAAAGGTCGAGTGTGAGACCCTAGTACCCGAGCCCGGGTCCCCGGTGCTCTGGCTCGGGTCCCCGATGCTCAAGCTCAGGTCCTCAGTGCCTATGCCCGGATCCCACGCACCCGGGCCCAAATCCACCAAGGCCAAGGCATGGGTCCATTGAGGTCGGGCCTGGGACCTTGATGCCCATGCTAGGTTCCCCGGCACTCAAGCTAGGTCCATCGAGGCCAAGCCAGGGTCCATAGAGGTCAGCCCCCAAGTCCATCAAGGTTAGGCCTGGGACCCTAGTCCCCGTGCTCCGATCCCCTGCGCGCAAGGCTAGGTCCATTGAGGCCGAGGCTCAGGACCCCGGCACCAGGATCGAGTCCATCGAGGGAAAGGTCCAGGACCTTGATGCCCATGCTCAAGTCCCCTGCACCTGAGCTTGGTTCCATTAAGGCCAAACTCGGGACCTCGGTACCTGTGCTCAATCTCTAGCGCCTGAGCTCGATACCTTAGTGCCTATGCTCATATTTCCCATGCTCGAGCCTCAATGGACCCCGCACGAGTACTAGGGTCCTAAGGTCGGCTTCTATGGATCCGAGCTCGGGTGTGGGGGACACGAAAAGAGCATCGGGGCTCAGACCCGGCCTCAATGGACCTGGGCACTAGCACCAGGGTCTAAGCCTTAGCCTCGATGGACTCAGGCTTAGGCACGAGAGATCTAAGCACAACACCAGGGTCTTGAGCCCGGGCGCTGGGGACCCCAACATGGGCACAGATGTCCCAAGCCCAAATGCCAAGGACCTGGGCCTGGTCGTTGGGGACTCGGGCAAGGGCAAAGACACTAAGGTACCAACCCAACCTCTATGGATCAGGGCTCAAGTGTTGAGGACCCAAGCCTGAGCGTCAAGGTCCCCAGCTTGGGCACCGAGGTCCTGCACTTAAACTTTATAGACCAGCACCCAGGTACAGGGATCCAAGGACGAGCATCGAGGCCTTAGGTTTGGCCTTTATGGACTTGAGCCGGGGCATCAGGAGGCCATGCACGATCACAAAGTTCTCGGTTCCAGTTTCTGTGGACCAAGAACCGGTGTCTGTTCTTTTGCTCAGGACCCAAGTGCCCATGCTTGGCTCGAGGTCCATCAAGGCTGGACCAAAAATCTTAGTGCTCATGCTTAATTTCTGGTTGCCCATGCACAAATCACTAGCGCATGAATAATGTATATGTATTTAGGAGATTTTCCTTTTCAAACAACGGAAAATATTTTCTAGTTTTTTTTTTCAGATTTAACCAAACACCAAAAAATATTGCAATTTTCTTGAAAAAATAATTTCCTGGAAAACATTTTCCAAAAATATAACATTTTCCGTGAAACAAACGAAATCTTAAAGAAAATTATTGTGAGAGTCTCGATCTTTTTGATGTACAATTTGTGAATTGCAATTGAGTCAAAAACTTTTCAACCATTGCAATTAATTTTTAACATTTTTTTTAAAATTATAATCGAGCTCTTTCTTTTTTGTTAATGGTGTTGAAGTTGTCGCCCTTGGCACTTTGAAAATTGCCCACATGAAATTCTCAAATTGAATTTCCAATATATGATAACGATTTGATTGCAATTTAGAAGAACAATTTGTGATTTCATTGTAGATTGAAAAATTCGAAGCTCGACCATAATTTTCACTGTAGTTTTTTAGCATTTGATTGCACTCTCTATGTAAGGTCATGTCAATCAGGTAGAACTTCCGGTCCAATTTCCTGGGTTAATCCAACTCGATTCTGATGCTAATAGAAAGCTGGTTTATGACGATTGCAACATCCTCCATAAGAATCAGAGCAGCAAAGTGCTCGTGCTAAGAATTTGATTGCATCAGACATCGAGGGGAGGAATTAATCCGATCTAGTAGGAATGATGAATCTGGTTTTACTAAAAATGGGTCATCAAAATAAGGACAGTGTTCATGTTTGTAGAGGTGAGTGTGATTCTAAAGTAGAATCGAGAACTAGACCGATAGAAAACGGTCTGGTTCCATATTCTAAGGTATGTATGGTAGGTTTTCCAAGTTCTAAAAATTAATGAACCAGTTCCGACAGATAAGTTCTAGTGGAACCCGGAACACGTCTGTGTTTTTCTTGTTATATGTTTTCGCACAATCCTATAGTATTCCATGGCGTCCGATGATAATTGTGTAATTTAGAACCACTTATCCGAACTTCCATTTATGACGATATCCATGACTGAAATTTTTACTTTGTTAATGTTTCATATTTTTCCTGCGTCTAAATATAAGTTATAGTCAGTGGATTGTAGTAATAAGTGATAATAATAAGAGGTGATGATTTATTACAATCATTCAATTAAGAAACCGATCATGGAACCTATGACGGGATAGATTCTATGTTCCAGAGTATGCATAATAGGTTATAGGTTCCAAAAATTTGTGAGCCAATTTTAACGGATAAGTTTCAGACTCCATTCGGAACCTAGATCAATTCTGGAACTGCTCACCCGTATGCGATAGTATCAAATTCATGTGGTACCGATGACTTCTGTCGAGTGGGATTCACATCTGCGACAGTAATTTGTCGTGTCAAGAACTGTCACCTCTCGATCGACACCGGGTTGGGCAACAACCCGTGAGAAAAAAACACAGAGCAAACAAACCAAAGTTATCATCAGTAAATCCTATCAGCTCCGGACAACTCTCTCTCTCTCTCTCTCTCTCTCTCTCTCTCTCTCTCTCTCGGAAAAACCAGTATGAGGGAGAAAGAGAGAGAGAAAGAACAAGAACCAACCCGAAAACGCAGGACCCATCTCACATCAATGCGATAGCAACGTACTCAACGCACAGTGCCGATTCATGCAGACACATGGGTGGGGGGGAGGGGGGGGAGTAGCACAAATGCGCATTACTCGCGTGTCCATTTCTTGCCGACACATCGTGAAATGAGGCTAACGGTCCCCGTCCTCTACTCGCCAAAGTACCCAACAGACAGCGGCGATGCGACTGCTCCCTATCCGCAGGACACCACCCCTCCGCCACTGTGCTATCTGGTCCATCGTCCCTTTCGACCGTTGAAAGATCGATGGAAGCACCGGAGCTTCGAGCTTCGGTTGACTTGACGAAAATGGCGGAAGAGAAGGTCAAAAGAAGAAGCCCACGAGGGCATGAGTAGATCACGAACGCGAGCCCGTTTAAGAATCGGGTCCTGAACTGGGCTGGATCATCCTCGCGACAGCGCCTGTCACGATCAAAGACGGCTTCAGCTCAAGCAATGCCTATTGGCCTCGGATCTACCGAGGAAAAGAGAGAGAGAACATCCTGTTGGCCCAATAATGAAAATGCCACTGGGATCTTACCCATCCGCCTAATCCGGGCTAATGCTTGCAACAAGAAACCCGAGGTCGCAGGCTCGATCCTCGCTCGTCACAGACAATTGAAGTCGGTTCCTGAGGAAGCCGATTTTCGAGAAGAATGCTGTAACCTCCTCGTGGGATGAGCTGTACCTTTAATCGAATCGAGAAGATGAACTAAATCTAACTGGGAATGATATGATTACAATGTAAAAGTTTCATGTCGATATCGAGACGATAACTATTGATCTCTGTCTCTTTCTTGTGCCACATTTTTCAGGAATTTTCTTGGACAAGTTCATTAGAAGACATTTCACCAGGTGACCCGCTTGAATAACTTGTATCGAAATATAAACTCCATTGTGAATGTTAACAATAATAATTATTATTTTGGACAAGTTAATTAGAATTTAGAAGACATTTTTACCCCCTCTTTGGCTTGATAGACAGCTGTTGTATTCAATTGACCAAAATAACTCTTTATGTTAGCAAACAAGATCAATCACCCATTCACCCTACTTCTCTCTTTGCCATGCTATTCTTCACCTTCTATTTCTATTGCTAATGATTAAAATATCTTCGGCTTTGAAAAATGATTAATCATTAGTTAAGCATAGCTTTTCTCTCTCATTTTTAATTTCCCACTATCAGCACTCCTTCGTCCATCTTATTTCTAAATTATGACTGATTAAATTTTGTTATATTTTTAAGTTTGGAATTTTGGTTGAGAAGACACTATTTTGCTCAGACTGTTAATTCTTTGATGTAACTTTTTTGTTTATTTTCATAGCAAATGAGACAGCACAACCCCCGACATCGAATGGGGCAAATTTTCTCCTTAAAGAATGCCCTGCTAATAGGGATGAGTGGTTTTAGGGTTGGTCCAAGTTCCACCTAAAACTTAGAATTTACCCTGCATACCCTGGAACCTACCTTTTAATTGGTTCCAGGGTCTACACGGGAATTGGCCAAATTTTTTTTTGTTTCATTTTTTTCTTCCTTTTTTGTTTCATTCTTAGTTAAGCAAATTGAAAGTGAATGCAACAATAAAAATCCCCACTTGTCAATAACAACAATTCATAAAAAAATGAACGCGAAAAATATAGACAAAAGGCTAAAACATGTAACATAAAAATGAAACAATATACTAACTATAGTCATCAACTGGCGGCATGCTCACAGTGATTGGAAGAGAGCTACAACTCATGTTGCGACAGTCATCCTACCAAGTGAAGGGTTGAGCTTCCCTTTCCTCGAGCCAGATGATGGAGACATGGTCGTGCTCGGTATGTACTTCATAAATTTATATAAGTTAAAAATTATACTAACTATAGTCTCCATATTATTCTCTAACAACCTAACTTTTTTCGAACAATTTGTATCCTACACACCAACTTCAAAAGCATTCAACTAGAGATTGGGATCTTCACTACAAATAGAAAAGGCAGTAGGTGAACAAAACAAGGAGAAACTAGACATGGAGAAAAAGAAAACAATATAAAATGTTGAGTTAGCGGGTACTAGTTTGTTATTAATATGCGGCAGAACCAGAAGACGAGAAGCGGGTGAGGTTTGAGAGGCAACGCCTGTTATTGTTGGCAAGAGTAAAAACAGAATTTAAGGTTAACTCAGGTCCAGTTCATCGATTATCGGTTCCCGATTCGATTCTTCGATTCTCAGTTTAGTTCTTACCTAGGAACCGGAAACCAAACTGCACAACACTGATTCCACTTTTTGGGAATCGAGAACTTAATCGTTAACCTCGGGAACTTGGAACCGAAGTTCCCGATTCTACCTTGAATCCATGCTCATCCTTACCCACGGGCATATGACGAGGCAACAGATGAACCAAGACGAGGCACACAAAAGCAAAGTAAGATTTTATGGGGTAAAGTCACAATCGTAATTTAGAAAGTAGACGGGAGAAGCGGCGGTGACGGCGGTGGGAAACAAAGCACGATAGAGAAAAAAGCATGCGTAATTAATGATTAAAATGTTTTTCAAGCGTAGATGGATGTTTTAATCAATTATCGATTGACATAGGAGGCGAAGAAAAGAGATGGGAGATAAAAAGAAAAAATTAAGGTGATTGGGGTGATCGATCTTGTTGCCTAACACAAAATGTTGTTTTGATTAATCGATAACAAAGAGCGTGCATTAAGCTAAAGAGGGGGTGGAAATAGGCCCAGCAACGATAATAATAATAATCTTAAAGCTAGAAAGAGGACGTCCCTTCCGTGTCCACTAAAGGAATAACCAAGAAACGCTGATCACAATGAGTTTGTCTCGGCCCCGCACGTGGACGGTCCAGAACCGTCCGCGCCTCAATCCCTCCCCGATGGAAAGTGACCCGCGAATTTAGCGGTTCGCGCTTATTGACATCGCAACGTCACTCCCCTTTTGCTTTTCTCCGTTAGAATGTCGGTAAGTGACACCTCCGCTTTATATTCTGTCGAGGTAAATATCATAAGAAATTTCAAATTAATATATTTATAATAAATTTATTTTAAATTAATTTTTTTGATTACAAAAAATTTTAAACCGGTACACCTGTGATAAATTTACTCTCCGTTAGTTTCCGTTAAATTTTACAGTCAAATTTCTGAGTTGGATGATATGCGGCAGTTGACGGGTGTGCTAATTACAAGTTTATCAATTTGTGATTTTTCATAATATTAATCTAATTAAACGGAGAGTAAATTTATTACGACCGTATCTGACTACTAGTTTAGGGTATTTGGTGGAAATTTATTACATGTGTATCGATTTAGAATTTTTTGTGTTTTAAAAATTAATTTAGGGTAAATTTATCGCGGATGTATCAATTTGTTCATTATAACAATCGCCCTTTGAAACCCCAATAATCCGAGACCAATGCGATCAACAATAATTGCTTGTTTTACGCACGTCGGATAATTATTAAGGCGCTCGAAAAGACACATTATACATTCGATGGCCTGCGCGAAGATCTGCTTTTTCAATTTCGTTTCGAGAATGATTTCGAATAGCGATTCCACTACGTTCTGAATTTCTCCGGAGATCTCGATTGATCTCGACATTGACTTTGCTTTTCCCCGCGCCCCCAAAAGTCTCCTATCGCAGCTCCATCAACTTTTTTCTTTCCTTCTGTTGGTCATTAGTGGCGAAAGGTGCAATTGACTTGTTCAATACAACGGAATTGCACTTCTAAATCTCCAAGCGGTCGTTTGGTGGGAAAGGAGAACTCGCACTGCAAAATTGCTCTCGTGATAAATGTCACGCGCTCCGATATCTAGTACATAAGGTCCCGTTTGGACACTTAGGTTCATTTATTAGAAACATCAAATCATCGAAAGAGCGATTTAAACATCAACATAAATTAGTTGTACCAAAGAACAACAACAGGACGTGCGGCACGCTCGGTCATGGAGTACGTGCGCATACCGACGCTAGAGATTACACCCGAGAGACTTAGGGTGACTCCACCAATGCGCGCCTCATCAGATTTTACCGACTCGGCCATCATAGCTGATTGCGAATGCGGTTCTTTCCGTCAATACAAATCCCGGAAACAGTGCAAAGTCCTTTTATTGGAAAGCAAAAGCATAGCGTACGAGAGGGGGGGGGGGGGCAAGAGATGCCCATCATTGCTCCAAAGCGGTCGCTCATTGGTGCATCAGACGAGACACATCTTATCAAATGTGCGCAACAAGTGCAATCCCCCTTCTTTAACTTTGCACGAAGGGTTACTACGTGGGTGTCTCTTTCGGGGCGCGTTAAATGGGAAGAGAAAAAAAAAACTGTAATGGGCCCACCCCCAAAATTCAAAAAAAAAAAGAGAAAACTAAAACAATAATAAAATAAATGAATAAAATTCAAGGTTAGGAAGATGGAGAAATGTATGATTTATAAAAAAAAAATTTCTTTTTTTCGGTTTTTCAAAAGCTGGAGGAGGTGAACAGATCACGCCGCGAAAGGAGGGGGTGACGGCGAAGGACGCTCCTCCCCCGGATGGAGTCGAGCCAAGTCAAGCCAAAGCCCAAGGAGATCTTCTCACCTTCTGTTTGACAAGTGCGCCCCCACGACCGCCGCCGCGTGCTCATCATCCCACGGTCCGCGTTGCATACCATCGCACACGAAGTGCACTTTTCGGTTCCAACGCGCCTTTGACCCTCCCTCTCCTCTCTCTCTCTCTCTCTCTCTTCTCTCTGATCGCAACGTTGTTCCTGAAATTTTAATGCGTACAATATAATATCTAAACTTAAATTTTATGTATAATATTATTTCTAAATTTTTAATTCGTCTAATGCGATCCATGAAATATTAGATCTTGTGAAAATATTTAAAAGTTCGTGGATCATACTGAGCATCGGATCAAATTTTATGGACCACATTGAATAAATTAAAAGTTCAGAGGCAGTATTGAACACTGGATTAAAGTTTAGTGACCATTTGTGCCCATTTTTTTCTTGAATTTAAATCGCGATGCGTAATTTGTCATCCTTGATCATTAAGCCTAGTCCCCCTTTTATGTGTACCGGAGCTTGAATGCATCTGGCTTATCTAATAAAAGCATGTCATGAGAGGCTATAAGTCTTTCTCGTTCTTGCCGTGCGTCCGAAAATCGGTTTAGACACGCGGAGTTAAGAAATTGACTTGTGCGTGGTAGATAGTTCTACACGAAATAACCCCGTAAGTTTCCAGGATCTAATTGCATGGATATAAGTTAGCAATTTTACTCGGCCTCTATGACAAAAAAAAAAACCTCGGACTCGATAATTGATATTCAATTCTTACAATTGATAAAAAAAAATATGAAATATGTAAGATCTCGATGGAGATTGAAATACGAACCCTGTCGGCATCGATTTCGATCTGTATAAGTATTTTCTTTTTTATTTTCCTGTCAAGACATCTGAAAACTCGATAAACAAGTTGGCATTACAACGAGAGACCATGGAAAATTATATGTAGCATTTGTACCCTTTTTTTTCGTCGTACCATTTGTACATTTTCTTTTTGTCTGATTCTATCCTATTTCTATTTCTATTTTACAAGCCACCGTATATACCATGTGCTGCGCGCAGGTCTCGAAACCCTACTCCCTCACTCACGGCGTGTCCCCACCCTGAGCCTTCCCTGAGTCCCCACCTCCCCTTCCCCGCAGTGGCCGATGGGGCAACCCCCGGGCGGTTGTATTCGTACCCTTTGATTCGGTCGCGCTTTTATGCAGCGCTATACTAAATTCAAAGTCTCATGTCAAACTTGAGGACCCAAAAAGAAAAATACTAGTACGAGGAGCTATTGTTATGGCTCCCCCCATTTAGTAGATTCCAATTACGCGATTTATTAGGCAAGTATAATTTGACAGTGCACAGCTAATAAGACCTTCCAAATTCAATCTTTCCTTTTTCTTTACCCGTTTCTTCACTTTTCCTGCAGATGAGTGGATTAGAACGTGTCAAACTCTCACTTGAAATCAAACATCTTCCCCCACATCTCTCTGTGCCTCTCTCTCTCTCTCTCTGTCTCTGCTCCTAGAAAGAATCATGAAACCTTCATGTCCTGTCCACGACAGAGCCCACAAAAAGGACAACAGGTGCCACAATTATGGTGGCGCCTCTGCTGCCGCTGCCGCTGCAGCGACCGCCGCGCTGCCTCCCTTCCTCTTCTTCGCCCTCCTCCTCGCCACCCTCTTCACCGTCTTCACGGTCTTCTCCCCATCCCCTCTCATGATCAAGCGCGACCTCCACCAAAACACCTCCTCCTTCATCAGACCTCAACAGGGTAACGAGACCCGACAGGAAAAAGATCATGTTTTTTCCTTGTCTGCGACTGTTCTTGTTCATGATCATGGTGTGTTTCCGTTTGCGTTTCCAGATTGTGACTTGTACAGAGGACACTGGGTTCCGGATTTCAGAGGGTCATCATCTTCGTACACGAATTCGAGCTGCGCGACGATTCCGGACTCCAAGAACTGTTTCCGGCACGGGAGGAAGGACACGGACTTCCTGAATTGGAGATGGAAGCCCGACGGGTGCGAGCTCCCGAGGTTCGACCCTCGGGCGTTCCTGGGTATGGTGCGGGGGAAGACCCTCGCCTTTGTCGGGGACTCCGTCGCCAGGAACCACATGGAGTCGCTGCTCTGCCTCCTGTCTCAGGTCAGTCCAATCAAAGCACGCTGGTTCGCATGTTTTTATTTTTCTGTGTCCTTTCCTTCGAAAAGTTTTCTGCTTTTTCGGGTGCGAAGCAAACGAGTGGAAATGCGTGCAACTCGCGCTTGCGTCCTGGTCTCGTGGCGACGCACGGCCTATTCAAGATCCGCCATTGCGGCGTCTGCGAAGAGCTGTTCTTCGAAGACCAAGAGTCTCCTTCGCCAATCGCTATTGCATCCAAAAGGGGTGCATGATGAACCTTTGCGTGAACCCATTTTGATTCCATTGCTTCTCTGGTAATTAATGAATATAATTAGCAAAGATAAGGAAGATAAAGTGCGACGTTTAGGATCATCATCGACGACAAAAGCTGGCGTTTTCATCGCATTTGGAAGAAGAATCGGTATCATCCCGACCCATAAGTCAAACTTTAGTTGGAAACAAGCGATTTGAACTTCGTCTCATGTCTAAATTTGGTGACAAGATCCGTAATTAGGGAATGTTCTGACCGTGCATGTCGCTTTCCTTTGTTCAACGTTTCGTATGTTGCTATCGACTATGTGCATTAACTTCTTCCACCGAGGGAGGATGGAAAGTTCAGGAAAATTTCGCTAAGCAAGATTAACAAGAGAGGAAAAAGTTAGGTGCCAAACGGGCTGTCCAAAAATTATTGCAAGTGATAGGGAGGTGTCATTGTCATCTTAGAGAAAGCATGACACTAATAAAGAATTTCTGCCCCACGCACCAAAAATCGGAAAATCTCCCCCCAACCCATCTTCAACCGAAATGCGTGTGAGCTGTGCACCTAAAGAGTTTGATGAATTGATGGGGCGATGATTTAGGGGTTGGAGTGCATGACCCTAATGATACAATGTTGAATAGATTACTCATCGTCAAAGTTTGGATCATGCAAGTGATTTTTGATGAGAGGGACAAGGTTTCTTGGGGCCATTACGACTTGTGCCTTTCGGGCCAATGCGTACGAGACTGAGTCCGACGAATTGAATGATTGTGTGATGCCAAATTAGCGGTGGCCCACCCTTTCTTTTGTACCTGAGCTGCACATGGCCAGTCAACGGCTGTTTGCTGCCGCTCGCAATTTCCTTGCCGGGTCGTCTTCTTCTTCGATCTGCCCTCAGGGCACCGATACAATGTGAGAGAGATTTTCGAGTGAAATAATCAGATGACCCTCGATTAGTAGGTATGATTATCTCTAAGGAATTAGGGTGATCAGTGTTAATGAGAAGCACCTAATCACTTGTTGACTTTTCTGTGTTGAAGATGTGGTCTACAATATGGTTTCTGAAATTTCAATTTGTTCAATGTGGTCCCTCGACTTTCGGTTCTTGTCCATTTTAGTCCCCGAACTATATGGAAATGTTTGATATTTTCCTTAAACGTGAATTAATGGAATGACAATTTTGAGCATTTTCATATTGTTCAGAAACTAAGTTAAGTCCAGAGATCGCATTTAACAAATTAAAAGTTTAGGGATCATATTGGGATAAAGCTCAGAGGCCATTTGTGTCATTATCCCAATCTAAAAAATCATCATCCTCTTTGACGGTAAAATCACAAATTGTGAAGCTTTTATCTGCTCGGATTGGAAACATGTTGTTTTGAGTACCTTCATTTCTTGCACATTCATTGGAACAGTTTCGAATGTTGCCATTTCTTTGACAAACGTTAGCTTGAAACATTGAGGGACTGGAGATTGTTCGAACTTCTTGCAGGCGGAAACCCCGGTCGACATCTTCAAGGATTCGGATGACCGGTTCCGGACGTGGTACTTCCGCGGGCACGACTTCACGCTGAAGATCCTGTGGTCCAAGTTCCTCGTGACGGGCAAGGAGGAAGTGATCAACGGCTCATCCACGGGAACTTTCTCCCTGTACCTCGACGAGGTGGACGGTGAATGGGCGCACAAGATCTCCACCGCGGACATCGCCGTGGTCTCCGCGGCACACTGGTTCTTCCGGAAGATCTACCTCTATGAACAGAACCGCCTCGTGGGCTGCGTCTACTGCAACGAGGCGAACGTCACCTCCTACGGGCCCGAGCACGCGGTGCGCATGTCGTTCCGCGCCGCGCTCAGCCACATCAACCGATGCGAGAAGAAGCACGGCCGCGGGGGGATCACCACGACATTCCTTAGGACGTTCTCGCCGGCGCACTTCAAGAATGGGACGTGGGACACGGGCGGGGCGTGCACCCGGACGAGCCCCAACGGGGAGGGCGAGGTCGACCTGGGGGGCTACGAGTGGGGGTTCAGGAACGTGCAGATGGAGGAGTTGGAGAGGGCTAGAGGGATGGGGAGGAGGAGGAAGGGAGGGAAGAGGTTCGGGGCGCTGGACGTGACGAGGGCGATGCTGATGAGGCCGGACGGTCATCCCGGCGAGCACTGGGGGAACAAGTGGATGAAGGGCTACAATGACTGCGTGCACTGGTGCTTGCCTGGCCCCATCGATGTCTGGAATGACTTCCTGATGGCCGCTTTGAGGCAGGAAGGTGGGACGGATCCTTGATTTGTACTTGAGGGGATATAGATAACTATAGGGCCAAATTGAAGAGGAACAGTACTCGTGCATCGTTTTTCTTTACATTGGTAATATATAGTTAGACGTGTGCTCAATTCTTTGCACGGGCTTTGTGGCCCGAGTGATTAGTAATAAGCTTGTACAGTTGAGGACTCAATATATGTGTGTAATTTTTGTTGTTGTTGTTGTTAGCTGCTATTGCTTATGGTCTTGTGAAGAGGAAGAGATGGTCGTGGGTTTTTGATTTGTTGGTGGGATGAAGACAAAAACCGACGCGAGGGTTATGAACGAGCGGGCCCCGACGAGGAAATGCTTGATTTGATTTTGAAAATGTTGATTGTGCACGTCGCGAGGGCTGTCGTGTTTGGAGAAACCGTAGTATTTTCTTGTTTGGTTTGCATAAGAAGCATCCTGGCGGCACTTTTCTGGCAATGTTGTTATTAGAACGCAAAGGTCTTGTTCCGATAGCCGGTCTTCGTTTTCTTATGCGGTTGCTGAATGTGATTATAACGTATTGTTAACTAAAACTTGGTGAAATCTTGTTTGATTCATATCAAATGGAAGTTGGACGTGTTGCATCGATTAGTTTTGCAATATCTCAGGGAAGTTTTCTCACTTTTAGAATCACAATTTTGTACATGTCAGTATCTGTCGGTCCTCTCGATGCTATTGTTTTTTGAGAAAAAAATTTCACATAATTTTCTATTTGCGCCGAATACCGTTATATTGTATGACCCTATATGTTCGTATCCTGACCACAAGTGAGTCAAGCTACTCGGGAACTACTCGAGTTCGGCTTGCGAATTACTTGAACTCGGCTCGATTCGTTTCGAGTTCGAGCACTTAATTGAGTTGAGCTTAAACCTGAAAATACTTGACTCTAGTAAAGTTTATTGACCGATACCGTCGAGTCAAGTCGAGCTCGAGTTGAGCGTCCAGCCTCGAATGTTTTAGTCAATGTCGAGCCCGAGCTTACTAAATACTTATTAGAGCACAGTTCCGAACCCTGAATATTGGAGCCGAGCCGAGCCGAGCCGAGTACCGAGCCATGCAGACCCGACCCGAATAAACTCGAGCTCTAATCTGGATGCTTGGAATGCAAGCAAGGGAACACGTCACTCGGCCCGAAGAATCGGCCCACGAAGCCCAAGCCCAAGCCCATTTCCACCAGTTCGTCCTTTACCTTCGAACCGCCCTCTCTTGCCATTTCCGAGCCACCAGCGTCGACGCCATCGTCAATCGCTAGCGATTCGCCGAGATTGCTCCGACCATAAACCCTTAAAACCCCATTTCCGTCGCCGTCTCGGTCACCTTACCTCGCCGCCGGATCCCTCCCATCGCCGGAAAATCATGGTCGACAACAAGCGGAAGCGCGGCCGGCCGTCCAAGCCTCCGCCCAATGAATCCGCGGAAGCCGCCGACCACCAGCATCCCAGCGCCAACGCCGCCGCCGCGACGGCTGCGTTGAACGACGGCGCCTCGGCGGCCGCGGCGGAGAAGACGATGAACGCCGACCCCCCCTCGTCCCGCCGCGGCAGGGGGCGGCCCCGGAGGAAGGCGGAGCACCGGTCGCCCGAGCGCCGGAGCTCCCGCTTCGCCGAGCAGAACGGCGGCGGCGGCGATGGCGACGAAAGGGGGTTGGAGCTCGATGGGGCGGAGCCGTCGCCCATGCCGATGCCGAAGTGGGAGAACGTCGCGAGGGTTGTCCCTGCGATGGACGCGGTGGTGAAGGTGTTCTGCGTGCATACGGAGCCGAATTTCTCGCTCCCGTGGCAGCGCAAGAGGCAGTACAGCAGCAGCAGCAGCGGATTCATTATTGGAGGTAGGAGAGTGCTGACCAATGCCCATTCCGTGGAGCACCACACTCAGGTGAAGGTGAAGAAGCGTGGCTCCGATACGAAGTATCTGGCCACTGTGCTCGCTATTGGGACCGAGTGTGATATCGGTAAGTGATATAGGATTGTCCAATGAGGTTTGAGTTGATTGAGTGTTTTATACGTAAGGTAGCGTAGCGCGTGTAAATTCGTTCATGGGGTGTGATGGAGAGGGTTTCTATGTGGCCATGCTTGCGTGCCTGTAGTCTTTATCTCGTTTGCCAATGTAGTTGGTATGATTTTGGTAAGGCTCTGGAGGAACTGGTAATTGAGGAGATGATAGGAGTGACTGGTTCTTGTGGTTATCATCTGTGAATCTTTGATGTCTGATGGGAACAGTATGCAAAGGTGTCCAGATTTAGATTATTTGTAACACCCAAAGGGAAAAGAAAAAAGAGCATAAGCTATTTGGTTTGGTTATTTATCATCCATCCTTTTATCAGTTTGAATTAGTAGTTTTAGATAAGTGAGAATATAGTTGCTGTTTTGTTTTATCTGACCACCAGAAAATATTGCTTTGCAATTCGACTGCCCTTTCGTAAATGTGATTACTTGTTAGAAATTAGTAAAGCTATTTCCTTTTCAGATCATTGAGTTGAAAGGACCTTTGTATCTTGCCATTGTTTCAGCATTGCTTACAGTCAACAATGATGAGTTCTGGGAAGGGATTGCGCCTGTGGAGTTTGGAGACCTACCTGCACTTCAAGATGCTGTCACTGTGGTGGGTTATCCTATTGGTGGAGATACAATATCCGTGACAAGTGGTGTGGTGTCACGTATGGAGATGCTCTCCTATGCCCATGGGTCAACTGAGCTCCTGGGAGTGCAGGTTATTCAATACAGTTATAACTGTTTTTTACTTGCTTGCGATGGCTGGGATCCTCATGTTTGTGTGGGATTCTCCTGCAGATAGACGCAGCTATAAATTCAGGAAATTCTGGTGGCCCTGCATTTAATGACCAGGGAAAATGTGTGGGCATTGCATTTCAGTCGCTTAAACATGAAGATGTGGAGAATATTGGTTATATTATCCCAACACCAGTCATCAGGCACTTCATTCATGATTATGAGAAGAATGGGTTGTACACAGGTGCTTCTGTCGTCTCTCTTTGAATGTACTTCGCTTCTAAACTGGCCGTGCCATTAGCTGGAATTTTAATAAATGATTGTGAAAGAAATTTGTTCATTGAGCCTTTTAGGGTGCATATGGTAACATTTCTATTCCCAGGAACAATTTCTGTTCAGAAATAGTTTTTTTTTAATTTCTAGTCCTTGGACGAGTTTTTGAGCAAAAGAACGAATATGGTAATTGCAAAAAAATTTTATTTCCAGAATAGAAAAAGAACAAAAATATATTTAGTACGACCCTAAAAAAAAATTTCCCAATTTTTTTCATTTAATTATAAAAATGTTAATGATGACTTGACAATTCATGGTTGGATAAAATTGAACTTTTATAAGCACTTAACTTATCAATAAATTCTAAGACACCCTTAGAAAATCCAACATAATAGTTAGTCAAATATGGTAGGCTGGAAATGGCAGCAGAGAATTCCATTCGTTTATAACTCACAATATGAGGAGATTGACAGTAAATTTGTGGGCATTACAATAGACAGGTGCACAAACCTTTTGAGCTTTAGGGTGTAGGGTGTATGGCTTAGGGCTTAGTCTAGGGTCAAGGGCATAGGGCTTAGGGTGTGGGGTTTGGGTTTAGGATTTAGGGTTTAGGTTATATTGAGCTTGTTTCTCTAAAACGACCTTGTTTCTCTTTTTGTTCCCGGGAACAAAAATGTAGATTTTTTTTACTTCTTGTTTATGCTCCAAGTTTATTCCCTGGTCATTGATTTATTTTGGAGAATAGGAAAATTAACTGAGTACACAAACAAATTTCTGTTATTTTTTTGTTTGGGGGAACAAAAGAACAAAAAAACAAAGAGACAGTAATGTTACCAAACAAGCCCTTAACATCTTTTTCTAGTTTGCTTTAAGGGGAAAAAACATTTTTCCAGCTTCCTTTTTGCGGTTTTCCTTTGGAATTGTTAAAATGCATGGATGCACTTGATGCTAGTGGCCCTTGAAATGATCTTGTCATGATGTCCTATTTCATGGTTGATCATTTCATGTCAGGGTTCCCCATTCTTGGAGTTGAGTGGCAGAAGATGGAAAATCCTGATCTACGCATGGCTATGGGAATGAAACTGGATAAGAAAGGTGTCCGAATTAGGAGAATTGAACCTACAGCTCCAGAGTCACATGTCCTTAGGCCATCTGATGTTATCCTCAGCTTTGATCGGATCAATATTGCTAATGATGGGACAGGTAAATACACCCCCTGCTCTCACTCTCTTACTTTAGCAACGCTTCTGTTGCTGTGTTGGCATTTGTAGAGCAGGATTTGGAATGCTGATTGTTGTTGCTATTGTTCGTGTATCCCTAAACCTTGAGAAATCATAGGACTTACTAGACCTATTATATGAAAAAACTTCCAATGCAATCGGCATCTTATCTCATACGAAATCCAGGGCATATGCCTAGCAGGATGTCAGCAGGGTTTCCCCTGGTAATTTGAGCATCTTGGCTTTGGATCTTCATTTAACTATAGCAGGTTTCTGATACTTAGTACCTGGGGCATTGTAAATCTCTCAAACTCTGATTTCTTCCGGAATTGATCCACCTGACTCTGTCGCTGACGCAAATGAAGAATTAAGTTTACAATCACAAGATGCATGGGCTAGCATGCATGTCTTTGTGCAATTCAATAAGAAGATGACCTTAAGTGTGGTAGTCGATTACTCTAATTACTCTCTGCTTGCCAGCTTGGTTTAAGATTTAAAGATGTCTTTACTATTTATCCTTGTGCTCTTGCGTTGATGTGCATCTTTATTCCTTGATGCTATATATTGACATCTGTTTGGATCCTCCTCAGTTCCATTCAGGCATGGAGAGCGCATAGGTTTCAGTTATCTTGTTTCCCAAAAATACACCGGGGATAAAGCTCATGTGAAAGTTCTCCGAAATTCGAAGATTCTCGAATTTGACATAAAACTTGCTACTCACAAACGGCTCATCCCTGCACATATTAGTGGCAAACCACCTTCTTATTACATAATCGCTGGATTTGTTTTTACCGCTGTATCCGTTCTGTATCTCCGTTCAGAGGTGAATATTTTGTTCTCTCTCTCTCTCTCTGTCTCTCTCTCTCGATACAAGATATACTGTGCATGGTTGTGCGGCTTGTGTGCAATGCATATGTGGCTGACAGGCTCTGTGTGTCTGTGTTTGTTTCATGGTTTCGGTGGCAGTTTTCTATATCTATCTGATTTAGTGATGTTGGTATTTTGGTTCCACACTGCATTTGGAGATATTTGTGATTTCTTTTTAATCTAATTGTTGTTGCATTTGCCTGTTTGCCTGGTCTTGCACGTATTGTGTTCTTTGTTGATTCCTGTTTTGTTTGTCAATGGCAGTAGATAATTTAGTCAATTAGTTCTCTACTGTTCACTGTTATTGGTTTGCAAAGCACTATTTTCAACATAAAACTGGCTACTCACAGATGCACATAATAGTGAGATAACCCTACTTTGGCCTTTGGTTTCCCACAACACCTGAATGGGTCTTTATTTTATACCAGTTTCGGGATACAAATGTTGTCATAGTTGTTCTGTGCTAGTGATTTCCTGATTTCGTGCGGATGATGTTCAAGAATAATTTATGAGTTTCTAAATGCCAGTCAGAGTAAGTTCTTGGGTAGCCATTTCGTTGCTCACCTGGGCGAATCTTTTGCTAAAGGGTTCTGTCAATCAAGTATGACGGCTTCAGTACTGGCTGCCTCCCCGGCATAAAGCTTTAGATATATGATATCGTCAATTCTTAGGTTTGGGATAACAGACTATCTGCTCAGGCTTCACTAGATTAGGTTTTTCTACCTTAACACGTCTATTTCTTTGCATGCCGTTCAATGCCTTTCCTTACTTAATGGAGATGTGATGGTTGAATTTGAAAATTGAACACATCATTAAACATGCCCAGCTACCTAAGATATGCATCATTGTGGATTTTGTGAATTAGTAGCGGCAAAAAGTTTATGGTGCTTATGTGCTTTAAGTAGTAGAGTCCATAGCTGGTTGAGTGGATGAGGACGAACTTTAATTGTTGATGTTTTGTTTTATTAATTGCTCCAGTATGGGAAGGACTATGAATTTGATGCTCCAGTCAAACTGTTGGACAAGCTTCTTCATTCAATGGCAGAATCCGTAAATGAACAGCTTGTTGTTGTATCTCAGGTTCTTGTCTCCCTCCAGCCCTACTCTGATAACTTGCCATATTGAGTAACTTGTCGTAACACATACTTGATGCACTTGCTTTCATTCCCTATTTCACGTTATCGTTTATTATGATAGGTCCTTGTTGCAGACATAAATATCGGATATGAAGACATTGTCAATACTCAGGTTGTGGATGGTTTCTTACAAATTGGTTGGACTTACGGTTATTGGTGCTTTCAAATGTCTCACTGTGACTTACAAGTTGTTATGTGGATTTAGGTCCTTGCTTTCAATGGCGAGCCTGTAAAGAATCTGAAGAGTTTGGCCAACATGGTGGAGAGCTGTGAGGATGAATATTTACGTTTTGACCTAGAATATCAGCAGGTACAATTCTCTTTCTTGCCTCATCTCTCCCGTGTCTTTAAGAAATTCCGACTTATCTTCCTCTCTGTCCTCTGTCGACAGGTAGTTGTGCTAAAGACCAAAACTGCCAAGGTGGCGACTTCAGATATACTAACTACCCATTGCATACCTTCTGCCATGTCCGATGACCTCAAAGCCTAGTTCATGATGATATGGTGCGTGAAGTTACTGTCACGGATATTACTGCAAGTCTGATTTAGCCAATGAAGCTCTCCTCTTTATGTGTTGGATGACTTAGTAGGGGCTGCGAAATCGACTTGCATTAGAGTAGTAAGCTAAACAGATGAACTTTGGAAGTTCTCTCTGAGCCATGTGCTACCGATGGTATTAATCCTCGGATTTTAATGTGTCATCAGCCAAGGGGTGGGAGCTATTTAGCTGTGCACTCCCTTGTATGTGTACTCAATTTTTGGTCGATCGGAAGGGAGCGGATGTGAAAAGGGGAGGGCTTATGCCTATGCTTGTTTTCTGTTGGTCTAGTGGACCAGGAACTCGACTTGAAACAGATACACGCAATGTTATTACCGGCACAATTACCACAGAGCAAAGCATTTTCAAGTGGGGCGAACCATTGTGTTCACAAACTTCCAACGCAGGTGCATAAACTTACCATACTATAAACATCATCGCTCTGTAGTCATTGCATTGGATTTTAGCTCATTTGACTGCAGCAGCTACAATCTTATCGGCCTCGTGTCAGCGGATGATTTCTGAGGTGTAGGCAAGGAACTGAGAGAGACGAAAAAAAGCAAACCCTCCCTGGTTTGAAATCTCTGCCTTTGTGGAGAAGCCAACGCCTGTATCAACATGCGATAGATGAAGCGCGCTCCATACATCGAGAGTGAAGTTTAGACCTCTTCCATGAAGATTAAGCAATCTATTTTTGAAGAATTGCATCTTCTAATTTTAGTTTTTTACAGCTTCCAACAAAAATAAAAGAAGGGCGAGTACATATAAACTTGGTTGCGCTGACGCCTGTATTTTAGTTGGGTTCATTCGATGATTGAATTGTCAAGGTGAGGAAAAAATCTTGTCGGCGGACGAAGATGTGAAGGTGACTTGTTTTGGTTCCCCTTCAAGAGATAGCTGCAATGATTCAAATCGAAAGCAACCTTTCCACATAAATCCAGACGTAAACACATCGAAATGGATTCCGCGAGACTTATGGGGATCCGTCGCCCCTCCATTTCGTCCACATCACATGCCAATTTTGTACTTGGATCGAGGCCCTTGATCTACCTCTCGGTGGTCCTCCGTTTCGTTCACATCGCATGCCAATTTTACACTTGGATTGAGACCTTTCGTCTACATTTCTCAGTTTAAATGCATCGTGGCACCGTCGCTTTTGACTAAAAAACTATGATACGTATACATCCCTTTTCCTACATATATTTACACCTGAGTAATCGTTTGCCACAAGTCTCTGAGCAGTGTCTGTTGCTTCATTCTATCTGCAGAAGCTCGATCTACACTTCATCCGCCTTATAATTTTGCAGTAGAGGGACCTTCTCAGAGGGTAGTGAGACTGGCTGGCTCTCTCCAGCCTCCTCCATAGTCTGCTCTTTTGCCTTTCCCCACATTACGGTATAGAACCCGAATGATATAATTGTCACCCCGATGAGACTGCAAAGTTGCAGCACATGAAACAAGCATTATTTCAGAAGCCGCAGGTAAGAATATAAATCGAACTTTGCCATAAAGAGTTCGTATCTAAAACTGACAGAGCCCGCTCAATCATCCCAGTGATAATGCATAAAAAGAGCAGAATGATTGGTGAAATCTCAGTACATCTTTATACTAAAGAAGTGAAATGACAACGGTTTATACTGCATTGCATTGCAGCATTTCTCTATCTGTTAGAAGTCCATTAAAGGAAGCACATTATTATCTTCCGCTGCACAGCAATTAAGTGTAGATCCTGATTTCAGCAATTTTACATTCAATTTACTTTTAGCAATTCTCAGTGTCTTACCTTCCGAGGTGAAGAGTGTCACCAAGACAGAAGACGCCCATGGCGACCGCAATGGCTATTGACAATGGCTTGAAAAGTGCAGCATAGAAAGGACCTTTCAAGCGGATTGCCCAAGCGTGTACAGAGTTGTTTAAGCATGACCCAAAAATTCCCTAAACGCAAAGCAAGGGTTAAAACACCTTCTTGATCAAATGGAGCAGTATCTACTCAGGATTTTTCCTCTTACCGAGCATATTACGGATACCAGTCCTATGTCCCTTACTCTCCAAGCATTCATATCCCGTTCTGTAATTAAAGCAACAGTCGCAGCTACGAAGCTCACGATTAGGTTATAGAAGAAAATCACGGTCAGTTCATCTGGATACACCTTCATTATCTGCGCCTGTAAGATTATGTCTTGAGGCCTCACTCATGTTGAGTCTAATTATAAACTGAAAGAAAGGCAGAGTTGTATTGTATACCTGAACAATGTACCACATGGTAACTAGAATATATTCAGCTGTGAGAAGAGACCCTCCAATGATCCAGTCCATGTTCGATGAGTGCAAATTCCGATGAAGTGAGAGAGAAGGTTTTGTACCAATAATAATTGGAGGACCCATATATAGAGTGACAACAAATGCACCAGATATTGATACTATGGTTCCAATGACCTTAGCCTGACTGCTTCTTCTCTTCAATGATATAAACTCCATTCTTTTGTCAGGGGAAAAACGCAAAATAAATCAGGTTTGAGGAAGCATAAATATTAACTCTATATTTATAGTATTGCTTCTGCACTTAGATACTATTGAGTAGAGTACTTTAGGTGATACAAAAGCATAATGAAACTCCACGCTCTTATTCCTTTCTGAAAAATGCTAGAATTATGAAGACTGGTCTACTACATTGGTATAGTAAGTGATGAGGTAGATTGCAATCAGGCCTTTAAACAAGCGGGTCATATATAATATCCATAAAACGTCTGTGGCGTCACTTGATATGCCAATTTGGTAGACCGGTCTCATTACACCTAGCATTGTTTATTCCTTCTTGGCCATTATTGCAGAATATTTCAGAGACATCGAGTAGTAAGATTTTTCAGACCGAGCCGGGCCGAGCCTTGGAAAATATTACTATTAGGCAGGCACAAGCTCATGCTAAGTTGAGACCACCATTGGCTCAAGAGAGAATGAGGCACCAAAAGCACCGAAAGCAACTTATTACATAAACAGAAAAAAGCAAGGGAGAAAAAAACAGTTGAGTGCTCTTGATGAGACAGGGCACTCTGCTGAAAAGAACTAGGCAACTGCCAATTGAACCTTTTCAAAGCAGAAAGAACTTAAGACCCTTTGATTTGCATCGGAGAATATGGTAGTGGATGATTCTTTGATTGGAGCCATCTGATTTTTTTTTTCGTTCATCTGGGGAAGGGTATCTCATCAAGTTGACAAGAGGGGAAGAAGAACCTGAAAAGGATGGCAAGTATGAAAGTGAAAGCCGGGGTGAGGTTGCTGATGGCTGAAGCAAGCGTTGGAGAGCTGAAATTGATCCCTGTGTATCCCAGGATCTGTGATGAACTCCTGTTTCCACCCGAAAAAACAAAAAGAAAATCAGAGACGACAAAGAGAGGCTATCGGTCTGATCAAATTTTCAAGAGCTATAAACCCATTCCTTGGTTTCATCTTTCCCCTGAGAAATTTGCATAAAGAATCTTAAACTTTCTCAGGAAACCACTCTTCATTGAATTGAACATGAATGGGTGGAGTAAACTGCTGTACCCAATGAGCCCAAGAAGACCAATTTTGGCAAGTACAGGCCTGCTGAGAGGGGGAAGCGTTCTTGATCTGCAAAAAAGCATCAACAAGAAATGGTCAGCTTTTGTTGACTATCATACAAGAAATGGTCAGCTAACAGCTCGCCCCAGAAAACTTCTCTTTTTTTTCTTTTGAGAGAGAGAGAGAGAGAGTGCGTGTACTCGCGGGAGATGAAGGCAGCAGGAAGAAGAACAAGAGCAGCAATTGCATAGGCGTAGACAACAAAGACATGGTAGCTCATCCCTCTCAAGGTGGCCGCTTTGTAGAGTGTGTTCAACCCCACGTTCATGCACTCCATGGACACCATGGCTGAGAATGGAAGCACATCCCTGTAACAGTACCTCCCTCTCATCTCTCTCTCTCTCTCTCTCTCTCTCTCTCTCTCTCTCTCTCTCAATCGACTCTGGCACAGACACAAGAAACCGACACACTAAAATCGTTGCTCAAGCTCCAATTTCCTTTCCCTCAAGGCCCCAAAGGTTTCATCCGGCAGTGCTTATATGATGGTGGACAGGCCATTGTTGGTGAGTTGGATTCTTGAACAATAATTGGCCTCTCTCGAGTCCTTGTTGAGTGTCAATAGAGGCTCTTTCTTAATTTATGGGGGATAGTGTCCAAATGGGGTGCAAAAATGGGTCCCTTGTGCATTGTATATTCATTTTCATTTTCCGTTTTCGTTTGTCCATCTCTATTTCTGAGGAGAGGAGTTAAAGATCTTCCGGATGGATTAGCTGGTCATGAAAGCAAAGAAAGAAAAAAAAAAACAGAGCAAATGGGAGATTGGTGCTAAAGTCTGACAAGCATCTTCCATTTTCATCAAAATAATGTCCGCCGTTGCGTTCATGTCAAAAGTCGAAACTTCAGGAGAGAGCCGTTGGCGTGTGTCCTACCCACTCACCCTCTTTGACTTGGGACGTGGGTTTATATAAATGAATGAAAATGTCACAAATTTCAAGATAATGCATCTAGGCAACTAACCCAAAGTCGGCCACGGATCAAGATTTGAACTCGTGTCTTACTCAATTTATGAAAAGAAAAGCATCGTCGAGCCACGCTGCGCGGCCGTCCATTATAAAAATTTCGTAAGCCGGGCGCATTCGACCCTCGCACGCTCGTAAAAATGCTTGCTTGCTTGCTTTCTTTCTTGAAATAGATTTTTAGATTTAAGGCCAATTGGCAACGACTTGTCCTTCGCTTGGTTAGGATTCGACCTGGCCCAGTTGCGCAGCAGCTTGCCAATTCAATACAACAGTAAGTTGTTCGGAAAAATAGAAAAAGTTACGCAAAAGAATATATTTCCAAAAAAAAAGTGAAAGAAAAAGAGGAGGCGTACAACAGCAAGCAGCATGACAGAAAAGCGCGCTTCGTCATCGATCATTATAGCTGACAAAATCCGATGTTTAATGTCGGGGATGGTCCTACCTTAATATTAGTGGACCTTTTGTTTTTATCAGGCAGGTTCATCTTCTGTTCCCTTTTGGTCCCGAGCAAGACTTTAAAAAGCTCAAACAGAGACAGGGGGAAGAGCTCAGACCGTTCCGTGGAAGAAAATAAACATTATGATGAGGGATACGGAGTATGCTGGTAGATCGGCCGCCGAGTCACAATATAAGGCGTTGTGTCCAGCAAAAGTGGCAACACCCAGATTCATCTTATGTTTTCTCAGCCGAGAGAGAGAAAAAAAAAATACTGGAATTCAGGTCATGTCGCAAGCAACGCGGCTGCTTAAATTCAATTGCAGTGGAAGCCCATTTGAAAAGGGCTACTGTATTTTTTTTTTATCTTTCATTCTAACTCGAAAATCATGAAAAACAAATAAATTATATGTTGATTTCATGTATTAACAGCCCAATATATGATGTGATCTCTTACATATTGAATTGCATAAAAATATTCAAAATTGTCCCTCCGTCAATTCAAATTCAAGGACAATATATAGTTCATGAACTAAATTGAATATGTACTAAAAATCTAAGGATCACTTTGTACATGAATTAAAGTTCATTGATCATATGGAATAAATTAAAAATTCGGAAATCACATTATATATTAAGTTAAAATTTAGGAATTATTTGTGTCGTTTACTTTTTCACGACAAGTGTAAGAAAAGAAAGGGAACGTGGGCGTCGCACTTCACCGAGGACCATAATCTGAGGGAACGTGGGTCGCACGCTCCGTCGCAGGCGCGATAAGGCTAGAGAGGAGGAGGTTAGCACAAACCTCTTTTTTCTTTTTCTAGTTTAGATATTTCGTCTCTGGTGTGCCCGTAGGCCCCTCCCGGGGAACCCTCGCAGGGTCAAAAGCCTGCTTCTGCTTTCGAATCTCCCACGGCACTATAACTGCACTTTTCTGTCGGACGTTGCTGTTGTGATGTTCCTCTGCTTTCTGGGAGCGTGTTTCTCTCGTAGCGTTCAACTTGATGAGCCGTCCTTTAGCAAAAACGTTCACGAGGATCTTCAGGAGCCGTCAGATGAGACCGACCTGGAATTCCGCGCTCGGCGTCCGACGTTCTAGCTGTCGATACGAAATCCGGTTAACATTTCCCCTTTATGGGATTGGTCTGTTTTTAAGCATTCGGCATACCCGAAAATGGTCCGTGGGATTTACCCACACCACCTGATTCGTTTCTTGGTGGGAGGCTTCCATTGTTTCGTGCTCGGATCATGGCCCGGCTCGAGATGAACTGAACAACTTGGTATGAATCGAACGGTATTTTGGAGCATATGGCTTTCCACACGCAAATGCACCTGGAGTTACGGCTTTCCACATGCAAATGCACCCAGAGTTACGCGCAATCTCCCACAGAAATAACCTGATCAAGGGAACTATAGGTGCTCTATGCTCTTCCATACAACCATGATAAGTCAAAAAGTCACAAGGAACAAAAATTACAAGGAATCCATCCGTTACATACCACAGCAACACGTAACTCTAATTAAGCACATAAAATATCTTCACATTTTACAGGTTCAGCTTCTTCTCCGTTTTCTTCTCAAGGAAGGCATGGCACTTAGAGATCCATAAGAAGCGATTCCTGAATCATGTGCTGCATTATCCTCCTCTTGGAGATCGCCAGGAGCACGGCCATCATTTGTGGCTTTTACCCTGTCGGCACCGTCGTCCTGCATAGAAGCCACATCTTTGGCACCCATGTCACGAGGTACACCTGAAGTCATTTTGCACGAAAGGATTGATTCAGTCATGGAACTCTCGAGCTCAGCTTCATCTGCAGGCTCGATATATCCAAAGGAATCTTCATTTCCCTCCCCCAAAGGCTCGGTAGCTATTTCATGAGCACTTCCGGGATCCTTGCTCGTCTTCCTTTCATCCGTACAAAAGCCACCGCCCATTGTGAGATGATCTTCAGAAATATCCTCCGGAGGGGAGTCAGGTCTCTGTTGTGGTTCACCAGTATCTGCGTCATCCTCACAAAACCCACCTCCCATGTGAACGTAATCCGTTTCTTTACTCCCCTCAAGGCACGTATTTCCTGGTGCAAGTTCACTTTCAAGTTCTGAAATAGCAGCGTCACCACGTGCAGTCTGACCACAGGGAGAGTCGTATTCCGAAACCTCTTCCTCGGAGTCTTTGTCAGAACAGTGCACTGATGCATTGTCCTCCAAATCCTCCAGACTGTAATTCACCTGCTTCCGACTGCGTGCTGACTGCCGCCAAAACCAGGGAAATAAAAAGTGCTTAAACATGGCTCGGTAACTTAAACAAAGGAAGAGAAGCTCTAGGTGATAGAAATACATATATTTCAAGCTGTCTTAAACGTACTAAACCCCATATCTCAAGGTCACTCCAAAACTATTTGGTTAAGGAGAAAAGGGCTCCTCCCTGGACCTAAAAAGCACAGAAATCTTAATTCTTTCATGCAAGTATAATACCTGACAACCAAGTTCATTAAAATATAGGTATGCACAGTAGTGGACAGCTCAAATCCGGACAACATATTCCATGCAAGACAGCGCACTGACTCTACATGGAATACTACTACTGCATTTTAACACTTGATTAGTTACATTCTCTAAATTGCTTGATATTTATGCTAGCATACTCTTGCTCATTGCTCAGAAGCATTCTGGCATCCCATGAGTATTCAACAGACCAACCTTTCCCCAGCAGATGAATTCATCAGTACTTCGAGGAATGTGTGGAAAAAACCTGATGTCAGACTTGACTCGACATTATCAAGGAGAAAATGTAGGTTCACAAGAAAGTAGGACAGTTTAATACTTCTATCTAAGTAACGCTTTGTCCATGACAACAAACTGTTTCCAGCTTATTTTTGGTGTTGAGATTCCTAGAGTTGGTCAAGTTCAGGAAATTAAGAAGCCCTAGTGAATACACCTTTGGAAGGTTAGCATCCTGTTCCAACAAAGTTTCTTCACTCTAACTGGGACAATACTTTCTATAGAGCGACGCCTGAGAGCCCATTCGAAGTAGCAGGATAGCATTCACATTCTGATCACATGAGTTCAGACCATAGATTGCACCCCAAAAAAATAACAAAGCTAGTGCAATTCAGTACCATAATTAAACAAATCGAGATTAGGCAAATGTTCCACTCACTCTACGCACTGCTTGCTGCCCTTTGCACTCTTCTAACTGGACCTCGTGCCCCACATCACCACTATCCCCATCACTAGAGCTACCTTCTGATTTATCAGGAGTGGCCTTTCTACCTCTCCTCATTTCTCCTCGGCCTCGGCCTCTTCCTCTTCCTCTTCCCCTACCTCTTCCAGTCTGAAGAGGCTGTTTATTGGCACCTCCGCTGCTTTCCACCAGTTTTGAGACATCTAAGTTCACTTCAGAAGGAATAGGCTTTCTGCAGATCCTTCTTTTCTTTGACTGCAAGGACTTTGATTTTGTCGAGCGGTAGCCGGGATTTCCAGTTGGTTTTTCATCAGAGACATCACCAGAGCACCCTCTTTTTTTCTTTCCACTCCCATTAATAACTTGGGCATCATCACCCATCAAGTGCAAAGATTGGCTGGCAGTGATTTCTTTGACAGCTTTCTTAATTCTCTTACTGCGGATTTTAGCAAATCTCTCGTTAAAAGAATAAAATGCTTCCAATCGCAGCTGGGTCTGCATCGAATAAGTAAAAAAGAAAAAGTTCAGCAATTCTGATTGTAATGGTTAGATGGGTAAAATGGTCGAGCTAACAAATGGTCCACCAAAATACAAGGGAGACTCGTCTATTCTTTGTATGGGGAAAAGATTGTGGCAGGGATGAGACGCAAGTATGTAGTTGCAGCCGAGAGGCACACGTGCACATGCTTGTGTGTGTGTGTGTGTGTGAGAGAGAGAGAGAGAGAGAGAGAGAGAGAGAGAGAGAGAGAGAGAGAGAGAGAGAGGGCCACAGTAGGAGATGCCAACCTCATGCTTGTTGTATTCCTTTAAGACCGGCACTAACAATTCATCCGCCTTTTGAGTAGCCCACGCAAACTTTTCCCAACATAATCTGCCACAGATTACGGACATTGCACAAATGAATCCCATATGAATAGTCAAGATGGCGGCAAATTTGGAATCAGCTAAAGATATAACTCCGTAAAACAAGATGAAGAGAGCAAAGAAACATAATCTTTTCATTTATACTTCACTTTGCCCTTAAATGTCAGGAAGCTATCTCATTCTAAATTCAACCACATATCAAAAGACTCACTTGCGAAGAAGAAAATGATCTGGTTTGCCCCATGAGAAAGGCTCAGTTGACTTGTCCACTTGGGGAGCAGAATAAGCAGATATTACGGCTTCACTTGGAAAAGTAGGAGGTATATGCCAGTTTTTGCTAACTTTTCTCTACATAAGACAACATATGGTTTATTTGACAATCATAGGAATCATGGAAAAATAACATTTTAAAACCAATATAAAGTGAAATATCAATAAAAACAAGGGATAAAAAAGGATGTTACATGCTTCTCCATGAATTGCTGCTTCATCTCTTGAATTTTGTCAATAGAATTTCTTTGCTCATAAGATGGGGACATATTCTGCTCCGATGAAGGTGGTCCACTTTGAGCACCTTCTGGACCATTGATGCCATTATTGCTAGTTTTTGACCCTCTCCTCCCCACAGTGGATCCTTCAGGAACGTCAACCTTCCCAAGAATGGTTGGATCTGGTGATTCAACCCACTCACGGAATTTTTGAAGACCATCTGCCTCTGGAAATGCATTTACAACTTCAATGGCATTAACAATGCCAATTCCACTGCAGTAAAAAACATCCAAACAGAGTCAAACTGACAAATAGCACTCACCAAGTATTATAAAGATACAGAAACTCAGTTGGACCCAAGAACAGAACATAAACATACACGATTATTTTTTTTGGGTCAGAACATACACGATGATTTAAAAAGCAGAATAACAATTCTCAATATCTTACTTACTAGTACGCAATACAATAACAGCAAACCTAAACACAATGAAGTGCCAAACTCTTAAAATGATGTGCGAACTGAACCCAAAGGATTAAGAATGAAAATCTTGCATGGAATTACCTAACACCTTCAGTATAATCACTTCCAAGGAGCAGTGCCATACATATCAATTTATCTCTGGAAAGACCAAGCTCCTTCTCTATGTCCTAGAAAAAAGAACAATAATGTAAGAAAGCTACGGAGCAACCAAACAAACTGTTGAGAAAATCTAGTCAAGGATAAACTGGCCACATCCCAAACTAATCTTTCTATGAGAATCCATAGTTTGATAGGAATAGAACTACAAGAAGATAGCAAATATCTCAATGCTTCTCTAAGGCTGAATGTGCATGGTAAGAGAACTGTTTGGCAACTATGCCAGATCCCAACCTTCATGAAGTACGTCTCCACATACTTGCGATCATCAAATATATTCTTATAGACACTTCGTGCGCCAAACAAGAACACATCAGAATCATCAGTAACTACACCATCAACTATGTTTGCCAGTTCCATGTAAGCACATTGAGCTTCTGCCTCCATAGGTGCAATGATGTATGGCAATCCAAACATTTGCAACAGCTCCTGCATAGAAAAGCATCTGCCCTGCATTAGACGACATAGTCTTTTCCAGTGATAGAATATTTAAATGATAAACCAAGCTTTCAGCTAGTAGCTTAAGATTTTAGAACAGTTGGCAGTGTTCCCACAAAATCTTACATGGTATCAGAGCAGGAGATCCCGAGTTCAAATCTTTTTAGGCCCCATTTGTCTCCCAATTAAATATGTCCACACTTAATATTAGGCAAAAAGACCAAACTAAGCATGAGAGGGAATGATAGAATATTTGAATAATAAATCACACTTTCATCTAACAACTTAAACTTTTAAATCAGTCGAGGGTGATCCCACAAAATCTCACATCCAGTAATGGCTATCCACTTATCCCAAAACAAGAGGGACACGTACATATAAGAAAAAAAGGTCTGTAATAAAAAAGATAGAAAAAGCACTGTAGCAACTCCATGACATTCACTTTTTGTCCAATTAACATGCAAAACTTGCTACAAGAAAGGGCAGCCCATTCTTACCTACACTCAATGACGGATCTAGAACATAGCTTATGGAGGGGACAAAATGTTAATGAAGTTTCTACATCATCAATGATAGAAAGTTATTCTAAGAGTGATAAAGAGTAAATTTTAACTAAACTATTGTACAACATTAGATATCTTACTGAGTATATTAGCAAAAAGCAATCACATGAAGTAATGAAAGTCATGGACAATGTTACAAATTAGCTAAATCATTAATAATTACATCTACAAGCTAAAATATTCAAGATACCATAATCATCTCAAATTTCCTATCCAATTTCCGAGTGCATTTTGGCTCCAAGAAACCAAACTTATGTGTTCCCGTGATTTACATTATGAAGATTGATATTGCAAAACACTAAAATCACAACCACCACAGGGGCAGCCCCGAGAGAGAGAGAGGCATTGGAAATGTGAGAATGAGAACGGAGGCACACCGGTTGCAGCTATTACTGACAAATTGAAGACTTTAATGAGGATACTTTAAAAGAAGCATTCGGTGATCTTTTACAATTGAAGCACGACACCTGTAAACATATCATTGGACCACACTGGTCATTGTAGGATGGGAAGCTAAACTTGACATTACATCAACATATATTCATATTAGTAAGAGTGCTACTGATGGTATAAGGGGTCGAACTTTCCATTCGGTCATCATGAAAATCATTCCAATACGCACTAAAATATTTTTACATATACATGGGCCTTATAGTGCCCTATAAGCTTGAGTTTCTCAAAGGACAGTTTGCTCCAGATACCATTACCTAGGGGTCATGCAGGGTATGAGTAACCACTACATCATTAAGTGAAAGAGCCATAATTGTCCAACATTCTGTCAATTGCAACTATGACCAGATGCAAAATTCAAAAGCAATTCCCAAAGCTTGGTGCATACCTGACACTCTGCAAACATTTCGCTACTAACAGACTCGGCATTGCGTTCTAGCTTTTTCTGCATGTCCCCTAGCTCCATACTTTCTTGACCCAGTTTCCGCATTTCCTCCTCCAAATCTGCCTTGGCGAATTCTAACTGCACATTTTCATTATTCTCAAATGCAAATCTCTCAACATTTGGCAACTGTCCTGAGGATTTATCATCATGATTGCTATGCACCTCAACAACATCACATGTTGATTCTCTTCTCAATGAGAGCAACACATCAGATGAAAGCTTAGTTTCCTCAGCACAGAGGGATGCTTCTACAGCCTCAGTATTTATCTTCTCACCTTTAATTATACCACCACCAGACATTTCAGCACATATTTCATCATCCACACATAGTTCCCTTGAATGCCCATCCTTGGGAGCAGATAAGACACAACTTGAACCAGAAATATCCAATGGCTCACCTTCACTCAGATTCCTCCCTATTTCTAGAGAAGTCAACTCGGCCTGAGGCTTTTCTTGCCCCAACGGTGCAACCCTAGAACCTTGAAATGTTTCACCGACTCCTTTCATTGGCATCCCCCATTTATCCAAATTACCTGAATTTGAAAATTCTCCTTTTTCTAACGAATCAACCACCTGCAAACTGCAAGCCGCATAAGGGCTACCAGGATTTATGGAACCATCCACTGATGTTTTCTCTCTTTCTGATTCTTTAAAAGCATATCCAGTTGAGAAAGTTTGCTTTACTGTACGGTTCTCTAAATCACAGAGCATAGTATCTTCATTACTCTTTTCTCCATCAGTTTCACTCTCATGATCCATTTGTGGTGCCTCATTTGATCTCTGATCCACAAGACTTCTTCTAATTGCCTCCTGCAGATCAGCATCTTCCTCAAGAGAACCTCTTGAAACAGGGTTTCTGGACTCAACAGGGCAAGTGGCGGCGTCCTTTGAAATGTCAGAAAATCCTTCCTCCCACTCCACCTCACTCTCATCACTAATTTTCCCCTTTTCAAGAGGCTCCATTTCAACTCGATCATCACAGGAAAAGCGCTCGCCTTTCTGCCTATGACACTCAAAATCTGAAGAGGCATCAGAAGACTGTGTCCTTGATGTGATCTTTTCAGGAGAAGATAAGGTTGCTGAATCTCCCGCTACTAACCGAATAAATAATTGATCATCACCATCCAAAGTCTTGCTTTCCCCATCATCTTCGAAGGATATTTGCATTGAACTACCATCCCCAAACATGGACTGCTCACTACTCTCATTCAAATCAGCAGTTCTAATAACATCATTTCTTGAAGTGTCAGCCAAAAGATCACTTCTCGAAATACCAACATTACATGCCACTCCAGACTCGGTGTTCAGTGTACTACTGGAATGAGTATTGATATGTGTCTGGTCCTGCTCAATTTCTCTCATCATATCCAAGTTCCTCTGCAAGTCACGGGTCATACGGATTCCCATAGCCCTTACTCGACTGACTCTAATGCGCCCCCTTTCATCAAAAAAAGTCTCAACGCCATCTTTGAAGCTAATTCTGGATTTGTTAGGAACCGAGTCTTTCACAGCATTGGACTTATTATTAGATGAGACTCCACTATCAGAAACGGAGGAAGGATTATCCATCCTGGTCTGGTGTTCTCTACTTTTATTTCCCTGTGCTTCAGCAGATGTAAGCATTCTGACAGATTCAAAAATTGACAATAGACAAACATTAAGAAATATCACAGGTGAGTCGTACTAAACAGTGAGTGTTACCAAAGCTGAATATTTACTCTTTATTCCCAGTGAAAGACGAAGAGAATATGAATTCTCTATTGGCTTCTGAGGCGATCCTTGAAGTTTGTACTCCACCGACTCCATTGCCAACAGCAGCTTTTTGCACTTGTTTAATCTCCCGGCGAAGAGCAACAGCTTTCAGATAGGACTGTATTTGTAGCTCAGAAAACTTTTCAGGAGCCTGCACTAAAAAGTATCAGCACACTTACAATTCTACTAAAATGACACCTTCAACAACAAATAAATATAAGAGCACATTTAATAAGTCCCATTCCCAAAATATTTTTCCATACTCAGACAGGAAAATCCTATTAAGTTTTGATTGCGTAGCAGAAAAACCGGGGTCGCAAATATCCTTTTATCTACAAAGGTAGAGGCAGTTGGCATATGCCATTTTGATATGTAATATATTTGAGAGAGAGACATGGAGAGAACTACAACATTACACAAGGACCAATTTTAAGTCAAAGATAGATAAATAACCATATTTCGTGAGTAAGCAGCTTCATCTGAAATAACTGCAGTCACTATAATATTCATTTGACAATGGCAGATTTCTGACTCAACGCTATCTCTTCAAGGATGTTCAAAAAGAATGTCACACCATAACCCCAACCAATTACTGGTCTAAAATGCACGATACTGTTTCTTGAGCAAATACTTCTCATCATGAAGCAAATTTATAAAGACCAGATAGATCATTCATAAGTTCATTCAACTCATCAAAAGTCATCATACCGGCAATATGATGGACATGAAATTCAAAATAGAAGTATCATTCATTCTGCTAGATGTCAAACATCGATGGATCATAGATTAGGACCCACCGTAATCAGTATTTTAGAAACAGATGGCCGCCCATATACTATAGGCTTCGCATGTTCTAGGACTGTCTGTTGTACACAGCATTATTACTGAGTGACATCTTAGGTCGTGAGAGAGGAAGCATCATGTAACGTTAAGTTTGCCCTCAACTAATTATCAAAAGATAAACATGACTTCTTAGAAAAATTCATATGTATCATTTCCAAAATATACACATACGGAAACAAATGTAGAAGACACCAGATGGACCATTCATGCAGCGTCAAGCAAAACAGTCATAGCAGCAGAAATCTGTGATGTTTGCTTCCTTTAGTATCCTCTAAGAAAGACAAAAACCAACCTTTTTCACTTTCTGATACTTCTGTCGGTTTTCTGCCATTTGTCGCTCCTTCATCTGTTACATAAACAGCCAAAGATCTTAAGAATCTAAGGACGGGAACAAAAAGCTGAAAATTCCTACCAAGACCGAAGAAGATCCATGAGAAATGAAATTTCTAACCTGAGCCAAAAGATCGAGCCTCACTGATAGAGGCAAAGAATTTAATACATCACGATCAACATTCCCGTGCACTTCCGGCTAGAAGATAAATCAATTAGCTAATGAGAATGCTTCTACCTTACATACAACAACAGCAACAGCAACGACAACAACAACAGCAACAGTAACAACAAATCTTTTGAAAATAGTGAGGTTGTCCACGTGAAACCTATTAGACTATTGCATCTTGCACAAGACAGTAAAGATTGCAGATATTTGCCAACAAATTTCTCTTTTCTTTCCTTCTACCTGAGAAAGGTACGTAGTCACAAACACAAGCAAGTATTTGGACGTGTGCTGCATTTCATAACAAGAGTGTCACACAACAAAGGCAGATAGAAGTTCTCAATGTCCATATACCATTCTGAAGAGCCATTCCATTTACAAAGTGACATCTATTTTACTTACTTTCACGACAATGTTCAGCTAATATCAGACATAAATATATATATGTAACCTCCAACATTGCTGCATCCACACTTACCACAATCATCTCTTCATCTGTATCGTTATCTTCCTCCTCAGAAAATATCTGAGGGGCAGAGGTTGACGCAGTATATGCTATCTCACCTTCTTCTGCCATAATGGATGCTGCCAGCCTAAATCAAGACAACATTTAGCGAAAACTCAACAAAAAATACGACATACTAAATAGAATGGGCGAGCATACTACATTTCATCAAGCTTCCCCTGATCAAGGCGAGTTGAATTTTGATGATTTTGATCCCTGTTGACACTGTCATTTTCACCTGATAACTCCCCCTGAACAGTAATACAATAGAAGGAGAAATTAGCGGACCATTGTATCAGCAAACTTCCAGCATTCCATAATAACAGATGAAATGCATCAAAATAGCAAACTTTTTCAGCTTCTAAATGGTGTTGACTATCAGCACCTTCCAGCCTCTCTCCCATCTGCACATGAATAAATGATAAGTTAACAACCAGCATGAGCAGTAACTTAGGTTAGTAATAATGCTAAAAGACTGTGGGATAGAGAACAGTATATTTGCTAAGAAGTCACCTGGACTCGTATCTCAGGTGGCAACACCTCGAGTACAGCTGGATCAATTTTTTCAATCATGTCAGGCTACAAAATGATCAAGAGAGCATATCAGTCTCACATCTTCAAATAAGATGAAGTAGCATCAACAGGAACTAAGGCTAGAGAGGGGGAAGTCCATATTATGCACCAATAATCCTGTGCAAAACAGAAGTATCGAAACTAAATTCCAAAGCTAGAAACCCCACAGCAGCTTTAAACCTAGGTTAGCCAACAGTGGGTGGCATCTCAGTGGAAACATGAGAAGCAAGAAAATTGCCAGCAAATAACGCTTACCAGAATCATCTCTTCATCTTCATTATCTTCATCAGAAGAAATCATAGTTTGGGATGTTGATGCAATTTTAGCAAATCTCCGCTCTTCCTCTGCCGCAATAGATGCTGCCAACCTAAATAAAGTCATTACGACAATCAACCAAGTGAACCAATCGACAAAGAAAGAGAAGATGATCGTAAAATGCTTAGAGCAAACCCCACATTTCATCTAGCTTTTCCTGATCATGACCCCTTGCAACCTCACAATCAACAAGGTGAGCATTTCCCATTGTACCAGTTTGGTCAGTTAAAACCCTCTTACCCTTGGCATCACTCATTTGTTTTTGCCTCTCTATATCTTCTGCCAATTCTTTTAGCCTCAAAGTCTTAAGCTGCAACAGCAAAAGGGGAACAAAAGTCATGTAACAACAATTACACGGCATGAGATCCCTAAATAGCGCCGTGCCGCACAGCAGAGAGAAACTGAGGGCACTTAACAATCAAGGCCTCAAGGAAAAGACGCCATGTACAGCAATTCAGATCACATTCACACTAAACTAATTCGAGATGGATGATTGCTATATATGGTTTGGATCAAGCGTGAGTAAACTAAACTCTCAAGGTAATTGGAAAGTATTATAATTATAAAACACCCGAAGACCCTAGATACAGAAATGATGCGACATTACTATCAAACCATCTAAAAGCACGACACATGCGTTTAATTACGTCAATACTCTCCCTCAAGGAAAAGTTGATTCTTTGACCTCCAAGCTCCATCAGAGGTTATGTAGGAAAACAAGGGTATGGAAATTCTAACACAGCAATATCAAATAGAGATGTCATTTAATCACTTTCTACCATCTAAAAGCTAATCTCACTAATTCATCAGTTCATACAACGGAACATCTCAATTCGGTAGACGCCGTCTCACTAACTCAAAGCTTGACATTCCACTCCACCGCATAGCGCTTAAAGTTAGCAAGAATCAAAATGGGACCACTCCGTGGGCGCCAAATCGACTCACGTGATTGAGAAGCAACTTCTCAGCGGTCTTCCGGATCTTGGCCTGCGCGTTCTCGCGCCGCCTCCGGCGGGCGACGACGGTGCGCCTCTTGAGCGCGGGCGTGCCGCCGTCGAAGACGAACACGGGCTTGGTCCTGAGGAACAGGAGCTTGCAGATGCGGCGGAAGAAGCCGAGCAGGTGCGCGTTGCGGACCATCTCCCCTCTCTCGTCCCGCATCGCCTTCATGAACTGCACCATCCAGATACTAGCATCTGCAAGCAACAGCGCAAAAGAAAAATTAGGCCGCGAACTCCCCGGCGGGCGAAAAGCGATCCCGGCGAGCGGGGGATGGGGAGAGGGAAGGACGCACCGACGGCGAGCCTTTTGCCGGCGAGGGTCTCGACGGAGACGCGGCGACCGACGGGAGCGAGGAGTTCCCAGAGACCGTGGACCCCCATTTCGGTCCTTTGCCTCCGGTTTTTCGATTTGTTCAGCTTTTATACGGAGGTTGACGATGAAGAAGACGACGGGGAGGAAGATGGTCGGTCGGTCCCGGCGGGCCGCTCGGGCCTTTGGCGGGCTTCGACTGGGCCCATCGGGGGAGGTCGGGCCGGCCCGGTGCTGCCCCGGACCTGCCCGCCTTACCCGAGAAACGAAATCGGGCCGGGCCTGTTTGGATAACTAGCGTTTGCCAATTCAGTCCAAAATCTTTTAATTGTGTCAATTAAGTCTTAAATCTTTTTCACGTTTCGGTAATCGAGTCCATTTGACTAATTTTGAAAAGTGTGTAATTATGATATAAAAGAAATTTGTGTGGATGTTTGGGTGAGACGAGCACGACTTGATTTCATTTGAAAAAATAAGCTCCAATCAGTAGATTTACCACATGCTTATCGGTTTGAGATTTTCTGTGATAAGAAAATTAGTTTAAGGTAAATATGATACAGATGTACTGGTTTAAGACTTTTTATGGCAAGAAAACTAGTTTTTGGTGATGTGGCACGTGAAAACCAATTTAAGATTTTTTAGCGTATTAACCATTCTCTCTTTCTCCTAAAGTGCTATCTCATAACATAAGGGAAAATTCACATTGGCAGATCAGAAACCAAAGGGTTAATATTGGTGGATATCACAAACATGGATATCTCCACGAAACATTTATCCTAAATTGAATTTTGTTTCACCAGAAAGCTCAAATCAGTACACTCACGATATATTTACCCAAAATTAGTTTTCATCTCACAAAAACTTACCCCAAACTAATTTCCTCTCACAAAAGAAAATCCAAGCCGGTACATTTGAACCAAATATATCTATTAAAATGCAGACGTGTTAAGACACATGGCAGATGACTACAAGACAAATCTTAAGTGGAAGATCCACATTTGTTGACACTTTGTGTTTTAATGGAGAATAGATTTGGATCGAGCGTATCGGTTTGAGAATTTTTATTAATTTGGGAGAAATGTGCCCTAGGGTACGTATATGAGGTTTTTGAGATTTTTTGCGAGTTGAAAATTAATTTGGTGTAACTGTGTCATGGGGTACTTATTTAACATTTTTTACTTGACAAAAATTAGTTTTGGACTAATGTATCACAAGGACCAATTTTTCGCACCTAAGCATAACTTTTATCGGTTTCCGAATCCATATAGGTAACAATGTGCTAAATATATTTGAGCATTTCTTATTTGCACTTGAAATTTTCGATGAAATGTTACTCGATTCCAAGACCATAAACCAAACATAACCCGGCCAGCCCACATCCTTTTGCCTTCGCACGAACTTATCATAGCCATTTATCCGGCATATATCACGATTTGTCGATATGCCGCGAAGGATGTCAGAGATGACCCGGGTAGGTAGGAGCATCAGGGTCGAATCATCTCGATTTGAGACCCATAGACGAGATATGGAAAAAGCAAAAGAAAAACAAGTATTTTTTTATACTAGAGAGAAGGATTAGATGTCGTGCAATTGATGAACGAACAACCATACCATGGAAGAATTCCTTTGAATGTATAAAGCAGTAGAGAGTAGTAGTTTATTCTATACAACCTCGTATTGCGTCACGCCCTTCCAAGTCTAACAAGAACTTCATTATTCTATCGAACCCCAACACACGTCGAATCGATCATCGATGAACGAAAGAATGTCAACCCACGTACGACACCGTTTGGCTTTGCCCCCCGCCGGCGGAGAAAGCCAGTACACGTCAAACATAGCTCCACATCTCTCCTCCGGCGACGGCAACCCACCACCGCCGCGAACGCGGCCTTCGGTCGGCGGAGGTAACGGTTTTTCTGTCTCTCTCTGTGCGTATATCCGGGAGCGCTGCGTGCGGCGGGGCGTCACGTGAACAGGGGGCCGCTGTGATTCCCGAGGTCCATGGAGGACTTGCACGACGCCGGGATCGAGGCGTACCTCGACGAGAAATCGCGGCGGACGACGTCCTCCCGGAACAGTGGGTGGCCGTTCTGCCCGGGTCCCTCGTCGAAGTTCAGCGCGTAGCTCAGCGGGTCGTACCGGAACTGCGGGTTCCGGCCGAACCGGTTCCTGTTGAACCGCCGTATGAACGTCTTCCACCTCGGCCCCGCCACCAGCTCCGACCACTCCCGCACCCTGTGCCACCCCCGCGCCCACCACGGGTCGTCGGGCGTGTCCCCGACCCGCTCCCACCAGTTCGTCCCCGCGGCGGGGGCGGCCGCCGCGGCCACGCCCGTCGGCCGCCTGTCCTCGTCGTCGTCGGAGGATGAGGAGGAGCCGAGGAACGGCACCCAGAAGCAGCAGCCCCGCTTCGCGAAGGCGGCGTCCGCGGCGTCCACGCTGGGCTCGCGGTACCGCCGAGGGGAGACCTCGAGGGAATGCGAGGCGGACATGAGATCCGGGGATCGCCGGGGTCGAGGGGGGAACGGATCGGGGCTCCTCGGCCGGAAGGGATCTGCAGAGCGGCGGCGGAAAGCGGCGGCGGGCGGCGGAGAGACTTCCGATCCTCCTCCTTCCCCTTCCTTCGTCCTCCTCTGTTTTTCGGTGGGTTTTCGTTTTCGATATTAATGGTGGGGAGGAAGGGTGGTGGGTGGGGGGAGATGTGCGGTAACGGAAAGATCGGTTACGGGCTACCGGGAATTCCGGTCGCCAGTTGTCCGTGACGAGGTTCATTTTTATTTTTTTTTTTTCGTTTTCGAGATTTGTTTAATTATTTGTCCCACCGTTGGCGCTTTCCTTGCGGAGAGATTTTGGGGGGGGGGGGATTATTTCATTTATAAAATTAATTATTGTGATTTAAAGGAGAAATCCACCGACCAAATTTGAAATGAATCATGGAAGGCCGAGATTAAAAGGATATGTACCGGCTATTAACCTAGATCTAGATATATTTATATTCGTGTTTTATTCGATAAAAAATCCGTCCTCTCGATAAGGATGCGATAAATTTTCTCTGCATGGTAAGCGAACTTGTAACGACTAATTATAAGGGCATCTTATATGGTACATAATCTATGTCATTGCTTTTTCACACGATCCATTTTCACTATTGTTAACTAACAATCGTCGTTAGAAAAGTCGGCTAGCATCCTAAATCAGTGGTCGATAGAAGTGAATTGTATAAAAAAAAGTTGTGCACTGCACATATAATTTCTTCACCGTATAATAAACCCTTTCACCTCCATTTTTAAATTTTTATATTGAAGAACTACCTAAAACCAAAAAAAAAATATCTAAAAAATTGCAAATTTTCATTTAAATCTCAAATTTGATATAAATAATTTGAAAATTTTACATTACGGGGTCAGATTTGAATTTAAAGTAAAAGTTGATGATTTTTCTTAGATAAAAAAAAATTCGAATCAGAATTATTACTAAAAGTAAAGTTGATATATATATATTTTTTGGAATTGGCGCAGGAAGAATTATGTGAGTACTAGCAATTTTTATGTCGTACAGGGCAGCATAGTTGACTTGCCTTGCACAAGTCCAGAGCCAAAGTCTCTCGTCTCACCATCCCAAATTCCCCCATGAAGCCACCTCCCATCCGTGTTCCCGCATCCGATCAAGAAAATTCAAGAACCGAACATGGACGCCAGCCGCATCACGGCGAAGGACAGGCTCGGGTTCGTCGCATCCTCGGGGAAGCGCTGAGAGTTTCCACCGCCGGCCCCAGGTTCTTGATCCTCGCCTTCCCTCTCATCCTCCCCGCTGTCCTGCTCCTTGCTGTTGAACGAACGAGCTTCTCCTCCAGCGGACGTCCCTCAACACTGCCCACATTGCGTTTGATGCAATGTCCGAGTGTGTAGCACTTCTAGCAGCGATAGACGTGGGTTCAAGATAATGCTATGTCTTGGGGCCCGTAAGCGTCCTCAATAGATGGGTCGAAGAGACCTCTCAAGGGTTGGTCTCGATGAGCGCCCTCTACTTGGTCATTGCCAACGCACTAGACCTCCTCATCACCATTAATGGTTGTTCACAATGCATCTGCGATATATGGAGAAGAGAATATGCCGAATCCGAGGGAATTCTTCCTCCGACCCTTAAAAAGGATTGGCTTCAGGGGACCTTTAGTCACTTTCTTGTACGCGCTCGTGCTCTCTTGCCTCACTTTGCTTGGACTTCTTTCCTTGGTATCTAACCTCTGTGGGTTGTCATCATAAACTTCGGGCCTGTTGGGTTCTCCAGGGCACTCTCTGGCGTGCTCTTTGCGGCCTCATTCACGAAGTACGTGGAGTGGAGTGCTATATGGAACATGGGGATCGTGATCTCAGTACTAGAAGAGAAGCATGGTGACACTGCATTAGGAGTGGCTGCATATCTGAGCAGAGGGAGCAGAAGAAAGGGACTTGCCCTTATGCTTGTGTCCTTCATTTGGAGGCTCGCCCTGAGATTGTCTTGCCTCGTCTTCGTGTGGTACATTAAAGAAAGGGGATTTGTTGTGACGATTGTGCAAGTCTATCCAGTGTGTTTGGGGAATAAGGCGAGGTGGTCGGTGTTCATGGTGTATTACTGTGACTGCAAGAAACGGTTTCCGGAGAAAAAGATCGATGTGGAAGAGGCAAAGCTGTTCAACTTGTGAAAAGCTAGAGACTAGGTTTTGGTGAAAATGTAATGTTCTGCATGCATTTTTGTCCGTATGTAATGCGGTTGGGTATTTTATGCCAAGAAATTAGTAAATTACCAAAAAAGTCATAAATCTATTGCATTTATGCCAACTGAGTTCTAAACATTTTAATTTCATCAATTTAATCTTAAATCTTAAACCTTTTGACAACTTAGCAATTTCCTTTAAATTTTTTAATTGTGCCAATTCAGTCCTAAATCTTTTGACAATTTGTCAATTTAGTCATTTCGGTCAATTTTAGGTTGGAAAAATCCATGGTGGTGCTAACATGGACAATTTTTTTGCATTGTTTAAACTTTCTTTGAAATTTTGTCTTTTTTTCTTTTCTTTTTTTCCTTTCCTTTTTTCTTTCCAACTCTTGGCCAGCCAACACAAGCAAGTTGAGAATAATTGACAATTCATCTATTGCAAGAGCAACAAAAATTGTGGGTTTGTCGTTGATTTTGTCGAATGCATTACTCCATCCCTTCATCATCGTAACATAATACAGTTTGCTAAGTTATTTTCAAAATTTTTTTATCCAATCCAGGTCTATTTCACCATCTATTTTGAATTTCTCATTTGGCATTTTATCCGGTCCAGAGCACATCTTTGAACACCAGCTAGAATAACAAATTATCCTAACCGGAGTCAAATGCAGACTACCAAACACAATCCTAGGGATTAATTAAATTATGGCTTTGTGTGCGGTGTTCGGGAAAAATGAAGAAAATCCACCAACCAAATTAGTAACTTATAAGTTTGGGATTATTCAATAGATACTTGAACTAAACAATTTGCAGCAGTTCCTATTTTTCATAGGGATAGATATATTTGTCTTTTTGGTTTATTGGGCGTGAATGGTAACCATTCTATTCTAGAAATTAATTTCTGGCCAAATTTTTGTTTCTATTCCATGGACGAATTTCTGAGCTAAAATATGCGTTTGATAATGACACAAAATTTATGTTTTTGAAATAAAAATTCGTTTGATAACGACACAAAATTTCTCCTTACCAGGCGATCGACATTGGGAGGTTGCCTGCATCAGGCGGTGACGAAGGATGGCAGGAGGCATGTGGAGGGCGGGTGGGCAACGGAGGATGGTAGGAGGCAGTTGGTGGCGAAGGACGGTGAGCGGTAGGCGGCGAACGATGGCTAGTTTCGGGCGGTGGCGGGAGGGGGTTGGCATGGAGGATGGTGGCGAGAGGCGGGCGGGGGGAGACGTTGGCTAGAGGACAGCGGGCGGCGGCAAGAGGCGATGGACGGTAGGCTGCTAGTGATGGGCGGCGGTTGGACAACCAGCTAGTAGTGAGGGTAAGCGATGAGAAGAATTTTTATTTCTCATTTCTGTTTCAAACCTATTTTTGAAATCAAAATTTGTTCCAAAAATAGAAAAATGAAATTGCATTACCAAACGGATTTCTGTTCTAAACCTGTTCCTAGAAAAAAAATAGAAAAATAAAGAAACATAATGGTTATTATTCGCAACCTTAACAAAAAAAATTTTATCTCAATAGCGTTGTTAGAAACTTCTACACATGGCAAGTGATTTTTCATATAAAATAAGTTGCGAATTAAATATAAAGGGCTTTTATATAGCACATAATCTGTGTAATTCTTTTTCCACACAAACCACCTCCATGACCAATGATTGGCAGTTGCAATTAGGAAAATCGACCAACATATCCAAAGTAGTGGTTGATGGACATGCGCTGCATAAAAAAAAAGAGTACGTTGTATTTGAAATTTTTCCACCGTAAAAGAAAAAGGCTTTCACCTTCATTTCTAAATTTTTATATTGAAAAAATTACATGCGGAGTAGTAATTAGCAATGTTAAAATGTGATAAATAATTTTGAATCAGGGAAAAAATGGACCTATTTGTAGTTAGTAAAATTTCTCGATGTTTATAGTTAGTTTCTTATATAAAAAGCATCGCCAATACTTTACTCGTTCATGAAACGGAAAATAATTCATAATCACCGGCATATATACCGAATTTGAATCCATGAGAAATTCCTATGGATGAATCTAATTTCTTCTTGGGATAATTACACAAGTGATCTCTGAACTTTGGTTTAATGTGTAATGTCGTCTCTAAACTTTTAATTTATATAATGTGGCCTCTAAACTTTAGTTCAATATGTACTGTTGTCCTTGAACTTTTGATTGGTAAATATTCAATATATTCCATTTATTATATGAATATGTCCAATAGTATTATTCCATTAATTCATGAACAATACTGAATATATTCATATGGCACTTGAACTAAATTGTATATGTATCAAAAGTTCTAAGATCATATTAAATAAATTAAAAATTCAAGAACAAAATTTCATATCGCGATAAAGGTAAATGATAGTTTGTGTGTATTTTTTTCCTTCGGACCATTACGGGCAACCAATGTTCTATCTTCTGGTCAGCTGGATGCATCCATCGATGACCCCGAGACTTGCTTTGCGGTCCAACAGAGTAAGGCACACGTACAACATAGTCAAGAGTCAAAGTCTCCGCCCCATTATCCTAAATTCCCCGTGAAATCGCCTCTCCTCCGCTGGTCTTGCATCCGATCAAGAGAACTCAAGAACCCAACTTGGGCACCAGCTGCATCATGGCGAAGAGCAGGCTCGGGTTCGTCGGGATTCTCAGGGAAGCGCTGAGAATATCCACCACCAGCCCCAGGTTCTTGATCCTCGCCTTCCTCACATCCTTCCCGCTCTTCTGCTCCCTGCTTCTGAACGAGCTTCTCCTCCAGCAGACGTTCCTCAGCACCGCCCACCTTGCGTTTCATGGATTGTCTGAGGCCAGTACTAGCAGCGACGTTGGTGCGTTCCGCATATACTCTGTCTTGGGGTCCATATGCGTCCTCCAGAGATGGGTGGGAGAGGCCTCTCGAGGTTTGGTCTTGATGAGTGCCCTGTACTCGGCCATCGTCAACCCGCTAGACCTCCTCAACTCTATGATGGTCGTTCGCAACGCATCTGCGATTTACGCAGGAGAGAATTTGCCGAATCTGAGGGAATTCTTCGTCCGACCCTTGAAAAAGATTGGCTTCCGGGGGCCTCTGGTCACTTCCATGTATTCGCTTCTGCTCTCTTGCCTCACTTTGATTGTAATTGTGTCCTTCGCGTCTAGCCTCTGTGGGTTGTCTTCACCTTTCGGGCTGGGTGGGCTCGCCATCGTGCTGGTCTTCGTGGCCTCATTCGCGAAGTATATGGAGTGGAGTGTGATATGGAACACGGGGATCGTGATCTCGATATTGGAAGAGAAGCGTGGTGACATTGCATTAGCAGTGGCTGCATATGTGAGCAGAGGGAGCAGAAGAAGGGGGCTTGCCCTTATGCTTGTATTCTTCATTTGCAGGTTTGCCCTGAGATTGTCTTGCCTCTATTTCGCCTGGCACGGTAAAGAATGTATACTTGTTGCGACCGTTGCCCAAGTCTGCTTAGTGTGTTTGGGGAATGTGGTGAAGTGGTCGGTGTTCACGGTGTATTTCTGCGACTGCAAGAAAAGGCTTCTCGAGAAAAAGATCGATGTGGAAGAAGGCAAAGCTGCTCAACTTGTGAAAAGGTAGAGATTGGGTTTTGGGAAAAATGTTAGCGTTCAGCATGCATCGTTTTCGGCTTGTAATGAGGTGTGTGTATCAACCATCCTGTATCGTTTAAATTAAGACATAATGGATCCGTTTCGGTGTAAGGATATCGCATTCAGAATGGGGTTTGAGCCGTTTGGCCCTCCCGGCAATGAGTTGATCCGATGACTCGAGCCCTTGATTTAATTTAGTTGGAGACAAGGTATCTATGCCTTTCCACCGGCGCGTATAGGGTTTATGAGTTGATTATTTTCAACAAAAATTTGATAATCCAGCATTGGTAACACCCACTGTACCTTAAAGGGTGCATTGATATGCACCAGTAGAAACTCTTGCTAAAGTGAGTAACGATGTGCACTCGTTCTTAAAACGTAACACACGGTGCCCAAAAAAAATTGGGAGAGAGAAAAAGGGGTTACTGTCAGTGCAATCAGAAAGCTCAATGTGAGCCAATTTGAAGTTCTCCGCAAATGCTTCCTACAGTCTTTTGAGCATCTAGATCGCGGCAAGGTTTCGACTTCGTTTCGGTAGGAATTTGGACATTAGCTTTTTCTAATGCACAACTTTATTTACGCCAATGGACAATCTACAATAGGGCCGATTGTGGCAGAAAATATCCAATTTTTCGTCCATGTTTTGGACAAGTATCTCGGTTTGTTCTTGTACCCTATCTACTACATTCACAATCCAACAGAAACTAACCGGAATCACATATGCGTCAGAATCGAGGTCTTTCGAAGCACAGTAGACTGAGGAGGTGATCAACATGTCTGAGCATGCCTTGGAAACTCGTAAGGGTCTTGGGTTTTCATGCCTTGATGTTGGCGCCCTTGGCGCGAACGATAACCATTCGTCGAGCATATCCATCGATCGACGACCTCAAAGACTTGCTTTGCTAATCCCACGGTGCAGCAAAGTTGACCCGGCTGAAGTCCAGAGTCAAAGTCTCCGTCTCACCGTCCCCGGATTCCCATATAAAACCACCTCTCATCCTTTGTGTTCTTGCATCCGATGAAGGAATTTCAAGAACCGAACAAGTACGCCAGCTGCATCATGGCGAAGGACAGGCTCGGGTTCGTCGGGATCCTCGGGGAAGCGCTGAGAGTTTCCATCGCCGGCAGCCCCAGGTTCTTGATCCTCGCCTGCCTCGCATCCTTCCCGCTGTTCTGCTCCTTGCTGCTGAACGAGTTTCTCCTCCAGCAGACGTTCCTTGGCACCGCCCACTTCGCCTTCGATGGGATGTCCGAGTGCAGCACTAGTGGTGATTTCACCGTCTGCATCATAGCGACGCCCATACACGTCCTCAAGAACTGGGTCGGCGAGGCCTCTCGAGGGTTGGTCTTGATGGGTGTCCTGTACTTGGTCGTTGTCAGCCCACTAGACCTCCTCAACACTATAGTGGTTGTTCGCAACGCATCTGCGATTTATGGAGGAGAGAATTTGCCGAATCTGAGGGAATTATTCCTGCGACCCTTTAAAGAGATTGGCTTCAGGGGGCCTTTGGTCACTTTTATGTATGCTTTTGTGCTCTCTTGCCTCACTTGGCTTGGACTTGTTTCCTTCGCATCAAATATCTATGGGTTGTCTTCGTCTTTTGGGCCAGTTGAGTTCTCCGGGGTTTTCTCCGTTGTGATCTTCGTGGCCTTGTTCACGAAGTATATGGAGTGGAGTGCTATATGGAACATGGGGATCGTGATCTCAATATTGGAAGAGAAGCATGGTGACATTGCATTGGGAGTGGCTGCATATATCAGCAGAGGAAGCAGAAGAAAGGGGCTCGCCCTTATGCTTGTGTTCTTCATTTGGAGGCTTGCCCTGAGATTGCCTTGCCTCTATTTAGCGTGGCATAGTAAAGCAACTGGATTTGCTGCGTTGGTTTTGCAAGTCTATCTAGTTTGTTTGGGGAATGTGGTGAAGTGGTCGGTGTCCATGGTGTATTACTGTGACTGCAAGAAACGGCTTCTGGAGAAAAAGTTCGATGCTGAAGAAGGCAATGCTGCTCCGCTTGTGAAAAGCTAGAGACTGGGTTTTGGGCAAAATGTAATGTTCTGTATTGATTGTTGTCTGTATGTAATGTAGTGTATGTACTATCTATCCCGTATCAGTTCGAATAAAGCATAATGAGTCCCTTTCAATGTAAGGATGCGTGTGTAGAAGCAGATTCGGCCCTCCAGGCAATGGATTGATCCGACTCGACCCCTTGTTTTAATTTAAATGAAGTCAAGGGTATCTACACCTATCCATAAATGTGTGAAGTGCTTTCTAATTCATGACGATACGGAATAGGCTGGCAACACCCCTCTACCTTAGAGCGTGCAGCGATATGCACCAGTAGAAACTATTGAAAAGCAGACTACTAATGTGCACTCGTTTGGAACAGGTGACATACTCTGCCCCAAAAATCATCAGGAGAGAGAAAAGGGGTCGTTGTAAGTGCAATCAAAATGCAGATTGTGAGCCAATTCGGAGTTCTTCATAAATGCTCACTAGAGTCTTGTGAGCATCTAGATCGCAGCAAAGGGTGTGTTCATAACGTGGACGTGCCAGTGATCCGACTGAGGCAAACAAGGTTGCAGCTCTGTTTTGGTAGGAATTTGGACCTTGGTACCAGTACAATCAGCAGAGTTTCGGAGTTGAATGAAACCCGCATTGCATGTGTCACGAATCAGAGTTTTTTAAGATGCAATATGCTGAGGAGGTGGCCAAGATCAACTAACACGTCTTCAAACTTCAAGGGCTATGTCCGGCCATCTCAATTTTTACCCAGGACAAGATCAGATAAGATATGATATGAAATCAAAATATTTTGGCAACATCCCATTCACTGTTCAGTGAATTGCAATAATAAAGCCAGCTGTTTTCATATTCCGTCATCTTCGTTGTTCGGTAGAAAATCCACACGAATGCAAATGACAGATAAAAACCCTATGCACCGCCCACGAAAAAAGTGCCATTATAGTCATTATAAATTCCCAAATCCAATAGGGCTCGCCGAAGACAGAAGTAATCCTGGAAGATCTTGCATAAGATCCCAATTCACCTAAACAGACTAGTAGTGACATCATGGCGTCTGAAAAATGCCCAGAAGTGTGAATCTATCATTCCATTCCACTCGAATGAAACCCCACCCAATCTTAACATAATTCTGCATTAGAGAGGACCAGGAAGAAGATCTTGAAGTCCGGTGCTACTTTTGGATATCCTCTGCTGTTCTTCTAGGAACACATCTCAAACTCGTGCTGCTGCTGCTAATGGCATGTCATGTCTGAGAGTGCAAGCATTGTCCTTGAGAATGATTCCAGCCCCTTGGAATATTAAACTCGGTGCGTAAGGCTTTAGCGGCTATCCTCCCAAAATACATTACATATTATTCTATACTCCGCACTGAAGAAATGGAACCGTTATGTGCATAAAGAGAAAGCCGTTTGGAAAAACTATTATAAATCAATTGGTAATTAAAGAAGAATATGACCGTTATATAATCATTAAAAAATAATGAAGAGTTGATGAAGAAATAAATCAAACCTTACAAAACCATTATAAATCCATTATAAAGCCGTTAGAAAATCGTTAGAAAGCCGTTACAAAATGACGACTTTTACGACGGTCATAACTATTATCAAAGCTATTACTTTGCAATATTTCAAAACTACTGAAGTATCCAACAAACGATGCAAAAAAAGAAAGGGTTAATACCACCAAAAACCCTAAATCGGTACATGTATAACAATTTTACCCTGAATCTTTTTTTTTACTACCAAAACCTTAAACTGGTACACATGTGATAATTTTACCACGAACATACTTTAAAAAACTCCAAATTGGTACATTTGTAACAATTTTACCCTGAACATCCACAAAAAATCCCAAAGTGGTACACATGTGACAATTTTACCCTGAATTAAAATTTTCATATTACTTTTTTTTTTATTTTTTTGAATTTTTATTAATTTTTTTTTCATCTTCTACCTTTGGCTGGTCGCCGCTCCAGCGACCGGCCAGAGGTGGAAGCCGGCGAGGTCGACCTCGTCGGCTGCTGGCGAGGGCCGCCCTCACCGGTGTTGGGCGAGGCTAGCCCTCACCGGTGTTGGGCGAGGCTAGCCCTCGCCTAAGTCGGGCGAGGTCGGCCCTCGCCGGCGTCGGGCGAGGGCGGCCCTCACCGGCGTCGGGCGAGGGCTGTCCTTGCCAGGCGAGGATAGCCCTTGCCCGACACTGGCGAGGACAGCCCTCGCCGACGTCGGGCGAGGGTCGCCCTCGCTCGACGCCGGCGAGGGCAGCCCTTGCCTGACGCTGGCGAGGGCGGCCCTCGCCAACAGCTGGTGGGGCCGACCTCGCCAGCTTCCGCCTTTGGCTAGTCGCCGGTCCAGCGACCGGCCAAAGGTAGAAAATGAAGAAAAGAAAAGAAAAGAAAAGAATAAGAAATTCAAAAAAAATAAAAAAATAATATTAAAAAATTATTAGTTCGGGATAAAATTGTCACAGGTGTACCAATTTGAGGTTTTTTGTGGTCAAAAAAATAGTTTAGGGTAAATTTGTCACGGGTTTATCAATTTTGGGTAAAATTGTCACAGATATACCAGTTTGGGGTTTTTAGTTATAAAAAAAAAGTTTGGGGTAAAATTGTCACAAGTGTACTAGTTTGGGGTTTTTGGTAGTAAAAAAAAAGTTCAGGATAAAATTGTCATACATATATCAGTTTAGGGTTTTTGATGGTATTAACCCAAAAGAAAAAAAAAGATATTCATCACAAAAATTGGAAGTGGCAGAAGAACCCACCCCACCTGTAGAAAGCTTAGACATTAAAAGAATGCTTTGGTGTGTTCAGAGGAAACCAAAACAGATGAGACTATGTAACACTGATGAAATGAGACAGGAAGCTACCGCTATACTCAATTCTCTCCGGATTCACTCTAAATAACCCGGAAATGCACAAACGGAGACCACCTCTAATAATTGATCGATGATTATGGCCGACTTGTTCTCATTTCAGCATAACACACCCACGGAATCCAGCAATACGAAAAAAAATCGCGAACGGCTTATAGTGACACCAACCATGTTGACGTATCAGAATCTCTTACTTATGGGATTTATATACTTTTCATACACACCCGTTACTTAAGTTTTTCGTTGGACTTTTTACAATGGCATCAGAGTCGAGTTCTAGCCGTAAGTGTTGGACATCTTATCCGTGGATCCTATGGGAGTAATTAGAGGGAAAATTTTTTCCTAAAGAAATCCAATCCACTTATCATGTTACCCTGCATGGGAAATTTCCAATTTTGATCATATCCTTATTTTGTCCGGTCTCATCTCATTTTGGACAGCAGTTTAGAGCTTGCCTCGTCCTCTTTTAGCAGTCAACGAATTGGATTTGCCATTCTAACCTGCTCGATGGATACCATGGCGCCTTTGAGCACGAGCTACGCAAATGCACAAAGGTAATTGCAGGGATTTTCTTGTTGGCAAGAAATTCTATCCACCTGGATCTTATCCTCTTCTTTTTTCGGTACTTGAGGAGGAGATTGGATCTCCACCGTCGGATCAATGGAAAATCTACAGTTGTAAATAGAGCGGCTCGCGTATAAATACATATTCCGCTCCTTTCCTCGTACCTACATCTCATCCTCAACGTCAAGCCACGCTACATCGAGGGAATGGACTCTTTTACGTGTCTGCGATCCCAAGTTGTAAGCCCCATGCATCTACGTATGAATGATTTTTTTTTTCAGTGCTTATCAGTTTGGACGTTGCACTGCATGATGCGATCAACAAGTCAACCCACTTTGCGAGTTGAGAGTAAGGAAAGTGAGCGAGAATGGTTCCTATATCAATGCACGAACAGAATAGGCTGGACTGGATCAACGTGAACCTGCAAGATCCGATTATTCTCTGAACAGTCTTTTACCTTCCGATCTTGGCAGGAGACGGTAGATATAACAGAAGCAAGAGGGACAGAGTTGGCTCTGCGCAAATGGCCGCCAGGAAGCTTCTTTCACTCTCCCAAAATTCGTCTGCTTGTCTGCGTTCAATGGGTAGCGTCTCGCTCTCGCATGATCTCTCTTTCTTCTCCCTGTTTTTTGCGTTCGCGAATTCTTTTGCCCAAATGATTATCTGTTCGAAAGGGGTTCTCGCAAATGGCCACCGAAGCGCATCACCAATGCAAGCTATGACATGAGCAGGTTTTTGCTTGTGCAATTTTCAGGCCGAAGTCGTGGCTGGTCGAGAGGCATTGGCACGTATAGTAGCTCTTCTGTGGTTGACGAACCGATCACTCCGCCTGTTAAGATAACCGACACTCAGCTTCTCATAAATGGGAAGTTTGTAGATGCTGCATCAGGTTAGTCTGGCCTTCTCCATCATTCTATAAATGCAGTACCGCTGTCTCTTGTGATGCCTCTCGATTGCATCAGTTCTCGTGGAATTGTTCTCATTCGTTGCCAAAATTGCACTCAGGAAAGACTTTCCCCACCCTCGATCCTAGGACAGGAGACGTGATCACCCATGTCGCAGAAGGCAGTGCGGAGGACGTTGACCGTGCTGTTGCTGCTGCTCGTAAGGCATTTGATGAGGGACCATGGCCAAGGATGACTGCCTATGTAAATATATCTCTTTCTCTCTAGATGGAGTGATGGCTTTTTAGTCTCTACACTAAATGTCATTAAGCATGTTCTATATGGGTTACAATTAGAACATTTCAGGTTACGTTGGTGATGCCGTGTGATTTAATGTTTGAAAATGCAATGACTTGGAACTCCACTCCTGCATTATGACTCAGGAAAGGTCGTGCATACTTCTTCGATTTGCGGATCTACTCGAGAAGCATAAGGATGATCTTGCAGCGATCGAGACTTGGGATAATGGAAAGCCCTACAAACAGGCTGCAGAAGTCGAAGTTCCCAGCATCATAAGATTGATGCGCTATTATGCTGGTAAGTTAAACGAAATCAGTCCTATTTGTTTCCCATCAGGACTCATCTTTTAGCCCGCAGCCAACTTACATTAATATATACCGTAAATTTTGTAGGTTGGGCAGATAAAATCCACGGTCTCACAGTCCCAGCAGACGGAGAGTATCATGTCCAAACCCTGCATGAACCTATCGGCGTGGCAGGCCAGATCATCCCCTGGAACTTTCCGCTGCTAATGCTCGCTTGGAAGATCGGGCCTGCATTGGCATGTGGCAACACAGTGGTACTAAAGACTGCTGAGCTGACACCGCTCTCTGCTCTGTATGCGGCAAGGTTATTCCATGAGGTGAGTGTTTCGGTCGATTTCGAATTACTCGCACCCTTGTCTGAAAATCAAGGAAGGGGTTAGGTTAGGCCGGAAAGTCATATTAAGATACTTCATATTGGATTCAGCATACCTGTATGAGGAAAATATTAGTCCGTTTTAGGTTTTACCCTTATGCAACAGTAAGCTAATGGAAGATCCTTCCTACGTTTGACAACCATTCTGTTCTCGAAAACCGACTCTGCTTAGCAATTATTTTTTTTTATTCCATGCTTGAAACAATTTCTAAGTATTTGAAAGTATTTGGTAACTGCCTAAAATTTTTATTCTTAGAATAGAAAAAGAACATAAATGCATTTAGTAATTACACAAAATTTCTTTTTAGTAATAATATTTTGAATTTTTTAATATTTCTTTCTTTTTTTATTTTTTTCTCCCCCTTCTCCTTTCTTGGCCATGGCCAAGTCATCGTTGCCAGCGTTGGCAATCGGCCATAGGCCAGGGCTGGCGAGGGCATCTCGACTTGGGCGAGAGCGGCCCTTACCTAGGCCGCGAGCCACCCTCGCCCTCGCCGGCCCTCGCCTGTTGTTGGTTGCCGGCAACCGGCCACAAGCCAAGAAGAAGAAAAAAAAAATTTCTTTTTCATTTCCAAATTTTGTTCCCAAAATTAAAAAGCTACTTTTTTTTGCTTCTTAATTCTGTTTCAAAACGGATTCTGGAAACAAATATTTGCAAATTTGTGCCCGGGAACAAAAAATTTACCAAACGGATTTATGTTCCAAAACTGATTCTAGAACACAAAACCAAAAATAATTACTATTTGGCAACTTGCCAACGCGCCCTCAGCAAACACTCTTTGAAAATCGTTTCCTACTTCCTAGTACCCACTAGGACTATCTTGTGAAGTTTCTCGATGTGACTGAAGTAAGAAAATAAGTCGATGCACCTTTTTCATTAACCGATGCAATGAAAATTGGTTCCTACACCCACTATGACTATCTTGTGAAGTTTCTCATTGTGACTGAAGAAAGAACTAAGTTGATGCACCATTTCATTAACCGATGCAATGATTTTCCGTGTCCGATAACAATGTCTAACAGGCTGGACTTCCTCCGGGTGTCTTGAACATAGTCTCCGGTCTCGGTCCCACCGCAGGACGTGCTCTTTGTAGTCATATGGATGTGAACAAGGTACTTTTTGTCTTCTCATATTCTAGTTACGATATAAATTTGCTGCTTAGCATGTGTTCACCTTCATACATGTGAATTATTTCCTGTAGTCTTACTAGGGAGGTTGATTTTGAATGAGAGATTGTACTATCCAGTGTGCATATGTCAAAGTTAAAAAGCACCTCCAAATGCATTCTGCTGGCATTCCGTGTTTTCATGTGCGACTTTTCTCAGACTGTTGATGAAGATATATAAGCTTAAGACCCGAAGCTAAAACCATCGATGTGCTACACTCGCAGCTTGCGTTCACCGGATCAGCAGAAACTGGTAAAGTGGTACTTGATCTGGCTGCAAAAAGCAATCTAAAACCAGTGACTTTAGAACTGGGAGGAAAATCCCCTTTCATCGTCTGCAAGGAGGCTGATATTGATCAGGCTGTGGAGTTGGCACATCTTGCCCTCTTCTTCAACCAGGTTCGCGCTCTGATCACTTGCGTTCCTTAAATATATTCAAGCAAGTTGGCTGTCTTTCGATGGTATCATGTTCCATGCAAAATGAATGCAACTTCTGTCTGCAGGGTCAATGTTGTGTTGCCGGTTCTCGCACTTTTGTGCATGAGAGCGTGTACGATGAATTTGTGGAGAAAGCAAAGGCACGGGCTATGAAACGTGTTGTTGGAGATCCTTTCAAGCCAGGAGTGGAGCAGGGTCCTCAGGTGGTTTTTCTTCTTACAGCTCCCTCTACATTTTTTAATCTCCACTCTGCAATGGATTGACACATACACCGTGTTTTCAATATCATACCGTTACCCAGTGGCCATTGCGGATAGCTGTTAAAACTCTGACCGGTTTGTATTACTTTCCGCTTCCGTACTTTTTCGTGGACTAGCATTAATGCACTTTACTTATTATAGAAGAAAACTGGTACTTATTTCAGTAAGTATGTGATTGGATTCTCAGATTGACACCAAGCAATTTGAGAAGATTTGCAACTACATCAAGTTTGGTATTGAAAGTGGAGCCACTCTTGAATGTGGAGGTGAACGACATGGCTCCAAAGGATTTTTCATTCAACCCACAGTTTTTTCAGATGTGCAGGTAATATTGCTGCTGCTCCTTGAATAGCACAGTTAAGCTCAAATGTCACTCTCTTTGCGGAAAATTGTGTCATACTGTCAGTCAAACCATATAATTTTCTGTCTCGTCTTTCTGAAATCAGGATGACATGCTGATAGCAAAGGATGAAATCTTTGGCCCGGTGCAGACCATCTCGAAATTCAAGTATGCTCTACACCACACTTGCTTCATCACCTATTTATGATTTTCGAGGCTTGGAGGCTAACTTTTCCTTGCTTAAAAGGGATCTTAATGAGGTGATCAGAAGGGCAAATAAATCTCATTATGGACTTGCTGCTGGAGTTTTCACTCAGAATCTCGACACTGCCAATACTTTAGCCCGTGCGTTGCAGGCTGGTTCAGTGTGGATTAACTGCTACCACGTTTTTGATGCTGCAATTCCTTTCGGGGGTTACAAGATGAGTGGATTTGGGAGAGAAAAGGGAATATATAGCCTCAGTAACTACTTGCAAGTTAAGGCTGTTGTAAATCCATTGAAGAACCCAGCGTGGTTATAAATAGCTGTTTAACAAAATTAAGGGGTAAGCCTCAGAGAGAGAGAGAGAGAGAGAGAGAGAGAGAGAGAGAGAACTTCTTGTGCGCTATCTTTGGCTGTTGATCAAGCATGGCAGTAGAAAAAAATCTTGATGTGGCTTTTGGGCATGTTTTATGGAGGAAATCTCTTTAATTGAGTATTGTCGAAGCAAGTGATTTCTCATATTGGTACACCAGATCATAATTTTTCCATTTTTGTCTCATTCGATTGATTCACCTAGACATATATGTCTGTTCCTTGCGACAATGGGGCTGGGCTAAGCCAGGTTTCTTGCCATCAGTTCCCTGATCAAATCATCAGCTTGCGTATCTGCCCCCTGTATGGGGATAGCATGTTACATGGCTGGTAGATACATAGCTGATGAGTACAGAAAATCCTTGAAACATCAACGATTCCCTCAGGCATTCATGAGTTTTTGACTAGATATGGTCGCGATATAGTGAAGCACATGAGGAGCAGAAATTAAATGAGCAAGAAAATAAGCATTGTATAAAAGACGGCAAATTTGTCAAATACGATTTTTTGTGAGTGAAGGAAAAAGGAACGAAGGTAGGATTCTTGCAGACACTGGTTTCAGTGAGAGTGACTAAGACTCTTGAGAAAAAAAAGTTTAGTAACATGTACCCTGATTATAAAAATCTATACAAGGATGTATATATGTCAGTCAAACGGATGAAGGGTATCCCTTATTGGAATTAATTAACAAAAACGTTATCTGCTAATCCTTCGGAAAACAGTCAAAACATGCAAGGACTTCTCCGTCATTCTGTTGAACTTGAAAGCCATTCAGGGGTCAGTTCAGGAGAAGAAGGTTTTGCTTTGGTTGATATTTCTAGGGCTTCCACCAACTTTACGGCAACTTGCTCCATGGATGGCCTTTGTTGCTTCAGTCCAGTGCATGAGAGTGCCAGCTGAAGTGTAATATTAAATGCTTCTGCAGAGTATTCGCCCTCAAACTTGGGGTCTGCAAAGTCTGTGGTGCTGCCGCCTCTAATAAGGGCTTTTGCCTGGAGAGCAAAAGCATCAAACAATTACTTATCAGGAAACTTTCTGAACTAAATTCATCGTGTAACGAAGGCACAAAGGCAGTGAGTCACCATTTTATCCAACGGCATTGGTATTTTCTGGTTCAAATTGATAACTTTCTTCCCGGAGAGGATTTGCAGCAACACTATCCCGAAGCTGTAAACGTCACCGGATGAATTCACCTGGCGGTTGTTTTGGTACTCGGGATCGAGGTAGCCAAAGGTCCCCCTCACCTCTGAGCTGACATAAGCTTCGCCTGGATCGATGACCTTAGATAGTCTGAAATCTGACAGTTTGGCTTCAAAATTTGGTCCTAGGAGAATGTTCGTCGGCTGCAAGAGAGATGATTGAACTCTGGTGATTGAAGCAAGATGCCCTGAATTTTAATGTTGGATGCACGTATCTCTAAACAAACTCGTACTGCTAGAGTCCTATCAATTTCTAAGATTTCCATTTAGGCCTATCAGGCTTGCAGGGTGAGACTTGGATGCGCATAAGAAGAGTAATGGGATGTATATAAGAAGAAAAAGAGTGAGGTATAACTCTGATTGGGCTAGATGATTCGAAACTCTGCTAATGTTTCAGCTTAAGGTGCTGGAAAATATTAGAGGAGTCTACATGTCCTCGTAGATTTTATAGGTAAGAGAAGTAAATTTTGCCGCTGACCTTGATATCGCGGTGGACAATGCATCCTTCTGGATATGTGTGGAGAAAGATAAGACCTCTTGCGCAATCAATGGCAATCTCAAGCCTCTGGATCCAAGAGAGAACCCGGTCCTTTCCTGTTGTGAATTCACTTGGTGATCAGCTTTTTACAGTTTGAGGGTATAATGGAAAATGGATCAGAATTTAGCATCAAAGTGGTGGCACATTTACCAAAAAGCCACTCGGAAAGGTTCCCATTTGGACAGAGCTCATAGACAAGAAAACACTCATCTTCATTTACACAGCAGCCCAGCAGCGAAACCAGATTCGGATGCTGAACATGCGATAAGCTTGTGACCTCTCTCGCAACAGTTTCCACATTCACATCGCTGATGATATGCTTTATAGCAACATGCTGGTTGTTTGGCATTACGCCCTTGTACACCCTCCCTTACAGTTTTCATATCACAACCAGTATCATGAGATTATACAGGAGACAAAGGAATCATAACATGCAACTGTCCATCTGAAAATGACATAGAGGAAGCATGCTATATTGTTATAGCAAAAAATATTAGTCTAGTCTCTGCAGTTACCTATTCTCTAGCACAGTAATTTTGAGTGCCAAGTACTGCTGTTGTATAGAAACGCTCACCAGCAATTCCTTGACCTATGAAATTGGACTCCTGTAGGTTGTTTGTGGCTGTATATACTACTTTAATTGGAACCTTCGGACAACTAGGTCCCTTGAGAAGCACATCCTTGAATGCTGTCGACAAGAAGAAGGCCGTGAGTAACAAACTAAAGAAAGCTTTAACTATGAGTCTAATGTAGGTTCTGGAAACATCCTCATATACCAGCTCTTTTTGGCTCTGAATTTGGTTTACGGCGTTGTTTTGACCGAATGATAATGGAAATGATAAAAGCGACCACAGCCACGATGAGGATGCTGATTAAAATCCACATACCTGCTTAATGCGCAACTCTTGAGGAATAATATATTCAGATAGAACTATTCCAACATGCATCTATGAAAATTGAACTGCCATGTGAGACACGGAAAGTTACCTATTTTAATAAGTTTAGGCTTCCAATTTTGCCGCTCTTTATTTTCATTTTCTGCTCAAGACAAAGACGATTTAGGATATGATTTTTCTGCCTCAAGGCAAAAATAACTATCTAATCAATCAAAGCTATTCTGTTCACCAATTGCATAAGCAATATTACATACTGCTGCTGCTGCTAGTTTGCTCCCCAAGGCACCTGTAAATTTTTTGGACATAACTGGAGTCTTCAATTCTTGTGCTCGTTAACGATACAAGAATGGCAAACCTACAAATGTCTGTATTGTTTGCCACAGATTCACTTTCGGTGGCTACAGGGTGCATCGATCTCATCTCTTCCCAGGTCTCCGTGCAGGAATGACATGTTCGGTCCTGTTCTCCATCAGAACTCCCAAAATTACAGTTTTCACTGAACCTTTTCAAGTTCTCTCCCATCTTACTGTTGACATCAGTAACATTAAAGTCAGAACAGCTGCCGCCCCCACTCGTCAGCTTCTCAATCCCGCACCCAAAAACATCTCCCTTGAATCTCTCCATTGAAGTCAAACAATCATTTTGCTCGCCAGAATTTAGGTATATCTGTCTGGTCTGGTTAGCTCGGAGCCCCAGTGCATAAAGATACCTATCAAATGCAGCTCCGCAGCAGTTCTTTTCCAAGAAGCCTCCCCAGTTCCCCAGTTCACAGCTTGAATAATTTGAGGGGGTTGGACTAGAAGTGAGATCAAGAACACATTGCGCCCCTGCAGACTGAGAAGCTACAAATTCTGCAGTACTTATCAAGATGAAGAAAGCAATCATATAGAGTGGATTCCGAGACTCAGTCCCATGCCTTAATATAAGGCATGCGACCAGGTCGTCCATAACTTCAACAAAAAAGACACTGAACAAAAAGACTGATCAACATAAACATTAAACCATAGTTAAGTTGCAACACTTGAGAGGGCTTAGGAATTGTTGGAGAGTAGACTTGATCTGGAGAAAAATCTCCGACATTCAAGTGGAGAACGATTGATCAATATAAATATGGACTACAAATCTTTTGAATAGCAAAGCAATGAATTACTCAGAGGAGATTGAAATCTGGTACAATTGGATTCAGCGCAGAGGGTGTTGAGTTTGGAAAATTTTATATATCAAAGTTTTGCGGCGAGAGATATAGCAGTTCAAACAATACGTTATGCAAGGGTACAGATATAGACAGAGAGACTAAAATATTGTTGCATTGGAAATTCCCGCTAAACATTAAACAGTTGGAGGATTTTTCTAGTACGATTTTTCTAGTACATGTTTTCTGCAGAAACAGAAGCCTGCGTTCTCTGTCATTTATTGCTCGGTTTTAGTTCTCAGCCTACACGAAGCGGGTGAGTTTGGAAGGATCGTCCATCTTTATGCATGAATAATGCCAAAATGCAGGGCATTCATCTTGGATGGAAGAAACGAAGCGCTTGCCGGCCGATGCTAGAAAAATAGGTAATAATGTCTATCACTCTGTTATTTTCTCCCTGAAAATAAAAGATCGTGATGTCTCTAATTAGCAAAATTTGTCCCATGGTTTCTCTCACACGCCTAGAAATTCTCCAAAAGCATATGCCAAGTTCAGAGATCTGGCCATACCACAAGGGTAAATAGAAAAGGGGGTGATTAAGCAATGTGCCAACTGCTAAGAATTGATTGTCAGCCAATTAGGACCTTCCATCTGTAACATTAAGCATGTAATCTCATATGACCTTTAACGAAAAACTTGACTTGTCCATGTAATTACTCTGTCTTGGACAACTTCTATTCCTAGTTTCTACCTTAATGGACCGTCTTTCAGCCGCATTGTTACTTTGAGTTTACCCCTCAATAGTATTTTACTCAGAAAATGACTTCAAACCTTTTTGGCAACAACAAACCTCAGCATATCCAAGCTAAAGACAGTAAATGCCAATGATCCAGCTAAGGCTATCGAAGTGAAAATTTTACCTTTTCCAAAATTACTGTCATCTGTTAAAATTCCCTTCTGCAGCAACCTTTTGGTTTGTTCTAAGCATTTTCACTTTCAATTGCAGGATCAGCTTTCATCATCTAGTATTGGCAACGAGCCAGAAGTCCGACCTCGAAAGGGAGACTTCAAGGAAAAATAACTACAATTAGGATAAGTTGTTTTAAGTATTGCAAACGAGAGAACTTTTTAGACGCACAGAGAATCATGACACTCCTCACACTATAGATTCCCATGTAGGATTGGAACATCGAACTTTAAAGCCAGCTTGACTCTCGACAGAAAATGAACTGTCGCCGATCTTCTAACTCAAAAAAGCTTACAAGCAGACAATGCCTTTACCCCGGCACAGAAATTTCCTCTTCAAGATCCGTGATTCGCGGTAAAGAAATTCATCGACATTTATATGACCCCTAGGTGGCATTGAAAACCCATGAAAGCAAACATCTTGTGCCGAACATGGCGTGTCGCCGCGAGAGTAGAACATTGATTTATCGTCGACAATTACCGGAAGATACAGCAAGGAATGAGCAACAATGTTCATTGCGGGCAGTTATTTGAAGGCTTCTATATGTAGCTTCCTCTTGAAACTTTTGTCTTTTCCTGGTGGCATTCTGGTTCAGTATCGTCCCCTGCTATCAGGCAAATTGGGGAGGGCACACGCGAAAGGGGCAGAACATCGACGTGGGATATTTCAACAACGATAATTACCTCGGCATAAAGTCTAGACAATAGCGAGACGGCTACTAATAATAAGATTTATTGGTAGTTAATTGATCACTTTTCATTGTGGAAAAATTCCTAATCTTGTGTGACTGAAGATATAAATTATAGTTTATTTTTTCATTTTTTAGTTTTGGAAGCTTATTAGTCACATGGCCGAGTTACCAATAAAACATAAATTCTAACTGTTATGCGTGTAAAGTTACCCATGTTACTTACCATCCATTGGAGAAATTACTAATCACTGATAATTCGGAAGAATATCTAATTATTATTTTTTTTCGTAAAAAAATATAATTATTGAAAAGCACCTAATTTAATATAGCAAGCCTCAAATCGTGGTAAGTGATGATATTTATAATTATTAGTTATCCCAAATCATTGTAATTTTCTAAGAATCTTTTTAAAGGACAAGTTAGTAACCACCCCTTGCATGCAGCAACTTACATCAACCGAACTTGTAGCATACAACGCTAGTGTACACAACTTGCTTTATACACGGTTGATTAGAGAGATTGAACCGTCATAATTCTCAAATCAAGTGAGGATGAAACTGCAGGAAAATTGTCTAGAAAGTCATAAACCTATTACACTTTGGTCAATTCAGTCCTAAATCTTTTGAATGTGTCAATTGATTCCTAGGCCATTTCATATTTTGTTAATTGAGCCCATTCGGTCAATTTTGGTCGGAAAGCGTTGGCATGGACGTTGGTTATCCTAAGTGATATGGTTGTCGACATTGACGTGGATAATTTTTAATAATATTTTTTTGATTTTTTTTTATTTTCTTCCCTTCTTTCTCTAGCCGATCGCGGGCTTAGGCTACTGGCCAAAGACGAGGGCAAGCGACTGGCCAAAGACGAGGGCCGGCGAGGTCGACCTCGCCTTCCTTTGGCGAAGCTTGCCCCCACTAGCCAGTAGTGAGGCTCACCATCACCCAACAATGGCGAGGTCGAGCATTGCCTGCCTCTTACCTTGCCAGTGGCCGACAGGGCAAGCTTCACCAAAGACCGACAAGGTCCAACTCGCTGGCTCTCGCCTTTGGCCGATCGGAAGAAGGGAAGGAAAAAAAGAAAGAGAAAGAAAAGAAAAAAAGTAATTCGAAAAAAATAATGAAATATTATTAAAATTTGTTCATGTTAGCGTTGGGCATGCCACATAAAATGGCTGGCATCTACATTAGCTGGTGTCTACATTAGCTGGCATCGACATTAGCGATTTTCGACTAAAATTGGCCGGATAGACTCAATTGACAAAACGTAAAAAAGTTTAGAATTCAATTGATAAAACGTAAAAAAGCTTATAACTCAATTAACACAATTAAAATGTTTAGCATTGAATTGATAAAAAATAATAAGTTTAGGACTTTTTGGACAATTTTCCCATGAAACTACTTGAGTAAAATTTTCTTTACACTAACATATATTCTCTATTTTTCCTTTTATCAAGGTCTTGCAATTTTGAATATCTTAACGTTCGTAACTTTACATAAGAAATTGTACACAACTTAAACTTTATCATAACTTTTATAATCTTATTAACTCACCTCAATGATGGACAAATTTAAGTACCCTATTAGAGATTAATTATCCTTATATGATGTTCCTTAATCAAGGGTAATATTGACGATCTTATTGTCAATAAAATCCTTAAATGATCGGACATTGCTATGTATTTGAACTGGACTAGTCCAGTATTTTCAATAAGGTTAATACTATCAAAAATCCCAAATCGGTACATGTATGATAAATTTATCCAAAACTAATTTTTTGACCACCGAAGACTCTAAACTGGTATATTTATGACAAATTTACCTTTCATTAATTTCCATTAAATTGGATTAATATCACGAAAAATCATAAACTGGTATACCCGTGACAAATGGAGGGTAAAACCCTAAACTGATACATCCATCAACTGTCACGTATTATCCAACTTAGCAATTTAACGATAAAATTTAATATAAACTAATGAAAGGTAAATTTATCACAAGTGTATCAGTATGGGATTTTTGATAATGAAAAAGTTAGTTTGGGATAAATTTATCATAGATGTATCGATTTAAGGATTTTCTTGATATTAACCCTTTTTCAATATTGAACAAAGTTTCCTGCATTCATAGTTAGAAACAAAAAAGAAACACCTGAAAGAGAAGCGAGCGATGCGTTGGTGGAACCTATGGCCTCCAATGACCCGAATGGCCCATCGTAGATTAACATCCCACGAACCATTACGCCAGTAGAGATTACACTTGGAAGCCCAAAAAGACGCAAGGGAAGCTGAGATATTACAACCAAAGAAAAGATGATCAATGGGCTGAGATATTTTTTTCAGAAGCAAGCCTTGCTCTTTGCCAGCTATCCGCAATCTTTTAATTAAGGTGACGCGAGATCGAGGTTTATCCTTTAAACCTGTCAAAGATAATCCCTGGAACCGGAGAATTCAAGCCAATTGGGGCATTCCTGTCTCAATTTTTGATTCTTAGTTGCGCTTAGCTATTGTATAGCTCTCTTTTAGCCGTTCTGGACGGTCTTGCTATCTTCGTTCCGGCGGTTTTCTAGCCTTGTTTAGTCGTACTCTAGGTACCCGTTGGAACACCTCCATTGTTCCCTCGGGTACGAGGTTTTTTTTCAGTATGACTTTCCCCCATTGTATTTGGTTCGTTAATTAGTATATATACATCTTACCTTACCCAAAAAAAAAAAAAACACCTAAGTAAGCTTTATGTAAGATACCCAGTTTTCGACCAAAAAAGAAAAAGATACTCAGTTAGTGCAAAATGTTTTTTGCAAGCATTTATGAAATGAAACTCTCATTTACTAACATGCATACAAGTGATTAATGATCCAATGGCTGATTTTTTCTAAGGAACTCGTCTTGTCTATCTCAAAAGCAAAAGTGACAGATGATAATTGAACTTCCCTCGAATATATCAGACGGTTTTTTGTTGTCCTGATCTTCGTCAGCTCAGCCTGTGTGGTCCTTCCTCTTCTTGGAAATCTCCTCCACCAGGGCCTCCAACGCCGTCCACGGCGAGCCGCCCTCCTCCGCCGCCTTCCTCGCCATCTCCGCCACCTCCTTCACCTTCTTCCTCGCTGCCTCTCCCATCTCCCCCTCCATCAACTCCCTCACGGCCTTCGCCAACCCTTCCCCCCTCACGAACCCCCTCGCCGTCCCGTCCGCCGCCTCCACCCTCAGCCCCACTCCTATCTCCTCCGCGACCATCCTCGCGTTCAGCGGCTGCTCCGCCATCATCGGCCACGCCAAGTTCGGCACCCCAGCCCACACGCTCTCCAGCACCGAGTTCCACCCGCAGTGGCTCAGGAACCCGTGGACGCTCTCGTGCATGAGGATGTCTCGCTGGTCGACCCACTCTCTCACAACCATCCCTCTCCCACTAACCCTGTCTTCGAACCCACCATCGACGTCGGCGATGATCTCCGACTCTCTCTTCTTGACCACCCACAAGAAGCTGGTGCCGGAGCTCTCTAATCCGAGCGCGATCTCTCGCATCTGTGCCGCTGGAATCTCTGCCTGTGACCCGAACGCCGCGTACAGGATGCGTTCGCCCCCAGCTCGCTTCCTGTCCAGCCACTGCGCCCACGTGGTCTGCTGTTGAGGGTCACACGCCACCGGCCGCTCGAGCGGGAGCAGAGGCCCGACGCACCAAGCCCTCGGCACACACTCGCGGTTCCAGTACTCGAGGAAGGCCGGCTCGAGCTCTTGGAAGCTGTTGACGACTAGGCCATTGCTCTTCCCCGTCGCTACCACAACCTTCATGATGAAATCCAAACGGGGGTTCTCCTCCGTCATCGGCTGGGAGAAGTGACGCTCGAAGTCGTTCTTGGTGAGCTTGATCCACGGGAAAGCGTTCACGGTGAAGGGCTAGTCCTCTGCCATGGGCCCACTGAGGTGGTTCTCGACGGCAGAGGCGTGGGAGACTGCCATGGCGTAGTTGCTCATGCCATAGAACACCAGGCGAGGGATGCCGAACTTGGAGGCCGACTCGAGGGTCCACCATAGGAACCCGTCCGAGACCATGAAGGTAGGCCGCGGGTGCAGCCTCTGGAGCTCAGCCTCAAGGCTCGGCTGCATGAGCGCTGCGGCGTTGGCAAAGGCGGGAAAGACGGACATGGAAGGGAGCGCGTCGGTGCTCTCAACGCTGGAGGGGAGGCCCGGGATATCGCCTGGGAAGGGGAGGACGACGGCGGAGGCAGGGGTGCCAGCGAGGTGGCGGGAGACGAAGGGAAGGTTGGAGGGGGTGGTGAAGACGGTGATGGTGGCAGCGAGGCGGCGGAGGAGGAGGTGTCGGGCAAGGTGGAGGATGGGGATGGCGTGGCCTTTGGACATGAAGGGGAAGAGGACGACGTGTATGGGAGCATCGGAAGATAGCGAACCCATTTTTGGTGCTTGTGTGGAACAAAGAGGTGCATCTGCAATTTCTTTATATAGAGTATAGAGCTTTGTCGTGGCTGCCACTACTTACTGTGTGGCTTAAAACCATTTGGAAACGCAGTACCTGTTGCGTTCGCCAATTTGATACTCACGGCCAAAACTCTCTACACCCGAAAAGCAGAGGGCGCCATCTTCCATCCTTTTCTGCGAAGCGAGTTTGTCTCTCTGCGCTGGTAACTCTAAGACCTCACGTATCGCATGCGGACTTCAGCCCTTTCCTAGTGGGCTCTTGTTGTCGTTTGGATCATTAAAATCTAGGACGGCCATAAAAAAACAAAAAACAAGAAAAGAAAGGCGCACAGCACATGCAGTGCTACACATGGGTCATGATGTTGGACGGCGCGTTACGTTTCATGGGACTCCCGAAAGTTGATGAGGAAGAGGAGGTCATTAGGGTTTGGTAAACAGATGTATCGAGAACTAGAAGTTTGGTTCATCATGATGCTGATAGAACAGACGACTCAGTGCAAATATCAGATGTAGTGTATTCGTAAAAGCTCCCCCATCGAGTACATTCCGTAGCTCTGAGGCGCAACACGAGTTGCGGGATTCGAACTCACACCACGTGGTTGGGATCGAAATAGCACTCCGCACGGTGGTGCGATCGGTTTGCGAAGATACTCGGGCCATCTTTTGGCTAGTTTTGGAAAGAAAGAACATGATGCGGGTGAATGTGACCTGTGATCACACAATTTAGGGAAGGGACAGCCACACGGCCAACCGTACAACGTTGGTGGGGGCAACGGGTTTGTGAAGATACTTGGTACAAATGCTTCCCTAGGGTTATTTTGTATCCATCGCCGGGAAACATAATGCAAAATGATACCACACACCCCACGCCATGCATACCAACGGAGGAACTCCTCCCATCAGTTCGTGTTGGCTTAATTTCTTGTACTTTAATTCACTCGATATTCAATTTCGAAACGTTATCTGCAAGAGATAGCCAAGTGCATCGAAACATAATGCGGCAGATGCTGTAATCATCTTGGAACAGAATGCCACCGTTGCACGACATTGTTGAAGAAAAATCATAGATTTTGGAGGAGATGTTTGTTGAGCCGAACGGGCCCTAACATTCTTTGACACTATTTAACATTACTATGAGTAAATAGACTATGATGTCTTTGATACGAGAAGAAAGAATAAAGATGGAAAGATGTTTTGAGAATGAGCTCAATTACCAAACTTCACCAGTCCGCTTCATTTGTAAAGCATTATTGCAACGAAGACCATCGCCGTTGAAAGGAAAAAAGAAAAACCCCACAAGGGCTCGCCTCGTGACGTAATAGATGCACATAAAACGTGACATCCAGTCATAGAATAGGGTATGACCTTTCATCTTATAGATGCATTTATGTATGATCGGGACTAGTAGAATATTTAAATAATAAATTACGCCTATTTAACATAATGTTTGTAAATTTGTTGGACATCTCAGAAAGCTATCAGCCATAGTGCTGGACAGAAAAAGAGTGCAAAGTTCAGCAAACTTTTGTGGGACCAATCGAGTCCGATAACATATCGTCCTCTGCACAAACCCAAAAAACCACCGCAAAAACAGATCCACTAATAGCATAACACGTGCTATAGGAACCACCAAGAGAGATCGGTCTGAAGAATAAGATTGCAGGAACAATTCACAATGGGCTGAGGACATTACGATCTATCGAAATTGAATGTTTCGCTCAAGACTTAAACGATAACATCTGTTGGGGTAAAAGGCCAAAATCACGAAGAATCGTTTTCTTATGAGCAGTGAGAAAAGCCTCAAATCGGTTCTATCATCATGTGCAGCTCTATGATTTACCTGAAATGAAAACTTTCACACATTAGGCTGGGGTATTGTTTGGAGATCTTCAATCGCAACTCTCACATCACCAATTTGATCTCCTCTCTCTCTTGATTCACTCCGGCCAACATCACTCGAGTCCGTCTGACTCCCTGCGATTCCCGTGCTAACATCGTCGTTGAAATGACTACTGCCACCAGGCCCGCACCCGCTACTGCTTCCCTCACCTAGCGATCGGCTAGAATTGGCACGGCTCCGGCAAATCGGGCAACTGGCCATCTTCAAGAGCCAAGCATCTACGCACTCCGCGTGGAAGCTGTGCCTGCAGATCGGCAATAGCCGGCACTTGTCGCCGATCTTGAACTCCTCCAAACAGACCACACAGCTCACAGGACTAGCAGCAATGGCCATGGTGATTGTCCCCTCGTGGTCTTGATCGTAATGTTTGGCATCGAAGTCAAAGCAGGGAAGCTTCTCTACATCATCGACAGACATGCTCGTGTTCCCCGGCCCGGCTCGATCAGCAAGAGCATCGTTGGCAGCTTGACCGGCACGGTGGAGTCGGCTCGCTCTGAAGCCCCACTCGATTATGCACACATGGAACAAGACCAGGATCACAATACCCGCGAACAGGAGGATTATTAGTAAGAGGACCGTCATTTCAGGGCAATCTCGTTCATGGAATCCGCAAGAATTGAGCAATGAGTTATGATGAAAAGAGAGGATGAGAGACTTGGAGCATGTTTCCTCAAGAGCGGTTCTTTGTTGTATTAGAGACAAAACCGAATGACGAGGAGCTAGCCAACCTAATGTTTGACATATTAAGGAATGGGATAAATTTAATAATGGTTTATGGTGGAGTGGAGTTGGTAACGAAAAACATAATCTCTATGCAGGAAAAAGAATGATATAGTACATTAGTTATTTTGAGAAATTATTACATGATATATAGTAAATCGAATCTGTACCGCTGAAAATGGTGGTTACCACGCGAGTCCTACTACATTTAACGGTTCGGATCCGTTTTAGAACGTGTACTAAGCTCACTGAATAAATTTTGGTTTTTTGGTGCTTTTTTTTTTAACTTTTTCTTTAAAGCCAAAAGAGAGAGATTAAAAGGAATATGACACGAGGAGTGAGAAAAATATTGGAGTTGTAGGCTCCGTTTGTTTCACAGGAAATGTTACGTTTCTGGAAAATATTTTTCAAGAAGTCATTTTCTTTTTCTTCTTTTCCCTTCTTCTTCTTCTCCAGCAGGTCGCCGGCCATGGCGGCAACCGGCAACCGGCCTATGACGAGGCTCTGCCTCGCCTGATCTAGCAAGGCCAAGCTCGTCCGAGGTCGCCAGAGCCTCGCCGACGTCTGGTGACCTCGGACGAGGCTCGAGCCTCACCCAGCTCACCGGCCTCGCCGGAATCTGGTGAACTCAAGCCTCATCGGCCTATGGTGAGGCTTGAGCTCGCTTGAGGCCGGTCGCCGACCACCGCCGTGGCCTACAACTGGCTGAGGGAAAAGTAGGTGGAGGAAAAAAAAAGAAAAAGAAAATATTGAAAATAAATGGTGAAAGAAGGAGGAGGAAAATATTTTCCTCTTTTGAGAAAGATGAAGTCATCTTCCTCAAAGTGAAGGTATTTTGTCCATAGGAAGGAAAATATTTTCCGTGGAAAGTTTTTTTCCATGAAATAAATACCGGAAAATTCGGAAAACGTTTTTCCGGAAGTTATTTCCCATGAAACGAGCGGAGTCGCAGTTTTTAGCGCACCCAACATGTGTTGGCCTTTCGGTCTTTGAGATCATGTGCGTCTCGTGTAGGGTACGTTTGATCCAATAGCCGAGAAAATCGGGTGCGGTTCCGTACCCAAGAAATAAAATCTCTTTAGATATGATAGCAGCAAGGGAAATAAGAATCCAAGAAATTAATGTAACGTCAGGGGTAAGATCACACAGTTAACAGCTTATATATTGAATACCATGCAAGCCTAGGATTGAGTTGTAACATATAGACCTTAACCTTATTATTGGTAGAAAGCAAATAATCACCCTACTCTAAAAAATAAAAGTGGGCGATCCTAATTCGAGAAAGAAAATGCATTTTGGGATATCTCGTGTTATCGAATTTAATGCAAAATTCTGGGCACGGCCACGCCGGGTCGTAACACCGGAGGGCCGGACTTTTTCGGCGCGGAGCATTTTTCCCCGGGTCGAGCATTTTACACTCGAGGCGGGGACGAACTCTCCACGAGGCATTAGTAAGATTCGAGTCCGATCGAGGAAACGCGTGAAAAGCCCTAGGTTCCTTAATTGGCGAAGTCTAATCAGAAGCCTCTCGTTCAGTGTGATTGACTTCGATTTATTAGGAGCGTTGTAACTCGTACGCGGGCACTTTTAGCGGGTCGAGGTGCGGAGAAATGGAAGACGCCGGCGAGCCAACAATCGCAATTCGCAAACCATGTGTATCATTAAGCTCCACTTCTTAATGAATGACCTAATCCCACTTATTGTGCACCTCCTCCATGTATTGGTAACCTCCTTAATTACATGACATCAAATCACAAACCGTGTCGACTTGAAATAAACAGTTGGGCCGTCTACACCCGTCTAGCATGCCAAATAAAACGTAGATATGAGATCGAAAAGATTTAAATAGTTTCGGGGGCTCTTTGATGGAGTTGGAGTCCGTCTTCTCGTGTAATTCTATCGAATGCTCTCTTCAAAGAAAAACTCCATGGTGAAATTAATGGGGATAATTACAAAACATAAAAAGCTCATGAACGAATGACTGCGTTGGTAAATCGTAAAGAGATTTTTAGAAAGGTTTGGAATTAAATTAGCAAAATTAAAAGGTTTAGAATTGAATGAACGTTCATGAAATATGTTTAAGACTTTTTTAGTGATTATCCAGAAACTAATGTCACTTGTTTGGCAAATCCGAAGTATATTTTAGTCAACAAGGAATAATCTTCTCTCTTTAAAAGCACGGCGATATACTTAATAGTTATTGTAACGATCTTGTTAACGAATGCTTTCAAAACACTCGTTGATCATGCTAAGGGTCCATTTGTTTTGCAAAAAATTTAACATTTTTTGGAAATGTTTTCCAAGAAATCATAAAATGACAATATTTCCAATATTTAGCTGAAATCTAAAGAATGAATTGGAAACTATTTTCTATTGTTTGAAAAAAAAAATTCAAGCGATGGCGACTTGAGCATGGGCAGACGAAGAACCGGGCACAAACACTGGGGTCCCAAGCTCTACCTTTGTGGACTCGAGCTTCGCATGATGGACTTAGGCCCGAATGCTGGGGACCCAAGCTCGAGACCTTAGTACCCATGCCTGACTTCCTGGTGCTCAAGACCCCGCTACCCTCGTGCTCGAGCTCGAGTCCATGTCTATCGAGGAAGGGCTAGGTTGACAGAGTCCCCGCTCGACATGCCCAAGCATTGGGGATTTAAGCACAAGCACCAAGGTTCCGAGCCTGCCCTCGATGGACCTAAGGCGTGGCAATGGGGTTCTCGGCTTGGCCTCCATGGATCTATGCCTTGCCTCAATGGACCTGACCCTAGGCGTTGGGGACTTACGTACGGACATTGGGGTCCCAAGCCAAGGCATCGAGGATTCAAACATGGACATCGACATCCTAGGCTCGAGCTGGGGATTCAAGAACAAGCACCGGAATCCTAGGCACTAGCTCAAGTGTCAGGAACCCAAGCACGAGCACTAGGGTCTTGAGCCCAGCCTCGTTGGACCCATGCTTGGGTGCCGAGGAGCTAGGACGCAAGCATCGAAGCCTCGAGCTCGGCCTTTATGGACCCAGCCATGGTGGAGTCGAGATCTCGAGTATCGAGGTATTGGGCCTAGCCTTGAAGAACTTTTGGCCCGAGCATCGGAGAACCAAGCGCGAGCGCTGAGGTCCCGAGCCTGGCCTCGATGAACTCGGCCTTGCTGTCAAGTACCCGAGAACGAGCATTGGAGTTCCCGTGCTCAAGTGTAGAGCTTCCAATCAAAGTAACGATGTCCAGCCATATTTTGGAAAACGAATTTTGATTTTCGAAAGCGGAAATCATTTTATAGATTTTTCGTTGATTTATTTTCCTAAGCTAATCAAATGCCGGAAAATGATAAAAACTATTTCCTCCAAAACAAACGGAGTCTGTACGTATGCATATACCGAATAGATATTTGTCGACACTCTTCCCCGCGTATAAAAACCCCTGCTCTTTATGGGGTTCGCAAGTTACTCGAGTTACAGAGCGTTCGTACCTCGACGATCGGGATGCCGATCTCGAGCAGTGATCACCGGGCCAAATCAAACGAGGCCACTTCCATTTCCGGACGGTCGGAAATCCATGCATATGGTCAGCCGAGTGCTGCCCGCGTTGACCGCGCGACGCCCAGCAGAGTTACTCGACGCGGGGGAGGGGGGCAATTCCGTCAAATCGGGCCGCTGCTCCCCCCTATCCACGATTTTGCCACGAACGGAAACGGACCCGGAAAAGGAACAGAACCGATAACGAGAAAAGAAGAGGAGATTAAAAAGAAAAGTAAAAACCGCGCGTGAGAAGAGCCGCCACGCGCCTCGAACCAGGCGCGCGAAACCTTACTCGCGGCGGCCGCCCGACACGTGTTCTCGCGTCGTCGACGTCGGGCAGTTTGACTGAGAGCGCCCTCGAACGATGCGCCCGGTCGTACCGGATCATTTCGCTCGCAACAAACGATGTGGTTTTTGTAATTATTCACACTTTTTTACGTGTGAAGAGCATAAATGCCATTTTGTTTGGATTAATACCACAAACAACTTTAAATTTATACGCTTAAAATAAATTTATCTCAAATTAATTTTTTTATCACAAAAAAATCCAAATTAATACATTTTAGTTTCCGTTAAATTTTACTATTAAATTATTTTGTTAAATGACAAGCAGCAAGTGACATATGTATCAGATTTAAGTTTTATCTTTCATTTGTCACCGGTGTATCAGTTTGTGATTTTTTGTACTATTAATCCAATTTAACAGAAAACTAACGAATGGTAAATCTGTCACATGTGTATAAATTTGAATTTTTTTGTGGTTAAAAAATTAATTTTAAATAAATTTACCACAAATGTATCAGTTTGGGATTTTCTATAGTATTAACCCTTTTTTTTCTTATGAATAAGGGAATTTTTTTTTTCCATCCCCCTCCTTCTTTACTTTCAATTTTCCATGTCTCTATTTACTTCACCTCCTTGATTTTTCTTACAAACAATGTGTAAAGAATCATTGTTGCACATTCACCTCGAGGTTGCCACCTAGAGTTAAGGCATGATCGAGTTGACTTGACACGGTTCGGTATTCAAGCTCAACTTGATTTAAATATCCAAGACTTGATGCTCGTTCGAAACTCGATTGCGCTCTATTTTTCTAACTAAAATTTCAATTCAAATCAATTTTTTATAAGCTCGAGTTTGACTTGACCGACTCAATTAGTTGATGGGTTTTATTTTAAACTTGAATTATGGTTGGAAGACATGTAATTAGGATACATATGCAATTATTCGACTTAAATTGCGATCCATTGTAGTCAAGTATTCAAGCTCGAGCTCAACTTGATTAAGTACTTGAGCTACTCAAATTCGATTTGAGCTCAAAAGAATAGAGCCGAGTTTGAGACATTCGCGAGTCAAACTCGAGTAGTTTAATTTATTTACCACGGCTCGGAGTAAAAATCTAAGGAACATCCCTCTTTTATTTTACTTTCAGCAGTTAGATTCGTCATGAGCCAAAAAAGAAAAGAAAAGAAAAGAAGAGAGACAATAATCAAACACGGAAAATTACACGTTAACCCCCACGCCTCAAGATAACATTAATGCCGTGATCCATGAAAAAATGGCGCGTTAGACACTCGGCCCGTGATAACGTGTGTACGAAAATATGATGATCGGCTTTTCGCTGGACGGTTTCATTTCCATGAAAACAGATGCATTATTCGGAATTTTTGGCAATCCGTCGGGTTCGAATCGTCGGCTCTGCCAAAGAGGGACGAATTCCTGTCTCCACATACAAAACCGGACAAGCGGGCGAGCATCGCCGGCGACCAAGAGCTCCGCCCCCGCCCCCATAGCGGCCCCGCGCCCACGTGTCGCCCCGCGAGCGCGAGTACGAAACGCGAGCGCACGCCCGCGAGTACGAAACCCCAAGTTCGCCCCCCTCCCCCCTGCCCCCGGACTCCTGGCCTCATCTCCCTGTTCCATAAGAAAGTCATGTCCTTTGGATACGTCTCTCTCTCTCTTCTCTCTCTCTCTCTCCTCGCTTCGCTCGCTCAGTCTCGGTTTCTCTCTCTCCTGCGTTTCGGCTCCAAAAAAAAGCGTGAGCGCAAAATCCAAGAGAAAACCCAGAATACCCATCGAGGGCACTTGCTCGAAAAGGGGGAAAAGGCCCCGTCTTTCCCAATCTCGGAACCCGCACTGCAATGTCATTCCTCACGCAACCGCAGCGCAGCGGCAGCAGCAGGGGCGACGAGGAGGAGGCGATAAGGCGGAGGAGGCGGTGAAAATGGAGCCCGGCGACATCGGCCGACAGCCCCAGGTGAGCGAGCCCGGGTCCGGCGGCGGTGGCGGGGGCGAGGCGGCGGCGGCGGCGGCTGCGGCGGCCCGACCGTCCCACCTCGAGATCGATCTCAACGAGATCCCGTCCCCGTCCCCCGATTCCGACCCCTTCGACGTGGTGCGCAGCTTCCAGGACGCCCCCGAGCCCCCCGCGGAGCCCGCGGCCGAGCCCGTGGTGGCCCGCGGGGGGCCCGCCGCGGCCTGCGTCGCCTGCGGGGAGCCCGAGGGGGGCGGCGGGCACGTGGTGGTGTGCGACGGCTGCGAGCGGGGGTTCCACGTGGCGTGCGCGGGGTTGGCGCGGCAGGGGATGGACGCGGAGGAGTGGGTGTGCAGGGAGTGTGTGGACAGGGGGGTGAAGAGCCGGCGGTGGCCGTTAGGGTTCAAGTCGAACAGGAGGCGGTTCCTGGATATGAATGCTTCGCCCCCCAGCGACGGTGATTGTGATGGAGAAGGAAGCGAGGACGTGATCGAGCTGAGGTAACCGGCGATTTTCATGCGCATTTGGATGATATGGCTCGTTTAAGAGTCTCTTTATGCATTTCGTGGTGTTGTCTAGGCTCATTAAAGTCGACAAAGGCTGTTTGATAGGTTCCTATTGACTCACTGAGTTTAGCTGTTGGATATGGTTGCGGGTACTTTGCTTTCCTCCATGGCGGATCTCTGTCGGAGTAATTTTTAGCTCACTTAAATGGGAATACAGAGAGGATGTGTTATGGGGAGTCTTGTGATAATTTTGATCAGATATGTTTTGCTGCTTTAACTGAAACTCGGTATAGCATATGTATGTATACGATTGGCATTGCATGCTAAAGGCAGACGAGAAAGTACTTCTTGATTTTATTACTAGCTATTAGACGTTTGAAGAAGGGTATCAGGTTTTTGGCCTTTTGGATATGCTCACTTGATAGGACCCTTCTATGGTTCACCGAAGAACTGTTTCCCGGTTGTAACCTGTCGCAACAGCGTGCATTTTGATGTATTTCCTATACATGATGTTGTACAAACAAAAGCTTAAAAATTTAACGATAAATCAATGAGTGAGATTTACTCTGGTTTGATTTAAGCCCACCACCTCCTGGAGTTAGATCCTTGGGGAGTTGTAGAAACTTCCACTTTGCTATTAGTTGTTTGTTGGAGGTTGAGCTGGCGGTTGCTTCCCGGGATATGCTTGTATATATGATTATAGGGAACATAATAACAACTAGGTCTTCCTCGGATTTCGTCTTCAATTTTCTTTTTTTGAGCCTTTGGCCTAATTCTGGCTTGGGATCTTGTTATCCATCTAGCATGTGATGTTGCTACGATGCATTTTCGTAGACCATTTTACGATAAATGCTTGATACTCACTACTGCCAGTGTGTGTTTTAACTGGTTTACCCTGTGATGCTCCATCGTTGGATTTTTGTTGCTTGTGTGATGGATGCCTGTGGTTTTGCTGTTTGAGCTTGATAATTCATGAACGGAGGACATTGCTGGGATCAAATGCAAATTTGATTAAGTTGTTAGTAGCTTCTTCTCACGCCACAAAGCATAACTTTTAATATGTCTGCCGCTCATTCTACATGGCATTAATGGTTTGCAATCTAATTTCCTTGTCATACCATGTAACAGTCTCATAATTCTGTTTAAACACACCGAGGCAAGTTAGGTTTTCCTCAGTGCCCCTTAACCAATGTACAATTGCTATCTAACCAATTATCTCCGATAGTTTCTCGAGTTGAGGAGTGCTCATGGGTCTCTATACTAGCAGGTTAAAACATCGCGATTATTCAATTGTCACCACTCTCGATAGCCAAGACTAATTATAAAGCATAACTATTGGAAGAATGCCATTCTTAACTACCTATTCTACTCGCACATTTTGGGTGCACTAATATAGCAGCCCAGGCTTTTCTCCTCGGACAATCTTGCCTTGTTGCACTGCATGCCCCGGTCTTGCCATTTTTTTTCCCTTTAGCCATATGCCTTCCCAGTCCCAACATCTCGAGGCCATGGTTTCATTTTGGAGTTGTATTTGTGACGAGGGACATGGACTTAAGCGTTCCTCTTCTGGCTTGACTTACATATTATCCAAGGTACCAAATTCTGGAATATCACACCTTGTCTGATCCTGTTCTTCTTTTATTATAACTGCGAGGAAATCTTTATTTGCCTTGTCAAGCTGAATTTTCCATGGCATATAACGGAGTTAATAACGGCTTTCTTCTCACCAAAGCAGACTCATCACACAATTCCATCATATGTGAAGCTAGTAAGTAAACTGTAGTAAGTGTAATAACGTCTACTTCTTATTCACCTCTTGGATCTCACTGGATTCATCTTAGGTTGTACAAGAGACTAGTAGTATGGGCAATGTCGTAAAAATTGCTGTCTTTGAAAGAAACTGGCGATGGTCCACCATTATGAGTAATTACCTTGTTTAATTAATGGCTTCAAAATTCCATGTGGTTACCTCAAGTGTTGCACACTTCAGCAATGTCAAAATCCTACCACTCTTATCACTTCATCCTGTCAGTAGGGGATGACTGATAGGTCTGTAAAGCAGTGCCTACTCTATGGCAGTGTTACTTGGAAACTTGGTTTGATTGTCCAATCTGTACCAATTTGCTGCTGCAGAATTGCTGCGTCGGCATGCAGCAAGCATTAGGGTCGGAAATTGAGTGGAAGTGTTTTCGGCGAGGAGGGTGAAAGCGTGCTATATGGCAAATAGCAAATCAGGTTCAGTGGTTATATTTTATGATCTAGCTGTTTGAACTGATGTGGAAGTGAGGTTAATGCAGCTAGTGAGGGATTTACACTTCACTGCAGGAGGTGTTCTTATGTTCAAGCACTTGCATAATTTGGCATATCTCTCTCTGCATGTTAATCTTAAGAAATAGAGCCAGAAAGTGGAGAGGAGTTAAGCAATATATTTGACCTTTTCCTTTTGGGGTACTACAGTGATAATCAAAGCATTTTCATCTCTGAAGAACACATTGTATTGCCGAAAGTGATCTTCATATTTGTTTGCAATGAACATTGCTATAGTTATAAGAGAGAGAGAGAGAGAGAGAGAGAGAGAGAGATAATTAGTAAATGAAGAGAGAAAAGTAGAGGATAATGGTCGAAGGACTAACGTGTGTCCACCTACGACCGAACTTTATGTATATAAGATTAATGTAGTCATTCACTATGTTCCTCCATCTTAAGGTGAACTAGACTGGGTAGCTGTTGCAAGCATTGACTCATCGAATGACTGCTCAGCTTGAGGAGTTGGAATTGATATTTTGAAAGCGCTGACTATACTGTCATGTGGGTGTTACCAATTTTCTTCTTCGTTCTTTTTCAATTTCAGCCTTCAGCTCTGTGCATAATTTGTGACAAGTATGTTCCGGGCATGCTTGTTAGCTATCTTTGTAATGCTTGCGGTGTTTCTGGCCCCTCCTTTTGTTCTTGTCAACAGAATACACTGTTGTAATGATCTTGAGAACCTACTTTTATGAGTAGCTGATGTCCAATTGATTTCATTTAGAAAGCGCACCTCGGGTGATAATTCCTCCGGTGGGAATCCGTTTGGTTCTCCAGTTAGATGTTCAAGTTATTTACACACTGGAAATGGATGTCACTTTGAAAATGCTGCCGGTGTTGTGACTGAGACTTTGGGAGCTGGTGTTAGAGATATTCAGCATTATCCACTGATGCAGTGTGGAAACTTTGAAGTCGATTTGGGTTTTCCAGTCATACATTTAAAGAGCAATAATAATCCAGTGATAAGACTATCATCTGGGAATCCTAAGGAGTTCCTTTTGCAGACTCTTAGGGATTATATTTCTCAATGGCATGGTGTACTTGATGAAGGTTGGTATGTGGAGTTCAAAGAATCCTATAATGGCTGTGGAACATATGTCTGGTACTGTGCTCCAGGTGGGCTAAAATTTGATACAATGTCTGGAGTTGCTTCTTATCTTGGTTTGACGTCAAACCACAAGCTTGTAGAGCCCAAATTAAGTAGCGAGGGATCTACTGTGCTGGAGAGACTTCATCTACCTCGGAAAAGGAAGTCCTCTAGGCCTGTAATTAATGGTTTTGCCGAAAGTAGAGGATACCTTACGCATGCTCATCCTAAGGAATTTAAATCTGACAGTCAAACTATGGAACTGGTATCTAGTAATGGGAATACTCTTAAAGCCACAGAAGCTGGATCTGAGGAAAATTATGGATCTGAATATCAGCAATACAAAGTAAGTGCCTGTTTCCTCTCCCTTTTATCCTCGCACTTGCTAATTGTTTTTTAAATAAACTACTTCCTCTAGCTTTTGCCAAAAAAGAAAAAAGAAAAATCCTTTGGCAAACGATAAAATTCATCAGAAGGGCTCTTTTGTGCTTGTTTCCATAGTTGCTGGTTAAGTTTGCTTCCAACTGATATTTGCTATTCCTTGCCTTTTCAGGATGGGCTACCTGTGCAATTTGAAGATTTCTTTGTTCTCCATTTGGGGTTAGTTGACTTGAGACCTTCATATCATGAGCTGGACAGAATCTTGCCTGTAGGTTACAGGTCCTGTTGGCATGATAAGATTACTGGTTCGATTATGTTTTGTGAGGTGTTGGATGGTGGCGACTCTGGACCTCTATTCAAGATCAGAAGATGTTCTTGCTCTGCAGTACCTATTCCAAATGGATCAACTATCCTCTTTAGGCAAGTCCTGCCACGATATGCTGGGCCAGGTACCAAAGCAACTGATGATGTTATATACTCTAGTATGGACTGTGATGACGATGGTATCATTCAGGCAATCCTCACCAACCCTGTGCCTCCTGTAGAAAATGAACTCTCGGCTTGCCTTTGTAGTGGCAGAAATGAAGTTTCTGGTGTGACAGAAAGCTCTATGCAAACTGATCCAAGTACTGCTCTTGTCCATTATGCAACTGTCAATTACGAAGACTGTCTTGGAGATGAAATTGGTGAAATTGTGGTTGAAGAGCGTTCATCATCCTTAGCTTGGAAAAAATTGTCTCAAAAATTTGTTGATGCCTTCTCTGACATCCGTAGCAGGAAAAGCTCTTACAAGCTGTCTTGCAAACATGTAAAAAATGAGCCAATCTCATCTTACTGGGATATGATGGATGAAAAGTGTGTTTCTGCTCCAATTGCTTTGCAGAAGTTTTCCAGTTCACCAGTTTTTGCAGGCTTCCCATTGTACAACAATGATTCTGATATTTCAAGTGATGCCTTGCTAAAATGGTTAGGCCGGGATAGATTTGGATTGGATGCAGAATTTGTGCAAGAAACTTTAGAAAAGCTTCCAGGCATTGAAGGGTGTTCTAGGTATGTACTTTTGAGTGATAGAAAGAAATATTCTAGGTCGCTGACTATTGGAAATGGAAACTTTATTGTTAAAAGAAAAGAAGGAGTAGAGATCAAAGAAGGAGCATTAGATGGTCTCTTTGGCAAATTGAGAAAAAGTATGGTGGATGTAGATGATCGGTGTAGCCCTCCTTTTGGGACAGAGCCCTGCTCCAGGCTATCACCTGCAATCGCTGGAGATTGTTACCAGGTATAAATGAGTACATTATTTAATGGTTATGACATTAAATATGAAAATACCAATTAGAATTTCAGTCTGGTCAAAACATGACGTCATTATTCCTAATTAATGCAGGTATGGGAAGTATTGTGGCGTTTCCATGATATTCTGGATTTAAAAGAGCCTCTCACTCTGAAGAAGCTCGAAGATGAACTTATGAACCCATGGGTATATGCTAGCAAGCTTGCAGTGAATTTTGGGCAGGGATTGCAAGGATGCCAAGTCTTGGATTTACATTCAAGTGATCAAGGGGGTGATGAAACACCCTCAGGAATTGCACCTGGTTCACAAACAGGGGCAAAGAAGGAATCAACTTATGCTAAAAGCCCATGTATTGCATTCAGTACCTGTTGTGGTATAGCTTTGACAAAGGTGCATAGCTTGCTACTTGGAGTTCTAATCGGTGAGCTGCAGTTGAAGGTTGCTGCACTTGTGGATCCAAATTTTGAGACTGGTGAATTAAAATCCAAAAGGGGAAGGAAAAAAGATATGGAAAGCTCTCTTCCTGCAAAAAGAGCTAAACTCAGTATGCTACCTATCAATGAACTGACTTGGCCTGAACTAGCACGGAGGTATATTTTGGCTATCATAACCATGGATGGTAATGCTGACTCTGCTGATGTTACTAGTCGTGAAAGCGGGAAAGTTTTTCGCTGCTTGCAAGGGGATGGTGGTGTGCTTTGCGGTTCATTGACCGGTGTTGCTGGGATGGAAGTGGATGCTCTTGTAAGATCAAGCATAAGTTTTCACGCCCCTTATTTTTCCTTATTATCCAGAGTTAAATTATGTGAGCTCTTCAACTTTATTGCGAAGCAAATTCCTATGAGACTATCATGTCGCCTCTCGAAGAGTCTAATGTGCTAAAACCTACTAACTGTGTACATTGGCTGTATTAAGGGGGTAGATTGCAATAGATTTCTTCCGAGCCTACTGATTTAAATATTCATCAGAGAGGTTGCACTGGATGCTCGGCTGATTTATACGGTTTTAATTGAAACTTGATCTTTAATTTTTTGAGGATTCTTTGCCTTTTCTTTTCATGTAAATTTTTCATCAGTGGTGGGAGAGTTACATATCTGCAGCTTAAATAGCCCTACTTAATAAGTTAACATCCACCCTTAGAAGGAATATATTAAATGGGCATTTTTTTCCGGTGTGATGGTGTTGTTAGGAATTGGTAGGTTAGATGCTGCCAATTAACTAGACATGCAGCTGTGTTTATAGTTCTATGTCAGTTATGAAGCAAGTTTAGAATAAATTTTAGCGCCTGTTGTTTCATTGTTCTTGATATGTAATGAGGGGGAATATTAAAAGGAAAGGTTCGACTTATGTAGATTAGTGAAACTTTTTGCTGGATAGCACAAAGCACATTTTCCTAAGGTCACATAGGAAGAACAAAACGACCTACTTTGAAATCTCTTCAGAAAGTATCATCCTGCCTGGTGTTGCCTTTTGTGCTTTGGAGGAGTGACAGAAATGATTAACCTTAGAAATCTTGTTAAAGAAATGAGAATTGCTAATCTATGGATGCTCACTTTGCGACAAAAAAGGTCAGCTAAGGACCGGTGATTTAGCAGTAATATCAAATTTTGCAGATAAGGAAATCACATCCTGGGATGAATTTGTTTCTTAAAGGATAAGATGATGCTGCTGATGGTTCTTTATGTGCTCATCTGGATTATGTTAGGGAAAAATTCTTAGCATTTTTAGGGTGTGGGCATACCCTTTCATTTCGGGAAGACCAGATGGTTACACTCAATGTTACACTTTAAGTTTTGGTTTGTTAGGTTGATTAGTTATCTATGTGTAACTTTTTATCCCTTTTATAAATAAATCTGTCGTGTGTACTGTTGGGTGCTATTCGAGTTTCTTTTTTTATACCGCTAATTTATGACTGCTGTTATGAAAAGTTGTTTTCATAACATCTTGAATGGTTTGATATCTAGTTGCTTGCAGAGGCTTCAAAGCAAATTCTTGGTTCTATGAGCAAAGAAAATGAGTTTGTCACCCTGGAAGTGGAAGAATCAGCTGGACCTGATGCTGTTGAAAAGTATTTCACTGGTGATGATAATCTTCCAGACTGGGCCCTGGCCCTGGTGCCTGTGAAAAAGTTACCAACAAATGTTGGCACCAGAATTAGGAAGTGTGTGCACGATGCTTTGGCTAAAGATCCGCCAGACTGGGCAAAGAAAATATTGGAACATTCAATTAGCAAGGAAGTCTATAAGGGCAATGCATCAGGACCAACGAAGGTGCTGTCCTTGACTTCTCATCTTTACAATGTCTTATGTTTCTTCTGTTATGCATTGATGCACCATATTGCTTTCTTAACTCAGCAAACTTATCTGGTCCTTGTGCATTGTTCTGCCTTTTTGTATGTTTTGCATGCTGAAGCTTTCTCTAGGGAGAAATGAACCTGGGATATTTTTCTCGAAAAAGCAATCCTACAGCATTTACTTGAATTAGGTTCAAGTGGTTCACTTATATGCGCAAACCTCTATTTTTCCTCTTAGTCATCTGTTAAATTTGGGGGAGTTATTAGAGTTTGTTCGCTTATGTACATGCGATATGTTTAACTTCTTGACATGAAAATTGTTGGACTCCATGTGTTACAATTTATTTTCTTGTTTTCTTGTTACCGAATTTGAATTTGTTGTCTATGCTTATGGTCATCATTCATCTCATTGTAATCATGCTGAACTCTATCCTTTTGATGATTGAACACAGAAAGCTGTTCTTTCTGTGCTAGCAGACGTATCTGGTGAAGCATCACAACCAAAACCTGAAAAGAAAAGTAAGAGGAGGACTGTTGTTTCTGTTTCTGATGTAATCATGAAGAAATGTCGTGTTGTCTTACGTCAAGCCGCCGTTGCCGATGATGCGAGAGTTTTCTGCAATTTGCTGGGAAGAAAGATAATGAATAATAGCGACAAAGATGAGGAGGGACTTCTTGGATCTCCAGCTATGGTGTCTCGACCACTGGATTTTAGGACCATTGATTTGAGATTGGCAGTTGGTGCTTATGGTGGTTCACAGGAAGCATTTCTCGAGGATGTTCGAGAGGTATGCGTTTCATGTAAATGGGGACTCATTTTATGATACTTGTACAATCTTGATTTTGTTTGCTGCTGTTAATATAGAGTTTCTATGGCGAACCAATTTTTTGTCCCTCTCGTATTCCATGCATTTTTCCCTCTTTGTACATCGGATAGGTAGGCACAGGTTGCATTTGCTTCGATTAACTGGGATAATGGGAATGTGGTGGAACTTGGGGAAATGGAACATGATGAGAATTCAAGTTTCTTTGGTTTTTAAGCAATGCTCGGAAATGGAAAATCTAATAATTATGAGCATTTTGTTTGTGAGTACTCTGTTTAGTTAGCAAGAAAATAAGGAAATTTTACAATTTTCAGTGCATTGACTTTTCTCGAGATATGCATAATCAATGGTCTCATCATAAAATGTCAAAGTTGTCGTAATAAAGTACGTGAAGGAGAAGGTAAGGGTACAATGGGAAATGTCTGGACAAACTAGTAAAGGAACCGTGGTGATGCACGAAGTTTACAAATCTCTTTTATAATTTACTTTCAAGATACTAACTAAAAATGTAACTACCATTTTTGTGACTATACTGATTACCTTTATCTATCATTTATTATTAAGGGACTGATAACCTTTTGGTCTCTCTCCCTTTAAATCATTATCTTTATTTTTATTTAATTTTTTTTATTAAAAAAGCTTCCTCTAATCTGCTGCCTTGGTAATGGTAGCCACCGCCCACTATTGCCCAAGAAAATGGACGGGTGGAAGTTTTACCTATGTAGTGATGATTACTGTGTCATGAAGACACGAGCAATGCGAGATGGTGCTAATTTTGATAATGTGGAGTTTTTAGATTAACTGGGGTCAACCTAGATACTTTTGATGCATTCTTTTTTACATACAAGACATGTAGAGTGATCTTTGTCAATGGCCAGGAAAGTTCTTTATTAGAAACTTATCTGCTTTGTTAAGATTAAAGTTCTAATTGCAGTGGTATCTTGGAGGGATGAAACTATTTAGGAATTTTATTGCTTATAACTCTTATTTGTTATGTGTAGATGCTGATTATCAAGCTGGGTTCCCATTTTGTAATTATTCAGTTTCTTCGTAAAATACTATCAAGTATATTACATAAAATTTGAGACAAGTATATATGAATAATAAAGTTTATATACACGCCCACTTTATTAGTTACATCAATTGCCCTTTCCTTTTTATTACTCTTCTCCACTCTCAAATTTTTATCTTTCCTTCCACGAGTTTTCGTTATCTCATTTTAATTTAAAACCAAATATTCTTTCATTGCGGTGGTTTAAACAATTTAATCCTACAAAAAAGTGCAAGCATATGCACAAAACATGGTATACAAATTAAGCAAATGGAATTAATATTATAGAATATTCTCTATCCCCTGGAAAACATATAAAATTAACTTTTGTCATCGTACATATTACTTTCGAGTGGTTATAATCTGTTGGAATCTCAAATATACAGAATTCAAAATATCATGAATCTCAATGAGTTAAGAACATTTTTGGTCCCCTAACTCTTGTCAAATGTGCAATTGGGTCCCTGAACCTTTTTTTGGCCTTAAATCCTGTAATTTGTATGAATTGTGTAATCTCATTTTCTATCTTTTTCTTGATAGTATGTAAAATCTTATTATTTTTTACCATCCAATCTTAATTTAACTCATTAATTTTAATAGTTTATATCCTTTTTAGCTGTTTAAGTTATCAACTCCGCTATAATTTCCTTCACACATGCATCTTCCTTCATCTTTTCCTTTTTCAGTCGGGAACTCTTTCTATATTTTCTGAGTTTTTCATGTGACAGGTCTACATGGAATTGAAGTATCCTCTTTCCTGTAAACGCATTAATGATTGATAGCAGAAATTGCTATGTTGTGTATGTTAATGGACTTCCTTTCCTGTATGTCAATTCTTTGTGCAGTTGTGGAATAATGTGAGGACTGCCTTTGGGGATCAGACTGATGTGGTTGAGCTAGCTGACAAATTATCACAAAATTTCGAGTCATTATATGAAGAGGAGGTATGAAAATCTGTTTTTCTTTATTTGTGAATAAGTTGCCGATAGCTTCACCATCCAAATAAAAGCTTCATATCGTCCAAGAGATTAGCAGATGAACATGTGTGTGTAGGTGTAGGATGTGGATTCGTTTTACCTTATTTTAGACTTAGATTTAAAATTTGCCCCTAATGTCCTCTTCCTTTGGTTAACAACATTTTCTCGGAAACTAACTGAGCAACAAGATAGATTTCTTTTAAGTACACCCGAGTCTTAATGCTTACAAATCTGGTGCACAAAAACTTTTTAAAGTAATGGTCATGCAATACGTAACACTTCCTACTTGTACAAGCATTTGCATGATTTGAATAAGCCATCTTGTGTAGTTAAGTTACTCATGACTCTTGGTATTATGTGTTCCTGTTGGGAGGTTACATTAGGTCCGTTCCTTCCATGCAGGTTGTCACTCTTGTTGATAAACTTAGGGTGTATGCAAAATCGGAATCCTTGAGTGCAGATATAAAGAAGGAAGTGGATGATGTTCTTGCCTCTCTAAGTGAGCTTCCTAAGGCCCCATGGGAGGAAGGAGTCTGCAAAGTTTGTGGTATTGATAAAGATGATGACAGTGTTTTGCTATGTGACACATGTGATGCTGAGTACCACACCTATTGCTTGAATCCTCCACTTGCAAGAATTCCCGAAGGAAACTGGTATTGCCCTTCTTGTGTTGTTGGTAGACGCTTAGTTCAAGATGTGTCCACGCTGAATTATGTTATCCGTAAGCGCCAAGGTAAAAGATTTCAAGAAGTTACCCGTGACTACTTGGAGGCACTCTCTCATTTAGTATGTAGAATGGAAGAAAAGGAGTACTGGGATTATACTGTTGATGAGGTACATTCGATTCACTTTTATGTACTCTCTAATGCGAACTGTTAATTGCTCTTTGGAACATGCATATATTTTATTTTCAGTTGTCTATGGAATTTTTAGATATTAATGGATATTTATGTCTACCCCTTTCAGTTAATTCAATAAATTTGTCGGTAAATTCATTCAAAGTCATTTTCTTACATAAATCTGTGAGACAGTTCTTGCATTTTTTTCTTTGGTAGGTAGGTCTTGGACTTTTACTTAGGAAAAGAAAGGAGATTTTGGTTGGCACATTTGCTATCTTTTAGTTTGGCCATGCTTCAGAAATTGATGAGATGGGCCACTAGTGTTGATTTTTCCTCCCTTAAGTGAAAGCCTTGAAAGCCTCTTTGAAGTATTCTAGAAAACATGTTTCTGTTTTTGGAATCTAGAACTTGTAAATAGACTGTTCGCGAGGTCTTTTCTTCTTTAACATCCAAGTGACATGTGCTAAAAAGAAAAAACTGAAGAAGTGTAGTGTTTAGTTCTGAAAGTTTGAGAAACTTCTACATAACATTTCTGTAGGATGTACTTTTGACTTTATATTACAAGTTACAAAATCCAAAATTTTATATCTGTATGTCTACATCTACTTATAATGTACAACTACTATCCTACTATTAATAAGGTTTTTTTGGGTAAAGTCCTAGTATTAATAAGGTTCATCTATACATTACTTTATTATATATTTTACTATTAATGGAGGTCATTTTTATCGTTATACCTATTGATTTTTAACGTCTATGATTTATCATTCTTGAGAGGTGTCTCTTTAAATGAACTAGCAAAAGGAAAGCAGAAAAAACCTAAAGCAACCATTTGTTTTGAAAAATATTTTCCTTTAAATATGCAAAAAGCTAAATAGAAAGTACCCCGTGCAAAGCATTGGCTGTAAGACTGTTAGTGTGATAATTCTTGACTCCTGACTTTCGCGTTGATTTCTCCACCCAATAACAATGAGAATTATTTTGTACCTACTAAAGAGCTCAAAAAAATTTCGAGATACTTCGGATGGACCACTTAAGTCTTTTCTCATGGTACATCTACTTGTAAATCTAATGGACTTGTGTTTAACGCTAGTTCATCAATTATGCAAAAGGGTTGCCATTATGTATATGACTCTCGAGAAGCCATCCCCTAAGAAACTTAACCCTGGTCAAATAACATTGGAAGGCTTTGTTGATTTAATGTTTGCAGCATTCTTTTATATGTTTTGAGGGGCCTGTTTTTTTATACTTATGACATGAGAATAGTGTGAATTGTAGACTGGTGGAACATATGGCCAAAAGCCATACCATAAGATTTGCTGCTCTTGAGCCTCCAAGTCCAAAATAATTTGCTTGTGGCTGTTAGTGTTTATAACATGATGCTCAATGCTGATTTTGCTTGTCGAATGATCGGGTTTCATCATATGATTGATTAATTTTGTCGATAAGCTCCAGGAAAGTAATGTTCATTCCAACATGAGTAAATTATCGTTCTTAATTATAACGAGTGCTAGTTGCATCATTTCATGTTCCAGTTACATTAATGCTTTGTTTGTTTTGTGGAAAATGAATGATCTGAAAAATATTTTCCTAAAAACGAACACTTGTATTGCTTGAAATAATTAGTCAATGAATTTTTTTTAATTATCGATAACAATTTATGTCTAAATTTTCATGTACGAAGAAAATATTTTTCGTGCATTCATTTTTGGAAGCAACATAAGCGGTCATTTTTAGGAAAATGTTTTATTATTCACTCATTTTTCCCGAAACAAACACACCCTAAGGATGCTTCACACTTATCATATCCAATGTCTGTGATTTCTTTTTGCATCTGTAGTAATTTGCCACTGCTTGCTGTCTAAACTAACAAATTGAAAGGTTCAACCTGGTGCTTCACGGTATGAGCTCATCCCTTCCGTAGGAGGATGCAGTGATTATCACTATAAGGAACCTGTGAGGAGAGAAATTCAGGATATTTAAGTAAAAGGCAGTTGTGAAGTGTGCTGACTGCCTAAAGAATCACTTCAGCAGATAAGTTTGGCTGAGGAATGCATTTATTTACAAGAAAAAAAAAGATTTTTTCCAAAAATCCTGGGATGCCTACTTATAGCACGAAGAAGCTGCCTCCGCTTGCCCCTCACTTAGTTATCCCTGCTTGATTGGTGGGTCTTGCAATCAAGCTCCCTTTTGCATTTGCACTTGATGGCCAATATTCTTCCGGCCCGAGGAAACCTTTGCACGCCTCTGTTAACTTTTGGGGGGCCTACGCCCCATAGAAACTGTCTACTTGAGACTGTCCGTTGGCCGGTAGATCCTGACATAAGGTTAGAATTCTAGCTCTTCCAGAGTGGTATCAGTTGGAGTGGATTTCAACAAGCCATGGGAACTTTGGGGAACACCCACTAAAGTGGCTTTTGAAGGAGACTACTACGGGCTTAGGGGCAGTTGCTACTTAAATGGGTCGGTCGCAAGACCGAAAGTCAAAGGAATTGACGGGGGCAGCTGGGTTGGTTTTGCTCTCTACCTTCTCACGGGGGGATGGAAAGAAGAGAGGTCAACTGGAGCGGAAGCCAAACGAGGGGGCCGAGAATCTGTGATCAATCCAATCCCTCCTACCCCCACCCCTTTTCTTTTATCAAAGGACAAAGCTTTCTTTGGATTTTTGGTCATTGTATCTATTCATTGAATAAGTGATTATCCAATGTTTCTTACTCAGGGAGACTTTGGATTTAGTTTGAAGTTTTACTGAATCATCGTGATAAAGTGTTATTAACTGAAAGTGAAAAATCTTGTGCCGAGACACTTGGATTGAAAATTGCTGTTGAATTTATATATCAAAAAATATCCTCAATGTTCAGTGGCCACTCATAATAAAATATATACAGCTTGAAACTTATCAAAGAAAGAGGTGAAGCTTGAAGCCCATTCAAATTGCTAAAGCGCTCTTAATTTGAAGTGAAATTGTTTTCCTCTTTACTTGTTACTGTGATGAGGATGGTTCAGTCGTAAGTTGGTGGGAGACTACCAGAATTATAACAGCTTTCATTTGTCAGGTTGTGTTATTTATTTGGTGCTAGTTTCCACTTATGAAATCTTTTTGCCATGGTGCAGAGGACCTTCCTGCTTAAATTCTTATGTGATGAGTTGCTTAACTCATCTCTGGTTCGACAACACCTCGAGCAGTGTGCAGAAATATCTGCTGAGCTGCAGCAGAAGCTGCGAATGCTTATTGCGGAGTGGAAGAACCTGAAGTTAAAGGAAGACTACCTGGTGGCAAGAGCTGCAAAGGCTGATGTTGCCACTAACACATGTGGAGAGGTTATGGGAAAGCATGGTTTAGACCCTGCACAATCGAACAACACTGGACGTATTGTCCATCAGCTAAGCGACAGATCCAAGAATCCTAATATCCTCCCTGAGCTGCAATTTGTAGGGGCTGGTCGTGAAAAATGTGGGCTTAATGGTTTTGACCACTCATCTATCACTGTGGCAGAGAAGAATGGTCTCTGCAAGGATAAGGCAAGTAATCCTACTAGCGATGATTGTGAACTGGAAGACAATGGTGTTGCCAATGGCGACAGGAAACTTCTTGGCAACACTCTATCCTTGAGGGCTTCTCCAACCGATGATAGTACCGTGAAATCACGTGACTCGCCTACATTGGATACTTTTCCAGAAGAAGTCAATGACCCTGAAAGAAAAATTTTTGAGCAAGAGTGCTGCCTGTGTTCTGATTCAAGAAGCTTCCCTCGTACTCAGCACCTTGATGATCTGAATGAGTCAACCCACCAGGTCGAACTTACTTCTGTGAAAAATGAGCTTTTGGCTCTGCAGGATTCTATTAGCAACTTAGAGTCACAGCTGCTCAAGCTATCTTTGCGCAGGGAGTTTCTGGGTAGTGATTCTGCTGGGCGATTGTACTGGGCTGCAGCAATGCCTGGCAGTCGGCCACGGATTGTTGTTGATGGTACTCTAGCATCTGCGAAAAGAAGGAAAATTTTAAATTCTATGTTCCCAGAGAGGAACGGTTCTCAGGTTTCTGCTTCCACTGCAGAATCATCTCTAGAGGGGTCAAAAGCTTGCTGTCCCTTCATGCACAAATCAAATGGAGTGGCTGCTGCGAATCAATCATGGGTTTTTTATCAAACTGATGATGAAATCGAACAGCTCATTGGATGGTTGAAGGGTAGTGACTCTGGAGAAAAGGCTCTAAAAAATGCCATTTTGCACTGGTGGAAGTTTAAATTGCAGGATTGTCAGTACCCTGTTGGCCATATTTCTGATGCAAGTGAAACAACTTCCGAAGGGTGCTCAAATGGGGAAAACTTGGTCACTTCTGTTTGCGTTGCTACAAAGGCTTCCTCTTTTTTGGAAAGAAAGTATGGTCCTTGTATGGAATTGGAAAGTACAGGTACTTTGGAAAAGCGAGTAAAAAAGGAAAGAGTACCAGGTGAAGAAAAAATGTACCGGTGTGAATGTTTAGAGCTTATTTGGTCATCTCGATGTCATTGTCTCTTCTGCCACAAGACTTTTCTCACTGATGATGAACTGGAGGCGCACAATGATGGCAGGTGCAGTTCAGGATTTTCAGGGCATGAGAAGGGTAAAGAAATTGCAGACTCATCCAAAAAGAAAGGAAGTCTCAAGTCTGATTCTGCTCGGATAGAAAGAACAGGTGAAAAGAATGTGTATGATAAAAGTCGACAACTCGATTTATGCTCAAGTTTGATCACATTTCAGAATGAAAGTTTTGCGTGCCCATATGATATTGATGAGATAAGTTCTAAGTTTGTCACAAAAGATTCGAACAAGGATTTGGTACAGCAAATTGGTCTTATCGGATCTAATGGGACTCCATTACTTGTGCCATCTAGGCATCCTTACCTTGATGACTCCGATCCAATTCTATTATCTAGTGGTGATGCCATTGTCACAACTGAGGAGGGCAAGGAAGTAGGAGTGACTGCTCTTCGGGAAGATAGAAGCATACGCAACACCAACACATCCGAGTGTTATAATATCAGACCTGGAGGTGAGAATATTGGCACACACAGGGACGCTAAATTAAGCTTGGCCTGTTCAGAAGGGAAGGAGAGAAAATATCCCCTACATAAGCGCACTATGGCAACAGGGCTTGGTCAGCGCTGTGTGGTGCCACAGTCGTCCTTGAGACCCTTACCTGGCAGGGTCTCTCCAATTTTGAGACAGTTGAAGATTAATTTACTTGACATGGATGCTGCTCTAGAAGGAGAATATTTGAAACCATCAAAAGCACATCTGGAAGCGAGGTGGGCCTGGCGTTCGTTTGTTAAATCTGCACAGACCATCTATGAGGTTAGTGTCGTTCTCACTTTCCTCTCTGTTCAAGACTTTGAAATCCCACAATCATAAATTAGGTTATTTCTTTCTTGCTATCTACATTTAATACTCTTTTGAGAAATACACCCGCTGTCTTTCCAGATGGTTCAGGCGACAATTGTATTGGAGGACATGATTCAGACAAAGTATCTAAGAAAGGAGTGGTGGTATTGGTCATCCCTCTCTGCTGCTGCTAAAACCTCCACCTTGTCTTCCCTTGCCCTGCGTATTTACTCCTTAGACTCTGCAATTTTATATGAGAATATATTGCCCGACTTGGACTCAACTGAAATTGCGGTAGACAAGACAATACCGCCCACTTTGGATCCGACCGAGAAACCAAAGCCCAGCAGAAAGTCAAGCAGGAAAAGGAAGGAGCCCGAGGGTTGATGGAGCACACATTTATGTGTAGATTTTTTCAGACAAACCTGACCCCAGCATTGAGCTTATACATTAAGTAATTCAAGAGGTTACTTTGAGAAGGGAAGAGAAGCCCCGAGTAAGGCAGTTTATTGCATACATTTTGGCTTCTTGATGGGCAATTCATGCTGACCGCAATTATGTAGGCTAGGAAAAGTTGGCTGCCGCTTCTGATTGGTATATGTGTATATAAGCGCCAGCTCTGATTGGCATTTGTGTATATAGGTATAAGGCTGACATCTTTGGCTGTCGGGACTGAGGTAAAAAGGAGCCCGGCGGTTTATTAGCTTGGCGCACTAATGCTATCGAGAGATCAGTGGGTTAACCAAGGGATGTACACATTTGTTTTTTGGACCGGATTTTGCTGCAGCTTTTGTGCTTGCTCGGGATATTGGAATCAAATCGAGGAATTTTTCTTGCGGGGCGCAACTTCCAGATTTCGTTAGTGGGAAGATTACTGTAAAAAGGTGAACATGTCAAAAAGGAAAAAAAAAAGAGCATTTTGATAACGATGACGCTTAGTGATAGACAATTTTCATTCTTTATGTGGGTCTCTCTCTCTCTCTCTCTCTCTCTCTCTCTCTCTCTCTCTCTCTCTCTCTCTCTCTCTCTCTCTCTCTCTCTCTCTCTCTCTCTCTCTCTTATATGCTGTGGGTACGTTATTCCAGGGCGGTAAGAAGATACAGAAAGCTTCCTCATGTGAGGTATTTCTGCCATAAGCAGGTAAGTGTAGAAATAAATCGGAAAGTGTATTTGCATCCAATCTGATCTCATATCTCCCCTGACTCTTAAGTCTAACAGCCATTTTCTTTTGAATTCTGGCAAGTTACAAGTAACAACATTGTCTAATGTTAAGATAAGATCACGAATTTAGGGAAGATATAAGAGGGAAAACTGAGTCTTATTTTTCACACCAAGGTGAGAAGTACAAAACATCGGACGTAGTGGACAACGCACAGGTCCTGTAATCTTATTCATTAGACGGCCATTCGGACCGCAACACCGTGTTCAGTATCCCTACTACAACTTACTTGATATCATATGCGAAAGGAGGAAAATAGGTAAACTTTCTTATGACAAGACACACACGTGAACCAAGGAGAGATCGACCATTCCTAGTACCAATCTCAAGACCACACCCACCAGCCCATTGGTTCCTCCTCTTCTTCGTGATGTGGCTGCTCAGTTGCGGCAGCAAACACGCCCGAGAAGTAACTCTGGCCGTTGTTGCTCCCCTCATCCTCCGACTGGGCTACGCATCCAGGGTAATTTTCGCACAAGAAGTACGAGTCGCCACTGTCCACAAGCTGTGGACCTTCCTCATCACTCACTGCGCTTCCCCCGCTCCTCGAACTCAGCCTATCCTCCACCTTCGCACCGAATTGGACGTCCTGTACATCGGCCTCGTCCACCAGAGCTGGCTCGCAGAGGCCTGTCATCGGTGCTCCTCCGACTTCCTTGCCCTGAAGTTTTTCTGTCAAGGAACGGACCTGCCAATATAGAAAGGTAAATAATATGCACGGAGATGATAGATTAATCCTAGTCCCCTTTTGGAATCGTCAATTATATTATTGAAGGAGAATTGTTCGTAGTTATGAGAATCTAAATTAAGAAGGAAAAATCGTTAAACTTTATAAGGTAGGAAGGGTAGCAGATGCTGATGTGAGAGCACATATATGTACATGATCGATAATAGCTGTATAATAGAAAATGGAGGTCAGAGACATGGCCATCTACTCTTAAAATGTGAGGCTAAATGTCTGCCACTATCTTCATCTCAACTTTCGTTGACCAACGGACTGAAATCTTTAGTTAAATCAAGGGTTATGTTGGGCACATGCTTTCTGTGTATGTAAGCACCTCACCATAGAATACTTGAAAAAGTGCATTAGAACCCAAGTCAACTGTGAATAGTTTCATCTGGCCAAAATAAAAAAAAATCTATGAAAAGTCTCCACCCAAGTTCAATGAATAAAGCCTACATTTACTGGTAAGTCCACTTCATTTCATTTGTTCTTGTACATGACCAGGTTATGACCATAGAATAGACAAGGCATGATAAGGCATACCTCCAATTTGAGCTTCTGATTTTCCTTCAAAATGGAATCATAGTCTGAAAGAAGGGAATCATACGAAGATTTGAGGTAATCATAATCCCTTTCCAGTTGCTTCGTCTTCCACCGAGCCCGGCGATTCTGGAACCACACAGCCACCTGCCTCGGCTGCAACCCCAGCTTCTTAGCCAGCTGGGTCTTCCGCTCCGGTTCCAGTTTGTTCTCTTCCTCGAAGCTCTTCTCCAGCAGAAGCACCTTTAATTTTGCCCAAAAATATTTCATAAGTTCTCAGCCTATTTAGCATTAGGTGCCATCCTAAGGTTGTTCCCCTTTTCCTTAAAAAGACAATAATTTGGTCTTTGATATGATAGCTGAGAACAGATGGAAATCTAGGTGAAGATGGGCACTTTCCAAATGATGCATATTCTTTCTCCATAATATGGTCCCTTCGTATTTACTAACTAATTTGAGTTAAGATTGATTCCTATGTTTGGTCATCGAACCATGATGAAAGGTCAGTCATTGTTATCTTATCGGATCACAATTAGGAAAACTCAAGAAAGGAATATGATTCTCTATTTAGATCAGGACTGAAAGAGTGCAGTATCTGAATATGCCATAGGATGAGGGGAATACAAAGGGAATGGAACAACTAGATACGCATCCGATCAAAGCATATTGTGTTTGATCTTGAATTCCTGATCTGTCACATACCTGCTCAGGAGTTAGGCGACGTTTCTTTTCCGGCATCTGGTCATCGTAATATTCCTCGTCGAAAAGTTCGTCCGTCGAGCAGAAAAACCGACGTCTCTTTGGGGATTCCTCCATGCCCATCATGGATCTTGGTCCTGAAACACCACAAACAGTGAAGAGAAACGAAATTTCTACTCATCAGCACCCAAACCCCAATCTTCGAGCAACCGTTTGCAAATGAAGCTTTCCCTCAATTAATTCTCACTTGTAGAGTTCCCATATCTTGTAATTTGGAATAGATGCTTTGAAGGTCAACTAAAGAACACAATTTTCCCAAGCTCAGAGCTTTCAAGATCGAACCATCTCAAGCCAGGAGAGGCTAAAAGAGTTCCAAAATTCTTCAATTGAGCTAAAACAATCAAATTCAAAAACAAACCCGCATGAAAATTCATCATTTCGTCTCATACGACGCGAAAAACGCCTCCTTATTTATGCCAAACGACGAGATCAAGCATTAGGAAAAGCAACAAAACAAACAAAAATTCATCATAGTCAAGACCCACAAGAACAAACAGCAAAATCACGAGAGAGAGAGAGAGAGAGAGAGAGATCACCTTTGTCAAGGAACATGATGTTCCCCTGCAGCGCGGAGGAATCAAACAGAAAACGCCCCGCCTCCATAGCCTTCTCGGCGCCGAGTGGATCTCCTCCGGCGACCTCTACCCGCCGGCGGCCCGACCGGAACTCCGGCGAGGCACTGAAAGAACACTTAGTACGAACGTAGATATATGCAGAACGAGCTTATACTAATGTATGCACGGGGAGGTTGTGAATTAGAAGAGCATGAGCTTGTGGCGGAAGAAGCTGGTCGTCCACAGCAACCTCGCCGGCGTCTCCAACGGACATATGCAAAACCCCATCACGCGACTGCCCCCCGGGACGCTACCCAGCTCCTTCTCTCGGCGCCTCCCTCCCCTCTTCTCCTCTCGCTCCTTGTTCTTGGGTCGGAAGGTCAAGGCGGTAGATTCAGCGGGCCTGCATGGAAGCGGCCTCTCTGCTCAACGCTTCGCTTCTTGAAGAAGCGGCGAGATCCGAGGCGCCGGCGACCGGAGTTTCGGACGACGGCGAGAGGAAAAAAGGAATCTTTTTGTTGCGTTCGGGAGTGTTGTTGGGAGTCGGGCGAATGTAGCTAAAAGTTGAAACTTGGAAGGGGTGATGCGAGTGGGCTTTATAGCAAGGGGAAAAAATAAAAAGCGGGAAATCAAACTTTTAGTCTACGCGCAACATGTTCTCTTGAACTTTTAATTTATTCAATATAATCTCTTAATTTTATCTTAATGTGTAATATTATTACCGAGCTCTTAATTTATTCAATGTGACTCTTGATTTTTTGATACATGTCCAAATTAGTTTTCGAACTATATAAAAATATTTAATGTTATCCTTGAGCTTAAATTAATAAAAGGAATATTTTAGAGACTATTTGAAAATTTACCAAAAGTTCAGAGATCACATTGAATAAATTAAAAGTTCGGAGACGATATTGCATGTTAGGTTAAAGTTTGAGAATCACATTGAATAAATTAAAAATTCATGAATTACATTGTATAATGAGTCAAAGTTCGGAACTATTTGTATCGTTATTCTTAAAAAAAAAAAATAGTCACTCTCTCTCTTTTTATTGGGTCTCATCAATGGTGGAAAGCCCGGAATGTCCTTCTTCTTTTTACTTTCTTAATTCATTATTTTTTGTGAGGTGACGTGGAGTTACGTCGTTTTTAATGTTTATTTAATGACGACTTTCTCCATTTGGTGTTTAGTTAATATGTTTATTCAGTTTGGTGTCGTGCACTTGAAGCTGTACTTTCTACTTATAGTTTTACCACTTTTAATTTAACTATCTTTTTAGTTATTCAAGAGCCATCACATGCACGGAACACGCAACATTTTATTGATTAAAAGCTACATAGTAACTTATTCGAATAATGTTTGATTTTTTCGAAAAAGAAATTCAAACTTTCGAGATGTGTATATATCTACGTATGATCGCACGCTCTCGAATTTTTTATTTTCTTTTCTCACTTTCTTAACGAATTCCATACCCCTCAATGAAAGCAATTGTCACTTGGCCATCGGTGTATTAGGTGGCGAAATAGCGAGATACACCCATTGGCACACAAACTTATATGATTTGGCTAATGCAATTCATGTTTAAGAAGAGAAGTCAACTAAAATTACAACATTCAATATATCAAACCCGATCGTGTGGACAAGCAGAGTCTATTCCTACTCGATCCCTTCGCCACGCTTCCACAGGTTCGACCTTATGGCCCCGCTTCTTTCCTCGAATCAGTTTACCGGATCGAGTTCCCGTAATATCAATATGCAAAACTCAATCTATGTATCTTGAATAAATCAGTTTTTACATTTTATTTTTGTTATTTGAACTTCGGGACACGAATATAGAACTTGTTGGGAAAAGACAATCATTCAATATATGCACAGAGGAAAGACAGAAAGAAAGAAAGAAAGAAAGAAAGAAATTGACAAAAGATGCTTATGTTTGCCACATGAAACTCCACTTTGAAAAGGTCTAATTTTGTTGTTGGCGGTGGTGGTGGGTGCTATTAATGAAATTCAAATCCTCCTAGATAGGGCTGTCAATAAAGCCCGGCCCGACCTAGACCGGATCGACCTGACCCAAACCGGCCCAGAAATTTAGGGCTTTTTCTGGGCGGGTCTCCTCTGGGTTGGGTAAGAGCTTAAAATTTCATATATTATCCTTGTTTCTGGCCGAGTTGATTCGGATTGGGCTTTATTGACAGCCGACCCGTGACTTAAAAAAAACGTAGATTGTATCATCGACATCTCTTTCGTCACTTTCGTCTTCAAGCTGCCGCTCACCCCCTCTCTAGAGGTTTGCAATGAAGTCTTCGACGAAGATCCGGTGAATCCCGTAAATCTCTCGCTACTCTCGTTTTCTCTTCACGGAAAAAAGTTTGCAGTGAAGTCTTCGACAGAGATCCGATGAATCGGGTGATGTCTCTTTCTGGAAGTGGAAGTCGCGGCCGGAGGAAAGCACTAACGTGGCCACTTCCGAGGGTCGAGGATTTGCGCTTCCAGCAAGAAGATCCTTTACGAGTACTCCTCATTCGCTTTCATCTCTTCATGTACCTTGGGAAGCTTTGATGGAGCCTCGTGCTCTCGCACTTGCAAGACGATTTGCCTTCTAGGACGTCAACCACTCCTCGTCCAGGTAATTCCCAACTACCTATCCGATTGGTGCTTCTCTGGATTGTGCTTCGAGCTCCTCTTTTAGTTTGGATTAAAGCTGTAATGGATGCCGCCTTTGAGTACGAGCTTTGCTATGATATTTTTGGACCTTGTTGATCTTGCACTATCGCTTGACTCTGTCCGAATGATCTGTGGATTGGTCAGTTCGAGCGTGCGCTGCTGTTGCCTCTGGAGATTTGGACGGACTGACGAGTGCTAAATCATTTTTCTAATGAGATGATGGGGGGGTGGTTTGTTCAGTCAAAATTCCGTTGGTTCCGACACGATTTGATGGTTTTAGGCGTTCCTTGAATTAGAGCAACATATATTCTTTTGAATGCTTCGAATTTCTTCTTTTAGTTTGACCCGAATCGTTGCTTTGAGTTCCCGAGTGATTGAATTTGTCAATCTACACAACAGGCTGCCGAGCTTAGAGTCGGTCTTATGCTTTTCTCATAGCTTTTATACAACTAACTTGACAAAGATTATAAGCAACTTGCAATTTTTACTATGGCTATACGTTTACCCATAAAAAAAAAACCCGAAAACCCAGCCTGACCCGGATTTTTCGCTTTGGGTTCTATGCGTTTTGGGCTGGGCCAGGTCAGAGACAGCATGTGTCCCATGTGATTTGGGTTGGGTCGGGCATCATAGAAACCCGATCTGACCCGACTCATTGACATCCCTACCTCTAGAAGGTTGAGGTACACATTGCAACAATCCTCACATGGTAAGGGTCGTTAATCTGCTGACCAAGCAATAGTGCAAAATGGCATGGCTTTGTTTTTTTTTTTTTTCTCTTGGGGTCCAAAGCATGGTTTTATTTGAAAGTGTCCACAATAGTTAAAAGAAGGTAGAGAGAGTCAGGCTGCGAATGATAATCATTCTCTTTCTCTATTTCTGTTATAGAAATATATTTGGAATATGAATCCTTCTCGTAATGCAATTTCATTTCTTTTTTTGAAATAAATTTTTATTCAAGAAATAGATTTGGAACAGAAATGAGAAGTTAAAATTCTTTTCATCTCCCATCCTCCCTACTAGCCGGTTGCCCATCGCTGCCCACTTGCCGCCCGTCACCTCTTGCCATTTGTCATCGTCTCCCACCGCCGTGGGCCGTCGGCCACTGTCTCCCGCAGCTGGTCGCCCTCCTCCCACTGCAGCTCGTCTTCCACCGCTGGTCACCGTCTCCAGCCGCCCTCCTCCTAACGTCGCTCACCTCACAGCGTCGACTGCTGCCCACCTTCCACTAGCCGTTGTCTCTTGCCGTCAGCCACCCTCCTCCCATTGTTGCCCACCTCCTGCCATTCATCATCTCCCATCACCGGCCGCTCTGCACCATCCACTAGGCACTGTCTTCCATTGCCGGCTGCCCTCCTCCTGCTGCCGCCCACCACCGACCGCTGCTCACCGCCCACCGTCCATCGGTCACCGCTCTTGCCGCCGGTCGCCCTCCTCCCGTCATTGCTCGCCTCCTGCCACCGTCCATCGATCGCTGTCTCCCGTTGCTGGCCACCTTCCTCTCGCTGCTGCTCGCCTTCCATAGGCCACCACTCTTGCTGCCGGCCGCCCTCCTCCCTTTGCTGCCCGCCTCCCACCACCGTTCACCGGCCACCGTCTCCCGTTGTCAGCCGCCCTCCTCCCTCCGCTGCCCTCCTCCCATTGCTGGCCACCTCCAGCCGTCGTCCTCCGCACTGGCCGCGTCATTGTCCATTGCCATCTCCCCCCATCGTCTATCGCCCGTCGTTCACTGCCACCATCCGCCACCCTCCATTTGCCCATGGTCTACTCGCTGGCCACTCGAAAGGTTGAAATTTTGTGCCGTTATCAAACAAATTTTTGTTTCGTGAATATAAATTTTGTATCGTTATCAAACGTAATTTTTTGCTCAGAAATTCATCTATAAACAGAAATAGAAAAATCAATTTCTGGCCATAAATTAATTTATGAAACAGAATGGTTGTTATTCGCAGCCTTAACCACTCATTCTATTTTACATGATGCAATATCCCAACAACAAAGCCACTTGAGCAATTGAAGCTGTGGAATCAACTACCAAGAAGCAATGCTTCCAAAATAGATTTGAGGCTTTGCTTTGGTACTTACTTTGGTAACCGTTGTCTTCCCCCTTTAAGGTCACACTTGGGCATGATTTTGCCTAGGAAGAGCTGTTCGATAGTCGACGGCGGGCAAGATCACAAGAATATCCCAACAGTGGATGCGATTCGTCGAATTTTGTGGGTCTCACACAAGGTCCATTTGACCTCTTATGATCTAGTTGCAACCAATAATTTTCACGTGAGCAGAGGAGTATCAAGGAGTGAGCATAGTTTGGGTTAGGCCGGTCCAATACTTAACCTTGGGACCAACTCGTACAGTATTGATCCCTAATTTTTAGGACTAAGGACCGACCCTATTAAGCTTGAGATCGAGGACTAGACTGACCCTATGGGTCTGGTCTGGTTCCAGGGTCAACCCGAGACCAATTGATTTTTTTTTTATGTTTCATTTTTTTTATTTGTTAAAAGGACAAACATTCCACTTTGAAAATACGTATCTATCAACAATGCAATATTGAGTAACCAAACTATGGACCCAGGTACAAATCAAATAAAAATCTAAGATAACGCAACAACAAAAATCTCCGCTTAGTAGTACACGAACACGTGAACTAAAATTAAAAAATAAAATGATCAAAATACATAACATAAATCATGGATTATACAATTTCATATCTTACTCACTCTCAAAAGATTGCTTCAATTTCTAAATACTTGAAAATAAAACAAACGACTTTGTATCTTGTTCGTGAGACGCCAAGAAGGGCCTTCGTGAGGCGACCTGTGTTTGCCCTTCGTGAGGCATTGAGACGGGCCAAGAGAGGCAAGCTAGTTCGTGAGGCTAGCGAGGAGAGGCAGATCTAGTGAACAGCCACAAAGAAGCGAGGGAAGAAGAGATGCGACGTTTAATAGTCAATAGGGTTTCTATTTTCAACGCCGGAAGAAAAGGAAAGAGGGGCGTTAAGTTCTTTAGAAAACAAATATATGTATAGGGTTGGACCAACCCTACACTTTCAAGATCGAGGATCAATTCACATAGTACAGAGTCCAAAGGTTCTAGGACCAAGGGCCTACCCAGTCCTTTTGGGAATTGGACTAGGTGAGCTGATCTAGGGTCAACCTTTGATCGTCGCTCACCCTGGGGAGTGTCTCGTGGGAGGGGGGGGGGAGGCGACTAAAAAGAGAAAACTGAACCCAGATTAGCACGTAATTAATTTTCTAATTTTCATAAAATAAATTAGAGACTAAGAAATTTGGTTTTGAGACATTGGATTTTTCTTTCCCGGTTTTGAGACATTGGAGGAGACTTGAATTAAATGACTAACATTAAAAAAAAGAGGCTATCCAAAATAATATTTAATTTATTGGATAATGTAAATTGGCCAATGCTTTCAAGTCTGCCGATGTTTTTTCATTCACGGGCCGTGCATCAATCGATCTGGAGGGAAACTTTCGAAGAGAGCGAAATCATCTGTTTTCATGATTCCGTAGGTAATGAACTTTTACCAATTACAGATTACATTTATAAAAGTTAGTAAATTGCGAATTTCTATGGACCATCCTATTTATAAATCATAGTGTTGGCGATACAGCCACTCACGCACGCACCGAAACACATTTTTTATTAGCAGCACATTTTACTTATCATGCCACGTGAATCTTCGATAAATTCGTCAAGATTCGCGTCCGTATTTCATGAAGACGCGCCCGGCTCATGGGCGTGCCTTGCGCTCATTCATTCACGTCCGAATTTCTGAAGACACGACTGAGCCTTACGTTGATTTCATAGACGAATCTCTCTTGTATGAAAACTGAATAATTGTTTTTTTAATGTCGAACTTATACAAATTGCGAGAGATTATCATAACAACAAGCTTTTAAGCCAAGAAGTCAAACGTTTGCAAAACCTACTAATCGGTTTTTTTCTTCTTTTAAATGTGAAATCAACATGTCCGAAAACTATCGATTTATCCCAAAAATCCCAAACGAGATATCGTCTTATCCATAGCGAGAGGATTCCTCCGTTTCTCTCTCTCTCTCTCTCCCTCGAGGCATCTTGGCTTTGGAATATCTTCTTCCTCCCCAGAACCGTCCCAGAAGCGCCTTATCTTCATCGGCTTCTTCTACTCATCTCCTGTAGCAATTCCGTCTCTCCCGTTTCCTTCTGCAACACACCCATTTTTCCATGTCTTGGTAGCACCTCGAAAGCTCCTTCCTTTTTGCCCCGTCTCCCATGGCAGCCATCGTGTCCTGCCACTGCTACCACTCTTGCTCCTCCCTCATCGCCTCGAGGCGGGTCGGCTCAAGAATACCCACGAACTGTTTCGGCCGTTTGAGTGCGCGGAGCGGCAATGTCGCGCCGGTCAGGCAGTTTGTTGTGCCCCGGTGTTCTTCAAGTCCGAGCGAGCGTGGCCACTGGCAACCTCATCAGAGCAGAGAGGTGGGTTCGATGAAAGATTGTATCTTTTGGAAGTTTTGAATTTCAAACAGTAGTCTTTGTTGGGACGGACGTTCGACGTTTACCACCAGGTAAGTGCGGCATTTTGACCTTCAATCTGTTCGCTGGCACCGGTTGGGTTGTGGTACAATGTCGGTACTTACATTGGGTCGTGTTCATGTTATTGGGAGAAGCACTGGTCGGAAGGGAATAATTGCTGGCTATAATCTAGTTGCTTCAGAGGAAGGTCTCATATTCGTTTAATTTCTGTAACTCCCTTTGAGAATCTAATGTCTTGTGTTGGCGTCACTAAAGAAAAGTTTTGAATTTTTGGAGCAGCAAGGGAGATCATTTTCCTTGAGAGAATGTGCGATATCTATTGCTTTGGCGGTTGGATTGGTGACGGGAGTGCCTTCGTTGGATATGTCTACGGGCGATGCTTATGCAGCTAGTCCTGCTTTGCCTGATCTTTCTGTCCTAATATCTGGCCCACCGATTAAAGACCCCGAGGCGTTGCTGAGATATGCTCTTCCCGTTAATAATAAGGCCATAAGGGAAGTTCAGAAGCCGCTCGAGGACATCACTGATAGTCTCAAGGTTGCGGGACTCAAGGCACTCGACTCCGTGGAGAGAGTAAGAAACCAAAGCAAGACTTCATTTTGATTTTACTTGGCAGTTTGCAAAGATTCTTTTGTGTTGTTCCGTTCTTAGTAGTAGGAGACCTTGAAACGAAGATAATGGATTCCATATCTTGCTATGAAAAATATAGAATCTGAGGCAAGCATCTCGAGCGCTCAAGCAAGGTAGAAATTTGATTGTTTCTGGCTTGGCTGAGTCAAAGATGGACAACGGAGTGGAGTTGCTTGACAAGCTGGAAGCTGGAATGGATGAGCTCCAACAAATTGTTGAGGATAGAAATAGAGATGCTGTAGCAGGAAAACAGAGGGAACTGCTTAGCTATGTTGGAGGGTGAGTTTAAACAATACACCATCCTTCACGCCATCTCGTTTTTTTCTTTTTGGGCAAAATTGAGTATTAGTTGATGAGATGCTGCAGAAGATCGATCTACTTCAGTAGTCCGCCCTAGAAGAAGAAATTTTAGACTTTGCGCAGCTTGTGTGCACAGTTAGTTCACCAGATAAATATTTCAATCTTGCTAATCTGAAAGAATGATGAACCTGCTAATGATTTTTAATGGCGGCGTACTTCATGCATAGTTGTTGAGTCTCTGCTTTTTCTTCTATTCTATTTTTGAATAGGCACTCATGGGCCTTAGTATATCTAGTATTTACCCAATAAAGCAAAAGAATGTCAATATTGCTATGTTAGCTTGAAAGGTGGAAGGATAATGTAAAATTAATCCACTCAAGAGGTAAATCCTTCTCATAGATACCCTTGTCATTGACTGCAGCTGAGATCTTCCTGGGGCATTGGGTTTCTGCAGTGTTGAAGAGGATATGGTGGATGGCTTCCCTTATGAAGTTCCTGAAGAATACAAGAATATGCCTCTCTTGAAAGGTAGGGCTGCTGTGGATATGAAGGTCAAGGTCAAGGACAATCCCAACCTGGAGGAGTGTGTGTTTCGAATAGTCTTAGATGGTTACAATGCACCTGTGACTGCTGGGAATTTCGTGGATTTGGTAGAAAGGCACTTCTACGACGGCATGGAAATCCAGAGAGGTAAACTATAGCCTTCCAATCTTCTATCTAATCTTTCATCAAACGGGGGTAAAACAAAGCCTTTTGGAACTCCTGTTGAACACACTGGTTTCTTATTCAACTTAGATGGATATGGTCACAAGAAAAAATTTATTATTCTCAATGTTGCTTAAATCCCAATTAACTTCATGCTTCAAATATTGGACAACACAATATGTTCAGGAGAATTGCGCTACCCTTGAGTCTAGCTTAAGATCTAGCAGCAGCAAATATGTTAGTGAGGACAATTAACAATCTGTAGCTAGGAGAACCATCAATTTCCCTTGGATTATCTGTTCTTATAGAGGCTGATGGAAGGCTTTTCTTGTCCTCCAGCCGATGGATTTGTTGTTCAAACAGGTGATCCCGAGGGTCCTGCTGAGGGTTTTATTGATCCTAGCACAGAGAAACCCCGGACGATACCTTTGGAGATCATGGTGGATGGGGAGAAAGCGCCAGTATATGGAGCAACTCTTGAAGTGAGTCTTTCTCTCTGCAAAATTCATAGCAAAAGGAATGAGAGGAGGGGCTTGGATTTTTTTCCCCGTGTGAATCTTATTTATTAATCGGCAGTAGAAATATTGATTCACTTGAGAATAAAGGAATGTAAAACTTGTTGTAGTGAGCAAAAGAATGACCTCACATTCCTTTTGCATGATGAAACCTCTGTTGCAGTACAGTGTAATGTAAGCAGTGAGTGGTTGTCCCGCTGCATATTACTCAGTGAACTGTCGCTCAATTTGAAGTAATTGATGAGATGAAGTTTGTCTAGTTGTACAACTGTTGTAACTCGATGCTTTTCATCTTACAGGAGCTTGGCCTCTACAAGGCTCAAACAAAGCTTCCTTTTAATGCATTTGGGACAATGGCCATGGCCAGAGATGTAAGATTTACTAGCTCTACATGGCTTCACCCTACCTTTATGTTATACGCTCATTCTAATAAGTCCGATGGATTTCAGAAAATTTATTCTGTGTTTTCGCACTTGACAGGAGTTTGAGAACAATTCCGCATCAAGTCAGATATTTTGGCTGCTAAAGGAAAGTGAGCTGACCCCTAGTAACGCGAATATATTGGATGGGCGGTATGCAGTTTTTGGTTATGTGACAGAAAATCAGGATTTCTTAGCAGATCTTAAGGTTGGTGATGTCATAGAATCTGTGCAAGTTGTTTCGGGCCTGGATAATCTGGCAAATCCCAGCTACAAGTTTGCTGGCTAAGATTCTTCCTTTTCTCTTCTTTTACCCATATCGTCCGTTCGGACACTTCACATGTGAGCTTGTATGACTCCAACATGTAGTTGTTTAAGGCTAATGTTCTTTGTCTGATTCTTGTCATTTATGAGAGATAATGTGTTGTCCACATTGAGAATGTATTCTTTTTTGGGATTGCATCAATACCAAATTCAGATCTAGTAGTGAAAGATGACATGGGTCACGATCTTAGTGGAAGACGGAATGTAGAAATTGCTGGATGAAATTGGCAAGCTTTCTTCTTCTCACTGCTGTATAGGATTGGCTCATAGAACTCCGTTTGCAGCACGGTTGCAATGAAATTCCTCGTGTTCTGACATACTCCCGACAGACTTATTCTTCTTTAGAAGTCTCACAATATTCTTCTTTTGAAACCTTGTGAGATTGTCGAGATTGACTTGATCTAATAAAATAAGTCGTGACATGTTCAGCTTTTCATTCCCCATCTCTTTTCGGTATTTCCATGGTCGACCTTTCCATGGTCGGGCTTCTTTCTCTGTACTAAACCTGACTCAAAGAGTCTCGGACCTTTGGTTGTGGACATGATATGATGTTCAACCGCAAGTTGCGTCGCATCTCGAACCCATGAGCCACAAGTTGAAGTTGGCATATCCTAGTAAATATCAGAATACATGACACCCAAAGGTTGTTGGCTCAATAAATGTTTTCTTTATTGCCCATAACAATATTTACTGTCAGTTTCCTCCTCCAATGGAAAGTGACAGTGAGGAAGAGCAGATCAAGCTTTACAGGATCCATCACAAAGAAAAACATAGGACTCTTGACTTAAACAAAATTAACCAAAGAAGAAAAAGAAAGAGAAACATAAGAACTTGATATCTAAGCCTCCAACCAAATGCCCTCAGCCCATGCACTCCACCGTCTTTAATTGTATTACATACAGATCAAATTCCAGATGTTCTTCTCAGATCCTCCACTGTCCCTTAACTTGACATGGCTGCACCCACCATTCAAGGACCTCGGTATCTGCGGAAACAGAAGCAACCCTGCGGCTGATCGAGAGGGATCATACCTCCTCCTTTCGAGGTGTCGATAGCCTCCAACATGGCAACCACCTCATCCATTTTGGGTCTCTTGTCAGGATTCGCATCCCAGCAGCGTTTCATGACATTTGCAAGTGAGCTCGGACAACATCGGGGGATCTCCGGCCTCAAATTCTGTTGATCCATGAAAAAGCTTAAGAGTTCTCATCTTGGGATCTAATGCTACATTTGTCCAAATCAGCAGAAGAAAATAGAGTAGATCAAATTTCTTACAAGAGTTGGTGTCTTAAGAAAGAGCAGGCGAAATATTTTAATGGGTCCAGAAGTTAGGGGTTTCTGTCCAAATTTTCCAATCTTAAGACCATGGCTATTCAATCCCTCTTCTTATTCGTAATAGCAGTGTCAATTTCTCTGTATCACTAAGTGCAAGCTTATAGCAAGCACAAAAGGCAGGTATCTGTACCTGTCTAATCTATCAAGTAAAATTGCATAGCACTGACCTGACGGACAACAGCTGATGTCACTTCAGAGAAGCTGAGATCAGGGTATGGCATATCACAACAGTATATTTCCCACAAGCAAATACCAAAGCTATATACATCACACTTTCGGTTATAAGGGTTACCATTGAGGACCTACGAAGTAAAAGTCACAAATTATGGATTAGGCATGAATGCTTTATAAGAGTTGGACAAAGCAAACAAGACACAAACTGCTAGCTATGGCTAACATTAGTTGACTAATAATTAGACGCTTAATGCACATCTGTCAACTATAGTAGCACTAGGGTTGTAGCGGTAGTTCGTATCCCAAGTTTAGTTCTTTCTTTTTCGCTCCCACCAGAAAAGTAGACGACAAATATTTGCCACAATAGTGTGCTGGCTTGAAAATCTAACCAGAAGATCCAGGATTATGGAAACTTGACCAGAAAAAGTGCAACCAGAGAAACAGAAGAAAAGAAGGAAGAAACCGCTGAGGATTCTGATGTGGTTAGCTACGATTCCATTTGTACAAGTGAACCACCATCCCAAGAACAGGTCAAATCAAGGTATGGAGACAAGAGTCTTCAGGTCTGTAGAAACTAATGCATATACTACCAATTAAAAGTTCCTTCCAAAGCATTCAAACACAAGTTATCATTCTGAGAAAGAGAGATACCTCTGGAGCCATGTAACCAAGAGTTCCCGTCTCACCAGTCATGTCATGAGGATTGGAAGCCTCAACCCGAGCAACTCCAAAATCCGCTATTTTAACAGTGCGCGTCTTGTCCAAGAGCATGTTTTCAGTCTTAACGTCTCTGTGCACAATTTTCTTGGAGTGCAGATAGCTCAACCTATAAAAGCAATTGAATGAAGCCAAAAGAGTTTAATAATATACAAAACTTCATACAAATTGGATTCACTTAAAAAGTTGAACTTCAAAGATCTGATCCAAAAGATAAAAGAGCACAAGATCTCAACCCTCGTGCAAGATCAAGAGCCAGTTGGATGACTACTTTGAAAGCCAGTTTCCTCCTTTGGTTCTTGATGAGATAAGATTTTAGAGCACCGCCAGGGCAATACTCCACAACCACACAACAAATGTTACTTGGCATGCCAATATGACCATTCTCAGTTTGTATATGCAAATCTGATGTGCCCATGGTCGCCCCTATGAACTGCCAAAGGGAAATGAATGAGAAAAAACAACGTTGAGTACATGTTTTGTTGGACATCTTTCAAAGCGTTCAAATATTGACATATTTCCTTTATTATGTAGGTCTCAGCAACTAGTCATCAACATATGCTGTCCACCACATAAACTTAAGCAAGATTTGACGAATCTCATTTTGGAAGAGCGAAATTCTTCAAGAGGTGAAATCAAGAAGAGGGATGTAAAACTTAAGCAAGATTTGATGAATCTCATTTTGGAAGAGCAAAATTCTTCGAGAGTTAAAATAATGAAGAGGAGGGATGTCGTAACATGATCACAGTTCATGTGGATTGCATCCCTAATAGCACTCAAGTATGGTTGACTGACTGGGTCTCAACTCAGCTCATGTGGGATGTTCTCACAACATAACCATGAGCACCCAACATAACATATCAGCTATACCAAAGTGATGAATGCTAAATAGGAGCTTGAAGACCTATATTGCCACCATGTATGCTACCACCGTCATCAAGACCCCAAATTGCGGCAAACAATGTGAGTTTATTATGGTTTTGCACAATTATCCTGTGAGAGATATAAATCTAAACCTAACACTAGCTTGTCACAACCCATCTTGAAAGCACATGGACTGTATTTCAAAAGAGATATTAACATGTAGTATTCAGGGGCAGGTCACTGCTAACCAGTATCTGCGTTAGACTTCTGAGCAAAGAAAAAAAAAACCGGGGCACACATCCATCAGTAATTCATGAAGGATTCAATTATCGAGAAGAGTCACAGCATGTTTTATCTTTACAATTTGTACTCCACTATCATTAGATTTGTGGTTCCTCTCAACCCAGAAATAAAGGAAAAGAACAGATCCAAAGCACCGCCTCGTGTACAAAAATAGTGACAGTTGTCCTAGAGCCGGTTATCCGGGGAAGGGGATAGAAAGAATGACCCAAATACTACCTTAGTCACATTTGGATGCTCCAGCTTGTGCCAAACAGCAACTTCTTGTGTAAATGCCGCTCTAAGGGAAGCTATTTCAGCCTCTGATCTGTGTCCCTCTTCCCCCACGTCAAGAAGTTTGACTAGGCATAAAGAAAAAGAGTAAAGGTCACTCACGTATTGCGAAGTCAGCATAATTGCAGAGCAAGTTATTTAATTGGACACGCATCATCTGAATTATAGGTGCAGTGCAGAAAGAAGCTCAGTATCCAGAGTTAAGCAACAACATTGATATTATGGTTCTCGTTTATAGTGGCTTTGGAATAATCCCAGATCTTGATACAACTTATAAGCTAGTCTATAGTTTCTGAGTGACGATTAATTGATAAGCAGATATCATTAGCCGTGCAAAAAAATCTAAATTTTATAGAAAACCCATACTCCTATTATGTATTCAAGCTGGAGATTAAGTGTAATCGCTTGCATCAGTTTCACCGATGTGAAAGGAGCGATGGTGTTGTGAGGTTTGATAAGGGCAGTCAAATTTGCATTTGGGAGCAAAACGCGGTAACAATTTCAGTTATGTCACCGTAACTTTTTAGATCGTTTTTTCTATCCAAGGAGTGAAGCGATAAGACATCAGTGACAATCTAAACACGTTAATGTGGGGGAAAAGAAGTGGAAAAATAACGCAATTAACGCACCCAACTGCCTAACTCAAGAAATCACGTGAGTCACGGATAATAAAGTTAACCGATACAAACCACTCATATAATTTTGCAACAAAATGCGGGAGAAAAAGTAAAGATCTTTTCCCTGCGATTTTTCTCAATGAACTGCAGAAAAATGAAGCTTGGAGCTGCTAGATTAAGCACATGAAAGTCTGGAAACCTAAAGGATGATTGAAATCTCTCAGTCACAGCACAGTCCAAGGTCTCAAAAACCATCTCATCTCATCACTCCTAAGAGAATGTTCACTTCTTGAAGTTTAAAATAATGAGCTAAAACTTGCGCTCTGAGCACTAATCAGAGAGTCAACAAAAATGAACAACCCCATATCATCTTAGCTAGGAGAAAAATCTTAAATCTCCATAATGGGAAGTAAACAGTAATGGGTGTTCTGTTTTCAAAGAAAGGAACCATTTTTCCGAAAGAGAAGCTCAAAACCAGCCAAAGAGCCCCATATACAAAGAAATGAAGGAAGGAATGTTTTGTATACCAGCGACGTCTTGGCCTTCGTAAATGCCACGATGAACAGTGCCGAAAGTGCCGCGAGCGATGACGCTCTTGATTACGAGCTTGGACGGGTCAATCTCCCACTCCTGTCTGGTCGCGGCGCGACTACCGCCGCTGCCGTTCGCGGGCCTCGTCGCCAACGCATAGTTTTCTTGCTTGCCGTCGCTGTTGGCGCTGTTGGTATCGGCGTTCTTGTTCTTCTCCATTGTCCATGCTCTGCTCAGATGCCTCTGGAGTTGCTCGTCCAGGCTCTTCAGATCTATCTGATCTGCTCTCACGTACCCTCCTCCGCTCTCTCCCTTCTCCTTCATCTTCGCCCCTCCGCAACCCTTCTCTCTCCCTCTCTGGTAATGTCGAAGAGGAGAGACAGAGCAGAGTTTTAATGCAGGCGGGTGCGTGGGGAGTGTGACACTTGCGCGTGCCTCTCTCGCTGTGTTGGTGTGTGTGCAAGTGTTTTGCGTACTGCTGATACTGCAACAAATTGTTGATGATGATGATGACGGTTATTACTATAATTATGAGGATGAAGATTGGGTTTTGCAAGTACTCCCTCTCTTTTACTCCTGCTGCTGCAGCTACATCTGCAACACAGGCGCGCGCGCACACACTCTTTCTCTTATTATCTCTCTCCATCTTCTCCATCTCTATCGTCCATATGGGCACATGGATTTTGCCTGAACACGACGTGTGTTTCTGACCCACCTCTCTCTCTCTCTCTCTCTCTCTCTCTCTCGTGCTTCTTGTTAGCTTGCGAGAGGATCACGGCCAATGTACCTTTTCATATTTTTTCTCGAACTGTTCATATGTTTTGTTCTGTAGGAGAAGCCAATCCCTTTCAAACATGGGGGCCCCTCCTTTCCTGCCATGGATGGCACCGGCAACCGTTGAAAGCAGGGGGGGGGGGGTTGCGAAAGGCCGTCGGATTTATTACCCTTTTTCATAAAGCGAAAATGTTAAACAAAAGTTAATATAGAAAGTTTCGCATATTTGCTAAATGTATGATTCGAGCTATATTAGTCTTAAGCATGACCTCAAGAGATTTCATCTCGGTGATCGTCCGGATCTTGAGATCACCGGAATGTAAAACAGTTAGATAGTATTCACTCTCTTGAAAAAAGATAAATATATAAGGAGAATTGGAGATGCGAGTCATATGGGCACCAACACATTAAAAGAAAGAACACATCCATGAAATCCGTTCCATAAAATGACGACAGGTCATAAAATCACCGTAGCTAGCAAGTTACCGACCAAGGTTGTCCCACCCTCGGAAGTAAGTGCCGTGTCGGTCGACAATCACTACCGCTGATATTGAATATATTTACTTCATTTACCAAGATCGGTACACCAAATCAGTACACTAAATGATGTGGCTTACTGCGAATGGATACGTAATCTAGATTTAGTAGACATATCATACATCTTTAAATTGTTGGAGATAGGTTTAGTGGCTTCACGCAATGCTCGGTGACAATTTTTCAAGTGATATTCTGTACTAGTTACTGTTTTTTTTCTCGGAAAATAGTTACCAGCATGTTGAAACTCTCACTAGACAAGCGAGAGAGCTACTACTTTTTCTTTATAAGCAAACCCTTTTTTTCTCATTTTGAAAAGATACTTATGGGGTCAAAAAAGATTTTTAGATTGAAAAATTACGGCCTAATTCCAAAAACAAATACAAACTTTAGGTCGAGGGAAAATTCTGACCCAAACTCTTTTTTGTCTCGTAAAACAGCACCAACTTTCACTTAAATCTCAAATCTAGCCCCCTTTGACGTAGAACCATTGATTATCTAACTTGACTAGTCCACCTTAACAATAAATCAATGTGACTAGCTAATTGGATTTAAAGCACTATACATTGTTTTATTCTCTGAGACACAACTTGAAGAATAATGGTGAAACTGTTCGTCGCCTTTATTTCTCTGATAAGTCAAAAATATCTCCAGATTGAATCTCTCCGGAGAAACTATACACCATCGATCGTGCCATGGACGAGATCCACCAAACTCATCACCATAACTTTTTTTCTCAAATAAGGATGACTTCAGATAAAAAGTCAATGGGGGGATAGATTTGGGATCAGTGTGAAAATTGGTGATTTTTTATGAGATAAAAAAAATTGGGGTTAGAATTGTCACTTGACCTAAAATTGATGTTTTTTTATGAGATAAAAAAAAATTCGAATCAAAATTGACTGGACCTAAAGTTTGTACTTTTTTTTTTTAAATTAACCAAAAAATTACTGTGGTGTAAACAATTACATACCTTCCTAACATGAAAAGTAACATTCACCATGACTACTGGATATATGGAAAGTGAAGTATCAGAAGTGAGTGGAGTCTTCACGCCTCACAGTAAATTTCATTGGAAACAGATCCGACGCATGTAATTCCTGAGAGATGGTCTCATCACGTCACCGATCCAGGCTCCATGTGATTATTCATATCAAGCAAGACATGCTACTATTTTGGTGGGTCTATTCTGGCCCTTCTCTTTCTCTCTCTCTCTCTCTCTCTCTCTCTCTCTCTCTCACAGTGATCACAAAATCTTGGAAAAGCTATGTGGGGTTTTGGATCTTGTCCAGTAATGTCTTCGAGAGCAAATGAGGGGATGAGCACAAAATGTGAACTGCACTATCTTCGGCAGTTTGTGCAGCTCGGTATGAGAAACCCCCGTTATATTGGACTCATTTCTTTCGAGACTTTCAACAGTGCCGTTATGAAGTATCGTGCAACTCAATATGAAATGGCATCATATAAGAAATATATTTTGTCTCACGACTTGACGTGGTAATCAAGTTTGAAGCGTTCGTAAAATCACAAAGAATTGCACGATACGGTTTTCTACTACAGCAAATCTCGCTATGCCGACTTTGGTTTTGGTGGGACTGAAAGCAAAAGGAGAATATCATGAGTTTGGAAACCCTAAATTTAGCAAGTGAGCTCAACTGGGGAAGAGCCAACTCCTGGACACGAACTTTTGTTTATGCGATGGCTAATGATTTTCCAACCATTTTTCAATGCATGAAACCCGACCGAATCATGCTTGCCACAACTCATGGCCGGGCCATCATCAGAAGCTTCAACCTCATAATTCAATTTCAAAAAGAGAAATTGGAGTGAATAATAGAACCGGGGGCATTCTATAGGACATAGTATTCTACTAATATAAGTTCTGCGTGCATGATATGTTTTCCTGGTGATATTGCTCTAGTTTGTCTTCAATCTTATGGTGTATACATTCACAGTCCAAACGAAAATACGAGCCAACCTTAGAGAACCAGTCCAATTTGCAAAAGCCGACAAGCCAGTTCACATGTAACTGGCGTTGCTTCCAAAAACAATCAAAACGAGTGTACATGTAATAGTTATTTCGCCAACCCTAGAGACAATAGAAAATCCGGGTTTTTATTTTAGTATGAATTCTTGCGAGCCAAACTCGTGAAAAGCAGTTTCATGGCATCCAAATCAGCCGCACTGCCATCCATCCGTTGCTCTAGTTTTTGTGTGTGTTGAGGGATCAAATGATACCAAAAAGGGCTCATCTCATCTTCTGGATTCGACCCCACAATAGACAGATGATTTTGTTTCTTTTCAATGAGGCGATGGCAAGGAGTCTCAAATGCTTGGCTTTGCTAATTTGGGGATGTTCCTTGATTCGATTGCATTGGTAATTGCACAAGTACAATACGAAAGGAAGGTGCAAGAACTCTAGCAACAAGAAAAGAGAAAAATAGATGGTATCATCTGGGGAAGGTTGGAGCTGGGAAAATCAAACAAACAATAGGGATAAATCCACCTTTCAATTCGGGCAATGAATGTGAAAGCTTTATTCCCTCTCTATCTTAATCGGTAGTGCTTGATTTAATTTATGATCCGCACTAAATTTGAGGGCAAGAAAGGTGAAGAGCCAAATGCAATGACCAAAATGGAGCAAATTGGATGGTGTCAAGAGCACCCTTTTGCTCAAAATTTAAGAAACAACCAGAACAGATGCTCCAACAAATGGTGTTCTTTCCTTAGAAGATTGGGGGTGCTATCTTCATCAATATGCAATATGTAGATTGGCCTTAATCCACACAAGACACAGATGACCAACTAGGGTTGCTGCTCAAAACCGGTGCCGATGCATGTGAAGTAAAAGCCTGCACTTTTTGACTTGAAATGAGGCATCAAAAGAAGAGGGGGTCACGGGACAGTGAATCTCTCCTAGGCCTAGTGTTCTAGTGTGTGGTCGTATAGCCATGGCATTACATGGAAAGAGACCCCACGAGCTATCCATGTGAACTGATCCGATTAAGCTGGGAGGACTAAAGATACGTGCAAGACCGGAGAAAAGAAGACGGCATTGTGAAACAAAGCTCACGAGAAGGTAGATCATTCCAGTTCGAAATTGTTGCAACTTGCTTGCATGAAGCCGGAACCACTAGTAATTGCCGGCCGACCATGCGGCAGTGATCTCGTCCGTGAGCCTTGTATTGTACACTGCCACCCATCGCATCATGGGAGCTGGCCGTACCTCTGGTCTACAATTCTTGCAAAATAATAGTTCCTCCGCATGATAATCATGATATGAGATTGCAAACTCACACCAACAAAAATTTGAATCCCCACCTCATTAGCAATATAATGACTGGAGAGCTAACAGTTATCAAGAAGAAGTGGAGGAGGATTAATTCAATGGGCCTCCCGTAAACAAAACTCCGTATGTATGAATCTTCGGAAGGGGCTGGTCTTGGCTTAGGTCCAATCGAACTGGGCTAGAAATTTAAAGCAAAAAGCCCTTCTCCAGCCCATCCAAAACAATCTATAGGCCCATTTGTTTTGGGCAGGCCCATGGGCCAGTCTGGCATCAAACATATCCTAAAAAAACAAATAGACCTTGGGATAACTTACAAGTGCCTCGTATATTGTATAGACCCATTTGGTAGGGAGGGAGACCGGCGGTAGCGATCCCTCTAATCTTACAAATTGCTTTTTTGGACGAATAACCGATATTTTATAAGCCCGCATTCTACTTCTTGGGATAAATTGAAGTCGTGAGCTGGGCAGCTATATGGTCCACGTAATACTGGGCTCACCCAAATGCATTAAGAAAAGGGCTAATGTAGGCAAATGCACTTTTTTTTTTATTTGGGAAATGACACAAATGGTCAATGATTGACCCAAATGTATAATATCGTCCTTGAACTCTTAATTTGTTCAATGCGATCCTTCTATATGCTCAAACGTCAAATTAGACGTTATTTGATGACATGGATTATTATATGCCGAGTTAGAATTTTAATAATGATGAACCAAGATGTCCATCTTTTATCATCTACTTTCAAAAAGGGAAAAAATATCAGAGTGTTAACATGTCCATAATTATTTGATAACGTGAATTATTATATCTTGACTTGAGATTAATATCTCATCTAGATAATCCACATGTAACTCTTTTTTTTACTGTGCACCGTTTAAACTTGATGAATTAGAAGCAACATCGGTAGATTCTGTTAACTTGAATTAATGGAAGGAGGATTTTGAACATTTTCTTATATATAGCCCTATTTGGTTCAGCTTTCTGGATGGGTTTTCAACCTCCAAAGCCCCTTGGGATAATGTTAGGGCGTTTGGCAAGCTTTTTTTTAAGGGTTTTCAAGTGAAAGCTAGCATTAGGAAGGTTGAAAGCTCAAAGCTGATAAGGATTAACTTTAAGCTTTCAGCATTTGAGCAAATGCTACTAGTTTTTTTCTTCCAAAAATGTCATCACTAATTCTTTAATTTTCGATTTTGCCTCTCATTGTTACTATTCATCTTCTTTGTGAGAGGACGGCCGGTTAAAATCGACAAGGCCAGATCGAGACGGCGAGAGGCTGGTAGGGGGCCGACTAGGTCGCATGACCCTCGCGATGGCGACTAGGCTGCCGCCATCTAGCGTCGCGCAACCCTAGCCAGGGGTCATACGACCTTAGGCGATGCTCACCAGTGCCGGATTTGGCTCGTCAGTGGCTGTAGCCCTTTCCCGGCTTCAGCGAAGGGTTTGCTTTTTTAAAATAAAAAAAAAAACTCAAAAGCCCCTTGCAAAAAAAAATGTACCAAACACTACATGTAGTTTTTACAAAGGATTTTTTGCCAAATGTAATTTGCATTTCCCCAATGTGCTTCAAGTTAAAGGTATTTGCATTTCTCTAAGGCTCACTTGCAAAATCGAATCAAACGCACCCATATTCTAGAGACTAGATTAAACATTTCATAATAGTCCAACGATCGGATTGAACGAATTAAAAATTCAGGGACAGATATTACACATTGGATAAAATTTCAATGACTTTTCCCTTTTTTCTTTCGTCATTTACACAGTCTAGCCCGCCCAGTTCATACGGCCCGACCCGAAGGCCCGAACCGACCCGCTTCTTGATCCACCAATATCCTGCGTATTAATCCCACCGGCACGCAGACATAAACGAGAGGCCGGTATCACGCCACTCAACGAGATTTTTAACTTCGACCGCGCTCAGCAATGGTGGTCGTGACATCCACGGCCGCTCTCTCCCATCACAACGCGTTCCTCTGCAAACCCATCTCGCCATCCCTCCTCTTCCTCCGCCGTATCCGCGCGAGCCCGCGAGGCCCGAGCGGGGCCCGAGCGGTTGGCCCACGTGGGGTCCCGCCGATCAAGTCCTACATGGAGGACCAGAGCTCCCTCGCCGGCTTCGCCAACAAGGTCATCGGTTCTTTGCCCGTCGTCGGGCTCGTGGCGAGGATCTTCAGCGACGAAGGCGGGGTCGGCGGGGACATCATCGATTTCGCGGAGTTCAGGAGGCGGGTCGGGAAGAAGTCCGCCGTTAGCGATTCCCGTGCTTTCTACGAGTTTCAAGATCGTCGCGGCCGGGTAAGCTGGATTCTGTTCCTCTCGGAGTTTGGTGGCTTATTCTTTAGCTCGCAGTGTTGTTGTTTTTCCGGGGTTAGGATGTAGCGGGTAACCGTTTGAATTGATGATGATTCGGCTGTGTATGTAATGTGTATGGATTGAGATATTATGTGCTGAGTGCAATGTTTCGAAATGAAAGCTAACTGGGTGTTCGTTGAACACGCGCATATGTTGTTCGAGATCTTTTACTGGTAATAGAATGTCATGCTGGTTTTGTAGATGTGTTGTTGAGATATCATCAGGCTATAACAAGTACATGCAGCTCATTATATGGAAATTTCAGTTGTTGGACTAACTCGTTGAACAATTGTTGTATCTTAACACGCTCATGAACGGGTGAAGGCTATCGCGTGAAAGTTGGTAGAGTGATGGAAGTATGAAACGTTAAATTTGCGAACTTGATTTAGGTGGGTGATGGAAAGTGTGAAAGGTCTGACCTGTGAACAAGGTAGAAAGCGAAGGGAATGTGACTAATGAGTAACTGATTACATTACTTCACCATGCTGACACGGTCTTAAAGTTGTGCTCATATTTGGACTTTTGGTGTTCTTTCTGTTTGTGTCATGGTTTTTCATAATAGTTGGGTATGATGGTATTGAGCCTAAGCTGGGGCTTGTTGGGTAGGCAGGGGATCCCTTGTATGTTCTGCTTTGCTGTTGGTTAGCAGCTGTTGGAGCTGGTCTTCTCAAATCTGAGGATATTTTAGGAGGTGTAGCCAGGCTGCGGCTTTCAAATGATATCGAATTTGAAGAACAGAACTTCATCGCCTTGATGAATGAGGCGAGAGAGGTGGGTTTTCTCAATTAGATCATTTCTTTATGAGACTGCTGTCAGCTGTTGGATTTTGGTTCTACATCCTAAAAGAGCAGATGCACTGATAAAGAAAAAGCACACCCTGTTTAATTTGGTGGGAAATAAAATTTACTTCTTTTGACTGTTGGCACAGATTGGAGATATGGTGAAGATTTCATTCTTGGCATGATTACTGCCATTGTTGTGGTTCTAGACTTCTAGTAAATCATATAATGCACTTGAAACTGTTCTAACCGATCACTATAGCTATTGCTCCATTGAATCACATTCTAGTTCTCTTCTCTGTGAACTTTCTGCAGCCAAGACAGTATTAAGTGAGCTGAAATTGTTTGAATCTTTCCATTCGTTCAGTGTCTTTTACTGGAATTTATAGCGAAGGATTTCTGTTTGTCTGACCACTTCTTTTTGGTCGTGCTTGTCTGACCACTTCAGGTACTACATGTGCTTTGGTGCTCCAACTATCTTATTGTTTGTTCTTTCTGTTGACATATTTGATACGAGGAGGCTTGGTGTTTCACCTTTCTCTGGGCTTCTTTTGTTTTGATTATGCACGTCATTGCTTATAAGTTTATTCATTCTGCAGAGAAGAGCAAAGTTAAACGCGTCAACCCCAAGCATTCCCATGGAGGTTCGCGTGGAGAAGGCGCTGGAGGCGATTTATGTCTGTTGCTTCGGTAAGGATCCTATTGAGGAGGAAGATGAGCAACTCCTGCAAACCATGCTCGCTGTCGTTTTCCCGTTGGTCAAGCAGTCTCAGATACAGACGATGATCAGTGACTTGGCTAAAAAGGTAGCCGAAGGAGGCAATGAAGTTACATTTCTGGAGGCGAAGCCCTTACCTAAGGAGGCCGCAGAGCTCCAAATGAAGGACCTCCAGTTTCTCAGACAAAACAGCGACACTTGAGAATGCGATGTGCTGCTGAGCAGACATGGAGAGGATTGTGATTTGGAGTCTTTGATGCGTTGCAATTAGTGACTACGTGTTGTCACAGGAAGAAACCGGCGATGTCTATCTGTTCGATGTTTACTCATCAATCGAGGCAAACTGAAGTGTGCATAGGAGAGCGAAATCTTGATTAGAGTTTGTTCCTTATCGCCTTTTCTTCTCCTTGTCACTCTGAGTGCTAGTAGATGTTAAAGGAAAACTAGGGGCGAGGCACCCTTCATGTTACTGATTAACCATAACATCCTCATACGTAGACTCTTTAAACGGGTAGGTCGGGTCGGGTTTGGGTCGGGTCATAAATGGTCCGATCCAAATTGACCCATTAACCCGTTTATGACTTATTTATTCACAGTGTAAATGTCTCGACCCATACCCGACCCGACCCATACCCAACCCATACTCGACCCGACCCATATTGATAAAACACTTTTATATTTAACCTAATCTAGGAATACTTATTTCTTATGATTTTTTTTAAAGTATACTGCTAAAACATTTTATGCAATACAAAACTAGTGAAAAATTTTATAATTTTTTTTAAAATTGAGGTTCTGTTTGTTTTACGAAAAATGTGACATTTCTAGAAAATATTTTCCATAAAGTCATTATCCAAGAAAATAAAAAAAATTAATATTTTTTATTTTTAAAATCGAATTTGTAATTATTTTTTATTTTATTTTTTTCTTTTTCCTTTTATTTTTGGCCGATCGCCGGCTGCCGTGGCCGGCGATCGACCACAGGTGAGGACGAGCTTGCCGAAGGCCAGCAAAGCTCGTTCTCGCCGATCTAGCGAGACTCGAGCTCGCCGGCCTCGGGCGAGCTCGACCTTGTCGGATCTGGCGAGGTGGAGCCTCGCCTGAGGCTAAGGAGCTCGAGCTTCGCCGGCCTCAGGCGAGTCTCGGGCGAAGTCGAGCTCGCCCGACTAGCAAAAATTATTTTCGAGAACAAAATTGTTGTCAAAAGCATCATTAATTGCTAAACTAGATATCTAAGAAAAGAGTTTAGGTTAGTAGTGATAAGATCTGAAAGCCCGATGCTTAGCCAAGTAAGCATGGATTTCTGACCACATTCTCCATAACGGCCCTCTTACCTCTTCCTCTCTTGGTTCAATCATCACTTCCTATTGAAGCGGAGGCGCTAATGCTGTCCAGAATTCTTTTCCTTCTTAATTCATCTTGTCTTATTCTACTTTGGTACCTTATACTCGAGTTCAAGTCAATAGGCGAGTCAAGCAAGGCGAAGGTGGATACCGAGAAAGATCAAGGAGCCCGATCCAGATCTAAACGATTTTTTTATGTATGTCTCACGTCTTTCAGCTCCGCACGGGATTCCAAAAAGGAAAGAACTGAGAAAAATCGTTTTGATTCCAGACGGATCTCTTTTCTGTTTGCACATACATATGATATTGGGTTTTAACAGAATAGTAAAAAGAACGGAAACAAACATGATGGGTCCCACGTCGCCATCCGATCCGACCTTTCGATAAGTCGAAGCCACCGATCTTCGCTCGCCGGATCCGACGAGGTCGAGCTCGCCCGAGGTCGGTGAGCTCGAGGCTCGCCAGATCGGCGAGGCTCAAGCCTCGCCCGAGGCCAGCGAGCTCGAGGCTCGCCAGATCGGCGAGGCCGGTGAGCTCGAGCTACACCAGCCTCCGGCGAGGTCGTCCCACCCCGGTGGCCGGTCGCATGGCCAACCACCGGCCGGAATAAAAAAAAAAGAAAAAGAAAGAAGAGAAAAGAAAAAAGAAAAAATAAAAGAAAAGGAGAAAAAATAAAAATAATTAAATTTTGATTTTTTTAAATATTTTTGTAAAGAGAGAGTATGTGGATGGGTCTAGTAGGTGGGTTGGACATGGATTCCAAACTCAACCCATTTAGACCCATTTATCTTTAAATTTTAAAATTTAAAACCCATTTAAGCTTGATTTTTTAAAATTAAAGTGACCCATTTTGACACCTCTACTTATACGGTAGCTGTTGCGACACCTCTAGTCAACGTGTCTTGTTGCGCGTACACAGTTATGCTCCCGCAATGATCGGTCGTAGATTGGCAAATGACAATGGTCGAGCCTCGAGCACGATGGAAATCGTCAAGCTTTATCTCCCAGAGCAACGCTATGGTGATTAAAATTAGAGGAAGATATATCACTGTATATTAGGGGGAGCATTTTCCAGTAAAAAACCAATTCCACTTTAAATTTGGAGCCTACCTGTCACCTGTAGGACCTGGTTTTACATTTTTAAAACTTGCAACTTACTATGCATACCCGGGGTAGGTTTTAGGGTCTAATTGAAATAACAAAAATGAAAATCTCTCAATTGTTAATAGAAACAATCCATAAAAGATGAACCCGTAAAATAAAATGAGCAAAAAAAAAACTTTAAAACATGTAAAATAAAACTAAATTATAGAACTTCAGTCCTCAATCATCTACGGCCCTTGCATGTAATTGGAGTCATCTCCTCACATCCCTCCACCTCCTTTGATATGTTATTTCGATACATTAACTTCACACATACATAAAAATAACTGAATAAAATTAGAAGGCATTCATAAAATTAAAGCAAGTGAGAGACTAAAATCTAGATTATCGCCATACATATTAACAAGTGACAACATAAGCTTCACCAATCTCCAGTGAAGATCAAGCACAAGGTCCCTAGATTCCAATATGTTTTAATGAGCATAAAATTTACCTTGAGTATATTGAATGCAATGCGCAATTTTGTGATAGTATGGTACTTGTCATTATATGTTTTGACCAATAACGTATTGTAAGGTAATTTATCTCAGTTTATAATGATATAGAATGATATGAATTGCAACAAGGCACCAATGTTATATGTTTGTTTTCAGGAAATGAAATTAGAATAGATCTAATGATATCGAAAAATTAGTGTGATATCCAATTTTGTTGTTGCTCTATGTAGCCACCAATATATGAGAACCTTTTATATTAAATCTTTAGAAAAGTGTTGAAAAAGTCTTCAACTTTTTGCATTGGTACCAATTTAGTTCTAAACCTTTTTTTTTGTGTTAATTGAGTTATAAACATTTTGTTTTTGTGCCAATTAACTCCTTTTGACTAATTTTGGCTGGGTTTTGCTGACATGAATGCCAGCTGATCACTAGTGCTGACGTAGATTAACTTTAATAATATTTTAATATTTTATTGATTTTTTATTTCTTTATTTCTTTTTTCCTTTGCTTTTTTTTTTCCCTCCTCCCTCTTCCTCCAACGGGTTGTCAGATTGATGACAGGCCAGAGGTTAGAGGCTGGCGAGGTCTGGCGAGCCGTGCGCTAGCCTATGGCGAGCCATGCTAGCGATTGGCGAGGTTGAGCCTTGCTTGGCCCTCGTGGCCTGTGGCAAGGGCCAAGTGACCCTCTTTTTGCTACCGGCGAGGCTCAACCTTGTTAGATCCGGCGAGGCCGAGCCTTGCCTAGCCATGACGAGGGCCGAGCAAGCATCACCAGCCGAGTGCAAGGTTGACCTCATGGCCATCCAGCGAGGAGGTCAGCGACTAGCTGGAGGAAGAGGGAGGAGGAAAAAATAAAGAAAAAGAAAAAAAAGGCATAAATTCAAAAAATGTTAAAATATTATTAAAAGTTATATACGTCAGCGCCGGCGACTAGTGTCCATGTCAGCAAAATTCTACTAAAATTAGCGGGAATGATTGAATTTACACAAAAACAAAAGGATTACGACTCAATTGGTATTAAAAAAAGATTTAGGACTCAATTGGCACTAATGTAAAAGATTTAGGACTTTTTTGACACTTTCCCCATTAAATCTTAGTCTAATCCCTTTGATAGAACTTTATTTGGGACTATTAGTAGAGAATTAGATGTCTCCCTAAGAGTAACCCCTATTTCAAACTACATACGACTTCACGCATATCGACCGTTATTGATTGTAGGAAAGATTAGTCTAAATCCCTCTATGGACAAGCACATTTAAGTTCTTATGAGTAAAAAGTAAAAGGATTCCTTTTAGGAGTTTCTCAATTCTCCCGGTTCGGTTCGCCTGGAACTAGGAACCGAATCGAAAACCGGCGGTTCCTAAAAAATGGAATGGGGAACTGAAACGGGACGCATTGGGTTTGGGGTTCTATCGTGAAACCATGCACATCCCTACTCTTCATGCAATAGATTGAATTGGGCAAAGGTGGGGGGCTTAAGATGAGTTGGTCCTTGTACATACCCTTAAATTTTATTGCCCCATCTAATCCGCGATTATATCAAATTCTTGGTTTACTCTGAAGTTAAAAAAGATGGAGAGAGACCACCCGTCTGGATGGCGTTGTTGGGGCACGCATTCTTTCTCTCGTAAAAGATTGAGTGTTCGAATCCCGGGCGCTGCAAGGTGACTTAACCGGTGGCACGTGTGTGGTGGCTAGCACGTGTCGCCCCCAGCATTTATTTCCCGGCTGTCAGCCGTGTGGGGTTCCCTGGATTATAAAAAAAAAAAAAGACAAAAAAAAGACGGAGAGAGACTACAGTGTACAGCAACTATGAAAGGTACTCTTTTATCAAATGCCAAATCGGCGAAAGCCTTCGACTTGGAGATCAGAATAGTAGGAGGAGCATGTCGTCGTCGTCGAGAACGACGGTCACGCAGCGTGATCAGTGGATGGTGGAGCGGGAAGTCGGCGGGATCTACTCTCTCTTCGCTCAACTCCCTTCCGCTGCTCAGTCCTTCTCGTCCGTACCACCTCTCTCTCTCTCTGTCTCTGCGCGCGCGTCTGAACTGCTGAAGGCTTCGATTCGATTTCTGCAGCTTTGTTTTTTGTTTCCTTTCTCCTCATCTCTTTGCCGTTGTGGCTGACCGCTTCTGCGATTTCGAAGGCTGGAGATTCAGCGGGATAGCCACGTCGAGTACCTGACCCACGGCCTCCGTCGACTCGCGCCCTCCTTCGGCGCCTTGGATGCCAGGTAAACCCCGCCGGTCCCACTTTGCCCGCCGTGTCGAGGGACCGGAGTCGTTGGAGCTTGCGCCTGGTAGTTTTATTGGGAGGGTCGGACCTTTATGTTTTGAATTTGGCTGTCATGATTGCTGTCTCCTGGTTGGAGTGGCTCCTTCTTGCTTCGGCTTGCCGGAAGTCGTGGAAGGAAGGAGCCCTTTCTTGTTGAGTTGGATATGCTTGTGTTTAGCTGTTGTTGGGTTATAATTTCGGTGCCAATTGCTGGCTCTGAACTGATGTTTTGATTTCTTGTTAATGGAATGCTTTGCAGTCGCCCGTGGCTCTGTTACTGGATCATACATTCTCTTGCTTTGCTGGGTGAACCTCTTGATGCAGAACTCGAAGATAGTGTCATTGACTTCCTTAGTCGCTGTCAGGTACCGATGGCCTTGATATTATTGGAGCATTGCTTCATGCCGGTCATTTCTATGGTCATATTTCCAGTAGAATTGACTGCAGTGTGTCTTCCCTGCCGATTCAAAGGGCTAACCTCCTTGGGACACTTACGAGCGAATCTGAAGCTGGATGACTACTTTCGGATTCCATTTTGCTCATTTCCTCTGTTATCCATGCTCAATTGTATTTCTTCTCTTGATAATGCCTTAACTTTATCTCATCGTCACATTGATGGTTTTGCCCTTTTTTTGCCTGTAGGACCCAAGTGGTGGATATGGGGGTGGACCTGGGCAGGTACTTATTATTCTCCTAATGTTTAAGGATGGAATGTTGCGAGATATTTTGAATACTAAAAGAATTTCTGTCTTGATTTCTACTGCTCTGACCATATTTGGTTTACACAAGTAAAACTTGTTCTTCTCCTGATTGGCTCGTTCTCTTGACTCACCTTCAATGGACGAACCTTGTGGAGGAACACTTAGGTTTTGGAGCATTGGGTTCTCAACAATGTTTGATAGAGAAATCATAAGGTTCTTTGGTGGATATTCCAATGAAAATTCTCCATATTTTCTTGTACTCATCAGGAAAGATATGGAGGTCACCTATGTGACATTTATGCGGATGAATGGTGTTAGGTTGGGCCATAATATATGTTGTCAATTAATCATTATTGCAGGGCATAAAAAGATTCTAATATCATGTTGTTCTTCTTTCTTTTAATATGGACTTGGCTAGCCCCTTTTGCAGTTTTAGAGGTACAAGATGTATTATACTTTTGCCTAAAAAAGTCTTCCTATTCTTTTAGAATATTTAGAGGTTAACTAGCTCAGATCTGAATGTGGTTCAGCTGTGCAGAAGACTGGTTTTTTCCTTTCTTTGGTTTATCTGTTAAGTTGCCTGGTCTCTTGCTGGTGGTTTTCAGCCTTTAAACATTTTTTTCTCAGCTGCCTCACCTTGCAACAACCTATGCTGCGGTCAATTCACTTATTACCTTGGGTGGATCCAGATCTTTGTCTTCAATTGATAGGTGGTCAATTAAACTTATGAACAGTTTGAAGTTCCATGCTCTTTTTCCTATATGGGTTTAATATGGTATAAAAATTCTTTCTCAGAGATAAAGTGTACAATTTTTTGAGGCAAATGAAACAATCAAGTGGAGGCTTCAGGTATGAAATCAATCCAGATGTTTAATTTACAATTGAAGTCATGTCCATCCAAATAAACTGCATCATCTAAATGTTTAAGCAATACTTGGTCAATCTCTTCATTTTCTCCAAAATGTTGACAAATCTTTGACATTTAACGGCAAGTCCTGCGGGAGCATGCACGAGAGAGAGAGAGAGAGAGAGAGAGAGAGAGAGAGAGAGAGAGAGGAGGAGGAGGAGGAAGGGCGGAGGGGGAGGGGGAGGTGTGAAGGGGGTGGGTAGGGAGGGAGTGATGATGAGCAATCGGCAATATCTGCCAGTTGTGTGTTCGACCACTAATTTTTTGAGCAATTACACTTTGATCCACTTCATTTAAGTGCTGGACAAGTAAGTCCTTCACGTGTCCTCTCTTTAGTGGCATAACCATGGAGCTTTAACTGTGGTGTCATGGTAACCTTTCCAGCACAGTAAAGAATTATTTTGCTTGCCTTGATAAATTACCATTCAACTATCTATTTTGTTCCCTTTTTGTAGAATGCAGTGTAAGATTCCAAAACTTTTACTAATTTGGTTTAATTGGACTTCTTGTTTCCAAGGATGCATGATGGAGGAGAAATTGATGTTCGGGCTTGCTACACTGCTATCTCTGTTAGTTTATGCCCCTCCCTCCCTCCCTCTCCCTCTCACTCACACACACCCGCACACACCCGCGCGCGCGCGCACACACACACATGAATGATTCACAGGACAGACATGATTCACATAGTTGATTTTGACAACATAATATAACTTCATTTCCAATTATTTAGTGGCTCAATCATGACTTCAGTCTACTTATATTAGCACTCAATTTCTGGAAACTGTCGCATGACCTGCTGTGAGGTTGGAGATACTTTAGCTATGTGGTTCTGATGCTTTGTGAGTCAACTAACATATCATCTTATAAGCATTTGTACTACGTAGTAATCGTTGTTAGGCCTATGTTTCTTGCTTATTGCGATAATTTATCTGTCCATATAGATTTTTTTTTATGAAAATATACTCCACTCAAAATAAATGGTTGTCTGCTTTCAACCATCCCTGGATTCTCTTTTGCAGGAATGCTGGCTCTAGGACCGGCTATGCTTTAGTATCTATATCTCTCGTAATCCTTGTGCCCTTCAGCCTTAAACAAACGAGATAAATGCTCTGCTACAAAGATTTTGGCATTGTCCTGGTATCTGTACTGTGTAGCGCTGGATCTGTAGAAATGAGGAACCTTCTAGTATCTTTTGTGATATCAAATCACATTATGAGCTTATCTGCATTCCTGAGATGTCTTACTCATGTGTAATGCTTTTTACTGAAGAGGGTACTTGATTTAAGGAATCTTGTCTTCCTTATGTTCTCACCTTTTGGCCACTGGTTAGAGCTCAAGTTAGAATTCCTTCAATCCCTTAGAAAGTGATTGATCTATGTAACTATTTGCCACTCAAAAGAATATTCTTATCCCGGGATGATTACTTCATTGTTGTCATGTTGTCAGATTAATCTCTGAATGACGCTGAAATTCCTGCTTGGCTAGGTTGCAAGCAGCCTAAACATTTTGGATGACGGGCTGGCTGAAAATGTTGGAGATTTCATATTGAGGTCTGTTAAAATTGGTTTGACACGGAATCAATGGTGCCTTTTGAATTGTATTATCAGTGCTCTGGTGTCTTTCTTGACAGTCTGTCTCCTTTGATGGCCTGTTGACTCAAAAGTTGATACACGTCAATTTCATGTATTAGCATTACGCTTCGTGCCACGTTTTTTTAATGTGATGCTTTGTGAGATCCGTTACATGGTGTTAATATGTTTACTGTTTACAATAAGCATACATGATACTAGAAGTGGAAATGACGTCATAGTCTTTGAAGCAAAAGGATTAGAAAAACGAAGAAGAAAAGATCAAATTTTTGGCCCTATGGCTACTATGGCTTTGTGCAATACCCATTTGCTGTTTATTGGAGACACATTTGGGGCACAGTTTTATTAATATGCTGAGGTTCTTTCATAGGTGGATCTGTTTTCTTTCTCGAAATTGCGTTGTTTATCAATGACTTTTAGGCAGTTCAGGTTGTGTCTTCAACCTTAAGATGCTAATTACTGGTGGGTCGCCGATCTAGATGCAGTAAATATTCCTTTTTATGATCAAAATGTATTATACCTATCACTATCCAGCCTGGCACAAAATCCAGTTATAAAATGTTAGGTTCATACTTTGATGCACCTGAACCAGCTGACTTTTCTTACTGGGCAATGTCAATGTAGAAAATCTTACCTTATGTGGCTTGGGGAAGTTAGACTATGATACTGCCTTAGGAAGCATCTTATTCATTATTGATTATTTTATTTGCTGAAAGCTCTACTCTTGGGCTCTATACAGTTGTCAGACTTATGAGGGTGGCATCGCGGGAGAACCTGGTTCCGAAGCTCATGGTGGGTATGTTTCATCAAAGTGCTTAGAAGTGGTGTGTGTTGCCTAATGTCGGGAATAAGCCATTTGGATGGCCATGAAGTTGTTTTCCGTTCTTTGTTCTTCCTCCATATTATCATGGCTATGTCTTTGTCTTATCATGAAATTTTCTTAGTATTTCTGTTTTGGGTTTGACAGAACTACGTTTTGTGGGTTGGCTACGATGATTTTAATCAATGAGGCTGATCGGTTGGACTTATCTAGATTAATTGTAAGTCACAACGCTATCCTTACTTGCCTCTCTTTCGACTGTTGTGTCTGCCATTTGTATCTGGCTAATTGCTACTTCTATATACATTAAGAACTTGTTGTGTCTATCATCTTGATAGTTTTGTGAGAGTCTACAGTCAGCATTTCTTTGTCTGCTCTGCTTCTTTTCAGTTGTCTGTTGTTTTATTTGAAGTGCATTTCAGCTGTACTTTGTTCTGTCAGGATTGGGTGGTGTATCGCCAAGGAGTAGAATGTGGCTTTCAAGGGAGAGCCAATAAATTGGTTGATGGTTGCTATTCCTTTTGGCAGGTAATTTCTGTTTTGACAGTTTTGGTTCCAGATGGTTGATTGCAGTATTAATAAAAGGAACTTTTAGGGTGGTGCTTGTGCATTGCTGCAAAAATTGCGTCCATTTGGTCTATCAGAAGGAGGAGGAGATGAATCGACAGATTCAATAGATTCTTCTCTATCTGCTGCATCCAATCTGTCTGAACAGGAAAACAATCTGGAGAGTGCTTCTCCTCAAGTTGATGGGACCTGCCAGTTTGAACGGGGAGGTATGTCTTATAAAGAAAATGTAGTCCTCTGTTTCTGCTTCCCTTTGCATTGCAAAAATGAACTTTCTTGCGTGCTTATAGATCCCTATATGTTTGTGATAAAAAATTATCCACTATCTCCATTCATTATGGATATCACTCATGTCGTGTGGGATTTGAACCTAAATTAATTTGTGAAATTGTCATGTCTTTTTCATTATTAGATGTGAAGTTGCTTCTTTACAGGACCTCAGAGTGCTTCCTCTCTTGTAAACCTTGGCAATGCCAGTTATAATTTTGTCGAAAGACGTGCAGAGGCGGGATCTCTCTTCAACAGCTTAGCCTTGCAGCAATACATTCTTCTATGCTCTCAGGTACTTGTGCATAGTTTGTAAAAGAAGCTTTGTGTTTTTGTGAATTTATAATTGAAGGTCATCGACATCTCCTGTGTGCGAAATCCAATATTCAGTAGAAATGAATTTCCATGCATCTACCACCTGTTTGCATTTAGTAGAGTTTAAGTTGCTGTGTGGTGATTTATAATGTTAGTAGGGTTTCGTGATTTCAAATGTTAAGCAGAGTATCATCTGTATATAACGAGAGATTAGTTTCGAAGATACCAATTGACCTTTAAGACACTAAATTTTTGTGTCCTTAATGGTTTACTCATTGATCTCATCCTGATGTGCTACTACCAATTGTGAGGATATGCAGTGTTGTGACCTTTCATGCTTTGATGCAGTTGCCGGAGGGTGGATTCAGGGACAAACCCGGAAAGTCTCGAGACTTCTACCACACATGTTATTGTCTTAGTGGCCTCACGGTGTGTCAGTATAGTTGGTCAAAGAGTGCGGATTCGGCGCCTTTGCCTTGGGCTGTTGTAGGTCCATACTCCAACCTTTTGGAAGCCATCCACCCTCTCCACAATGTCGTGTTGAGCAAGTATCACGAAGCAAATGAGTTTTTTGCAAGGTAGCAAGTGGATTTGTATACTTACAAAATCCGCAGTCGGAAACATATTCAGGTACTCTAGTAACTTATTAGTGGAGAAAATAAAAATTCTTGGTGATTCATGAGATAATGTAAGCTTTTAAGTTTACATTTTCAAGGTTTGTTGTTCTTGGCTTTCCTGTTCTTCTTCGTCGTCATTGTCATCGTGGCAAGGATTGTGATGAATAAAGTTGCAAACAACAACGAACCAACAAGTTAAGTGGGAACCTCAGGGAGTAACCTTGATGTATTTCATTCTATCCATACATTCTCGTCTCCAGCCTCGGGATTTCGTTCAGCCAATCGTGACATGTGGGACAGGTTCGGTCTATACCTTTGATCGCTTGTGGGTTGTGCCTGCAAGTCGAAGCATCGAAGCCTAGTGATGTCCGAAAGGTTCAGACGAAGAAAGTCGAACTGAATTGGAGACATCCTGTTCGATCAAAAATTTGAAATGGTCTCATGAGAGTGTAATGATGGGAGAGCGCATGAGGATTCTCTATTGCATCTTAAGCCCCAAGCGCTGGTCGATACTAAATAAAATTGTTTTCGGTGGCTCCATCTAGTGTGGTGCATCGGGAACCCGTAGGCTTTGCAAAGTTTGATTCTCTTTTTGGTGGAACAAAATCACTGGGCATAAAGATAATAAAAGTGTCAAAAGTTTCGTACAGTGCTCATTTTGATGTCAAAAGCTTTCGTCATATGACTTATGTGTCACTTAAAAAAAATAATCACTTAGCACTTCATTATATATTTTATTATGTCAATTCCAATTTGGGTTGTCGGAATTTTGATGTGATAATATTTTATTAATTTTTGCGATTGACGTGGCTCGTTGGCGTGCCGAGTCAGCATATCCTACTAATAAATGATGTCGTCTACATGTTTTGCTCCAAACATAAATCCTAAATTGGACAATCAATTATTTTCCCAAATTCCTCAAATATAAACCCTAATTCTCAAAAGCAAACTATTAGTAGAGAAATTATACCCATAGACACGAGAACTTATAAATTCCTCGTTGAAAGATTGTCGTCTAGTGGAGTAAATTGTCCATTTACAATAAACGTTGCAGTAACTCTAGCTCTCTTTCATCGCCATAGCTAAAATAGGGCACAATAGAACATACACACGGATCTTACGAAGGAATCCTCTCCCGACGACTTTTGAAGTTTGAGGTGAAATCTTTTTGCACTAAAATGAGCGCCATACCAAACTTTTAACATTTCTAACGTTTTTATGCTAGCCAAACAAATGCTGTCAAGCCGGCTCTTGAGTAACAAAAAGAAAGAGAGAAGAAGCAAAGCAAGAAGTTGCTATACTTTCATCTCGAGAATCCTATCAAATCAATCACGAACACATTGGTCGGTCCGAAAGAATAATTTCTAAACAGGATACATTACTGCCTAATTAGTCTCGTTAGGCGCTCGTTAATCAAACTTCACAAAAATTTGTGCGTTAAGACATCGTATCCTTTCGTTCGCAGTCCGCACGGTTTTTGATTCCGGCCCCGACCATTCGGACGGTTTTTCTAGCTGTTCTAGTTCATCAGCAGGTCGATTTTAGGGTGAACGATCGTAACAAAGAGGCAACTCTCGCAAAAATTTTCTTTGATCGGGCAACGCAATAGCTGTTGTCGTTAGCTTTTGGAACCGCGAAGTAAAAGTACGTATCCTCGTCCAGTCAATCCAAGAAACTGCCAAGAACTTCAAAATCAGTCTCCTCTGTCCCCCTGTCTCTGTCTCTGTCTCTGTCTGGTGTCTCGTCATCGAACTCACCAATGATAAGACACGATCATCGGTGCTGAACTCGAACTCGAACTCAGTCGCAGAGAATGGAAGCGAGACCTCAACACCCACCACGAGCTGGGGACGACCGTCAATGCGCGGACCAAGAAATGGAAGAACAAGGAGAAGAGAAGCATCAAGTTTCTGCTGGGCCTCCGCCTTCTTCATCCCGCTCTGATCCCAGACCCACAACGCCGCCGGGCCCCGGAGATGGCGAGCCGACGTCTCCGATGCAGTCGCCGCTCCACCCGATCGGTTCGGCCTCCGACTCGTCCCTCTCCTCGGACCAGAGCTCCATCAGCCGGTTATCCTCCCCGCGGGAAGACGGCCGCGGCAAGTCGCCCCCACCCGCCACCGCGGACCCGGATTCCCCGCCGCAGCCGCAGCCGCAGCCGCAGCCGCTTCCGCTGGCGGCGGCGGTTTCCGTGAGGCGGTCGGTGAGGGATGGCCCGGGCCCGCTGACCGTGGTGGATCTGGGTGCCGAGAGCGAGCAGGTCAAGCAAGAAAGCGGCGCCGAAGCCGGAGCCGGAGCTGGGGCCGGAGCCAGCGACGCCCCCGCTGGCGGCGGCGGAGGAGGCAGCGGCGGTCGTGGGAGGGTGAGGCCGAACCTGTCGATACTGAGGAGGGCCAGGAGAGAGCGCACGGTGAGGAGGGCGCTGTTGGTGCTGAGGGTGTGTGGGCTTGTGTTGTGCTTGGTGTCTTTCTCTGTTATGGTGGCTGATAAGAACCAGGGTTGGGCTATTGATTCCTTCTACCGATACAGGGAGTTCAGGTTCGATCTTATTCCATCTAGTAACTCTTCAAATTTTAAGTGCTCCATTTTGTCATTCTGTCAGTCTTCTTAGCATTCAGAAAGTAATTTGCTGATTTGCTGATTCAGAAAGTAATTTCAGGTTTCTGATGGCATTCGTATGTGCTTTTTATTCCTTCATTCGTTGTTTGGCTTTTAGGGTTGGTGAGATAATTTTGGGCATTTGGAAAGATCACAAATGGTGATATCTTCTGGTAAATTCCTACATTATGCAGGTACATAGCAGCAGTGAATGGGATAGGATTTTTGTATTCAGGGCTGCAAGCTTGTGATGTTTCTTATTTCTCGGCCACCGGAAAGAGTGTCGCTCGGTTCCGTCTCCGGCATTACCTGGACTTTTTCCTGGATCAGGTGAACCTTCTATTCTTTTCACCATCTTCTTTTCCTGGAAAGCGCGTTTCTCAGTGGCCCATATTTTTTCATACATGATTTGGACGTGTGATTGATCATCATAGATGGGGCCTCCCATAAATTTTAGTTGGTAGAGATAAGAATTGTGCTTGGGGGTTAAAATCTTCGTGTATCATTTGCTTTTGGTCCCCATTTGATCGAGTTCAACTAGGACTATTCTTTCTGACTTTTCCCACCTTTTTTGCTCGTTGGATGCTGCCTTTGCTGGCCATTCTTTGTTCTCTCTTCTGTGTATATTGCACCTTGAGAAAGTTGATCTTTTCTCAAGTAAAACGAATAAGACTTTTGGCAGCGCGTGATCCGATGCCCATTTGCAAAGTGAATGGGGCGAAGTCAGCAGGTCATTGGACGAGTATGATTTTCTCTGGTTGGTGTAATCTATCCTAGTTAAGAAGGAAAAAGTTAGATCCTGCCATTAGTGGTCCCAAGAAGAAAAGTAGTGCTTTGTTAGGAAAAGTGAAGTTCACTCTCTACCTATTGTAGTTGAGAAAACCACAAACATATGCAGTAAACTCGTTGGTTTTCATCACACTCCTTTTTAAAATGGTTCAGTATAGATTTCATCGTTTCATAGACCTTGATTAAATTTGGTCCGTGAGATTGAATTTGTAAAAAGGAAAAGAAGAAAATATTCTCCTATTTTGATAGGTGACGTTTTTTTTTTTGGGTAAGTTTGATAGGTGATGTTCTGTGCTGTGAATAAGGAAAAAGTTAGATCCTGCCATAGTGGTCCCAAGATGAAAAGTAGTGCCTTTTTAGGAAAAGTAGAGTTCACTCTATACCTATTGTAGTTGAAGAAAACCACAAACATATGCAGCAAACTTGTGGGTTTTCATCACGCTCCTTTCTAATGGTTCAGTATGAATTTTATCGTTTCATAGACCTTCATTAAATTTGGTCCATGAGATTAAATTTGTAAAAGGGAAAAGAACATATTCTCCTATTTCTGTGCTGTGAATCTTGTAAAAGCACTTTCTGCTTTCGGAGGAATTTTTTTTTTGGTTGGAACGGTGGAATATTTTACTGCTCATCAAAGAGCGCTGGTAGATTGAACTTTCCAGCTAATGAAAACAATGTTGGCATCTCTGCCATATCTTATCTCATTTCGAGGCTTTGGCAGAATCCCGGTTTTCAACTCTTTCCTCCCAAGGGCTCTTGCATGTCTTGCCTTGAGGATGTAGGCATCAAACAAATTCAATGTACTATCTTCAGATTTTTATTGGAAAACCGGGCTTTGTAAAAAGATTTATGAACATGTAACCTTGGACTATGAATATTTATCTACTAAACTGAATACAGTCACCAAAAATAAACCATATATGCAATTATCTTACACTATACGTGGGATAACTTTTCACTCCGTGTGTGTACTAAGCAAAATTCCTTTATATTATTCAGTCACTTAGAGATATTAGCTCCATTGACTAACAAATTGGTGCTGTGTTCAAACGAGTTAAAAATGAAAGCCTACAGGATAGTATGGCCATTGGCTATCAACTCTGGTCAAGTGTGATTTATCATTCAAAAACACTTGATTCAACATAGTGTGAAAACAGTGGCACTGAGGTGACACAAGCCTAAATGGATCGAAAAGGGAACAGAATTCCCCTCGACAGTACAGATTGATACTAGAAAGCATATGAAACTGTCCATGTTCTCATGATTGGAATATTTCGTGTCATCTTCAATTCAAGCTCTGACAGCTGTGTGTGGGAACTGCAGGTAATGAGTTATCTGCTGTTATCAGCATCATCATCAGCCGCAACGAGAGTCGATGACTGGGAATCGAACTGGGGAGAGGACAAGTTCCCACAGATGGCAACTGCATCCGTGGCTCTCTCCATCCTGGCTTTCATGGCCTTTGCTCTTTGCTCCATCATCTCCGGTTACACGCTTTGTACCCTCCGTTCCTCGTAATCGATCAAAACAGATGAATGACCTGCCTACTTTTATTTTTCTTATGTTGTTCAATTTCCTGTGTATGTATGTATTAAATCTACTCAATGCAGTTTTGATGCAATGCATGAATAGTGTAGATCAGCATGACGGAGGATTTCAGTGTCTGATCGACGTGATTGTGAGAGCAAAAGAGTGAATGTGATCAGTCACTGAAATTGTTGTCCTATGAAGGCGAGCTTTGTGATTATGAGGTTATCCTTGGATGATCAATTTAAAAAAATTTGAGGCTGTCATAACAATTCCATCATTTGGTACCATTATGGGATGGTTGGCTCACTGCATCTGGTGACTCGGGCTGAGAAGATCAATGTAGAGGGAGTCTTGGCAGGAATTTGTCACCATGAAGCTAAGGTTTATCCAGGAACAACATGCTTTTAACATCGGCGTACAGCACAACTTTAAATTCAGGTTGATTACGACATTAGTTTATTCAACCATTGGAGACTCTAAGGTAAATGTAGTAAGGATTTATAGGAAAATGAGAATTAATGAGGACAATTAGTAATCATAACTACCATCATTTACAACAGTTTGAGATATTTTTACTATGCTATTGGTTCATTGCTAAGTGTTGGCATATTCACTTTGGGAACTTTATAGAGACAAATTATTGTTGATCAAGGTAAATTACTAATTATTGGTGTAAACAAGTCACAATCATTACAAGTGAGTTAAACGCATATCAATGCAATCGATCTTACGATAGTTTTAGGTTAATGAAAACAAATGTGGAAATTTATGGGATCCTAGAAGGACCTAAGAAAGTATATGGAACTTGATTTACTGAATATATGTTGAATTATCACTGTCAAAAAAAATTCTTCTATTGTCCCTGCTTTGAGTTCATTTTTCTAATACACACTAAAGTAGGGACATTGTTTTTTTCTTTTGGTAAAAAGTAGGGACATTGTTTGGGGGATAATTTTAAAAAAAGCCCTAAAGCTATTGTGCGGCGGTCAATAGAGTCTTAAAACTTTTTTGTTTGGTTAATTTAGTCGTAAACCTTTGATAATTTGTCAATGACGGTCAACATCTATGCCAGTGATAACGAAAAGCTTTACCGAAAGAATTATATTGGAAAAATCGTAAAAAGGTTTAGGATTAAATTGACCAAATTGAAAAATTTAAGACTGAATTGGTGGTCGCACAATAGGTTTAGGGGGAAAATTACCAAAAAAATCATAAACCTATTACATTGTGTCAATTTAGTCATAAACCTTTCAATTTGATCAATTTAAGTCTAAATCTTTTGATGATTTGCCATTTAAGTCATTTTAGTCAATTTGACTAGAAATCATTGATGTGGATGTTAGTAGTGCTACGTATAAAGGTCAGTGTCGACGTGGAAATTTTTTATAATTTTTTAAAATTTTATGAGTTTTTTTTTGTTTTTTGTTTTTCTTTCTTTCTTTTCCTTTTTTTTCTTAGAGCAAAAGCCACCAAAAACCCTAAGGTATGCCACCGTGAAACATTTTTCCTAAACTTTTTTTTTGTGATACTAAAAATCCCAAACATTTACCTGTGTGGTGGATTTAGTTTCCATCGAAGTTCTGTCAATGAGAAACATTAAAATTTGCCTACATGTACGTCAGAAAAGAAACAGTATTGATATAGTGTTTATGTGGCTTAAATGAAATTAAAACGATATTGTTTTGGTTGAAAAATCATCTAATGATGCTTGATAGAGGATAAATGTATTACATAGATACAAGTTTGAGGTTTTTAATGTCACAAAAAAAAGTTTAGGTAAATGCATTATAATGGGCATAGTTTGGATTTTTTTTTATGGCTTTTTCCCTTTTTTTCTACGAAGTCCGGTGAGGGCCAGCTGACCGCAGGCAAGGGTTGCAAAGTCCTTGTTGATATGGGGCGAAGGGTCGCTGGCTAGTGATCCTCACTAAGCTTAGAAGAAAAAAAGGAAAAGAAAGAAAGAAAAAGAAAAAAGAAAAGGAAAAAGAAAAGGAAAAAATATAAAAATTGTCCACGTTAGCGATAGCTATGCCACATAAGATGGCCAGTGTCCACATTGGAGATTTACCGTCAAAATTGGCTTGAAGGACGAAATTGGTAAATCGTCAAATTGGCCAAATTGAAAGGTTTGCTATTGAATTTGCACAAATGCAATAAGTTTAAATTTTTTCTGATAATTTCCCCTAGGTTTAGGACTTATCAGACAACATTCCCCACTGTTTAGTAATTCAGATTTCATATGGCAGTGGTATATCTAAATTGCTCTAATCTGAAACCCTAAAAGTAGCCCATATAGAAAATAAAATAATCTATGAATGAGATTTATATCATGAATTGAGCTCATTTTAGCCCGCTTGACGTAAATAAAGTTCATCTTCATCCTGCAAACCTTTTGGCCGAATGCAGTTTTGAGAGATCGATGTCATATGTTTCTCTGCCTTTGTTGGCACGACATTTTGAACTTGTCAACCCTTTTCGGTTGGCGTCATCAATGACGAAGCTTCTCCGCTATGAAGTCATCGTATATGTCATTAGCCTCTTTTGGAGCTTATAAAAGCAAAAGATGTCCTCATACTCTCCTGTCTGCTTTGAGCTTGAGATAGATCAACCGAGAGATCCTAGAGAAAGGAAAAACTCCTCCGTCCTAATTGATCCATTCTTCACCATGGCCACGAATTTCATCATTCCGGCTAAAATGAAGGCTTGGGTGTATGGCGAGCACGGAGACGTCGCCAATGTGTTGAGATTGGACCCGAAATTCGAGGTCCCTGAAGTGCAAGAAGGCCAGGTGCTGGTTAAAGTCCTCGCCGTGGCGCTCAATCCGATTGACACCATGAGAGTGAACGGGGTTTTCCAGCTCCCGGGCTTTTCTTTACCGGTAATTTGGTTGATATTTTAGATGGACTGCTTGGTCTCTTGTTTTCCTTAGAACACGTAGTATTAACGTTATGCCCCACCCTTTTGCATTAGGCTGTCCCGGGCTACGATCTCGCCGGCATTGTGGTGAAGGTGGGTCACCAAGTGAAGGAGCTGAAGGTTGGGGACGAGGTATATGGATTTACACGGCACGCCAAGAAACATGGGACGCTGGTTGAATACGCGGCCGTGGAAGAGTCAATCTTGGCTTTGAAGCCCAAGAAGCTGAGTTTCGAGGAGGCTGCTTCTTTGGCGTTGGTCATTCAGACTGCCTATGGAGGCCTTGAAAGAGCTGGCCTATCTCACGGCAAGTCCCTCCTCGTCTTGGGTGGTGCTGGTGGCGTCGGCACACTCGCAATACAGGTACTGTTTTGTTTCCTTTTCTGTTTTCTCGCGAATCATGTCTCACGAATCGCATCGGCTTCACGTGGGACTCGCTCGAAATGAGGACTCTACTTCTACTACTTCTACCGCTTTTTATCGCGGTGTTTCTCATATTTTTATTTTTTGGTTGGTCCAATTGCGCAGCTAGGTAAGGAAGTTTTTGGCGCATCAAGAGTAGCAGCTACATCTAGCACTGGGAAGCTAGATTTGTTGAAGAGTTTGGGTGCTGATCTGGCCATCGACTACACCAAGGTCAACTTTGAAGACCTCCCAGAAAAGTTTGATGTTGTCTATGTTGCAATTGGTAAGTAAAAGAACATAAATGAAAAGTCAGCTTGTTTTTACGTCCCATGTTACGTAGTTGTGTATGCATGACATTACCATCTAGATACTACGCAAGTTTCTTCGTTCCCCGACAGTCAGTTTGGTAAAAATGTCCATTTCCATCGATAAGGTTTTCCATGTAACTAGTAACTTTTCTCGCTGAGGAACCGTTCGGCGCCAGGCTAAACGATTAATATTCCTAATGTGCAGGGCAAAGTGAGCGGGCAGTGAAGGCTGTGAAGCCAGGAGGGAGCGTGGTGACCATAGTAGAACATCAGGAGACATTACCACCGCCGGCTTTCTCTTTCGTTGCAACATCGGACCGTTCGACCTTGGAGAAGTTGAGGCCCTTCTTGGAGGGTGGGAAGGTGAAGGCAGTGATCGATCCCAAAAGCCCGTTCCCATTTTCGCAGGCCATTGAGGCCTTCTCGTATCTTCAAACCGGCCGGGCAACTGGAAAAGTCGTGATCCACCCCGTTCCATGAAGCCCACACGAGAAAGAAATAGAGCGTCCACATTGATCCGTCTTAATCACGAGTCCTCGATTAGGAGTCGATGGTGCTTGCTCTTTTGTGTCTATATTCAGCTTCTCTTTGTGTAAAAGTTACTATATAGGGCGGTTGGAGATAGTGTGATGGAAGGTCTCTACTTTACAGTCTCCAAAGTGTGCCCTTGTTGCCAGAAATAAATTTTGATGGTGATATATTCAGCTTCCTTTCAATTATGATGGCCAATTGGAAAAGAAAATTGATGATGATGATTATGATTCCCATCAGATTCAGAACAGCAGATAGCTATTGGCCATATTGAATGTAATTATCGGGCTTAAATAAGTTGCGATCATTTCAAGTGAGTAAAGACCCATAGAATTTTTAACCCAAAAAAAGAAGAAGACCCATTGAGTTAAATTACTACCTATGAGCACCCGATCTTATGATAGTTTTAGGTGACTGGCGGCAAATTTGGAAACATATGGGACCCTAGAAGGACTTAAGAAAGTATATGGAACTTGATTTACTAAATAAATGCCGCGTATTCATTGTAAGAAGGATAATAGTATAATCCCTGCTTAGAGTTCATTTCTCTAATAACCACTCAAGTGGGGACATTGTTTAGGGGAAAATTGTCCAAAAAGTCTTATATTATTGTACGACGGTGAATTCAGTCTTAAACTTTTTAATTTGGCTAATTTAGTCTTAAACCTTTTTATGACTTGCCAATAACGGCCATCATCCATGTTAGTAATTACGGTTAAATTTGGCTGGAAGGATTACATTTAAGGCTAAATTTGTCAAATTGAGAAGTTTCGAACTGAATTGGCAATCATACAATTTGTCTATAACTTATTAAACAATATTCCCCATTGTTTAGTAATTCAAATTTCATATGTCAGCGGTATGTCTAAATTGCTCTAATCTAAAATTGTAAAAGCAGCTCACATGGAAAGTAAATAATCTTTGGATGAGATTTATATCATAAACTGAGATCATTTACCACGCTTGACCTAAGTAAAATTGATCCGGCCAACCATTTGGCCAAAAAGTACATTACTTATAAAATAGGGATGTGTGCATTAGAAGTCTTAAAACTTGCTACTAAAGTGCAATTGAATCCTAAAACTTACAAAAAGTATAATCAAATGCTAAAACTTGTCAACTTGGTTCAATTGAGTCCTAAGTTAACATCGTCAATTTTTCTGACGGAAAATACTGACGTGGCACATTTAAATCAATTTCTCTCTCCTACATGGCATTTATTATTATTTTTTATTCAAATATCATTTAAATTAAATAAAAAACTAAAAAAAGCTAAATTTCTATTTAAAAAACAACAAAGAAAAAAAAACGAAAGAGGATGCCTCACCGGTAGTGCACTGCCGCTGCCACTGCTACCCATCGACGGAGTGGCCGGCGACTTCGGCGACCTTTGCTTGCCCTGAGTGAGGCCTCGGCTGTCCCAGGTGAGGGCTGGCGACCCTCACTAGGCCCGAGCAAGGCTTGTCCAAATTTAGGCAAATCTGGCTGTCGCTTGAGTTGGCGAGGCCTAGTGAGCTTCGCCGGCCTTGGCAGGGGCGGGTGGCGCCTAGATCTGGGCGAGCCGCGTTGGCCCCATGTGAGGCCAACGACACCTTGCCTAGATCTGGGCAAGCCTCTCGGGCCCCAGGCGAGGGCCACCGTCGCCCAGATCTAGGCAAGCCTTGCCGGCCCTTGCCTAGGTCGGCGATGGGCGGCGCCGGCCGCCTCCAGCGATGGGTGGCAGTGGCAGCATCGTACTGGCGAGGCCTCCCTTCTTTTTTTCCATTATTATTTTTTTAAATAAAAATTTAGCTTTCTTTACCTTTTTAATAATAATAATAATAATAATAATAATAATAATAATAATAATAATAATAATAATAATAAATGCCATGTAAGATGGAGAAATTGATTTGAATATACCACGTCAACATTTTGAGTTAGAAAAGTTGACGGTGTTAATTTTAGGACTCAATTAAATCAAGTTGACAAATTTTAGGACTTGATTTCACTTTTTGCAAGTTTTAGGACTTTATTGTAGTTCGATGACAGGTTTTAGGACTTTTAGTGCACATGTTTCTATTAAATATTAGAGCCAAAAAATTTGAACAAGCGATCTTTTTTGAGTAATTAAATGGATTGACTTCTTACGAGCCATTTGGTCTCCGACATTCGTTTCGAACCATTGATGTTCACACTGTTGATCACTCTCTGCACAAATACGGTTTTGAGAGATTACTGCATATTTCACCAGCAGACCAAAAGTCATGTGTTTCTTGACCAAAAAAAAAAAAAGTCATGTGTTTCTCTTTGTCTTTGTCTGGCACGGCATTTTCGACTTGTTGACCCTTTTCGGTTGGCGTCATCAATGACAAAGCTTCTCCGCTATGAAGCCATCGTATCTGTCATTAGCCTCCCTTTGGAGCTTATAACTATCGCACTTTATAAAAACAAATGAAGTCGTCATACTCTCTTGTATACTTTGAGCTTGAGATAGATCAATCAAGAGATCCTAGAGAAAGAAAAAACTTCTTATAACATGTATTATTAAAGTTCTGCCCCACCCTTTTGCATTAGGCTGTCCCGGGCTACGATCTCGCCGGCATTGTGGTGAAGGTGGGTCACCAAGTGAAGTAGCTGAAGGTTGGGGACGAGGTATATGGATTTACACGGCACGCCAAGAAACATGAGACACTGGCTGAATACACGGCCGTGGAAGAGTCAATCTTGGCTTTGAAGCCCAAGAAGCTGAGTTTCGAGGAGGCTGCTTCTTTGCCGTTGGTCATCCAGACTGCCTATGGAGGCCTTGAAAGAGCTGGCCTCTCTCACGGCAAGTCCCTCCTTGTCTTGGGTGGTGCTGGTGGAGTCGGCACACTCGCAATACAGGTACTATTTTGTTTCCTTCTCTGTTTTCTTGCGAATCATGTCTCAAGAATCGCATCGGCTTCACGTGGGACCCACTCGATATGAGGACTCTACTTCTACCACTTTATTTTTTGGTTGGTCCAATTGCACTGCTAGCTAAGGAAGTTTTTGGTGCATCAAGAGTAGCAGCCACATCTAGCACAGATTTGTTGCAGAGTTTGGGTGCTGATCTGGCCATTGACTACACCAAGGTCAATTTTGAAGACCTCTCAGAAAAGTTTGATGTTGTCTATGTTGCAGTTGGTAAGAGAAAGAACATAATGAAACCTTGATGTTGCGTGATATTACCATCTGGACGCTATGCATTTTTCTTTGCTCACCGACAATCGATTAGCTAAAATGTTCATGTTTACGGAAAAGATCTCACATGTGATTAGTAACTTTCTCGATGAGGAACCGTTCGGCGCCAGGGTAAACAATTGATATTCCTAATGTGCAGGGCAAAGTGAGCGGGCAGTGAAGGCTGTGAAGCCAGGAGGGAGCGTGGTGACGATTGCAGCAAATGGGAAGACATTACCACCGCCAGCTTTCTTCTTTGAAATAACATTGGACTGTTCGACCTTGGAGAAGGTGAAGCCCTTCTTGGAGAGCGGGAAGGAGAAGCCGGTGATCGATCCTAAGGGCCCATTCCCATTTTCACAGGCCATTGAGGCCTTATCGTATGTTCAAACCGGCTGAGCAACCGGCCCCGTCCCGTGAACCACACACGAGAAATAAACATAGCGTACACATGGATCTGTGTTAAACGAAAGTCCTTGATTAGATGCTGATGGTACTTGTTTTTGTCTCTGTATATTCAGCTTCTCTTTGTATACTAGTTTCTACATAGAGCGGTTAGAGTTCGTGTGCCGGAAGGTTTCAACTTTTGTAGTCTCCATGTAGTGCCTTTGTTGTCAGAAGTAAATTTTGATCGTGATATATCAGACTATCCTTACAATTATGTTGGCCAATTGGCAAAGCAAAATGACGACGACGATGACGATTCCAATCAGATTCATAACAACTATAATGGTGTAGCTAGGTATTGGCTGATATTGAGTGTACTGTTTTAGGACTTCAATTATCACACTCTGCATTTATAACAAGCACCCTTCGGATAATCGATACCGGGGTCCGAACTTATTTTCTCTTACATATTTATTGTGACTCCCCTTTTTTGAGCCTTATATCTAGACTGAGCCTTGGTACAAAGTTGCTGGCATTGTGGCATAAGTCGGCGATCGAGTGAAGAAGTTGAATGGTGGGGATGAGGTATGTGGATTTGGGAGCCAACGAAGGCAATATGGACGTACACATCTGTGAAAGAGAGTGTTGGCCCCGTAGCCCAAGGAGCTAAGCTTTGGTGAAGCAGCTTCTTTGCCTGCAGCTGTTGAAACTGCTCATGGAGGCCTTCAAAGTGCAGGCCTCTCCAGACAAGTCCCTCCTTGTTCTGGATGGTGCAGATGGTGTTGGAAACAATGGTTATTCGGGGAATGAACTAGGTTATATTTTGGCTTTTATTATTGTTTATCCCTGACTGAAGACAAGGGAATGGTTTACAATGTTCCTGATTTAAAGAAAGATGACGTACGAAGATAGTGAAAACGTTGAACAAATTCTCCTCAAGTGAAGATTGAAGTCGTGTATTGATGGCAATGCGTCCATAATTCTTGCTGAAAAGCAGGAATTTCCACCCTAATCACCGCTTGTATAAGGAGACCAGAACACTTGTTCACTTTAAGAAGTGTAAGAATTTATTTGGCTCAATGACACAGCTAGCTGAGTAATGGTGCGTCAAGAGTGGCAGCTACATCTAGCACTGGGAAGATGGATCTGCTCAGGAGTTTGGGTGATGATCTGGCCATTGATTACACCAAGGACAATTTCGATGACCTCCCAGAAAAGTTCGACATTGGTAAGTATAAAAATAATCCGCAGCATCCCTTCATGCTCCTGACGTTTAACAGGCTATTCAAAATTCTGCATTATCTTACCAAGGGTCTGTATGAACTGTCGTGTAGATTGTGTTGTATCATTCAAGTGAATAAACTTGTTCATCCTCTGAGCAAAGAAGAAGGTGTTAATATCCGACAAAAGTACTAAAAAAGTTAAAAACTTATTACACTTGTGCCAATTCAGTTTTAAATCTTTTCATATTTTGCCAAATGAGTCAATCCAGCCAATAGGCCAGAAATTGCTAATGTAGGTGCCGGCCGTCCTACGTGGCAAGGTTGGCGTTGAAGTGGAAACTTGAATGAGCTTTTCAAATTCCATGACTTCCACTAATTGAGCTCTAGTTTCTTTTGCCTTCTCGTCGACAACTTGGTCATCATCCTTCTTGACTCTCATTGCTGATGCCTTGATAATCATCGGCAAACTCGCTTGAGCCATGTCTTTTTTTGCAGGAGGCAATGCCCCCAAGGCAACCTCTTCTTTTTCATTAGAGGTGGTTTCTTTTTTAGTTTGCTAACCCTCCACTTTTCTCCTCCCAAACCAGGTTCCTAGATTTTCCAGGTTTTCGAGGCTCAGAGTATTGCGTTTGAGGTTGAACTTCTTATAGTTGTTTTAGCATCTGCCTCTTTCTTTGCATTCTTCTCTTATGAGTTCTGGTCAACATGCCTCCTGGTGTATCGCCAACATAGATCCGCTGTTCCTCAGATAGATCGGATGATATCCTCCGAGTTTGCCATCAAGAAGGTCCAGGCATGTCTCCATTTGGGGAGCTCTCGCTTGAACTGCTCTTCGCGTCTTGTATACTACACATGATAGTCGACTTTTCCATTAGGTTGGCTTTGTGTTCCAACAGTAGGGTCGCCTTCTTCGTGGGGATTGCTTCAAGCATTTATTTAGTGTCGCGTCTTTGACCGGGTTACCTTCGGGTAGGTAACCCGGTCAAAAACGCTTGGTCGATCCTCTTTTCATATATCATCACGGATGTAAGTCACTTTCCTGCTGCGACCTGGCTGGACATTTACTTTCATTTTTCCTTGAGCAATATCATGATCCTCGACCTCGATATCTTATCGGCAACGTTGGCATAAACTCTTTTGAGGTTAGACTTCTTTTGAAGTTGCGTCTATCTCCATTTTACTGTTTCCTTGTCAACGATAAATTTGATTTTTCATTGCCGAATTGTCTCCTCCATGGTTCCATGAATGGTGCCATTGACGGTATCTTTTGTTATCCAATTCTTCTTTACTTGGAATAACCTCGCCTTCGGTTAATTTTAGGAGGCCTTCTTTCAGGAGCGAATAAATTTTTTTGTCAAATTTGTTGATATCGAACGAATAAATCTGAGTGTCCCTGGCCCTAGCTATAGTTGTTTTTCTTTTACTCTGATAGGCCTTATGCTACGCAAACATAAGGTTTTTCAAGCACCATTTTTGCCACAGCTACTTGGACATTCTCATCTGAGTCAAGATTCAGTTGCCGATTCATATTTGTCGACTAGAGCCATGTCAACATTCTTGTTGCAAACTGAGATAAGTCGGCAATTCTTGGCCTTCGAACCGTTCTGTAATGTTTAACTTCAAACCATTAAAGGCCAAATTCGTGAAATCTCTCTGAGAGCAATGTAGTCACATGGGTTTCTAGCCCTTTTACACTTGGCAACAAATAAAAATCCGATCAAAAAAAAAACTTGGCAATAAATTAGTCGACCGACTCATTATTGTACTGTAATGATATAACCTAGGTAGGTCGAATTGACACTTCAATTACTATTTTGTAAAATTGAGAATGGAACTGTCTTCTCATTTCTGGCCAAATATAATGGATTGATTTCTAACAAGCCATTGGGTTGACGTGCACGCTGTTAATTACTTTCTGCACTAGTACAATTTTGAGAAATCTCTTCATATTTCACCACGAGGTCAAGTCGCGCCTTTCTCGAACAATTTAGACTTGTCAACTCTTTTTGGCTTGCGTCATTTATAACAAATTTTCGCAGTTTTGAAGTCATTGAATACGTAAATAGGCTCTTTGGAGCTTATAAAAGCAGACGAAGTCCTCACACTCTCTTGTATGCTTTGAGCTTCAGATAGATCGACCCAGAGATCCCACAGAAAAAAAATTGCTAAGGTGATCCATTCTTTTCCATGGCCGTGAATTTCGAAATTCCAACCAAAGTGAAGGCTTGGGTGTATCGCGAGCATGGAGATGTCGCCAATGTGTTGAGATTGGACCCGGAATATGAGGTCCCCGAAGTGCAAGAAGGCCAGGTGCTGGTTAAAGTCGTTGCTGCGTCGATCAATCCAATCGACACCATGAGAGTGAATGGGGTTTTTGAGCTCCCAGGCTTTGCTTTTCCGGTAAATTGGTTGATATTCACATGGATGATATAGTCAGTGTTTCTTTTTGTTCCTTATAACATGTATTATCAACGTTCTGCCCCACCCTTTTGCATGATTAGGCCGTGCCGGGATACGATCTCGCCGGCATTGTGGTGAAGGTGGGCCGGGAAGTGAAGGAGCTGAATGTTGGGGACGAGATATATGGATTTACGTGGCACGCCAAGAAACACGGGACGCTGGTTGAGTACACGGCCGTGGAAGAGTCATTCTTGGCTTTGAAGCCCAAGAAGCTGAGTTTCGAGGAGGCTGCTTCTTTGCCGGTGGTCATTCAGACTGCCTATGGAGGCCTTGAAAGAGCTGGCCTCTCTCACGGCAAGTCCCTCCTCGTCTTGGGTGGTGCTGGTGGTGTTGGCACACTCGCAATACAGGTACTGTTTTGTTTCATTCTCTGTTTTCTCGCGAATCATATCCCACAAATCGAATCGGTTTCATGTGGGATCCACTCGATCGGATGACTGTTGGGTTAATACTCTACTTCTACCACTTTTTTTTCGGTGGTGTTTCGCCTTTTTTTTTGGTGGATCCAATTGCACAGCTAGCTAAGGAAGTTTTTGGTGCATCAAGAGTAGCAGCTACATCTAGCACTGGGAAGCTAGATTTGTTGAAGAGTTTGGGTGCTGATCTGGCCATTGACTACACCAAGGTCAACTTTGAAGACCTCCCAGAAAAGTTTGATGTTGTCTATGATGCAGTTGGTAAGTAAAGGAACATAAACTCGATGTTTTTGACGTTTCATATTAGTTAGTTGTGTACGCATGACGTATTCATTTTTATGCTATGCAAGTTTCTTTGTACACCGTAACACCAGCTATCGATTTGATAAAAAATGCCCATTTTCGCCGTTAAGATTTTCCATGCGACTAGTAACTTTCTGGACAAGGAACTATTCGGCATTGCATTAAACAGGTGATGTTCCTAATGTGCAGGGCAAAGTGAGCGGGCAGTGAAGGCTGTGAAGCCAGGAGGGAGCGTGGTGTCGATTGTAGGATATGTGAAGGAATTACCACCGCCCGCTTTCTTTTTCGAAGCGACATCGGACCGTTCGACCTTGGAGAAGTTGAAGCCCTTCCTGGAGAACAAGAAAGTGAAGCCGGTGATCGATCCCAAGAGCCCGTTCCCATTTTCGCAGGCCATTGAGGCCTTCTCGTATCTTCAAACCGGCCGGGCAACCGGAAAAGTTGTCATCCACCCCGTCCCATGAAACACAAACGCAAAAGAAATAGAGCGTCCACGTGGATATGTCTTACTCATAAGTTCTCGATTAGTAGTCGATGGTGCTTGTTTTTGTCTCCGTTTATTCAGGTTCTCTTTGTATAATAGCTCCTATATAGTGCTGTTAGAGTTAGCGTGATGGAAAATTCCAATTAAGGACCCCAAGTGGGTCAAATTCTCAAAAAAAGGTCCAAAATGAATATTGTGTCAAATAAGGACATGAAGTGCTCAATCAGTCTCAAATAAAGACCCGAAGTGCCCAAAAAGTCTCAAATAAGGACTTGAGTCCCCGGTCAGCTAAAATACTTGCCGGCCGGCAAGAAAGTTACTGTTCCGGCACCGGAACAGTAACTTTTTAATTTTTTTTTATTATTTTCTTTCTATTTTTCCTTTTCTGTTTTTTTCTTTTTTTTTCTTCTCTTCCTCCGCAGGCCATAGCCGTGGCCGGCGGAGGTCGCTGGCATCGGGCGAGGACCGGCCATGCTTGGGCTAGCCTCGATTGGGCTGGGCGAGGATGCCCTTACCGGCCTCGCCTAGGCTGGGCGAGGCCAGCCTTGCCAGATCTAGCGAGGACTTGACCTCGCCAACGTCGGACGAGGCCGGCCTCGCTAGTTGCAGGCGAGGTCGAGCCTCGCTAGGTTTGGCGAGGGCTCGGCCCCGCCGGTCGTTGGCGAGGCTCGACCTCGTTCGGGTGAGGGCGGCCCTCGCTTGATGCCAGCGAGGGCGGCCTCGCCTGAGATCGGCGACCTCCGTCGGTCACGGCTATGATCGGCGGAGGAAGAGAAGAAAAAAAAGGAAAAGGAAAAGGAAAAAAAGAAAAGGAAAAACAGAAAGAAAATAAAAAAAAATTAAAACGTTACTGTTCTGGTGTCGGAACAGCAACTTTCTCGTCGGCCGGCAGGTATTTTTGCCGGTTGGGGACCCATGTCCTTATTTAAGATTTTTTAGGTACTTCAGGTCCTTATTTGAGACTGATTGAGCACTTCAAGTCTTTATTTGACACAATATTCACTTTGAACCATTTTTTGAGAATTTGACCCTACTTGGGGTCCCTAATTGGAATTTTCCCTTAGCGTGATGGAAGGCTTCTACTTTACATAGTCTCCATTGTGTGCCCTGCCCTTGTTGTCAAAAATAGATTTTGATGGTGATATATATGACCATCCTTTCAATTATGTTGACCAATTGGAAAACAAAAATGATGATGATGATTCCCATTAGATTCATAATGACAGCTAGCCACGAATGACAACCATTATATTTCAAATCTATTTATATTCCATGAACGAGTTTTTGATAAAAAAATACGTGTTTAATAACGACATGAGATTTCTCTTTCTCGGGTGATCGGCGAGTGGACAGCGGCCAATGTGGAGTATAGTGACAGGAGGCGATCGGTGTCGGGCAATGGCGGGAGGCGGATGACAGTCAACAGAAGGCGGGCGGTGGCCAACGGTAGTTGGGTAGCGACGGGAGACGGGCAGTGGCCCACGATGGCTGGCGGAAGGTAGGAGGCGACGGATGGTAGGTGGGGGGCGGCGAGTGGACAACTGATTAGTAGCGAGAGCGAGCGATGAGAAAAACTTTTATTTCTCATTTTTATTTTCAGAAATAGAACAGTAGAAAGATTTTACTTATCATTTTTGTTCCAAATCTATTTCTGAAATCAAGATTTGTTCCAGAAATAGAAAAATAAAATTGCGTTACCAAATGGATTTCTATTCTAAATCTGTTTCCAGAAACAGAAAAATAGAATGGTTATCATTCATAATTCTACTGGTCAAATTGAATGTAATGTTTAAGGACTTCGATTAGCACACTCTGTATTATACCAAGCACCCTTCATATACTCGATACCAGGGTGTTGACTTATTTTCTCTTACATAGTTAGTGTGACTCCCCTCAATTGAGCCTTACGTATAGACTGTGCCGGGGTGCAAAGTGGCGGGCATCGTGCCGTAGGTCGGCGATTGAGTGAAATATAGTTGAAAGGTGGAGATGAGGTGTATGGATTGGGGAGCCAAGGAAAGCAATATGGGACATTGAATGAGTACACATTTATGGAAGAGAGTGTTGGCCCCGAAGCCCAAGGGGCTGAGCTTTGATAAAGCAGCTTCTTTGCCTGCAGCTGTTGAAACTGCTCGCGGAGGCCTTCAAAGTGCAGGCCTGTCCGGACAAGTCCCTCCTTTTTCTGGGTGGTGCAGGTGGTGTTGGCACAATGGTTATTCAGGTAATGAACTAGGTTAGAACACCACAATGGGTTATTCAGGGAATGAACTAGGTTGTATTTTGGCTTTTATTATTGTTTATCCCTGACTGATCACAAGGGAACGGTTTACAATGTTCCTGATATAAAGAAAGACGACTTGTGAAGATAGCAAAAACGTCCAATATTTTCTCCTCAAGTGAAGATTTAAGTCGTCTATCGATGGCAATCCGGCCATAATTCTTGCTGAAAAGCAGGAATTTCCACTCTAATTACCGCTTGTATAAGGAGACTAAACACTTGTTCACTTACAAAGTGTTTAGAATTCAGTTTGTTCAATGACATTACTCTAGCTAAGGTGTGTCAAGAGTGGCAGCTACATCTGGCATTGGGAAGCTGAATCTGCTCAAGAGTGTGGGTGCTGATCTGGCCATTGATTACACCAAGGACAACCTCGAAGACCTTCCAGAAAAGTTCAATATTGTAAAAAATATGACAATAAACCGCAGCATCCCTTGATGTTCCTAATTTTTAACAGGCTATGCGAATAAACTGCTTGTTCATTCGGTGAAAAAAAAGCGAAGAAGAAGGTGTTAATATTCCATTGGCTAACGTTTTGATTTTCCTGATATACAGAGCAAACCGAGAGAAGTTGAAGCCCCTGCATTCTTGGAGAGAGAGGGGAAGTGAAGCCAGTGGTTGATCCCAACACCCCATTCCCGTTGTCACAGGCCCTTGAGGCCTTCTCAGACCTTCAAACCGGCAGAGCAAATGGGAAAGTTGTGATCTACCCTGTATCATCAGACATGGAGTTTAGCTATATATTTTCTTAAGCATGTTCAGACGAAGCTCTTATCTTTTTCTTAAGTATGTAACTCCTTTTCGTTATCTGTGAGGTCATGTTTTGGGATTCGATGATGCTGCTGTCCAACAAAATCCACGGGCAAAGTAACCCATAATTCCGAAAATTCTATAAATTACGGGAAAAATCATTTTGGAAGTACAAGAAAGTCCATCCATCAAGTTAGAGTAATTTCACATAAGTCAAAATTATCTGTCCATCAAATATGCCACCATGCTATTATTTCCTGATAAACCCTACGACGCAACAAATGATTGCGATAAATAATCCATTACTAATCATCGAAACCAAACACCGTTTCTGAATCAAGACAATTTGGCACGAGAGTGCCCTGCAATTCGGTGGTGAATAATTACATAAACTATACTCTAGAACTATTGCTCACTGTCTAAACTTATTATAAGGATGTCAATTCAATCTTAAAATTTTTCAATTTTACCAATTTAGTTCTAAATCTTTGTCCGAAATTCCAATGTAGGCTTTCCGGCTAACTGCTATTGGAAATTACAACCGCGACATCCAATTATCACCGGTCGTACTTAGGTCCTTCGTGACATGCTAATGTGGACAACTTTTAAATTGCCATGCCAGCGATTTTCGATGGTAATTAATTAGAAGGACAACATGGAAATTTTACGCAAAGATTTACGACTACATTAGCAAAATTGGAAAGTTTAAGGTTGAATTGTTCTATGTGCAATAGATTTGAGACCGAATTGGTCAATTTTCCCCCTTTTGTTGGATCCTCCTCATCTATTTATTAGTCGAGCATGAGTCTTGCATTAATATGCTCACGAATCACAAGATGACATGAAATCAAAATAACAGTCTCTAGACGATAGGAACGCATAGATGGAGATTACTATTCTACCAAGAATTTTACGCTATCATCATGAAACATTGGAGTTCACTCGAACATTGCATCTAGACACAATGAACTTGGACCTCATTGATGTCTCTGTACATTGACAAACCCAAGATGCTGAAAGCAGAGTTCACCAAACCATGATAATCATCCTCATCCACCCTCTACCTTAAATATATGTTGACAAGGTGAGTTCAATTCAAGTACCAAGGATCAACAAAACTCTATTCTCTTCTATAATCCCACCAATCCACACACAGTTGCTTGGCTTGGCTTTTGCTTATTCAATGGCTTCCTACTCAAATTTCACCATCCCCTCTAAGATCAAGGCTTGGGTCTATGCCGAACGTGGGAACCCCATCAATGTCTTGAAGCTAGATTCAGATGTTAGTGTTCCTGAGATTGAGGAAGACCAGGTCCTTGTTAAGGTTGTTGCTGCTTCTCTAAATCCTGTTGATGCCAAGAGAGCTCTTGGCTTCTTTAAGGACATCGACTCTTCGCCACCCGTAAGACATCATATTACATACATTTTATTTTAATTTCATCCATTACTGTTGCCTACAAATGCGTGATCAATGCAGATCTATTATGATCTCGAGTTTCTTGTTTTGTGTTTCATCAGATATGATAACATTACTTCTGAAAAGTAATTTTTGACCGATGGTGGATGATATAAAAACTTGATTATCAGAAGAATTTTCCAAGAATTATGATTATGAGTAGGGGGAAAATTGTCTAGAAAGTCCTAAGCCTATTACACTTTTGCCAATTCAGTCTTATATCTTTTAAGTTTGCCAATTCAATTCTAAACCTTTTTACTTCTTGCCAATTGAGTCTATCCGGCTAATTTTAGTTGGCCGGCGCTAACGTGGCTGCTGGCTGACGCCAACCATCTTGCCACCGCTGATGTGACAATTTTTAAATATTTTTTTTCGAATTTTTTAATATTTTTTTATTTTCTTTCTTTTATTTTTCTGCCATTCTTCCCTCTGGCCGATTCGGCGATCGGCCAAAGGCATGGGCCGGTGAGGTTGAGCCTCACCTTGGCTGGGCGAGGCTGGCCTAGCAATGGCAGGTTGAGGCTCGCCCTTGCCAGTGGCCGACGAGTGCGAGCTTTGCCAGAGACTAGGGGTGTCAATGGGTCGGGTCGGGTTTTCATGATACCTGACCCGACCCGAAACAATGAATATATGTTCTTGGCTCGACCCGAAACAAGACCCGAACATTATATAGCCGCACAATCAGGTCGTGTTCGGATCGGGTCGATTCGGGTCAGATTCGTGTTTAGAGGTTTACTAATCATTTAAAAGTTCAGTATCCATGAGAACTAAGCAAAAAGGATATGAAAGAAGCTGTCTGAAAGAGTACTCTAGTTACATAGACCCCAAAAGACATCCACAAAGAACACCTCTGAAGATAAAAGCACGAATACCTGCAAAAGGCACCATATTTGCTGGATCAACTTTTCACGAAAAGAGGCGGTTGGTAACTAGTGTTTACAAGAAGAATGAGCATCTACATTGTGTAATCTTTCGCCACGGCCTGAAATAGCAATTAGTGCTATTACAGGATTTAACATGACTTTCCAATACAGTTCTTGGCATTGTAAGTAAATGTATCATCAACTACTCTATAAAGGTATAAAGCTTTTCCGGTCTATGTTATTACCCCATAGCGATTAATGTGGGAAACATAAATGCATGTACTTCTTAATCAATAACTTAATTCAAACAAGCGATCTTTGTTCGGACATGTACGTAATTACCTACAACTCCATTGTTCGAAAGATTAATCCTGGGTCGTATAATTTGAAGTGAAAGATCACGACGTTGTAATGATAATGCAGAGTTTGCAGAGTCAGAACATATCACAATAGGGGAGAACAAAAAAGAGAAAGAACGTCCATTTTGGTAGTCAACTCATCAAAACGCCAACCACCTCCCCTCTGCTCCATCTTCCACAGATAGAACTTTTAATAATACCTAACCTCCTAGCGCAAAAAAAAAAAATTCAGCTTACCAGAAAGGAAGGAGGGCATGAGTTGCAGAGCCTTGATCAATGGAACAGATACCAGCATCCACTGCAAATTACTCGTCTGCTCTAGGATGAAAACAGACAAACGGAATTCAAGTGCATTAGATTGGTGTTGCATGCATCGTTAGAATCCACCGGCCATCTTTCTGTCCAAAGCCTCTGAAAGTCTTCTTCTTGCCCATGATGTCGCGTTGGGCTGCTCAAATGGTCATCGGTTCAGTCTGGATTTTACCGTGTCTCGTTGGTGAGCTTGAGGACGCCACGGCCGTCGATCTCGGCGATGCCACTGAGGGTGATGTTGCCGGCGGCGGCGGCGCGGCAGAACCCCGGGAAGAAGAAGTCGGCGGCAAGATCCTAGGAGAAGGAGCGATCTTAAGGGTTTTGGTTATTGTTTGGGTTGGCTAATTCTTTGAGTTGGACTTCGGTACCCAAGCCCAATAAATCCAAACAATACCCGATTCTTTTTATTGTTACCCAAACAAGTTGAGATCCAACCCGACCCGATAAAAAAATTTCATGTTCGGATTGAGTCGGTTCGTGTTTCGGTTCGGGTATTGTGTTTGGTTTTGACACCCCTACCAGAGACCGACGAGGTCGACGTTGCCGGCTTGCAACTCTGGCTAGTTGTCAAACTGGCCAGATGGAAGAAGGGTAGAAAAAAAATAAAAAAAAAGAAAAAAAATATATATTTAAAAATTTGGGAAAAAAATATTTAAAAAGTGCCACGTTAGCGTTGGCTGGACAGCCGACGGCAACGTCAATGCTGGTCAGTCAAAATTGGCCGGATAGACTCAATTGGCAAGAAGTGAAAATGTTTAGGACTAAATTAGCAAACTTAAAAGGTTTAGGACTGAATTGGCGAAAATGCAATAAATTTAGAGCTTTTTAGACAATTTTCCCTATGAGTAGGTTATCAGCTTCCAATTACTTTTTTCCATTGGATGTCTTTCTTTTCTTTTTTTTTTTGACGTCTCTATTTTCTTCTTGCTCATTAAGATTGTGCCGGGCTACGATGTGGCCGGTGTGGTAGTGAAAACCGGGGATCAAGTGAAGAAGTTCAAAGTTGGGGACGAAGTGTACGGTGACATCAATGAGAAAGCTCTGGACCACCCAAAGCAACATGGCACTCTGGCTGAGTACACTGCTGTGGAAGAGAGGCTGCTAGCTCTCAAGCCCAAGAACTTGAGCTTTGCCGAAACTGCTTCACTTCCCTTGGCCATTGAAACCGCTTACGAAGGCCTCGAGAGGGCTCACTTCTCGCCTGGCAAATCCATCCTCGTTTTGGGTGGCGCTGGTGGTGTCGGTAGCCTTGTGATTCAGGTATATCATTTTAAGTTGTTAAGCTCCATTGATGCCTGGAAAAGAAAGGCTCCTCACAGAAACAATGATGTCAACTGTTATTGGGTTGGGATCTGCTGCAGCATTCGTTCAATTCAGACCTTGAGAATACGATGCATATGTTATAACCATCTTATCGTTTCAACCTATGGATATGTATGATCTTTTGTTGGTCCTAAAACACAGCTAGCCAAGGAAGTATTTGGTGCATCAAGAGTGGCAGCTACATCTAGCACCGGAAAGCTGGACTTCCTGAAGAGTTTGGGAGCTGATTTGGCCATTGATTACACCAAAGAGAACTTCGAAGACGTCCCGGAGAAATTCGATGTTGTGTATGATGCAGTTGGTATGTGGTCTTCAAAAGATGCACTAGTTTTCCATTTACAAGTTTGGAGTTTGTACAACTTCTAAGTCTTGTCTTAATAATTTTGTGCTTTGATAAATTCCTCTATCTACACGGGGGTGGATATCTTCCCAAATGGAATTAAAACTATTTATGTGTCCACTTCTAGCTAGTATTTGCTGAATTTAAGGTGCACTCAACTTATCTTTTTTGTAGGCTTTTTTGAAGAGTTTGATGATACTAAATAAAATGCACGCAGGTCAAAGTGAGAGGGCAATAAAGGCAGTGAAGGAAGGAGGAAATGTGGTGACCATAGCAGGGGCGGCAACTCCACCTGCTGTCCTGTTCATTTTGACATCGACGGGCTCAGTCTTGGAGAAACTCAATCCCTTCCTCGAGAGCCAGAAAATAAAACCAGTGATTGATCCCAAAGGCACATTCCCATTTTCTCAGGCTCTCGAAGCGTTCTCGTATCTTGAGACCGGCCGAGTCAGTGGAAAGATCGTCATCCACCCGATCCCATGAAGAGAGAGAGAGAGATTGTGGTGTTCTCTCTAAATATCGGACCGGGAGCACATCCACACCCATGTCCATATTGTTCCTAGTGATATGTTAAATAAGCTTACTGTTCGACAAGAGGGAGGATGTTGTTTGTGATTACGTACATAAATTATGGCAATAAGGATCAGTTAAACTCAGAAGTTTTCTTCTTCTTGATGCGAATTACTAGCGATTATTCTATTAATGTTTTCACTGATATTGCGAAAATTATGGCAACTAGGATCTCTCTCTGCCTCCTATACTGAGTGTTATGATGATACCAATGCGCCAACTATATTGCCATTTCTCTAAAAGCTGAGAATGGAACTTGACATATGTCACGTGTGACCAAACCTCGTGCGAAAGCATCCTGTCAGCCCAAATCATGGGGTCTGGCACAGGGAAGCTAGACTTGCTGAAAAGTTTGGGTGCTGATCGGGCCATTGACTAGACCAAGGTCCAAGGTCCAAGTGCCCGTTCCCATTTCGTAGGCCATTGAGGCCTTCTTCTATCTTTAAACCGGCCGGCAGCCGGAAAAGTCGGTGATCCACCCTGACCCGCAAAACACACACGAGAAAGAAATATTGCGTTCCTTGATTAGTAGTCGACGGTGCTTGTTTTTGTATGTATGTATATTTGGCTCCTCTTTGTATACTAGTTTCTACATAGTGCGGTTAGAGTTAAGAGTGATGGACGTTTTCAACTTTCCTAGTCTCCATATTGTGCGTTCGTTGTCAAAAGTAAATTTTGATGGTGATATATCCGACTATCCTTACGATTTTGTCTGCCAACTGGAAAAGTAAAATGATGATTTTGTTGTAGGTCGGAAAAAAATAAATGATGACAATGATGATGATTCCAATCAGATTCAGTGTGAAATTTCTAATATTTGTTCAAAAAAGTTAAACTATTAGATAAAGGCATGATTTAATATTTAATTATTCTAACACTCTTTCTTACGCTTAGTTTGGTTTTAGACATTTTAATTAGAGAGGCAAATGGAGCCTGAAAAGATTTGAACTCAGGGCATTCAGTTCTGATATCATATAAAATTTTGTGGAACCACAGCCAATTATTGTAAAAGCTTAAACTATTAGAAGAAAACGTTATTTAATACTTAATTATTCTAACATTCAGAATAATTATAATGGCCATAGCTAGCTATTGGCTATTATTGAGTTGACTAATCTTACCGTGTCATCACTTCCCAGAACAAGTGAATCAAGCCTAAAAATGTCCACCTATACACTATTAACATACTACTCAAAACCATTAAATTTATCAATATTAACAATGAATAGGTAATTTACTATGTTATATTTTGGCCTTTACTATTGTTCATTCCTGACTGATCATAAGGGAATGATTTTCGATGTTCCAGATGTCAAGAAAGACGACGTAGGATGATAGCAAAAACATTGAATTTCATTTGGGAGACCTCCGAAGTGAAGATTTAAGTCGCCTATCGACGGCAATGTGTCCATAATTTTCGCTGAAAAGCAGGGATTTCAACTCTAATTACCACTTATATGCGGAGACTAAACCGATGTTCATATAGAAAGCCGCAGCCTAGCTAAGGACGTTTTTGGCGCGTCAAGAGTGGCAGGCTACGTCTAGCACTTGAAAGCTGGATCCGCTCGAGAGTTTGGGTTCTGATTCGGCCAGCGATTACACCAAGACCTCCCAGAAAAGTTCGATGTCGGTAAGTATGAACATCAACCACTCCCTTGATGTTCGTAACTTTCAACAGGCTATGGAAGAATTCTGCATTGCATGAAGGTCAAGATGAATTGTTGTATAGGTTGTGAAATCCTACATTATGATCTTTTAGCAGGCTATGCAAAATGAAAAAGGAGTGAAGAAGTTCGTGGTCGGGGACGAAGTCTACTAAAAACATCAATGAGAAAGCAGTGGACCATCCAAGGAAGATATGGGTCTTCGGCCTAGTACATAGCTGTGGAAGAGAAGCTGTTGGCTCTTAAACCTGCGAACCTGAGTTTTACTGAAGCGGCCTCTCTCCCACTGGCAACCGAAACTGCATATGAAGGCCTAGAGAGGACTAGTTTCTCTGTTGACAAGTCCCTTCTAGATATGGAAGGTGCTGGTGAGCCCGCACGCTTGTGATTCAGGTGAAGCTTTTTCCTGTAATGTCTGTTCAGTAGGTGCTGGAGAGGCATTTCGTTTGGAAATTATCGACGTAGGTTTGGCCATTCGGTATTTGCTAATGGGTGACCAGCTGTTGGTTTTGGTCCCTTTGCAGTCAGCTAAGGAGGGGTTTGGTGAAAAAAGAGCAGTGGCGACCTCCGGCGCTGGAAAATTGGAGAAGCTAAAGAGCTTGGGAGTTGATTTCGCCATCAATTACACCAAGCACAGCTTCGAAGATCTCTCGGAAAAAAAAAAAGACGAAGTCATGTCGCATGCTATTGGTACGTCTCTGTTCGGACTAAGCATCGAGAAGTTCATTTATGCCCAACAGTAACTTTTAGATACTTTAGCATAAAATTGTTGACAAATCGTAACTGTTGTGGAAGATCATTCCATCGCCCAGCTTCACTATCCATGTATAAAAAATTGCAGGGCAAAAGTAATAAAATATACGGAATAAAGGAAATGAATCGGACACCGGGTTTACGTAATTCAGTCGATATAACTTACGTCCATTGGTAGAGCAGCACAGAATTTCACTGTAGATCAAACGATAAAATGGTAATTACAACCATACTTAAGTAACTCAATACTCACAGTGCATCAACCAAAAAAAAAAAACTCTTGATATGGCCTAACCCTACTTATACCCAATAACCTACACAGAGTTTAGTCCTCATAATTTCTCGGGAATAATCTTCCAATCTTACAAGGGAATACACAAATTCTTACCACAAGAATTTAATTGACTAAATTACTCGTGTGTAATCACGAGGAGAAAACCTTCTACTTGAGAGCTTCTGCGCTAGGCTTCAGGAGAGCTCTGTTTATACAGATGCTGCCATCCTGGGTCATCGTTGCACTTCTTCTCAAACAAGAAAGAACAACGGAATAAGAAACTGAACACAAAAGCCTTTCTTTATCCATCCTTCGGCCGCCCACGAGCACTCTCTTCTGAATTGATGGCCATCATGACCATCGTGGAGTTTACGAAACAGAAGAAATAACGCTCACATTTGTCTTTACATCCACCATTCACAAAAGGCTTCCCAATATATTTAATTTCATTAGTGGCCGATCATCATGCAATGAATTATGTACTTTTGGCCAAATAGTACCATATGCGAATGTGGCACCTGAGGAATAAGAAAATGGAACTTTGTTTTCGTCCGAACTCAGACTCGAGACATATTCTGACGGTTAGGTAAGCGTTCATTTCATTGTAAAGAATAAAGTAGAAAAGAAAATTTATGTATATTTCTATGTGTCTAATACTGATGATACATGAGCCTATTTATAGGCTATTCAAGATAACTATCTAAAACAACAAAATATTACAATATCAAAATAACATCAAACAGAATCAATCAAGGAGGATTGATATCTCTAATATTATCAATCAGGGAAAATCGATATCTCTAATATATATCTCTAACATCCCTCCTCAAACTCAAGGTGACATAGAAGAGGTCAACTACAGTTTGGAAAAGAGATCTTGAAAACACCTGGGTGGATGTGCCTTAGTGAAAACGTCTGCCGTCTGATCAACCGATGCAATGGGAACAAGATGAACAAGACCACGATGCACGTGAGAGCGTATGAAATGACAATCTATTTCAATATGCTTGGTACGCTCATGGAAAACATCATTATGTGCTATTTGGATAACACTCCGATTATCACAATAAATGGTCATTCCACCATTTTGACGGATTCCCATGTCTTCCAATAACCACCACAACCATAGTAATTGTGGAATAACAGTGAAAATCACGAAGTCGAACAAAAGGTTGACTTACATGGGTGGAACGACGAACACGAGAAGAAGAATCCGCGGATGGCACAGACATGTCAGGATCTGCCGAAGTGGGATTTTCAAAAATACCTGCATCAGGATTAGGAGAGGGCAAGTCCAAAGAGGAAGAATCGATTGTGTCATCTTCTGGAAAAAGATCTATAGAAGGATTGGTGAAGAAACGGATAGTTGGAATAGTGGGGGAGGATTCAAATGGACGGAGAGACAAAAACATCTTATGTTCCCAAAATGTAACATGACGAGACACATGAAGACGATTAGAGATAGGATCCCAACATCTATACCCTTTATGCTCAATGCCATATCCAAGGAAGCAACATAGACGAGCACGAGGTTCTAACTTCGTGCGTTCATTAGGGAGAAGATGTACAAAACATGCACTACCAAAAACTCGAAGTAGACTGTAATTGGGAACACTATCATGCAAACGCTTGTAAGGAGTAATGTTACCTATAATAGGTGACGGAATACGATTGATAGTATATACAGCAGTATGACAAGCCTCTCCCCAAAACTGTTCTGGACAAGATGCTGAGATTAAAAGAGTTCGTATGATATCTAAGATATGCTTGTGTTTACGCTCTGCTTGACCATTTTGTTGAGAAGTTCCTGGACAAGAACGGTGAATGACAGTACCATTCTGAGAAAGAATTCTAAGGAACTCTCTGTCCCTATATTCCATGGCATTATCAGTACGAAAAACTTTGATATCTCGAGAAAATTGTGCTTTGATCATGGCAGCAAAGTTACCATAGATATGAGTAAGTTCAGATCAATTCTTCATAAGATATAGCCATGTAAAACGAGAATAATCATCCACAAAAATCACAAATTAACGAGATCCACCCACAGTGGGAGTAGGAGATGGTCCCCAAATATCTGAATGAATGAGATCAAATGGAGCATAAGAGACAGAGTCACTAATATTAAATGATAAAGCATGATGTTTTTCCAATTTACAAGACAAGCAATCAAAATTTTTATTGTCAACGGAACCTAAATGACCACTTAAAATCAAGGGACTTAATCTAGAATAAGAAGGATGACCCAAACGAGAATGCCAAGTTTCAGATGAAACTGTGGCAGCACAACTAATGAAGGAATTAGGAAGCTTTAACGAAACAAGTTCAAACAAGTGACCCACTTTATGGCCTATCCCAACTGTCTATCCTGTCCATGGATCCTGCACATGACAACCATTCAAACAAAAATTAATTTCAAAACCAAGTTCACATAGCTGTCCCATAGATATCAAGTTTAATGAGAGTTTAGGAACCATAAATGTATCAGGCAAGGATAATGTGGACGTCAAAATGTTCCCTGTATGACTCACTAGCATCTTAGAGTTATTAGCGGTATGAATAATAGGTACTTGTGAAGTGTATGATTTTGACTTGAATAAATGGGAGTTGGAGGTTATGTGATTATAGCAGGCAGAATTAAAGAACCACGAATCAGAAATACCTGAATTAACTGACAGAGCAGAGGAGTTAGGTACAGAGGAGCTAGAAGTACCAGATTCTTGAATAATGGAATAGACTGTGGATCGAAGATCATCTAAAGATAGAGTAACTGATGAACGGTTGGAAGAATATCAATGGTAGCAGCAGTAGTGGATGAGCACACATGCGGACCTCTGAATCGAGATCGGTTGTTTGTTCCCATAGGTTGCTTAGGTTGCAGCTGATAACAATTGGATGCATGATGACCAGATCGATGGCAATGCATATAGTAAGGCTTTCACCAGGAAGAACCAGAAGTGGCAAATACTGCATCTGTAGGAGTGGAGACTGATAGAGTAGCACGTTGTGCTTTTAAAGTAGCTAGTCGAGTTTCTTCGATCAATAGTTCTGAGACAATTTCCTTAAGACGAGGTAAAGGATCTCGATGCAAAAGTGAAGCTCGCACAAGTTCAAACTCATCATTAAGTGCCATTAGAAATTGCATTACGCGCATTTGATCACGATATTCAATAAACTTGCGGGCATTAGTAGTTGACTCCCATTTAGGCTCAGATAAAGCTAGTTGATCCCATATAGCATGCATCGAAGATTAAAATTCATTAATAGACTGACCTGTCTCCTGATGTATGCAATGTAAATTCCCTAATAGTTGATATTGATGAGCAATATATGACGTGGCCAAGCTTCCTTTGATGTATCTAGTCGACCAAATTGAAGTTTGATAGATGGAATTGAAGTGTTTCGAATCCACGTGAGTATTTGATGATTCCTACTATCCCATTCCTCTAATCGTTCAACAAATTTATCATCAGCCTCACCAGTAGCTTGAATAGGCTCGCGAATACCTCCAGTGACGTAACGCCAAAGTTTACGCCCTTTTAAAAAACTTGACATTTCTTGAGCCCATAAAATATAGTTTGATCCATTCAAGATGGTCTGAATGAGTACTGAGACTTCTAACTTTTCCATGATATTAGAATTTACCCAATATAATGAATTCTGAGAAAACCAATATTTCCAAGGCTGATATTGACGAAATAAGGCCAAAAATGGATTCAGGACGTCGAAATACCTCGGAAACCGGTTTGAAAATGCCAAGAACTGGTCCAAAAGAGATCGAACTGGTCAAAAAATAGATAATCAGTTCTGGTCAACGACCAGTCAACGCCAGTCAACGGTCACAGTGCTATGATGACATGGTAGATGATCAAAAAATAGATAACCAGTTCTGGTCAACGGCCGGTCAACGCCAGTCAACGGTCACAGTGCTATGATGACATGGTAGATGACTCAGCGTGGATATCACACATGGTAGATGACTTGGCGGTGACGTGTCGCTGACGTCACAAGACGACGTCACTGTTCAGAACGGCAGATTGCGTGAGTCTCACGCGACGAGTGGATCTCACGCGTAAAGGACCTCGGAGGTGCGTGAGGGCGCGTGCAGAGCTTTCCGGCGATGTGCGTTACTGTTCTGGACTCGTCGGAGGATGGAGAACCTGTCTGTGGTGTTTGTTTTGGATTATATCCAAATATAGACGTTAGAAAAGAGACTTACAGTCGATGATGTTGGAGGGCCTGTGACGTGGTGGCGCGTGCGGAAGTTTCCCAAGTCTGTTTGTGACAAAAATTGAAGGGTCTGACTCATTTTGTGGCAGCAATCAAGACGACAGTTCGGCATCCATCCGGCAGAGAATGGATATCCCACGCGGCTATGGCTACTGGCTTAAAAACACTGTGGCCCCTTCCTCAAAAAAAAAATATTGGCTCTGATACCATGTAAAGAATAAAGTAGAAAAGAGAATTTCTGTATATTTCTATGTGTCTAATACTGATGATACATGAGCCTATTTATAGGCTATTCAAGATAACTATCTAAAGCAACAAAATATTACAATATGATAATAACATCAAACAGAATCAATCAAGGAGGATTGATATCTTTAATATTATCGATCAGGGAAAATCGATATCTCTAATATATATCAGAATGTTACTCGAAAGGGACCTGTTTTGGTGATATCGGGTGCTTTCGTACAGAGTTTGCAAAAAGAAATCTATAAAAGTAAGAACATGTGGATAAAGAGACATATACGTGAAGTAGAAAATAACCTCTTAAAGATGTTTGGTTACTAGGATGTCAGGATGTTCACGCCTACTCCTTGACAAAAATAGGGAAAAATGAGAAAAAAAAATTGAAGATATGCCGATAGAGGAAGAAGATATTGAAACAACAAACTAAGATATGAGAAATGGTGACAATGAGGAGAGAGAAAGATTGTCGCAATAGGAATGTTACTTTGAAAAGACGAACTAATTATTTCGACCAAAAAAATAAGGGTTAATACCACGAAAAATCTTAAACTGATACACTTATGATAAATTTATTCCAAACTATTTTTTTGACCACAAAAAACCCTAAGCTGGTACACCTGTGACAATTTTACCCCGAACTATTTTTTGACCATCAAAAACCCCACAGTGGTATATCTGTGATAATTTTACCCCCGAACTAATTTTTTAGCCACCAAAAATCCTAAACTGGTACACCTGTGACAAATTTACCCTCCGTTAATTTCAGTTTACTGTCAAATTGCTAAGTTTAATGACACGTGGTAATTGACATTGTACCGATTTTGAGTTTTACCCCTCTGTTTGTCACAAGTTTATCAATTTATGATTTTTTGTGATATTAATATAATTTAACGGACACTAACAGAGGGTAAATTTGTCACAAATGTAACAGTTTGGTGTTTTTAGTGGTCAAAAAATTAGTTCGAAGGTAAAATTGTCACAGGTGTACTAATGTGGGGTTTTTTGTGGTCAAAGAAATAGTCCGGGGTAAAATTGTCACAAGTGTACCAGTTTGGGGTTTTTGGTGGTCAAAAAAATAGTTCGAGGTAAATTTGTCAAATGTGTACCAGTTTGAGATTTTTTGTGATTAAAAAAATAGTTCGGAGTAAAATTGTCACAGGTGTACCAGTTTAGGATTTTTCGTGGTATTAACCCAAAAAATAAAGACGAACTAATTATGACTTTAATGGAGATTAATATAAGAGGCAATATTATGACTTTAGGAAAAAATTAGTTATGAATAAACGGTCAATATTCGTGAAGTCCACAAATATTGTAATATGAATGTAACAACAAACTTGAAATGGAAAATACTTGCATAACCGGGTAGTTTGCAAAGTGGACGGTCCAACCTCGGTCACAAATTTTGAAGATGGAAAGGGAGACTCACTTGGCACGGTATAATTGTCCAAAAAATCTTAAACCTATTGTACGGTGGCTAATTCGGTCTAAATTTTTTAATTTTATCAATTAAGTCCTAAATTTTTTTTACAATTTGTCAATTTAGTCCTAAACCTTTTGACTTTTTGCTAATATAGTTATTCCGGTCAATTTTGACTAGAAATCGCTGACGTGAGGGTCGTGCCGTATAGGACGGCCAATGTCCACATTAACGATTTTCAATCAAAATTAACCGAAATGACTATATTGACAAATTGTCAAAAGATTTATAATTAAATTGAAAAAATTGAAAAATTCATGATAAAATTTGCCGCTGTACAAATGGTCTAGGAATTTTTGACAAATTACTACACTTTGTAGGTATAAAAAAGCCACAAGATAGAATGATTTTCTTTTCTTTTTTTTAAAGAAACAAATCAATATACGAAGGATTCAACTACAACTTTTAAAGTAGTTGATATTATTCTCCATCCGGAGAAAAGATTAGGTGAATATTATTCTCACATAAAGAAATTATAACTAAAAAAAATAGGAATGTGAATATCTAGTATACTGGGAAGTTCCGATTATTTTAGGATTTCGGAATAGAGATCAACACAAAATTATGGAGAAAGGTTTGTCGGTATCTGCTTCTTTGATTGCAATAAAGTAAGAGGTATTCATCGTGTCTTGCCCACAATAGGGGAAACCCGGGAAAGAACAGCGTGCCCTCCTTTGATTTGATCTCTAAATTTAAGCTTCAAAAAGGGAACATAAAAAAAGGGAAAAAGGAAATATAAAAGTCACAACATTGACACCTGTTCGAGAAGTCTTCGGTTCCTTAAAAAAGATTACTATTCTTCCAGAAACCTCCAACTATTATCATGACACGATGAAATTGACCCGAAATTGCATTTAGACAAATAGAACCTGAAGTACATCCATGTCTCTATACATTGACAAATCCAAAATGCTTACACCAATGTCAAGCTTCAACAATCCATAATGATAAGCCTCATCCACTCTCTACCTTAACACCACATATAGATTGACCAGGTGGGTTCAATTCAAATAACCAGAAACCCAAAAAAAGATCTATTCACTTCTGTACTCTGACAAGATCCACACACAGTTGCTTAGCTTGGCTTTTTGCCTATTGAATGGCTTCCTGTTCAGATTTCACCATCCCCTCCAAGATCAAGGCTTGGGTCTATGCCGAACTTGGGAACCCCCACGATGTCTTCAAGCTAGCTTCAGATGTCGAGGTTCCTGAGATTAAGGAAGACCAGGTCCTTGTTAAGGTTGTTGCTGCTGCCCTTAATATTATTGATGCCAAGAGAGCTCGCGGCTTCTTAAAGGACAACGACTCTCCACCGCCCGTAAGACATCGTATTACGCAAAATCCTTTTTCGTTTTGTCCATCGGCCGTGACTACAGATTTGTGCTGAATGAGAATCTATAATGATCTTGAACCTTTCGATTTGTATTCCATCAATTGTGATAGCACCTCTTGTGGAAAGCGAATTTTTGACCGGCATAAAAACTTGATTACCAGAAGACTTTCTCGAGAATTATCATTTTGAGTATGTTATTAGCTTCTAATTACTTCTTTCATTGGAATGGTTATTTAAGTCTTTCTTTCTTCTTCATGTCCATTAAGATTGTGCCGGGCTACGACGTGGCCGGTGTGGTGGTGAAAGTCGGGGATCAAGTGAAGAAGTTCAAAGTTGGGGACGAAGTGTACGGGGACATCAATGAGGTATCTTTGATCCGCCCAAAGCAACATGGCACTTTGGCTGAGTACACTGCTGTGGAGGAGAGGCTGCTGGCCCTCAAGCCCAAGAACTTGAGCTTTGCCGAAGCCGCTTCACTTCCCATGGTCATTGAAACCGCTTATGAAGGCCTCGAGAGGGCTCACTTCTCGCCTGGCAAATCCATCCTCGTTTTGGGTGGCACCGGTGGTATCGGTAGCCTTGTGATTCAGGTATATCATTGCAATTTGCTAAGCTCTGTTAATGCTTGGAAAAGAAAAATGAAAAGTTCATAACAGAAACAATGATGTCAATGGTTATTGGGTCGGGATCTGCTCAAGTATTCATTCGATTTAGACCTTGAGATTACCACACGAGATATAATCATCTTCTCGTTTCAATCTATGTATATGTGGAAGTTTCGGTCTTTAGGATCCAATGTTGGGTGATATTTTTACATATAAAAATATGATTTTTTTTATCTGTCCAAAATCACAGCTAGCCAAGCAAGTCTTCGGGGCATCAAGAGTGGCAGCCACATTTAGCACCGGAAAGCTGGACTTGCTGAAGAGTTTGGGAGCTGACTTGGCCATTGATTACACCAAAGAGAACTTCGAAGACCTCCCGGAGAAATTCGATGTTGTATATGATGCAGTTGGTACGTGGGGTTCGAAATATTCACTAATCTTTCCATTTACAAGTTCGGAGTTCGTACAACTTCTGAGTCTTGTCTTGATAATTCTGTGCTTAGATAAATTCTTCTGTCTATACACACACATACATGGGGATGCATATATTTCCAAATGGAATAATAACTGTTTCTACATCATCTTCTAGCAGTAGCTTTTTTGAAGAGTTCAATGATACTAAATGAAATGCTAGCAGGTCAAAGTGAGAGGGCGATAAGGGGAGTGAAGGAAGGAGGAAGTGTGGTGACAGTAGGGGGGCCTGTAACTCCACCCGCTTTCAAGTTCCATGTGACATCTAAGGGCTCAATCCTGGAGAAACTGAATCCCCTCCTGGAGAGCCAGATAATAAAGCCAGTGCTTGATCCCAAAGGCACGTACCCGTTTTCTCGGGTTCTCGAAGCGATCTCGCATCTGGAGACCGGCCGACCCACCGGAAAGATTGTCATCTACCCGATCCCATGAAATTTTATATATATATATATATATATATATATATATATATAGAGAGAGAGAGAGAGAGAGAGAGAGAGAGAGAGAGAGAGAGAGAGAGAGAGAGAGAGAGAGAGAGAGAGAGAGAGAGAGATTGTAGTGTGTTCTCTTTGAATATTGGACTGGGGGCACATCAACCATGTCCATAGTGTTCCTGGTGATATATAAAATAAGATCGCTTGTTCGACAAGATGGAGGATGTGGTTGTTTTCACTGATATTGCGAAAATAAAGACAATCAACCCCTCCATCCCCCTCCCTCCCTCAAACCAAAATCAGAGTATTATAATGATATGATCAAATCGTTGGGATGATTATCATAAAATTCCTGAACCTATCGAATATGTGCCAATTCAGTCACAAATTTTTCAGTTTGGCCAATTTGATTCTAAACCATTTGACGATTTATCAATGTGGTTATTTAAGCCAATTTTGGCCGATAATCACTGACATGGACAATTTTGCATTCTTTCATAAATTTTCTGAAATTTTTTGTTTTTGTTTTTTTCCCTTTTTCCCTATTTCCTTCCACCTATCGTAAAGCCTCGGTGATAGCTAGCGGAGGAAAATACAAAAAATAAATAAATAAGAAAAGGGAAAGGAAAAAGAAAAGAAAACAATTTTAGAAATTTTGTTAAAAAATTGCAAAAATTGTCCATATTAGCAGCAGGCATGCTGCGAAAGACTGTCGGATTCATCAGAAGAACTACATTGACAAATCATTAAAAGGTTTAGACTAAATTGGCCAAATTGAAAAATTTAGAACTGAAATGATATCCGTATAATAGATTTGTGATTTATATGGTAATTTTGCATGAGATTGTTTGCGGAGAACGGACCAAAATTATCGCAGTTTCTGTTGATAGCCAAGGATGGAACTTATTATATGTTACATGTGCCCATACCTAGCGCAAATCATCATGTCAGCCCAAACCATAGTGTATAAGTTTATTGCTCTGAAGAAAAATATTTAGCTTTGTTTAAGGGTTCATTGAGCTGCCTTTCATATTATGAAGTCAAGTACATGTAGACAAAACTACTAATAAGGATCACAGACAAGTGACAAGTAAATTTAGAGAAGAATCACTCGTGTTCTGTTAATTAAGTCAGCAAACTCGCAAAGTTACTCGAAGATCGATTGACCGAATATGTGATGGATGAATTAGATTTCGCAAAGCACCAAGAACAAGTACATGTGAATGGAGACTACTCATACATCCTCATTCTTGTTTCTATTTATGAGATATATCAATGCATATCACTCCTAGTTTAGCTTACACAATTTCGCTTCTCTGGCATGAAGTAATAATCCTCGACCAAATAAATTGAGCTTCCAATCGCGAACGATGACACAAGGGTTATTGATCAAAGAGTCTACACACCAACAGTAGTAATCTGATCTCGAGATGTCTGACAGTTCTTTAGGGCTCATCCTCTGGAGCACAATTTCATTCATCCAACAACTTAAACTTATATAACAGTTAATTATAGTTTTACGGAATCCCACATATATCACAGTAGGAAGTCCTGAGTTCAAATCTTTCTAGACTCCTATTTGCCTTCTTAATCTCACACTACCACATTTTAGGCTTAGGCTACAGTTCAGCCTACGCGTGAGCGACGATGGAGTTGAGAAGTCTGATAGAAAAAATTGTTAAAGTAGAGAGAGGAAAATACTGCTATTGAGGGTATACATAAAATATCTACTATAGTTTTGTATGACCTAAACTCCTACTGTATATTGGGGCAATTTCTCATGTAGTTGTAAATTGAAACTCTGAACGGATACTGATGTTGAAGAGATTATCTATTATTGAAATATATATCCATATATTTGATAAAAGAGTCATCTGGTTACAGTATCAAAGTTTTTATAATCCATCAAAAGAATGTGTACATCTCCATCTAACAACTAAACTCAGAAGTTCATCTTACATATAAACAACTCATATCCAAAAATCTCACTATCAAACTGTCATCTAATAACATAAATGCTCTTGTCTTACTTGCAGCTAGCTGAAGAACTTGAAAAGCAAGTAAAATGAATGGAATGAGCAATTGCAGCTTAGTGAGCAACACATCACTTCTAAGCGGATCGAACATTCACTAGCACCTTTATAAAACGATATCATAACCCATCAATTCCAATCTAGTATAAGATATTTGTAAAATATCAAAAGTGAATGATATCTTCCCAACAAAACTTTTTACATATATGATCAATCAACAATATCAACTTAACAATAACAAAGCAACCATCAATGATCCATTCCATTGATTAATCTTAATCAAATCAAATGTTAATAGTCCGTTCCATTGACCAATCTAATGCTCAATATCTAACTATGATCACGCATAACGCCAGTAACAAAGGTAACCAAATTAACCCCCTAGTTAGGTCTCCACCTATATCAAGCGTTGATTTGGCCCAGAAACACGTCCTGATAACAATATGCATAGTTACCCCTCAATGAGTTCTAATCATAGTGACATGAGTACAATCCACTAGCAACATTTCTCCAATAACACACAATCAAATCCTTTACCATTTCAAAACTCAAGCTCAATAACCAAGTCATATCAGTTTTCACAATTCAATCATCAAACATAAAACCTTTCATAAACCATATTCAAAGTCAAGAACATTTTGTGATTCTTTCATAAAATGTTTCGCAAATCATTTACATGCAATCAACTCAAACTGCAATAAAAAGATATCTCGTCATTTCAAACAGACAAAAGGTAGTTAATGCTTTATCTACTTTTATGCAACCAAAAAGGCAATTTATAACTCATAATATAACTAATGCATATCGCTTTCAAAATATGAGTTTACAACATGAAAGAAGAGACAACATCACACACTTGGGAAAGCTAAAAACTAATCTACAAAGGATACTCGAACTGATGAATTCGTGTTTCTATCAATCAATCGAGAAACGATATCAAAATCCAAGTAATATACTATTCTAATGAACGCCTCGACTAAATTTTATCACTACATTGTTTTTGTCAACGAATCAACTCCTTCACGCTAACAAAAAAACTCGTTTATAGCGAACATTCGCCTTTATCCGTTATGCGTATTATCCGTAACACATAACAGGCACGTGAAATTTCAGAAATTCATTCTGATCAAACCGTACTTCAAAATTGATTTTTGTCAAACCCTACGGCTCCACAATGCCCTAAACTAATATTCCTATATAAATTCACAGCTTGACAACTCTTCAATAGAACCTCATAATTCAAATTGACATAACTTCGAATTTATGGCCTAATTTTGAAAATTACACTGAATGGATGAATAATGGACTCGGACACTTACCAAGTGTTGCAATTTAGAGTTGATTCGGGTTGTCGGGGTGTCCAGATCGTGTATGTACGAAAATTTCTCCCTCTCTTTTCCCCTCTCCTAATGCGCGGACGAGCTCCTTTTCTTTGTTTTTGTCGCCCGTGCTTTTCTTTCCCTTGTACGCTCACAAGCTCACCTATTGAAGGACAGTGAAGGTGGGCTGAATGTTTGGGCTTGGGCTTGGGCTTGGGCTTGGGCTTGGGCCGGGCCATTATTGCAGAAACAACAGGAATAAGGCCAGCGTACCTGAAGGAGGAGGCCATGCCATTAAAGCAAGTCCCAAATATAATTCAAGAAATCCTCTGTAATGGCGAACCGATGGGGAAGATTCGTCCCAGAGGCGGTAAAGCCAGGATTCTTGTGGGTCACCCCTTAGATCATGATCTTGACCGTCTGCAACTGGCATATCCATCCATAATTATCAGGTAAAATTGTGAAAAAAAAAAGGGAAAAAGAGTTGTTCCCTAGAAAGCTCTTGAACTTTTTGTTCTTTGTTGTATCATTTTCAGAGATGAAACTATTCATTAACACTAGAAATGCCATGGCTGGGTGCGGAGATACCGCACAATATCCTCCACTGCTGAAAACAAGCAACCTGAGCGACTCTCTTAAGTGCTCGACACAAGCCTACCCTAGGCAATTAAGCACTCAATTCACCTATCATTCATTTTCTGTTTTGCGTTATCGCAAACATGACTTAGATGAACCTTAGTGGGACACAGTTACTATTCAGAGCACGTAGCAGAAGTCCGGTGCCTTTACCAGAGAGATTGCCAAGAGGGAGCTCACGTCCGAGCGCATCAACACATCTAGTTGGATTCATTTCATTCAAAAGCTTAAGCTTATAAGTTATATGCCAGTTAGAATAAATTAACTACTCCATAGTCCATACCATACCAATTCTTCAACGTGAGACTTTTTCTAACACAGCGCACACGTGCATCTTAACAAAATGTTTTCATAAAAGAGGACCAAATTATTGAGTTAATAAAGATTAACATGGTCTGCAATAATAGGCCATTAAGTTGTTAAAGAATTGATGAAGTAAATTACCACAGATTATCGACCCAAAAAAATTACCACGGATTAAAAGGAAACAATTAATTAGGAATAAACGCGACGGTCAATATTCATGAAGTCCATGAACATTGTAATATGAATATAACAACAAACTTGAGTTTAAGAAAAAAGATTTAAAAAATGCTGAGTTGGCAATAGATTAGTGCTTGTTGAAATTGCTTAGAATGGTAAGAATAACTTAAAAAGTTTCCTTTTTCGGATAGGATTACCAAGAATGTGCAACTATTATCATAAGCAATGAAATTCACCCGAACATTGCATTTAGACACAATGAACTTGGATTACATCCATGTCTCTGTACATTGACAAATCCCAAATTCTTAAACCAAAGTCAAGCTTCACCAATCCATGATGGTCAACCTCACCGACTCTCTACCTTAACACTACAAATAGATGGACAAGGTGAGTTCACATCAACATATTAAAGAACAAAGAACCTCTCTTCTCTTCTATATTCCCACCAATCCCAAATTCTGTTCTTTTTTTGTTCCAAGGAATAGAACAATAGAAAAATAGAGAAGTAGAAACGTTACCAAACACACCCTTAGCTTGCCTTTTGCTTATTCAATGGCTTCCTACTCAAATGTCACCATCCCCTCTAAGATCAAGGCTTGGCTCTACGTGGAACATGGAAATCCTGTCGATGTCTTGAAGCTAGATTCAGATCTTAGGGTTCCTGAGATTAAGGAAGACCAGGTCCTTGTTAAGGTTGTTGCTGCTGCCCTGAATCCTGTTGATGCCAAGAGAGCTCTTGGCTTCTTCAAGGACACGGACTCTTCGCTACCTGTAAGATACCATATTATGGACATTTTTTTCTTTAAAATTTCGTCCATTGCTGGTGACAACAAAAGCGTGCTAAATGCTTTTATATTATGATCTTGAATTTCTCCTATTGTATTCCATCAATTGTGTTTGTGTCACTTGTGAAAAGCGATTCTTGACAGACAGTAAATGACATAAAGACTTAATTGCTAGAAGACATTTTTTAGTATTATCACTGTGAGTAGGTTATTAGCATCTAATTACTTTTTTTTATTGAAATGTTTTTCTGTCTTTCTATTTTTCTTCGTGCTCATTAAGATTGTGCCGGGTTACGACGTGGCTGGTGTGGTGGTGAAAGTCGGGGATCAAGTGAAGAAGTTCAAAGTTGGGGATGAAGTGTACGGAGACGTCAATGAGAAATCCTTGGACCTGGACGAAGTGGACGGAGACATCAATGAGAAATCATTGGACCACCCAAAGCAACATGGCACTTTGGCTGAGTACACTGCTGTGGAAGAGAGGCTGCTGGCTCTCAAGCCCAAGAACTTGAGCTTTGTCGAAGCTGCTGCACTTCCCGCAGCCATTGAAACCGCTTATGAAGGCCTCGAGAGGACTCGCCTCTCGTCTGGCAAGTCCATCCTCGTTTTGGGTGGCGCCGGTGGTGTGGGGAGCCTCGTGATTCAGGTATCTCATTTCGAATTGCTAAGATCCGTTGATGCTTGCAAAAGAAAAAAGAAAAGCTCGTAACGGATACAATGATGTCAACTGTTATTGGGGTGGGATCTGCTCAAGTATTCGTTCAATTTAGACCTTGAGATCCTGATACTTATGACACAATCATCTTATCGTTTCAATCTACATATATTTGGAACTTTCAGTTCTTGGGATTCAACGTTGGGTGATGTATGTGTCTGAATTTTTTTTCTTGGTCCTAAAACACGCAGCTAGCCAAGGAAGTCTTTGGTGCATCAAGAGTGGCAGCTACATCTGGCACCAGAAAGCTCGACTTCCTGAAGAGTTTGGGAGCTGATTTGGCCATTGATTACACCAAAGAGAACTTTGAAGACCTCCCGGAGAAATTCGATGTTGTGTATGATACAATAGGTATGCAGGGTTCGAAATATTCACTAATCTTTTCCATTTACGAGTTTGGAGTCAATACAACTTCTTAGTCTTGTCTTGATAATTTTGCACTTAGATAAATTCCTCTATCTGCACAAGCGCGAGCGGACACGCGCGCACGGGGATGCATATATTTCCAAATGGAATTACGACTGTTTCTATATCATCTTCTAGCTACTATTATTACTAAAGTTTAAGGGGCACTTAAACGAATGCTCTTTTTGAAGATTTTAATGATGCTAGACAAAATGCATGCAGGTCAAAGGGAGAGGGCGATAAGGGCAGTGAAGGAAGGAGGAAGTGTGGTGACAATAGTGGGGGGCGTAACTCCACCCACTTTCAAGTTCGTCTGGACATCTAAGGGCTCAATCTTGGAGAAACTCAATCCCTTCATAGAGAGCCAGAAAATAAAGCCAGTGATTGATCCCAAAGGCACATTCCCATTTTCTCGAGTTCTCCAAGCGTTCGCGTATCTCGGGACTGGCCGAGTCACCGGAGAGATTGTCATCCACTCAATCCCATGAAGAGAGAGAGAGAGAGAGAGAGAGTCCATAGTGATATATTGAGTAGGCTTATTGTTCGACAAGAGGGAGGTTGTACTTTGTCATTGTGTACATTACTTAATTGGCAATTGGTGTGAATAAAACTCACAAGTTATGTATTCTTGATGCGAATAGTAGATGTTGTTCCATTAATGTTTTCATTGATATCGCAACAATTACGACGGATAGGATCTCTCTCTCTCTCTCTCTCATGAGAGTATTACGATGATATGATGAAATTTGGACCAAATTATAGCCATTTCTCCGATAGCAAAGCACGGTACTTAATAATTGTTACATGTGCCCGAACCTCATGCAAAAAGCATCCTCTGTTAGCTTTTGTAGGAAGCGTGTGTGCAAGCTTGGGTTTGTGTGTGTGAAATATAGGGAAGGAGCAGAGAAATGCCGAAGTATCCACGAAGGAATAAGGGACAAAGGCTCCTTCTATGATTAGTTGGTATTACAGAAGAAAGAGGGGAGGTTCGTTCGTTGGTCTGCTAAGTGTGTTTGCTTTTGGACTACCCCAAGCCTTTTTTTAGGCTTACATCACTGACTTAAGACATGCAAAAATCTCCGCTCAAAGTCAGATTTTTTCGGTTGCACTTATCCTTAGCCAGCTCTACGATAGAGCTTTGGGAACCGACTTTTAAAGCAAGTATCTCTGCCATGTTGCAGAGATAACTTTTATAGATTTTTCTGCACAAACTTTAGTGGACTCCAACACATCCTTTGCCTCCCAAGTACCAGATCTTCTGTAGGATTTATCTAGACTTCTCCAGCAAATGCCCATCCTAGAAGACTCTAGAAATTGGATCAGCATTTTAGTACTGTCAGCCCGTATCAGAGTGTCTAAGTTTATTGACCTGAAGAAAATATTTAGCTCATGTACCTCGTGATGGGAGATAATTTGAAGGTGAAAAAATCCTCAACTCAAGACACATAAGGAAGAGGAGATCAATAGACTTTTACTTTGATTTCTTTCACCTTATCTCCCATTGTCAACGTAATTACAACACATACCTTTGTATAGACTAGTTACATGACCATTAAACAAACTCTTAAATGACTCAAAAATAAGACCAACATTCCAATGAGATAAACTCCTAAGAACTCTCAAAACATTAACTAGATATCGAGATGCGAAGAGACGCTTGGAAAGCAATAATATAATAAAGACTCATGCACCGAACAATCAATGACATTATCGACATCAAGGTAATTGCTCAACAACTTCAACCTCGACTCGACAACTCATCGATAGTCTCGACATTCATGAATTTAGTTTAATTTCTAACACTTCCCCTTAAACCAAATTCTCTTCCATCGATCATTCCAAGTAGGCTCTTCAACTTCCGAAATGCATCGACCTTGATAGGTTTCGTAAAAATATCGGCTACTCAATCTCTGATCTTCACATGAGAAATTTCGATCTCTTTCTCTTTTACTTGCTTTCGAATGAAGTGATATCAAACATCGATATGTTTACTTCGTTCATGAAAAACTAGATTTTTCGCCAAAGCAATCGTAGAAACATTATCGACAAAAATTTCTGTTAATTTCACTTGCTCCATATAAATCTCTTTGAATAGTCTTCTCAGCCATATCGCATGACAAGCACATGAGGACGCTACTACATATTCAGCTTCACACATTGATAAAGTAACACTGGGTTGCTTCTTTGATGACCACGTAAAAGCAGTGTCACACAAGAAAAATACAAAGTCTGTGGTGCTTTTTTTATCATCGATGTCTCCACTATAATCACTATCTAAATAAGCTCTAAGCTAAAATGATTTAGACTGAGTGTAGTGTAAGCCATGATCAATAGTACCTTTGATGTAGCAAAGTATCCTCTTTGCAGCTTTAAGATGAGTTGACTTTGGTTTCTCCATGTATCGACTCATGATTTCTACACTATTCATGATATTTGGTCTCGTACAAGTCAAGTATCTCAAGCTTCCAACTAAGCTTCTATAATATGTTGGATCCACATCTGAACCTTCATCAAACTTTGAAAGCTTGATTCCACACTCCATCGGTATATTGACCGGCATACAATTTCTCATGTTGAACTTTTCAAGGATATTTTCTGCGTATCCTTTGTGGGAAATAAAAATCCCTGTTGCACTTTGCTTCACTTCGATGCCAAGAAAATAATTCATGAGACCATTATCCGTCATCTCAAATTCCTTCACCATCGACGCCTTAAATACATTGATCATCGATGGATTATTTCTTGTAAAAACAAGATCATCGACATATAAAACATGCCAATAAAACATCACCTTTTTCAAGCTTCAAATAAAGTGCATGTTCATATGTACATTGAGAGAAATCATTTGTTTTGAAATAGGCATTGATTTTGGAAATCCACGCTCTTGGTGCTTGTTTAAACCCATATAGAGCTTTCTTCAACCTCGGCACTTTGTCTTCATTATCTTTCACAATAAACCCCTCAGGTTGCTCAACATAAATTTCTTCATCAAGGATGCTATTTAAAAATGCCGATTTGACATCCATTTGATAGATTTGCCAATGATTTTGAGCTGCAATAGAAATTATTAATCTAATCGTTTCCATGTGAATAACTAGAGCAAAAACCTCACCATAGTCGATTCCGGCCTTTTGCTTGTATCCATTCGCAATTAACCTGGCCTTATACCTTGTCACTTCTCCTTTCTTGTTTTTCTTGGCTTTATACACCCATTTCACACCGTTCGATTTCTTGTCCTTCGGAAGAACCGCAAGTTTCCATGTTTGATTCTTCTCGATGGCCTCAATTTCTTCATTCATGGTTTTTCTCCATTTTTCTTCTTTGGCAACGTCATCATAAACAAGCACTGCAAAATCTACAAGAAGGCATACAAGGTGAAGTTCCTCAGTAGCTTCATAAATTTCAGATAATCTTCTCGATTTTGGCACTAGCGGTTCATCGACATCATTTGAAGAGGTTGGTGGTGATGAACTTGAAGAAGATATCGAAACAAAAAGTGAAGAGAGATCCTTCAACTCCATTTGTCTTGAATTATCGCGAGCATTTGCTACGTCTTTAGGATTGTCTTGCCATATGCCTTCTTCATCGAACTTGACATCTCTACTTATATATACTTTCAAAGTGTTATGATCAAATAATCGATAAGTTTTGAATGAGGTATCATACCTGATGAAAATGAGCTTTTTGCTCTTGTCTTCCAACTTCGATCTTTTTTGGTCCAAGATATGAGCATAGGCAATGCTCTCAAAAATTTTCAAGTGAGAAACACTTGGTGTTCTCCTGCTCCATGTCTCTTGTGGAATTACGCCTTCAAGTCCATTTGTGGGACATCTATTTTGAAGATAAGCGGCACCCATAACAGCTTCAACCCAAAGCTCTTTGGGCAAATTCTTGCTTTTCAACATGCTTCGAACCATGTCAAAAATGGTTCTATTTTTCTGTTCAGCCACGCCATTTTGTTGGGGACAATATGAAGCCGTCAAGAAACATCAAATTCCATGATCTTCACAAAATTTGTTGAATGTGGCGGAAATGAATTCTCCTCCACAATCGGTTCTCATGGCTTTGATAAAATAGCCACTCTCTTTTTCAACTAACCTCTTGAATTGTTTGAACATATCAAACACTTCCGATTTCTCCTTCAAGAAATACACCCAAGTTTTTCGAGTAAAATCATAAATAAATGTAATAAAGTATCGGTAATCACCATATGTTTGAGGAGTGATTGGGCCACACACAGCAGAGTGAATCAACTCAAATGGCTTCTATGCTTGATAAGTTGCTTCCCTTGGAAAGCTTGTTTTGGAATGCTTGCCAATTACGCACCGTTCATATAATTGATCGGGATGATCAATATGTGATAAGCCATAAATCATCTTTCTTTGAAAAAGCAAATTGAGTCCGCCAAAATTGAGATGGCCGAACCTCAAATGTCACGGCCATGAAGGATCATCCACGCATGCCTTTAAACATCGAGCCATTTTATTTTTTATATTAAGAAGAAACATCCGGTTCTTTGACATCTTCACATTTGCAATCAGTTTATTATTTTGGTCTCTTAGCATAAAGCTAAGATCTTTCATGTGGATAGTATAACCTTTCTCAAGAAGGTGTCCCAAATCAAAATATTGCTTGACATTTTTGGAACATAATAAACATTAGAAACAAACTAATGTGCACCATTCTTTAGACGAATCAAAATTGTACCTTTGCCTTTAACAAGAATTTTAGAATCATCACCGAACGAGACTTTCCCTTTGATTGTCTCATCCAATTCAGCAAACATCTCCTTTCTTCCATACATGCGGTTGCATGCACCGGTACCCAAGTACCACGTATCATTTTGTCTTTCTTCATCTTCTTTGAATGCCAATAAAAGAACTTGATTGGCATTGTTGACACCTAAATTTCGGCGCATCATTTAGTGGTTAATTGCATAGAAAATTAGGGATTAAATTTTAACCCCTAAACAAAAATATTAAAATGGCATAGCATATAGTTTAGGATCATATAGATTAACTGCATTCCATATCGGATCGGTGGTGATAAGCGGGCCTAAAAATTTATCATGTAAATCGAGCTCGGGCATCGAACGAGACTTGGTTCACTCGGGAAGCATGGGCCGAAAATCACGCGCAAAAGGGCTTGGTTGTCTTAATTTGAGCTTAAATTAGCCCATTATGCTTAATTAAAGAAAAGCCCAAATTAATTCAGCCCACTTAGAATTAAATTAAAGCCTAAACCTAAGCCCATTAGGACTAGAAAGCCCGGCTAATTGACCTAAGTTTACATTATAAATACATGCTTATGCTTCATAATCAGGGGACTCTCATACTTTTCGGAAAACAGAATTTCGGAGAGGAGGAGGCTACATATTGAACACTCGGCCACATTGAGAGACGGAGTGAACAGAAATAGAGAGGGAGGCTGGTGTTGCTTCTTCAGCAACACTCGCCACAAAACACGAGGAGCAAGAAGCTGGCGAGGGAGTGCACTGGTCATCCACACTTCGGCAATTCACGCCCAAGTCCGAGCTTCTTCACGGGGGCAATACACGTTGAGGAGAAGAAGACAAGAAAAGGGGAGGCTGATTCTTCATCTACATATAATATACGCATCCCATTATTATTCTTTTCCTCTTTCTATTTTCACCCCCCACTAAATTCCATATGCAGAAGATGCCAAGTGATCATTGAAGAGAACACGATCATAGAAAGCCAATTGGTGGAGGTGTGGTAAGAAAAAGAGGGACTTTGACCACCGCTTGAAAAGGAAGACTTCTTCGTGAGGCAAACAAGCGGCTTTGAGGAAGAGAAAGAAGCCATGTTCATTACTAAATTACAATATCGCACGGGTTAATTTGTTGAACAAAGAAAGGTTTTCTAGTGAGCATAACAGCCCAAGATCCTACGCTGTCCTTCCCTTGCTTCGTTTATTTTTTGCAGGATTACCGTGAAATTCTCTATTGGACTAGCAAATTTCGATCTTTTTTGGTGGTCCCACAACCTTGGGTTGATCCATCGAATTCTGTTATCACACATCATCCACCACTATGTCACCGTCGTGAGAACTATTGCCGTCGTCGTGGCCGGTCCACCACCGCCGAAGGCCATCCCGATCCGCAATCCCGATCCACAAGTTCAAATTTGGAAATATCTCGAAATTAGGTAAGGATGTCATCTAATATTTTTAGAATATTTGGTTTCCTAATTTTCGGGTGTTTGAATATTTCGTGAATATCTTGGTGGATAGCTAGATATCTTAGGGTAATTTTGTGATATATGCAATATTTGAAAATACCCAAAATTAGGAATCATTCCTAATTTGGCAACGTATCTGGACGACTATCCGACCTTATCCCTAAGGCACGATACGCGGTGATACGGAAAATCATTATCTTATCCATAATCACTTGGATGCGATAATAGATTTTATTTGCTTTCCAAATTTAAATAATCAGCTTTCTGTCGATATCTATAACCCTATAGATATGACCGTTAGTTTGATTTCTTTGCCTAATTTGAATTTGATAAGAACTTGCGGATCGCGTGGATTGATTTTGATCGTAGTGGTTATCTGTCCATTTGATTTATTCCAAAAAAAGATTAGTTAGGATTTGAATTGTTTTTATTAGAAGATAATGATGCATGTTTAGGATAGGTTTAGAATAACTTTCTTTGAATAAGTCAATAGGATAACTTTTTGATTTAAATTAGGAATTAGAGTAATTTATTTCCTAGTTTAATTTAGATATTATCCTGATCTCGATGGTTCATTTTAGGGTAATTTTTAATTTCGAATTTTCATAAAAATCCCAAAAAAGAATCACTTTAAGATAGATCAATCATTTTTTCTAGGATGGATTGCATGTTATTTTAGGCATTTTTTATTCCGAATTTCATTTAAAAATACCAAAAAATAAATTATTTGTCTGTCATTAGAATTAGGTCACGTCGTCGCATGACATATAGTTTGCATGTTAGGCTGCATTAATCGCATGTTAATTTTTTGCACGTCATTGCATATAGGTTAGTTTTCATTTAAATAAGTGAAAATCAAAAAAAATATTAAGTGAATTGCTTGTTAATTAGAAATCATATTAGGATTATTGATGTGATTTTCTAGCTAATAATGCAGATACTTATGTTGCTTCGAGGTAAGTAATTCTCCCAATCTTGCAATTTATTTAATGTTTTGATTATTGGGTGTTACTTTGGTGGTTTGCGCACCCGCATGAACACCTCACATGTTAGTGATTAGGCTATAAAATGGATTCAGACTGCATGCAAAACATTTTTTTTGAAAAGAAAAGGTACCGAAAGGGCGCTAGACTAGATCTAGCGTAATCAAGTCCCCGAACTTAGAATCTCTGGTTCGTAGGAATAAAACATATCTCCCTATGTTTTATTTAGGTTTCTAATCGACCTACCACAAATAGATTAGTGGCGACTCCAAGCATAAAAACTTTTGCACGTTAAAAACTGAAATCCTAAGTTGCGAATTGGCAGGGCTTGGGAGGGCCCGAGTTAGGTTTAGTCTTAACAATCCATTAGCCTGAGAGGAATTTTAGCTGTCGCGACAGCTTGGCGACTCCGCTGGGGACTTTAGTAAAACTCTTAGTGGACTTAAGCCAGTTTTTCTTTTCAAAAAAATATTTTTGTTTGGCAGCGAGGATCCCAGGTACGTCCCTAACATTTTAGGTGTTAAATGTTTTTGCAGAATGGGAGGTATAAGGGGAGGCGTGATTGTTAACCCTTGTTTTGCAGGGAGGTGTTTGGATGTATGGTTTATTTTATGCACGGAGCGCTGTATGATATAACCTGCTGTGCATGCCTTGCATCTACACTACACCGCACACACTTCCCGCTGTCGGACCTGGGCGGCACAGGTTTAGGATGGTACTGAGACAACGGACACCCTGACCACACCCGCGTGGTATGGGTCGCCCTCCTTGGTCCCGAAAGTTTTTTTTCACGGTGTCATTGAGTTCCCACCACGGTTGCACCCTTTGCAACCCGGGTCGGCTCCTTGACTAAGCCGGAGTCAGGGGAACCTCGGCCTAACCACAACCATGACTGGTTTAGCCCAGTAATCCTCGCGTCTCCACTTTGCAAGCCAGAGTCTAGATAGAAATCGAACCTCACGTTTCATGCGCATGTCTATGTAGTTGTCATGGTCCTACTGGATGAAGTAAGTCTTCTGAATTCTCCTTTTTGCAATTAATTTAGTTATTGCATTTTTCGGGTCGGTCCATGATAGGTCTAGGTTGGTTTTAAATTTGAAAGTAATAATCATTGAGTCCTTTTAAAAAAAAGAAAAGAAAAAGAAAGCTCTTTTAGAGAATTTATTTTCAATCTATATCTTTATTTTCCTAGATATGTCATAGGTAGTTAGTTTCCTAAGAAGTTTGCTGTCGTCTTTCTTTTACAAAAAAAAAAAAAAAGAAGGGCTTTAGAAAATTGGTTTTCAGTTCATAGTTTCTAGGGAGTCTTCATGTTTGGTTTTCCTAGTTTTATGATTAGGGATTTCGATGCGTCCATTTCCTAGGTTGTGTCTAGAGTGTTATTTATATTTCTTTGCTTAGAGCACTTTTCCATAAAGTCTCGTTCATATACGAGTATTTTTTTTAAACAAAGAATGAAAAAGACTAGAAAGCGTGTCATGGACCAACCTTGTCTTGACCATGTGCTTATTTGGTTCATTTCTCTTGAATTAGGTGACTACGGATCAGCCACAGTTATTGATCCATCGCTCAAGCCTCGCCAAGGGGCAATCTCACCGAGTTCCTTCGTTGTTGCTCCTCCGCCACCGTGAGCTCACCGCCCAACACAAACCGCAGCTCTATCCACCATTTGCCGTTCTCGCAACGATTGCGGCTTCTCTGCATAAACGCCGTCCGTGTCTTTGTTTTTCGGAGCCCCATACGTCTGCCAGCCGCCAAGCAGAGACACCCCTAGCTGCAAGCCACCATCGTGAGGAAGTTGATACTCGAGCTAGGTGATTATGGATCGCCGACCATCAATCGTTCATACGTGGCCACGAGCAAAAACAACCGATCAAAATGAAGTGTTGAATCGTGTTGCTAATGACATGAACAAGCGAATTGCGAGCCTCCAAAATCAAGTTGATGAGTTGCGTGCTACTATGGCCTATCTCGTCAAGCAGAAGCATCGTGATGACATGGATGCCTCATCTTCGATAGGGAATTTCGACTCCAAGGAAAAAGACAAAATGGTCCTTGAATGGTCTAGTTTCCCTGAAGTAGCAGAGTTTGACACCGCGATGGAGAGACTAGTAACATATTTGGAAGGGAGAATATTTGACTTGGAGGGCTCGCCACACAAAACCAAGGAGGGTGAAGAACCCAAACACACGTGATTCATTGTCCCAAGCACCTTGATTTCCCTATTTAAATAGGGGCATCTTTGATTGTGTTAATCCTCCCTTACATGGGAGTATTTCTTGCTTTCTAGAATTTTATTTGTTTTCTAGGATTTTTAGGACTTGTTTGCTTGCATTTTCCATTCCAATAAATGTAATTCATTTGACTCTATTGAATGAAATTACAAATTATTTTCATTTTGAGGGCATGTTGAGGTATACCAAACTAGCCCGGTGATGATATCCAACCAATAAAAGAAAATATAGTCCAAGGAGAATTCTGAGGCCTGGGCTTCTTCATGTTCCCTCGTTTTAAAACCATTTTGAAAAGAATTTCCAAAAAAAATCCAAAAAATTTAAAAAAATCAAAAAATAAAAAAAAATGCAATATTTAGCCCTGTTTGTCCTTCTGAACCCCCTACTTTATGTTTCAGGGGCAATCTTGTGACATGTGAGAGTATGGGAACGGTCCATTATGATGAATTATATGCTGCCAAGCCCGATCTTGATGACACCGACGAACTCGAAGATTTCTCGGACCTTCAGCGCGATCTAGAGCATCATGAAAGACCCAAAGTCCTGACGGTAGACCAAACTATCACCGTCAACCTGAGTGATTCCGGAGAACCCAAAGAAGTGAAGATAGAGGCAACCCTTCCCGAAGGTGAGACGAAATGCTTGATCCAGTTGCCACATGAGTAGGTAAGTCTTCCAACCAAAAAGTGCGTCAAAGACTTCCAGGTAATTGACTTAGTCCTAAGGAAAGTACTGCCAGTCTTTCCTACTCCTGGGGGCAAATTTGCCCCAAGCTACAATGGTCCATATGTGGTCAATAAGGTGCTTCCCGGAGGTGCCCTGATTCTCGTACAAATGGATAGTCGTGAGTTCTCCACTCCTGTTAATTCTGATGATGTGAAGATTTATCACCCCTGATAAAATCTAACATTTTGCAGCAAAAGCTTTCAAGTGTTTAGTTTTATATTCTGAATTACAAGCATTTCACTGATGAATAAACGGTATCAATCAATTTCAAGTTAAGATGTTTGCTTTGTTTTTCTGCATGGTTATTTTATCGGTCTACATCATCGATTTCAAAAGGGAAATCTATTTGGACAATCTTATAATTCATGCAGAATAAATTGAATGTGTTGAATGAGGTACATCGGGATGATGAAAGGCAAGCCCTATCCTATACACAGTCCCTTGCACTAATCCCCAGTGAGTTGAACGGAAAAATTTCATGTCTGCAAGGTAAAGGGTTATCTCGCAAAAGGTACGGCAACTGAAATGACGAAAGGCAGTTCATTTCTCTATCCCAAACACTACAGATTATCCATTATTTCGCCACTTTGAGCCTAAATGTTTGGAGAAATCCTTTCAAATTACCCATGTCAATCTTCGAATGCTGCTTTTTTAGAAGAATTCACACGAAGTTCAAGTGCCTTATGATGATGAAGAGCATTTCTTTCTCTATCCTATACATACTTTATCTTTTGCTAAGCCCAATTGAGCCTGCAAATTCGTTTCTTAAACCTAGTTGGTGATCATCCCCCACACTGGGGCAAGGTAAAAGCCATCACTGTCCATGCAGCATATCTGGAGCGCCGATAGAAGATGAAGACCCTGAAAGTCCAAATGTTAGTCATTCGGTCAAAACAAGCCAAAATGTGGCTGGCCAATATATGCATTGTAAACAGTGTGTGTCAAAAGTCAAAAAAAAAAACTTGGGGGCATGAAAAAGCAGTGTGCCTAGTAAAAGCAAGGCCAATGCCCGAAAGAAAAAAAAAGAAAAAGTCGAAAAAAAAAGGAGAATTTTAGAAAAAAAATGTCAAGATACGACATGTCAAAGTCATGAATCCCAGTGGAGCAATGGTCTTACAAGTCTCAAAGGAATCAAGTGGTGCATTCAAGCCCAATGGAACGTCTACCGAGAAGACAATGCCTGAGGATGAAGAAAAAGACTGGTGATAATGCCAAGATGATCACCAACTTATTCGTCCTAATTATACATATTTTGAGCCTAATGATCCATTCATTTCTCAACCCATGAGCCTAGCCTACATTACGTCCCTTGCAAAGTCTCTTCAGATTATGGCACTTGAACTAATGTAGGATTCGGATGTTTATAAGCTTAGCTCGAAGAAGTGCAAGCAAGTCCATTTCTATCTCATTTTGCAGGGTTCTTGACTTGTAAACCCGGAGATGATTGCGGAGTATTTTCTATCAATAGCCTCGACTCGAAGAATCCCTTTTGCTAAGCCATTGACCAAGCCCATGTTATAAACTTGACAAAGACCTCTCAGATTGGTAAGGTTGTACCGTTTGCGAGAATACTCGGACCCTTGTCCACGAGATGAACGTGAGATAAAGTGACTCCTATAAAATAGCCACTTTTCGATGAGGATAAGAGAAAGCCCTTCCGGATCGGAAGTCCCTCATTCGACATTTTCAAGATATCTGCTTGTGAATCCGGATTGTCTTGTCATGATTCTCCCCAGTGAAATTTTGTAATACCGACTCGATAAAATCATCATGCATGAAAACCAGTCGAATTTATAATGCATGAATATATGCGTCCTTGATTGCCCATGAATGCATATTACTTGTTGTCTATAACCGTGTCTAGCAGGAGACACGCCTTCAAGAGTCAGAGATATCATCAGGTAAGTATATCTCTATCCCTTGGATGTCTGTGACTATCCAAGTATCCCTAACCTATTCGAGCAATCGTTAGGTCCTATATTTGATTATCTCTAGATCCGGACATCTATTGATCAAGCCTTTTCAGTACTTTGTTAAAAAAAACCATGAGCATTCAGGATAGCCCCTGGTTCACCCAATTATTAAGTGTCCAAGACGATATCCAGAAGATTCTCCCGTGACACGCCTATGAGGAAGGCCACTGAAGTCCATCAACGTTCATAAAGCAACATCTTTGGAACAAAGCCCAAGTGATTGTTAAATGGTACAGAATCAGAATCATGCATCGATTTACTTTACCACTCCTACAAGGTAAGTGAATTCAGGTACGTCTGCTAATTATTCTTCATTGTTTCTCTTTTCGAAATGTGAGACATGATCTCTTTCATATGTTCGCCCAGTAGAACAGGGGACATATCTCTTGGTGTTGCCAAGTGGAGTACGCGGCACACCCCATTTTATGTTCGCCTAGTAGGACAGGCAGCATAATATCTCATTTGGTGTTGCTAAGCGGAGTACGTGGCACACCCCATTTTATGTTCGCCCAGTAGGATAGGCGGCGTGGTTTCTCATTTTGTGTTGTCCAGTGGAAAAGACAACACGCCCCATTTAATGTTTGCCCAGTGGAACAGGTAGCATAGTTTCTTATTCCGTGTTGTCAAGTGGAATAGACAACACACCCCATTTAATGTTTGCCCAGTGGAACAGGTAGCATAGTTTCTTATTCCGTGTTGTCCAGTGGAATAGACAACACACCCCATTTAATGCTTGCCCAGTGGAACAGGCAGCATAGTTTCTTATTCCGTGTTGTCCAGTGGAATAGACAACACACCCCATTAAATGTTTGCCCAGTAGAACAGGCAACATAATTTTTCATTCTGTGTTCACCCAGTGGAATAGGTGGTACAACGAACCTCATGCTTACCCAATGGAAGAGGTGACATGATTCTTTTCGTGTTTGCCCAGTGGTATAGGCAACACGTCCTCATTCTTTCTTCATATTATGCGCTATTTCGCATCTGTAGGAAACTACAGGTAACAGATAGGCAATCCAGTACCTCGAGAACCTTACTTCCAGTGGATTAGAAGTTTGGAGATCGAAGGAAGTCAAAGCATTATAAAGCTTCCCCTCGCTTGGACGCTTTTTGTGCGATCCGTATGTAAGGCTCTTTCACCACTCTACACGAAGTGAGAAGCCTTAGCATATGTTCTTTATTGTTTGCATATCATGCATCATTGCATTAAAAAAATTTTAAAAAAAATTCATCATTTTGCATAGTTTAAATTTAGGTCTCAGTCTTTGAGCGAAACATCTGCGAACTTCCACTCAAAGAGGGGTAACTGTTGACACCTAAATTTCGGCGCATCATTTAGTGGTTAATTGCATAGAAAATTAAGGATTAAATTTTAACCCCTAAACAAAAATATTAAAATGGCATAGCATATAGTTTAGGATCATATAGATTAACTGCATTCCATATCGGATCGGTGGTGATAAGCGGGCCTAAAAATTTATCATGTAAATCGAGCTCGGGCATCGAACGAGACTTGGTTCACTCGAGAAGCATGGGCCGAAAATCACACGCAAAAGGGCTTGGTTGTCTTAATTTGAGCTTAAATTAGCCCATTATGCTTTATTAAAGAAAAGCCCAAATTAATTCAGCCCACTTAGAATTAAATTAAAGCCTAAACCTAAGCCCATTAGGACTAGAAAGCCCGGCTAATTGACCTAAGTTTACATTATAAATACATGCTTATGCTTCATAATCAGGGGACTCTCATACTTTTCGGAAAACAGAATTTCGGAGAGGAGGAGGCTACATATTGAACACTCGGCCACATTGAGAGACGGAGTGAACAGAAATAGAGAGGGAGGCTGGTGTTGCTTCTTCAGCAACACTCGCCACAAAACACGAGGAGCAAGAAGCTGGCGAGGCAGTGTACTGGTCATCCACACTTCGGCAATTCACGCCCAAGTCCAAGCTTCTTCACGGGGGCAATACACGTTGAGGAGAAGAAGACAAGAAAAGGGGAGGCTGATTCTTCATCTACATATAATATACGCATCCCATTATTATTCTTTTCCTCTTTCTATTTTCACTCCCCACTAAATTCCATATGCAGAAGATGCCAAGTGATCATTGAAGAGAACACGATCATAGAAAGCCAATTGGTGGAGGTGTGGTAAGAAAAAGAGGGACTTTGACCACCGCTTGAAAAGGAAGACTTCTTCGTGAGGCAAACAAGCGGCTTTGAGGAAGAGAAAGAAGCCATGTTCATTACTAAATTACAATATCGCACGGGTTGATTTGTTGAACAAAGAAAAGTTTTCTAGTGAGCATAACAGCCCAAGATCCTACGCTGTCCTTCCCTTGCTTCGTTTATTTTTTGCAGGATTACCGTGAAATTCTCTATTGGACTAGCAAATTTCGATCTTTTTTGGTGGTCCTACAACCTTGGGGTTGATCCATCGAATTCTGTTATCACACATCATCCACCACTATGTCACCGTCGTGAGAACTATTGCCGTCGTCGTGGCCGGTCCACCACCGCCGAAGGCCATCCCGATCCGCAATCCCGGTCCACAAGTTCAAATTTGGAAATATCTCGAAATTAGGTAAGGATGTCATCTAATATTTTTAGAATATTTGGTTTCCTAATTTTCGGGTGTTTGAATATTTCGTGAATATCTTGGTGGATAGCTAGATATCTTAGGGTAATTTTGTGATATATGCAATATTTGAAAATACCCAAAATTAGAATCATTCCTAATTTGGCAACGTATCTGGACGACTATCCGACCTTATCCCTAAGGCACGATACGCGGTGATATGGAAAATCATTATCTTATCCATAATCATTTGGATGCGATAATAGATTTTATTTGCTTTCCAAATTTAAATAATCAGCTTTCTGTCGATATCTATAACCCTATAGATATGACCGTTAGTTTGATTTCTTTGCCTAATTTGAATTTGATAAGAACTTGCGGATCGCGTGGATTGATTTTGATCGTAATGGTTATCTGTCCATTTGATTTATTCCAAAAAAAGATTAGTTAGGATTTGAATTGTTTTTATTAGAAGATAATGATGCATGTTTAGGATAGGTTTAGAATAACTTTCTTTGAATAAGTCAATAGGATAACTTTTTGATTTAAATTAGGAATTAGAGTAATTTATTTCCTAGTTTAATTTAGATATTATCCTGATCTCGATGGTTCATTTTAGGGTAATTTTTAATTTCGAATTTTCATAAAAATCCCAAAAAAGAATCACTTTAAGATAGATCAATCATTTTTTCTAGGATGGATTGCATGTTATTTTAGGCATTTTTTATTCCGAATTTCATTTAAAAATATCAAAAAATAAATCATTTGTCTGTCATTAGAATTAGGTCACGTCGTCGCATGACATATAGTTTGCATGTTAGGCTGCATTAATCGCATGTTAATTTTTTGCACGTCATTGCATATAGGTTAGTTTTCATTTAAATAAGTGAAAATCAAAAAAAATATTAAGTGAATTGCTTGTTAATTAGAAATCATATTAGGATTATTGATGTGATTTTCTAGCTAATAATGCAGATGCTTACGTTGCTTCGAGGTAAGTAATTCTCCCAATCTTGCAATTTATTTAATGTTTTGATTATTGGGTGTTACTTTGGTGGTTTGCGCACCCGCATGAACACCTCACATGTTAGTGATTAGGCTATAAAATGGATTCAGACTGCATGCAAAACATTTTTTTTGAAAAGAAAAGGTACCGAAAGGGCGCTAGACTAGATCTAGCGTAATCAAGTCCCCGAACTTAGAATCTCTGGTTCGTAGGAATAAAACATATCTCCCTATGTTTTATTTAGGTTTCTAATCGACCTACCACAAATAGATTAGTGGCGACTCCAAGCATAAAAACTTTTGCACGTTAAAAACTGAAATCCTAAGTTGCGAATTGGCAGGGCTTGGGAGAGCCCGAGTTAGGTTTAGTCTTAACAATCCATTAGCCTGAGAGGAATTTTAGCTCACGACAGGCATCATTCACCAAGCTCGCATTTTCGTTTGCTCCGCTGCTCTCTTTGTTCCAACAGTTAGAAGCATAATGGCCAAGTTTATTGCAATGATAACATCGAATTTTAGATGTATCATACCATTGCCCTCTCGAGTTCTGTCCTCTCCTATGAGTACCTCTTTGATTTTGGTATCTTTCGTCATGTCGAGCAATATCTCCTCTGCTTTGTCCATGACCTCTTCCTTGAAAGCGATCTCGCCCTCTACCTCAATCTTGATGAGTCCCACGAGTTTCCATAGGATCTCTACTTTGCTCCTTATCATCTCGGATGGTCAACTGAGTTTGGAGTACTTTCTCCACTAGCTCATTTTTGTTTCTTTTAAATCTTTCTTCATGGGCTTGCAATGAACCCATGAGCTCATCAATCATCATGGCACCATGGTCTTTGGACATTTCAATCGCAATGCCAATATAGTCGTACTTTTTGTCTAAGGATCGAAGAATCTCCTCAACAACACGAACATCTTCAACATCTTCTCCATTTCTTCTCATTTGGTTAACAATTGCCAACACTTTTGTAAAATAATCGGTAATCGATTCAGATTCTTTCATATAGATTGCCTCGAATTCACCTCTCAAAGTTTGAAGGCGAATCTTCCGAACTTTTTCAACTCCTTGGTGTGTGTTGCAAGGAATCTCCCATGCTTCCTTAGAAGTGGAACCATTCGGCATCTTCTCGAACATCGAATCATATAAAGCTTGATAGATGATTGACAGGGCATCTTGATCTTTTGCTCGAACTTTCTTGAAGGCATTAGTCTAGTTTTGATTCAATGCAGCGTCGTCCTCTGGCTCATCATAGCCAGTGTTGACAACTTCCTACAAACTATAGGCGCCGAGTAAGGCTTTCATTCTAGTAGCCCAATTACCATAATTTTTCTTAGTAAGACGAGGGTATTGCAGAGGAAGCTGATTATTTGCTAAGGCCATGATCACAAACTGTAAGCTCTGATACCAATTTAATGGAAGATAATTTGAAGGTGAAGATATTCTCAACTCAACACACACAAGGAAGAGGAGATCAATAGACTTCTACTTTGATTTTTTTCACCTCATCTCCTATTGTCAACGTAATTACAACACATACCTTTATATAGACTAGTTACATGACTATTGAACAAACTCTTAAATGACTCATAAATAAGACCAACATTCCAATGAGATAGACTCCTGGGAACTCTAAAACATTAACTAGATATCGAGACGCAAAGAGACTCTTGGAAAGCAACAATATAATAAAGGCTCATGCACCAAACAATCATCGACATTATCGACATTGAGGTAATCACTTGACAACTTCAACCTCGACTCAACAACGCATCGATAGTCCTGACATTCATGAATTTGGTTTAATTTCTAACACCCAGCTCATTGAGCTGTGCTTCATAATTATGAAAGCCAAGTACATGTAAACAAAAATATTACTAAGGATCACATATACGTGATAAGTGACTTGGTGGAAAACTCACATGTATTCTGTTAATTAGGTCAGCAAACTCGCGAAGTTACTCGGGGGCCAATTAACCGCATATGTGATGGATGAATGAGATTTCAGAAAGCACCAAGAACCAGTACATGTAAATGGAGACTATTCATACATTCACTTTATTATTTTTGTTTATGATATGCATATCACTACTGGTTTAGCTTACAGAATTTCCCTTCTTTAGCATGAAGAAATACTCCTCGACCGAATAAATTGAGCTTCAAATCGCCAACCGTTACTGATCTAAGAGTCTAGACACCAACAGTAGTAATCAGACCTCGAGATGTTATAAAGTTCTTCAGGGCTCATCCTCTCGAGCTCACTTTGCCTATACAGCATGAAATTGTCCGCCAGCGGATTGTCCTCTTTGACATGAGCTTGAGATCTCATTCTCATGTAAAGCCTCATCGTGGCAACGCAATCGTCATAAGGGTCTTGTATACCGATCTGAATGTCATAACTGTGCCCACCAAAGTTTCATCTACTGTTATGTTCGTAATATCACGAGATAGAAAATGAATAATAGATATAATCGAGTGCTTGATTACCCAAGGTAGGCTTGTGTCAAGTATTTGAGAGAGTTGCTCAGCTTGCTTGTTTTCATCAGTGGAGGATATTGTGCGGTATCTCTGCACTCAGCCATGACAATATTAGTGTCAATGAATAATGTCATCTCTGAAAAGGAAGAACAAAGAACTAAAATTTTAGGAGCTTTCTAGGGAACAATTTTTTTTCCTCCTTTTTCTTTTCACTATTTTACCTGATCATTATTGGTGGATAATCTAGTTGCAGACGGCCAAGATCATGGTCTAAGCCGTGACCCACAAGAATCCTGGCTTTACTGCCTTTGGGACGAATCTTCCACATCGGTTCACCATTGCAGAGAAATTCTTGAATTCTTTTTTGGACTTGCTTCAGTGGCATTGCCTCCTTCAAGTACTCTGGCCTTATTCCGGTTGTTTCATACCTGAAAGTCAGGCGCTTCTTCAGGGTTCTCATCAATGGAAAGCACATACAAACTGCGGGATCAGATGGATCTCACATGGACTATATCATATCCGAGAGTTTGGCTCTGGATAAAGTAGCGTTTAGCTCAGTTCATACAATAATGTTCAATATTCAACAAGCTTAAGCTTTTGGTAAATTCAGCTGGCGATCCTACTCTTTAACACAGGAAAATACCTTAATTAGAAGTCTCAAAGAGTTTGCACAATTGAAAATGTACCTGAAGTTGGTGACCGGAATGGGAGGCTTGACATAGGTATGGAAGATGATGTTTTCATATTCGTCGATGATGCAGACCCTAGCGCACAGGTCTAGGGACCCATCACTGCCACCTCCAACCATCTTGCAAGCCAGTGCAACCACCTGTGGCCCTCTGGTTCGACCGTTGTCAATGGTCAGTTTGTCGTGGATCCCCGAGTTAGCCAAGCGAGCCAGTAGTCCCTAAAACACGAGGCAATGAATACTCATAAGAAAACATATGAACACTCCAGAGTTATTTTCCTTCTAGATGACGAGGTTTTTTGGTTGAAGGTTATTACAGCATTAATGCCGGAGAATTGGCATCTTCCTTCATGCGCTCGACGAGAATTAGGGTTGTCAAGTATGGTCAGGCAGAATCTGCACCCGAGGATGCTGAAGATGTTCTTGCATTCTTGTTTTGGCAATGGCCCTATAAATAAGAGGAGTACAAAATCATCAGGTGTATATAATTGATTTATAATTAGTTCTTACACATATATAGAAGCCTGCAGATTTCATTAGCCGATATGGTGTTTCTACATATAATCTAGGATGATAGACGCATATGCCAACACACACGCACAATTTTATATAACATGAAGGAAAAGCTTGATTCGTTTTGAGGATATGGGAATTATACCAATAAGATGCTCCCTGAGAGACTCGAAAGATCTGCAGTGCTTCTTGCAGATCCCGCACATCGGCTCGTGGCCAGAGTGATGCGAAATTTTCATGTGCTCCACCAGGTGATCCATCCTGTTGAACTGTCTGAAGCATGCTGCACATTTGTTTCTGCTCAAAGAAAATATAATCAGAGAGTAATATGGACACGAAAGCACAACCTTATGTCTAAGCCTTACATGAATACATATGTTGTAGAAACTGTATTCTTAACTCTAGTGAGATTCTTGCACTTCATCTATGTTAGACAATCAAATTCCTAGATAGACATATCATCTATACAAAGTAGACAAGCCTATAAGGTTTCCATGCGGAGATGTGCATTTCATCTAAATTTGCGTGCGCAAAAATGTGCACGCATGCGCACATGTGGGAGAGACGGAACAGAAAACCTTAAAGTTTCCGTAGAGTCGCTTCGATAGTCCATGTGGTTGCTCTCGACTAGTCGTGTGGCCGTGAGGCGGAGATGAGAGAGAGAGATGCTACTTAATTATGATGAAGAAGACCCGTGGGGAAGAAGGGGAGTGTGGAGGGTATTTATAGTGGGAGAACATGGAAACCGAAAAAGATTGCTTCCAAGTTGGTCTTAAAAGAGATGATTCCTTAAGGCCATCTAGTTTTGTCTGAACTCTGTGTGTGCGCGTGTGTTGGAGGTGGGTCGGTTGAGGTGGTGATGCAAAAGATTTGGACTGGAAGGGCGAAGTGAATATGGATAGAGTGCCAGTTACTTTCAACGCTTGGACCGATATGAGAGAATAATTAGAGCATTATTAATGTACCCATATTGCTAACTTGGGCATGCAGGAATCACAATGACAATCTGTCGGTGTCATGCATTATACACAAGTGTTTAAAAAATATGGTGGGTATCATATTTGGGGTGTTGAGAATGTTCGAGATGCCGAAATTTCTTATTAGTCATGTCTAGGAAGTGTATGACAAATTTACTTGGGTATAGAGAAACAAGTGACTCCACTTATGCATTTAGTGATACAGCTTTTTCGAATGCCCAACGAAATTTCTCACGTCAGTTTATAGATTTGTTTTGATGAAAGTACTTCTAACATGGCTCATTTTGTTCTCAAATCCTGAAGAATTCCATTCTCTGTCAAAGATACCCATTGAAAATTCTTAGCCAACGGAGAGGAAAAGAAATACAGCCCAGTGAAAAAAAAAGGTTTTGACCTCGCCACTTTACCAAATATAGGATAAACTAGACAATTTCTTTCCAATAGAAGGCAAGATATATTGGCTTTTTGAAATGTGGGATGACAACTTGAGATCAACTTTAAGAGATGAAAGCAGGTACAGCACATATTCATCGTGCCACATCAACTGACAAGACATAAGGGTCGGCTAATTCATGCCGGCAAAAACTTGAGATAAGATCTAACAAAAGTTTACACAAAGCCAACATGCAGCAGATAAGGTTATCTCTTCTAAGCCCTCGCAGTGTACAGTAGCTTAGGGTCTGTTTATTAACATTTCCATTCCTAGAAATAATTTTTGTTTAAAAATAATTTTTTCTATTTCTATTCCCCATGTGAGTTTCTGAGCAAAAAAACGCATTTAGTAACTATATAAAATTTCTATTCCCGAAATAGAAAAAGAGCATAAATACGTTTGATAGGATACTCAAAATTTTTACTCTCAATTTTTTCATTTAATTATAAAATTATCGGTAGAGCCTTAACAATTCATGTTTGGATAAAATTGGACTAGAAATAGAATAAGAATATTATGATATAGAACTGGATGACCTTAATACAATTATAAAGAAAATTACTCCTTATAGACAAAGCAAATATTGAGTGGTGGTCGAGGAAATTGTAGTTTAGGGGACTTAACAATTCATGTTTGGATAAAGGACTAGAAATAGAATAATAATAATATATCATGATATAGAATTGGATGACCTTAATATAATCATAAAGAAAATTACTCCTTATAGACAAATTAAATATCAGGTGGCGGTCGAGGAAATTGCAGTTTATGGTATAGGGTTTTAGGATTTGGGGTTAGGGGTTAGGGTTTTAGGATTTTGGTTTTGAGGTTTAGGGTTTCGGGTTCTGGGTTTTAGATATTGGATTTCATGATTTAGGGTTTGGAGTTTAGATTTTAGAGTTTCGGGTTTGGAGTTTTAGGTTTAGCATTTCGAGTTTTGGTTTTGAAGTTTTAGGATTTGGGGTTTAGTGGTTTAGGGTTTAGGATTTTATAGATTTGAGTTTTGGGTATTGGGGTTTGGGATTTGAGATATAGGGTTTAGGGTTTACAATTTAGAGTTTGGGATTAATGGTTTCGGGTTTGGGGTTTTGTGGTTTAACGCTTAGGATTTAGGGTTTTGAATTATGATTTTAGGGTTTAGGGAGGGTTTTGGGTTTGAAGTTTTGGGGTTAGGGTTTAGTGTTTCAGATTTTGGGTTTAGGGTCTGTGTTTAGGGTTTTAGGGATTTGGGTTTTGGGGTTTGGGGTTTTAGAGTTTAGGGTAATGGGTTTTTTATTTTAGTGTTATGGGTTTTAGGTTTGGTTATTGAGGTTTAAGGTTTGAGGTTTGAGGTTTTTGGGTTTAAGGTTTGAGAGTTAAGGTTTAGGATTTTGGGGTTTAGGGTTTTAGGATTTAGGATTTGGGGTTTTAGGGTTTAGTATAAGAATATCTTTTTGAAGAGGAAGCGCTGATCTTGTTTCTCTATTGTTTTTTTTTTGTTCTAGAAACGGAAAAGTAAATTTTTTTACTTCTTATTTCTGTTTCAAATATATTCCATGACCACTTTTCTGTTCCAAAAAATAAAAAAACTAACTGATATTTACTAAACGGATTCTGTTCTTTTTCCGTTTCGGAAAACAAAAGAGCAGAAAAATAAATAAACAGAAATGTTACTAAATAGGTCCTTATCTTTTCTCTATCGCATTGTTTAGCAATTTCTAGTTTTAGATTCTTTGCTCGCATCTCCAAAGACAAAATCTCATATGAACTCATCCAATGGCAATGTATTACAGAATTTACTGCAATAGGAAAATATATAGTATGAAATATGATCTTTTTAGTGAACTTACCGTGACTATACTATGGTTTCTCATAACGTAATTTGTTTCGTAAAATGAGTTTAGATAATAATTGCATGACGTTCGTGGCAAAGGAGTTTGACTTTTGAAACATGGGCATGTCAGCAAAGACTTCTTTTTGACTGGGTTGGGTCCCGCTGGAATCTCTCGCTTTGAAGATACCCGCAAAGGAAAAGTTATGCGATGGAGTAGGACACGTCCAAAGAAAAGGATTAAATTTTAAGAATCAAATCTTTTTTTCCCAAGCTATTCTGGTCCACAGCTAACAGCTCTGCATGGCGCCATAGCCATCACACCCACTAAGTTCTTCTTTTCTGGTCATTTTTCAGTTTCAAAATGTCAAACCTCCCCCAAGTTAAATGGATAGCCTTTTCCTTTTCTTTGTTTACTTTCTTCCTTTTGCTTTTGTTGTAAAGGACAACTCCACCAACAGCTGTGGCATTGTAAAAGTTCCTTCTCTACAACATCAATGATCATAAACTGGCACGAGCATATATATGAACAGTAGTGGGTAAAAACCCTTTTATGATGAGTGTGAAGATATGGTTCCTATTCACTCTTTTCTTGAGTGTATCCTTTTGCATCTATACTAGTCAGCAAAATATACACCAGGCGAGATAATAGCTGACCTAGCTTGTGTCACAGAGCTTTGCTTTTTGTGGTATGCATGACTTCGAACAATTTAGTGCGATTTGATGCATCCGATCAAGATCCTACATAACAATTGCACAAGAGTTTTGAGTATACTTTGAAACTTAGAAATTTGTTTTTCCATGATGAATCTCGCATGTATAATACATCGACGATCTAAAGCCATGTGGCATGAGAAAAGTCAATTGCGGAAGGAACTGGCAAGGGTAATGCTCCAAGTCATACCACGGAAATGGTTACCTAATTGGTTTGGTAAATTGAAGCCGTTTGACAAAACTGAGGAGAGAAGGAGAGAGTATCGGGTTTAAAACAATTCCGAAGTGATCTCCTGATTAATATCACATTATGAGCAAGTATATGTCTCTCAAGCGATCGAGAAAACTCGCCAATATGTAAGAACGTGTGGAGAGGTTGTTTGGTGCGCTCAGCTGAGAGATATATACGTCTCTAACATGGTCTTGTCTCTGATTACTCTAGAGTATAAGTAAGAGAGCTTTGAAAGTGGCTAACCATATGCACCTTATCACAATTGGTGACATTGCGCATATACTTTTAGCCCATGAATGTGTGGTTCCGGTCCATACCCTCTGCTACTCTTCAAGGAGCTGCGTCTTTTCCATCACATTCGCCTTCTTCTTCATGCAGATGAGAGAGAGAGAGAGAGAGAGAGAGAGAGAGAGAGAGAGAGAGAGAGAGAGAGAGAGAGAGAGAGAGAGATTCTCACGCATATTGTGCATTGTCTGGTTCTCTTCTTCGTACCCTTGAGGGGTCATTGAGATATGATGAGGCCATCATTTTTGGTCCATGCAGAAAAGCAATACATGTTTGTTAAAACCACACGAGAAGTCAAAGGGGAAAGTGAGACCGAACCTTTGAAAGTTAAAAAAAATAGATGCGTCTGGAGCTCTCTTTGGCAATATTCATGCAATAAAATCAATTATTTTTATGATGCTTTTTCCTATGTTTTTCCTTTCTCCGAATTGACACATTGACATTATTTGAGCATCCACGATGCATGATGAATCAAAATAAATGCGTCCCGATGAAAATATGAAAGCCTTCTTCCCCTTACTCGATCTAATCATTGTTGTTTTAACGTTATAGGAAGTGTTTCAAACTCTGAGACCCCCAATTGCTATGATTTAATGGAGCGAGACTAGACGACAATTTTAATTTTTTGGGAGCTCACTCTCAGGACACGAAAATGAATTTCATAGCTTTTTGGTGTTGGAAGCACGCAGTAGAAACTCGCTACTTTCACATGAGGAAATCACTAAGAAGGAACTCAAGTCTGAGCCCATCAATATACCCATTAGAATCCATCTTTACTCAAAAGCTTAAACAAATGAGTTATAGGTCGACTAGAATACTTAACTGCTTAACATCATACTAATTCTCTGATGTTAGAATTTCTAACACAACTCACACGTGAATCTCATTAGTAGTTGGGCGCTGAAAATTCAAGTTAAGATAAGTTGATGCGGAAGGATACCACAATGGAAAAGGAGCAGACTTAACACTGAGCTCATACGTTAGAGGGAGATTGTTGATATCCATGTATAAGCTGTGTTAGGAAGTCCTACATCGAAGAATTGGTGTAGTGTCAAGCAGTTTATATATCTTAGTTAGTCCACATCTCATTGGTTTAAGTTTTTGAGTGAAAGAGGATCCAACTAAATATATTGACAAATTTGTATTTGGGCTCTCTTTTGCGATCTCCTCGGGTGAAGGTATCAGATTTCGGTTACACGCTCCCAACATATGGTATAAGAGCCAATGGTAGATTGGTGGGGCCCTAATATATTTCGTTGTTTGATGAATATTTCGAGGAAAGAATCTAGTGACCAGCACAATTTCCGGGCAAATGCGCATTGTGGTGTAGCAACGTAGTCTCATGGTAGCTTTCATGGTTTGATTTGGAGAAAGATAAAGAATGAAGATGCATGTTGGAGATTTAAGTTGAGATAAGTTGATGCACAAAGATACCAGAATTGATGAGAAGCATACCTAACACTGAGCTCGTACGTGAAGGAGAGATTTTTGAAATGCACGTGAAATTTGTGTCGGAAAGTCTCACATCAGAAAATTAGTGTGGTCTCGAGCAGTTAATATATCTTAATTGATCCATAACCCAATAGCTTAAAATTTTAAGTGAATATAAATTCAACTGGATATATTAATGAACTTGGACTTGGGCTCTCCTTTGCGATAAAGGTGTTAGGTTTGTGCTGCGCACTCCCAACACTTAGCAATACTGAATTCAAATTGACTCTATGGCAACACGGTTCACGATCGAGCTCCCAAGTTATAAGTTAACTCTTCTCGAGAAAATCGCAATGGCTTGTACTGCTCATCGTACAGTAGAAATATTTATATAATGTATTGTTTAACAGATTAGGCAAAGAAAAGATCTACTAAATATTTCTAACTAAAAAATATACCAAATACTATGCTAACTAAAAAATAAAAGGTAAGTCCTAACTAATGATAAGAAATACACCATCTATTAGAAAAATAGGATGTAGTCTTCAACAAATCTTCCATAATACTCCCCCTCAAGTTGGTGCATGGAAATCACGGATGCCCAACTTGCTGAGGAGAGATGTAAATCAATCTTGGACCAGTGCCTTGGTAAAGATGTCTACCAGTTGAAGCCTAGTAAGTACATGCTTGGTTCTAATGGCGCCCAACTATAAATTTTCGCAAATAAAATGACTGTCGACCTTGATGTGCTTTGTTTGCTCGTAAAATACCGGGTTTGCTACGATGTATAAGGTAGCTTGGTTGTCATAATAAAGACTCATCAGTTTATCATGCAATACCCTTAGGGATGCCAATAAAGTGTGCAACCAAATCAGTTCACTAATGGCAATTGCCATGACACGATATTCAACTTCAGTAGAGGAACAAGAAACTATGGTCGACTTCTTGGTTCTCCAAGACACAGGAAAACCCTCGAGCATGACAAAGTAACTGGTGATTGATTGCCAAGTGATTGGGCAACTTGCCCAATTGGAGTCACAAAAGACAATCAAGTGAAGTGAAGTCTTTTGTTGCAATATCGAAGAACTCATATAGCGACTTCCCACAAATACTCCTTTGTTTTCAGCATGAAGTCGGAAAGTTTGTAGACTAAATAACATAATTCAGGCCGAGTGAGAGTAAGATAAAGTAGACGTCCCACTAATTGACGATAGAGATTTGGGTCTGTCATGGCAGGTCTAGTTGTTGTAGCTAACCGGTGTTGTTGCTCCATCGAAGAAGTCCCCGGTTTAACCACTAGCATGTCGCATTACGATAGGATGTCAAGTACATAATTTCTCTAGCACATAAATAACCTCAAAGTCTCCCGCGTCACTTCAATTCCCAAAAAGTACTTTAATTGGCCAATATCCTTGATATAAAAATGCTCATCGAGATATTGTTTCAGTGCTGCACATTACTATGAATTATTGCTTGCCAAGATGAGATCATCAACATATAGCAACACGGCTAAAAAGGTACTAGCACGGGAATATGCGAATAGCGAGTCATCCCCTAATGATTGATCTAAACCATACTTGCTCAATGCATAAGAGAATTTTGAAAACCAGTTTCGAGATACCTGTAGAAGACCATATAGGGACTTTTATAGTTGACATACACAATTCGAGCCCATTGTTGAGAAACCTTATGGAAGCTTCATATTAACTTCCTCATCCAAGTCACCATGTAAAAATACATTGTTGGCGTCCATCTGATGCAACTCCTAATTAGGAACCAATGCACCTACAAGAAGACATTGTACAGTGACCAAATTAGTCATTGGTGCGAAGGTTTCATGGAGGTCCACATCCTTTATCTGGGTGAATCCCTTGGTGACAAGACAAGTTTTATATCGCTCAATATTACCATCAGCTCAACAATTGATTTTGTATACCCACTTGTATCCTATGGGTTTATCATCATCTGGCAAAGTTGCCAGAGTCCAAGTCATATTATCTTCGAGTGCCTTCATTTCTGTCGCCATCTCTTCTTTCTACAAAGGAATTTTAATAGCCTTGGTGTAATTTCTAGACTCGATATCAGAATTAACAGTAGCTAAAAAAGCAATGTGAGGCTCAATAAATCATTCATAAGAAATAAACTTCTCGATTGGATAGACCGTACCTAAAAATATCAAAGGAGTGGGACGTGGAGTTGGGATCTTCGGTTGGACCATATGGCACACAAAATTTCGAAGATGGTCGGTTGTCTTTTCTGTCATGCAGGGCAAGTTGGGACTGAAATTTGGTCATTAGGCTATTCGCTCTCTTTTACTTGGACCGCATTGTCACAATCATGCATCACATTTTCTTCATGAACTTGGGTTGGCAACCTTTCTTCCTCCCAATGAGATTGATTCCGCTCACCATCAAAAAAATCTAGCTCACGAGCTGGTGTCAAGAGAGGAAGAGAGGCTTGATTCTCGTGTGCAAGTTGCTAAGCAAACAAAAAATTATCTTCATAGAAAACAACATCACAAAATATCAATAATTCTTCAATTTCCAAACCAAAAACTTTCCAACCCTTCGTGTCATATGGGTAACCAAAAATACACACTTGCATGCCCTTTCTTAAAATTTATCTTGCCCTTTGATGGTTTGTGAGCATAGCACCGTGCATCGAAAACTCGCAAGTCACTATAATTCGAGGTTTTCCCAAACAAAAGCTCGAAAGGTGTTTTCCAAATAATAAAGAAGTTGGATTATAATTGATTAAATAAGCTACAGTTAATATGCATTCTCCCCAAAATCAAATTGGTAAATTCGCTTGGAAACGAAGTGCCCTCATTACATTGAGAATATGTTGATGTTTTCTTTCAACCCACCTATTTTGCTGTGACATGTAGGCGCGTGATGTCCAATACATGACTTTACTTTTAAAAAAAAATTCTTCAGGAAACTAGAAAGAAATTCACAGCCGTTATCACTCCAAATAATTTTAACTGCTCGACCAAATTAGGTTTTTATCATATAATAAAAATTCGTGAAGAATTTGTACGTCTATGATTTTTTTCTTCATTGAATAGACCCAAATTACTTGACTATAATCATCAACAATAGTTAAACAATGGGAAAATTACCAAAAAATTCATAAACCTATTGCAATTGTACCAATTCAGTTTTAAACCTTTTTTTTTGCCAAATGAGTGCTAAACATTTTGCATTTGCGTCAATTCAGTCTATCCAGCCAATTTTGGCTAGAAATCGCTAACATGGATGCCAATCATCTTACATGGCACTGATGTGGAATATTTTAAATTTTTTCGAATTTTAGTTCTTTTTCTTTTATTTTTCCTTTTTTTCTTTTCTTTCTTTGTCATTTTTTTCTTCCTTCTTCCTATAGCTAGTCACCGGAGAGAGCGTCATCTACCCCTGGGGAGGTTCGACCTCACTAAGGGTGGCGAGGCTCGCCCTCACCAGCCAAAAGAAGAAGGAAGAAAAAAAAAAGAAAGAAAAAGAAAATAAAAAAATTCAAAAATATATTGTTAAAAACTGTTCATATCAACACCGACCACGTCATGTAGGATGGCTAATGTTCATGTGAACAATTTCCAATCAAAATTGACTTGATGGACTAAATTGACACAAATGCAAAAGGTTTAGGATACAATTAACAAAAAAATAATGTATAGCCGAAGGGGACCCTATCTTATATAGCCCCCAAACATCACAATGCAACAAATAAAAAATTTCACCGACTTTATTGTTATTTAAAGGAAGTGAACAGCCGGTTTGTTTTGCACAACAACATACATCACAAAATCAATCCTTTCTTTATTTATCTCATTATCGGTGATCAAATTCAGAGCTTGTCGTGATGGGTGCCCCAATCATTGATGCCAGATGTCAATATTTAGTCCCTTGACTACTGAAAAAGCTGAATAAATGCACATTTGTCCAAGATAATAAACCTTTTCTCGAAGATACCCATTCCAATCAATCTCTTCGAGGCTAGATCGAGAGGAGAATAACATTAGCGAGCATTGCAAACTCGAACTCAACTTTCCGACATAAATAAAATTCCGCTTAAAGTTTGGGACATATAGCACGTCGTGCAAATTAAAATCAAGACTTAGATAAACATCTCCTATTTTGGTGGCATGAGTCACTTTTCCACCAGGAGTTCTTATGGGATATGCCCCTTGACATTCCTCGATTGGTTTAAAAGAAAAACCTGCCCTGTCATATGTTTAAGGGCTCCACTATGGATAATCGAATTCATGGAAAGATCATTCGGCCAATAGAGCTTAGCTGAGAGTTGTTCATTAGAGGTGGCAGTTTCATTGCTGTGAGCAAACTGACCAAATGCTGATATTGATTACTATTTATTGTTGTTGTTGTCTCGATACCCTTTGGACCTCCTTGAGTGCTATTTACAATAGTGCTGAAACCGTCGCTACTTGTTTGTGCTGAGTGTATGGCTGCTTTGGGAGTATTCCCTATGTGTGCCTTTCCCCCACACCTTGGCTCTCAATTTTGAGGATACCCAATCAACTCCAAGCAATGACTCTTATCATACTCGACTTTCCTACTGTGGTCACATTTAGGTTTCTTGAATAGTACTGTCCTAGTGCCTCCTCTTCCAACCGAGAAAGCAGCACCCTCAATCTTTTCTTCCCTCCCTGGACAATTGATCATTGACGCTTCTCCTGTGCAATCGTAAAGTAAACCTTACCGAGAGACACAAGTGGTTCGAGGTTGAGAATTTGAAAACAAACATTCCCATAGGTTTCAGCATTGAGGACCACAAGAAACTGGTGGATTTTCTCCACCTCCTTCTTCTTTGCGTACTTTGCGACTGCTACATAAGTACATTCTAAGACGTTATCATTGTCATAGAGTCCATCCTGTAAGACCTTTAATTGGTGTAATATCCCACCACCAAGAGTCCTCCTTACTGTAGCAGCCCAATCTCGATTTTGATCTTGTAGATGCGAGGTTCGTTACCGAAGCCAATCTCTCCTTCACCTCGTTTCACATTACCTTTGCTTCGTCTGCATATGCCATGCTTCCCTATAGACTCTTGTCAAGGGAATTGAAATCTATGAAACTACCATGGAATTACAAATGTCCCAATCATTAGATTCAAGTGATGTCAGATCTAGCTTCTCTAACAATATGTCGATAAACCCAAGTTTGTTTTTCACCCACAATGTGCATCTCATTGTCTTCAACCATGTTGCCTAATTTTCCCGGGCCAACACGCATGAAATGAGTATGCTTCCAAGATTGTCGAAGGTGTTGAGATAATACGGTTAGAAAGAGCCGATCACCTTCTTTGGAAATGATGCTTCCTTGGCCATATCATAAACAATGTGGGTCGAATTGTATTTAAAACTCTCTACTCTGATACCATGAGAAAATCGCAATTGCTTGTATTGATTATCGTACAGTACAAATATTTGTACAAGGTATTGCTCAACGGAGATTTACTAAATATCTCTAACTAATCATGTAAGATATACCAGATATTATACTAACTATAAATAGAAAATTCTAATTAATGATAAGAGATATACCAAATAGTTGAAAAACAGAATGTAAATCTTTAGCAAATCTTCCGCAATATTCCTTGATCACGCTTGCCTCTTACTTGATCTGATAAGAAGGCCGTATCTCCCTTTTAGCATTGACTAACAACAGATAGGCTACTTCATTGGCTTGTCTTGAGCTAAGCTCCATTTCACAGTGGCCACACAAGCTGGAGATTTCTAATATAATTGGCTTCGCCTTCCGCCTACTACTCGGTCTTCCTGGCAAGGGACAAAGCCACTTCATAATTAGTCTCCGCTGTTAATGTTTGAATATTTAAATCATAAATCACAATAAAATCTCACATTATATCATAGCAGAAGATCATGAATTCAAATCTTTCCAAATTCCATTTGTTTTCTCAATTAAATATGTCCGGCCACCCCACAACATTACCAAACTCATTTCGTGCTATACAGCCAATCCTTGCTATATTCCCAGCTTTTTTATTATCGAATATATTCCCAGCTTCATCAAGTGCACAATCACAAATGATTTTGACATAACCACTTTCGGTTTCTGCCAGTACCTCGGAACCATGCCACGAACCAAGGCAGGGAGCTTTCTCTTCTTATCGCTCTCATGTTTAACCTGAAAGAACTCATACAGCCTTCCACAATACACTGCATAAGGATCAAGTACCCTACGTTGAAAAACAGCTTCCCATCTCCCCTTCCAGATGTACCAACAAGTCAGCAACACCCTGGTCATAAACTCCCACTTCGTCTCTACACTCCTAAAATTCAAATACTCATGCAACAGCCTGTCAACAAATGGAGTAACATGACCTTTATTCAACACACAAGCCAAACTTCCAAGCCATACACTATTAGTCCAATCACAAAAAAAAAGCAGGGCATATCCAGTAGACTGTTCATGAGAACAAAAAGGACACTTGGTTGTTCTGCTAATCCTCCTTCTAAATAAATAACCAAGAGCTGCTATTGCATTAGTACATTTTATCCTGCAAACAAGTTGAATCTTTGGAGGTCAATCAGTTTTTTCAAATGAGTTGCCAAAACTGCTTATCATCTACATGGGATGAGGATGGCTGATCTGTAATGCATCTATTTTTCCTCCTCTGGATAAACCAGTACCCAGTCTTTACAGAAAAGCCCAGTTTTTGTACGGGACCATATAAGTTTATCATCACCTGCTCTTGGACAAATAGGCATAGCTCTAATATTCAAGGCTTCTTCCTCCTTCAGCAAACGAACCACACCTGACAGTATTAGTAAGTTACTCACGATTAATATGACAATCAAGTTACCAGTCATACTTTTTTTTTCCAACGATATCAGAAGTTTACCAAGAATTACAGAAATCTACCAACTACGAAATTTATTTTTTCCCAGATTTTCCCTTCAATGGATCCTAGACTTGCCCGTGATCAAAACTAGTCAGTTCGGTCACGTGTATAGGTCCATCAATGTAATGAAAACTGGTGGATTCCTAAACGACACATCAACAATAGTAGCCCAAAATACATATTCAAACGAAAAGGGAGGCCCAGTACTTGAGCCCAATAGAAGTTGAACTGCAACATTTCATCTTCTCAGTTCACTAGAGCTCGACCAGCTATGATTTGCCTATGTATAGACAGAATGGATATTGACTCCCAAAATAGGGAGTCGAGAGACAGCTAATGCAAACAAAATGAATTGACTCTTCATCACCAACCGGTGGAGTAGTTGACGTTGATGTTTAACTAAATTATTTTTGTCTTGACATGTATCAACCACTACATACAGATGTTTTTCTCACTTCAATAAATCAGAATGTTCACGTAAAGAAAGTTAGAAATTCATAAGTTGCGGCATCGCTTTCTTTGATTGGGCTTCGACGTCAGATATGCAATTGCTTCGCCTGAATTTTCTTTGGGAAACAGCAACCAAATCCATGTTGAATAGCTCAGTTTACCAAAAAAAAATCTTTTTTAAGGACAATATGACCTTCTGATAAAGAATTAGTAATTGCCAATGACCATTTAGTAGTTCTTCGTGGTTGCTAAGTATACCCTGTGACTGTACGTCACCTTGACTCGTCACGAAAGCATTTGATTCTTGTCCTGGAGTTGTTCCTATATGAGACAAATTACATGATTGATTCCTCCTCTACTTTGGTAGGAATATATAGAACTTAAGGTAGATGGATTGACCAACCAAATGATTGATTTGGTGGAGCTAGGCCTAGCTATTGTATATGTCTTGCCACATATAATGAGGACAAGGGTATGTGTACACACTTTAAAGATAATAATAATAATACCCATCACCAACTTTTACCAAAAGTGGTGTTTTGATGATCAGCACTAAGTTATTGTTTACCAGATTAATGTGTTGAGGATCCCTTGATGATGATGCAGTAAAGTAATACTATATATTAACTGCATTTTTTCTCATTAGCCATGTCTAATTGATTAATGAAAGATAAAAGCCCTCGTCCAGATGGATAAGCCCTGGTCCAGGTGGATACTCATCTCATTTCTTTAAGAATGCTTAGCACATTGTCAAGTATGATCTTGTTCGAGCTATCATGAACTTTTTTTCAGGAGTCGAAGCTGTCAAAAGCATCGACCTCTACTGCTATTGCATTGGTGCCTACAGTTCGAAATGCCTCCAGAATGACTGAGACTATAGGCCCATTTCCTGTTGCAATGTTGTATACAAGTGCATAACCAAGAGCCTTCCCAATAGATCAAAGATAGTACACTCTATCTATCATTGGTGAACAGCACAAGGCCATTTCTGGTGGCAAGGGGTTACAACAAGAAGAATATTTCTCCTCATATCCATGAGATGGTTATTGAAGTTCCTTCTAAGTTGCTTAATCAAGCTGCTAAGATAGGTGTCTCTGAATCTTCATGCTCCTTGTTTGCCCCGCACGCTAAGGCCAAGCTAAGTAACTTGCCGATGTACATTCAAGAGAGCATACCAGTAATCCGACAAATACGTAAATTAGTACATTGCTCTTATGCAGTGCATGTGAACACATCAAGATGTAAGTCAAATATTATGTGGATTGAATGGCATTTTCGGCTCCTGAATGCTTTATCGACAAAGAGAATATAGGATTGGTGCTGGCCAGGCCAACCAAGGCCAACTTTGATTCTCCAATCCAAGATTTAGAAAATGATATTCCACACCAGATCATGCACCACGTGCGGGGATGAGATAGATCAATACCCCTTAATGACCCACACGTTCATGGTTTTTCTCTGATTTTAATTTGGATTTGGACTTGATTAAAGGTCCTTTTTGGGCAGCTAATTTAGGGGTTAGGGAAGGCGCACCGTCAGAATATGCTGTGGTTGTGATAGTGCTCAATGACCCACTATCCTTAATCAACCAAACTCCTACTTCAAGTCATCACAAGCATCAACTCCTAATCATTCGAGCTTTGTCCTCATCCTGTTCCACGAGTATCCTTAGATTCTCCCCCAGGCTCTTCATTATTCCATTGCAGACTAAAAGATTGCCTCGAATTATGTCTTGACACGATTATTCGAGAGAGCACAAAAGGTAGAAATGATTTGGTTAGCCATGGGGTTCTGCTTTATCCAACGTTAGGTGGCGTCCTGACAGGGCGCGACTTAGTTTGGTGGTCCTGGGGAAGATTGACTTTTCCTATCTTCTTCTAGGGCAATGAATTTGACTTGTTTCATCATTTGTCGATGGAGACTTCTAGAGTTCTCAAATAATCATATAACCTAAATTATAGCTCCAACAGCATATCTCTCGGGCAGTTAGCATGGACGATTTAGATACTCTTTAGAATACCCAAATTACTCTTGAAATTTGGTGTGTTATCCGCCACTCACCGCTCATGAATCTGTTACTAATTGAATAACATAAACAACCCATTCCTTGCATTTAGTGATCATGTATTTGCATATGAATGATCTATCGCGATATATTATAAGTAGTTTCAAAAGATAGAAAATATTACTTATTTAGACAAAACTCTAAACTAGCATAAGGTTTCTGAATCAATAGGGTTCCAACCGATCTTTTAAATCTTTTCCAAAGCACTCTCGCCATACGTTTATCAATGCACAAATCCAAAGCACTAAAGTTCATAATAACACCGCTCCTTTGAGAATAATTGTGGCCCACTAGTCTGCCTTTCCTCTATCTTTAACTCCCTTTTTTCAAAGGCAATTCACGGGTGTGTATTTTGGCCCACTCGCTATATCTACTTTTAGGCCTACAATAGATTTGACAGATTAATATTGACATGATAGAATTTAAGCAAATGTTTAAACAATAAATGGATCAGATTCAACATCTAATAACAGGCCACCATATTATTTTCTACACCAATTTTGCAAGCCGGACTTGCTATTATTCTAAAGGAATAAGTTATCACCAATAACACAAAAAAATTAACTCGGATGTCATCATCTTGTAAAGATACCGTCACCGCTATAACCTCCGCAACATTTGTCAATAAGTCACGTGTATATTGTAAGCAACAAGGCATTGTGTATCTTTTTCACTACTAAATCTTATACTACTATTCTCTACTGTACTAAACCACACTTTAATACACTCTACTGTGCTGTACATTGCAATAGCTCAACAGTGTGATATTCAGGATGAGTTTCATTGAAAAAAAAATGTATGTTCCTTTGATCCTGTACCTGGTTCAGTTTTTAAGCAATTCACCAAGACCAGCAATGTTCATTTGGCCATCTCAACCGATCTCCGCTTTTTCCTAACTTTTGGAAAAGGTCAACTGTCAATTCTCTGAAGAGCCGTTAATTGCGGCAACTTTGTTATAATTCATAGCAAAGATAGAATTACTTACGTGTTACCAGCTCCACAGAGACAGACAGACAGACAGAGAGAGATAGGGTAGGAGAGGAGTCACCTTCCTTAGGGCTTCAACCTCAGACATTTCAACGCGCTGCAACCCCACCTACCCATTGAATTACCTGTATTGACATGTCCCCCATTATTCTGCTTCCCATTTTCCCAATCTGCCCTTACCGTTATGAGAAAGCCAGAGGGTTTCTTTCCTCTTCTTCTCATTGTTCTGTCTGTGAGCTGAAGAGGCTATCTATATATATCTAAGCACGCAAACAGAGACCTATCAAGTATCAAAGTCCTCACCTCTGTCTCTACTTCCCTCTGTTCGCCTGGTATTGAAGGTTCCTGAACTGGTCTCTCTTTGCTGGTCATACCACTTCAGGGTATGACTCCTCTGTCACCTGCATTATCTGTTCCATTGCATAGATTGTCCACTAATCTAACACTTCGCAAATACGATGGAAAACGTATCCATGCAGTCGTGTCAATCGCTTCTGTTATGTTGTTTTGTTGTTCTTTTTTGTTTGATCGAAGAGTACCAACGTCCTATTGCGATGTGTCTTCTGTCATTCTTATCATGTTTCGGAACTATGAGTTCTGCTGATTCGCAACCTTGGAAAAGCACCGAGACAATATCGTCTCTCAATACTTCTTCATATAGCATTGAGCAACGCATCAGATGGATGACACCGTTATAAGTAGGCTTTTTTTTGGGTGCCCTCTTCTAGTTTAGAGGGTCTTATTATTGCCTATAAATTTGTCCTTCTGGATAGTGAAGTGCTGTCAAGCGATTAGTCCCAGCATTTAGTTTGTTTGAAGTGTATGCATGATCATGTTTTCATGTTGCTTTGGACATTTCGATACATAAGAAAATGGATTTGACATTTTTCCAGTGAAATGCCGGGACTAGTCATGTATGATTCAATGGGAGATTACAGAATCGATGATTCTGGTGGAAATCAGTCATTCTACAAGGAGAACTCCACCCAACAATTTTCTCCGAGAAGTCCGCTGAGTCCACACACCCCTAGTCCTCATAGTGATTCCGATAATCTGGCCCTGGATGGTATGGTGGACACCTCGATCGAGCAACTTTATTACAATGTATGTGAGATGCAGAGTTCCGATCGGTCCCCCTCAGGGCCCAGTTTTCTGTCATACGGAGAGGAGTCTCGGATTGATTCAGAGCTCTGCCATCTTGTCGGTGATTTCGGAGCATTAGAAATTATGAAAGAGGTTGTGATCGAGAAGAAAGAAGAGGGTGACCGAAGCGATTCTAGCGGCAGTGACTCCACTCCGATCAATGGTAGTGAGTTCACCAAAAACCCGAAAGCAACGCCGAAGCAGAAAACACTGAAATGTGCCACGAAGAGAACTGCTTCCAAGGGGAAACCTCCGAGGGGCAAGATAAGTCAGAAAAGTACTAGAAAACCAAATCCCACTTCCTCTGCTAAGAAGCAACGAAATCCTGCTATAATTGCAGCAAGATCCCAACACGGAGTCGGTGATTCTACTGATACAGGACTAGAGAACCCTGACCTTGGACCTTTCTTGTTGAAACAAGCAAAAGACATGATGTGTGCAGGAGAAAATCCACAGAGAGCCCTCGAAGTGGCTCTTCAAGCTATGAAGGTTTATGAAAAATGTTCAAATGGCAAACCGAATCTAGATTTTGTCATGTGCTTGCATGTTTTGGCAGGAATACACTGCAACTTAAGTCAGTTTAGTGAAGCAATTCACATTCTTGAACGCTCGATTGAAATACCGGTATTGGAGGAAGGCGAAATACATGCACTTGCAAAATTCGCCGGGTGTATGCAGTTGGGTGACACTTATGCAATGCTGGGACAGATCGAGAACTCAATCTTGTGTTACACTGCAGGTTTGGAGATACAGAAGCAAGCTTTGGGCGAAACAGACCCACGAGTGGGCGAGACATGTAGGTACCTGGCTGAGGCTCATGTTCAGGCATTGCAGTTTGATGAGGCTGAGAAACTTTGCCAAATGGCTCTTGATCTCCACAAGGAAAACGGATCATCTGCTGCTTCTCTTGAGGAAGCAGCCGACCGGAAACTCATGGGACTAATTTGTGGTTCAAAAGGAGATGATGAATCTGCCCTTGAGCACTATGTCCTAGCAAGCATGGCCATGGCTTCCCAGGGCCAGGAAATAGACGTGGCTCTGATAGATTGTGGCATAGGAGATGCATATTTATCTTTGGCTCGGTATGATGAGGCGATATTTGCATATCAGAAGGCACTTACGGTGTTCAAGTCGACCAAGGGGGAGAATCATCCATCAGTGGCCTCAGTCTTCGTCCGATTAGCTGACTTGTACAACAAGATAGGGAAGTTTAGGGAGTCCAAATCTTATTGTGAGAATGCACTGAAAATTTACGGGAAACCCAATCCTGGGACACCCTTGGATGAGATAGCTAACGGGTTGATTGATTTGTCTGCCATCTATCAATCCATGAATGAATTGGAGCGGGCGCTGAAGCTACTTAAGAAGGCTCTGAGAATATATGGGAATGCACCAGGAAAGCAGAGTACAGTTGCAGGAATAGAGGCCCAGATGGGAGTCATGTACTACATGATGGGGAACTATTCTGATTCCTACAACACTCTGAAGACAGCCATTTCAAAGTTCCGTGCCAGTGGTGATAAAAAATCTGCTCTGTTTGGAATTTCTGTGAACCAACTTGGCCTCGCCTGCGTCCAGCGTTATGCCATAAATGAGGCTGCGGAATTGTTCGAAGAAGCAAGGGATATTATGGAGAAGGAATACGGGCCTTATCACCCAGATACCTTAGGTGTCTACAGCAATTTAGCCGGCACATATGACGCAATGGGCAGGTACAAATTATTTACGTTTCCTACTGTAAATTCTTAGCAGAGTAAGGTCACTTTTCCATATTTTGCATCATATATGTCATTTTATTCTCTCTATTATGGTTGGTCTATGTTATCTTGAGTTCTTCCTTCTTTAGTTGATAGTTTTCCAACTTATGAAGTGGAAGCTGGGAATTCAATATTTTGGCATGACAGCTTTAATAGGATTTCATTGCCAGAGCTGACAGTAACACCAAGCTTCAAAGCAGTTTTCAATTATGAATGGAAGTAACTGAATATTATGTAATTGCAGCTTACTAGTTCCGATGATTCTTTAACATAGAGTAAAGAGTGTTTATTTTGTTCTCCATTGCATCTGGGTCCTGTTGTTTTGATGAAGTTGGTGTGGGATGTGATCATATTCTCAAGAGCATCCGACATTGTTTTCTAACGCAAACTTTACACAAGGTCTTTGTTCCCTCTAGCTTTAATATCATATCATTCACTTTCCTTTTGACACATATAAGGTCGGACGATGCAATCGAGATTTTGGAGTATGTTGTTGGAATGAGGGAGGAGAAACTCGGAACGGCAAACCCTGATGTGGAAGATGAAAGACAGAGGTTATCTGCGCTTCTGAAAGAAGCAGGCAAGGTCAGGAACAGAAAATCCAGGCGATTAGAAACCTTACTTGACACCAATACTGACACCATAAAAGATGAAGGAGTCAGAGTACTATAACAATCGAATGAACCTATATAACCGTGGTGTAATGTGTAGTTTATGCAGGATTAGGTGGACGGTTCCTTTGTTAGGTCCCTGCTGGCGAAATTGGACGAATAACGGCACAGCAGCAAACCGTCCTGGTTTTACTAGTGGATATTGGATTTTAGTGTGCTTTAAACATTTCATTCATGCACTTGGATGTTTGGGGAGCTGAGTAACGTTCTTGTCATTGACTCATTTCTATTTGTATATGTGAAGTTTGGATTGAAAAGTGGTAATGCATCATTTTCTCTTCTTGGTACACCAAACTGATAGCAGCAACTTCCGTAAGTTTCTACTCGAAGAAAACAACTGTCATGTGGCTCTACACTATATCTGTTTTTCCTGGCCTATGTTCCTAAAGATTACGATTTCATTTATAGCTAGATGCAGTTAGAGAAGTAAAGAGGTTTCTTTAATAGTCTTCCATGTAGTTACTTTACACCACCCTGTGAACTGAGCAGAGTAAATCTTTGTAACTGGAGGATTATGTTTAACCATCATTCTGCTTAGAGGGCAATTACCTGAGCTTTTAGACCTTAAAGCTGAGGAACATCAGTTCCACTCAAAGACTTCAATCAGCAATGCTGATATGTAGTAATTGACTTGACTAGTACTACAATTCAAAGCTTGAAACATAGTGCCCCGCATCTTTCAATAAATAGGGTGGTCTTGGGCCTCCCTCACTTCAAAAGCCAGCTAAGAAGGTGGGGCTTTCTCTCACACTTATAGACCGATCACCAACTCTTTCCACAACTGATGTAGAATATACCCCAACACGAAAGAGGTTTCCAAAATGTTCCTACTAGAATTATGAAGACATTGGGTAATATGGAAACCTCAGTTGGCTTCGAAAACTCTTAGAAAGACATGTTTGAATTTAGTGACACACTCAAGACATCAACCGATTTTTCCACACGTCATGTGGTAGCATCAAGAATTAAGATAACATTACTCCATTGTTTATTTTCTTTTTGGCATGCAAGTGCTGTGATATAGTATGTCTTTGCACATTCAATTCCCGTCAGAGTGCTTTCAAATCTGTTCGGAAAATCTGTTCTGTGAAGGAATGAGGAAGACCGACGTTACTGGCCACCGACTAAGAACTGGTGGATAAGATCCAAAAGTAATATCCAACTCTAAATTTCAACTCTAGCATGTAATATCCAAAAGTAAAATACTGCCGGGATGTATCGTATATGGTAACTCTCAAGAAATTAACACTAGTTCTCGACCCACTTGTGGTCATGGATTCTTTGAGGCATGACAAGACTTCTTAATTGAAACTGCAGGGTAAGAGAAAGAGCCACTGAGGATTCGGCTCGCGACCCATTTGTTGGCCGCCTCCGAGTAGTGTATGCCATCCCAACTTATGTGTTTCGATGGATCCTCACATGGATTGCCATATACGGTTCCATTTACTATAGCTTTCTTGCCACAATCAATATGGTAGCCATAGTAACTGCCACAGCAAAAACTAGATGGATCAACGAAACCTGCACCACAGTGCCACAATCATTAAACTAATGCCAGGACAGACTCCACAACCATCCTATGATGGGCAAGAAAAAAGGAAATGCAAATACCTTGATCGTTTGCTTCACTAATCAAAGAATATTTGGCTGAATACACATCAACATATGTGAACACGGCCGCCGAAAGCTGTGCCCTTAGCTGTAGGATCCTGTCCTTAAGCTGCTTGTTGAAGTCTTGAGCCACCTCATTTTGAGGCCTTACACATCCATTCTGATCCAGATTACCGGGTTTATACTGGTCATATATGATAGAGTATGGCAAGCACCCGATGGGCCCCGTGTTATGTACCCAGAACACTCTGGCCCCTTCCTCATAGAGTTGCTGAGACATAAAGCTGAGTGAGTGTCGGAATTTTGAGAACTTGCGATAATTATTGAGCGAGTCTGATGCTTACATGCACTGCCTGAGAGAACTGGCTCAAAATATCGGGAATGGAGGCTATGACTTGCTCCACCGTCGTATGTTGAAAGCCATATGCAAGATCATTCTGTCCGATGTCGAAAGTGTAAAGAGCCTTCGAGAAGTCTTGAGGCCTGGGCAATCTGAAACTGAATGCCGAGGTCTTTTCTGCTGTCCAAATTTGCCAATTCAAAACCAAACGACATGTGGTCTCGTATAAGCAAAACTATATGCAGAGAGGTCTACGAAGGAAACTCACCGGACTGGTTGAGCCGATTATAAAGGTCAGTGAGACGAGACTTGAACCTCACAAACTGCGATATTTGGATGCCAAGATGGAACGGACTGTAGCCACCAGGCCGAATGGACGAGCCACCAGTCGCAAAGTTTGCACCATGTCTGAAATTTGTTTCGATCGAGTCTAGATACGCACTCAAATATGGCAATTTAAGATCTTCAGCTGCACAAAACAGTACTATCGGACATAAGAGTTCAAATGTAGAAGGTAAGAAAGCTTTTCTATAGGAGTAATTATGAATTATCAACTACAAGCTCAAAAGGTCAAATTGCCGCTTTCGACTATACTGCTCTAGAGCGTACTAAAGAAGCGGTAGCTGAATCTAAGGCAGGCCGACATGGCTGAGGCTTGCCACGTTAGTATTTCAACAACCGGCACCGGCAACCATCAACAGTTGCACCTGAGAGCAATTCAAAAGCCCATAGAATACTCACAAAACGCACTGTATAAGCCAAGCTTTTCGCACGATAGAGGTGATCATTCATTTCAAAGATTTAAATGGCGAAAACATCTGCGCCACCAAATCTCTACAGGATGCTATTCTTTCTGCAGTACGCGACATGCTGAGAGCAAATCAAACACAGAACCCGTGGCCAAGACAAACCGAACGCCATCCTTCCACGTTACTGCTCTGCTACGCTCACTCCATAACGTGACTGACAGAATTTTATACCTTACTCGGCCTTTGGGCTAAAAGATCAAATGACTGACAAAGACACTACCAGTCACTGGACTGCCGAGAGTCTGGTCCGGTAAGAGACCAACGGTTGAAAGAAAAGGACACAAGATATCCTGGATGTCGCCCCAAGAAACGTCAATTGCGCCGAAAAACAGAGGATGAACAAACGCTAACCGGTCTACACCCACTACTTTTGCTAGTAAATTACTAGCCGAGCCGACTCACCAATGAAATCGACGATGAGACGACCATCGCAGAACCTGCCGGAAGGATGTCCGAAGAAGGTCTCGCCGTTGGGCGGGGTGACCTCGGACAGCGCTGCGGATATCGCTCCGGTGTCCGAATTCGAGTCGCCAAAGTTGAAAACCGCCGAGAACTCGCATCCCGTCGGGCCGCCGCCGCCACCGAGAGCTCCGAGCAGCTGGATCAGCACCAAGCAGAGGTAAGGCAGCCTGACCGAGGAATACATGGCGGACGGCTAATCACAAAGCTCTCAAAAGCAAGAAGCTTAACAAAAGGACATTCGCTTGCTTCAACAGAGAGAGAGAGAGAATGGTGAGTGCACTGACATGGAGGAGATGATTGAAGACAGATATGGAGAGGAACGAAGATGGCGACGATGGTGTTCGACAGTCCGACTGCGTTCCGCGCCAGACGCAGTGATTGAGGACGAATGTGGAGTCCCACCCCCACGCCGCGTGAAGAAATCTTGGCTTCACGTACAGCAGCTCACGAGGCTTGCCGCATGCAGTCCCACGCAGCCAAAAACGCCATTAATAAATATATAAAACTGAGGGATAATGTTGTAGCACGTCCGCCCTTTCATTACAACCTCAAACGTCGTAATCATAACTTCCTTTGACTAGTCAAAGTTTCCCCCTTTTTTCTTCCCACACTTTGACCCAGTCAAAGTCCACATTTTACTATTATCACCGACAATTCCAAATAGATACGTCGCGACACGTTTACTTCAAATAAATTTTCGTGTCACGAAAAAAATTTAAAATTGGTATAATCGTTGTTAGCTTCTCTCCAATACCCCCTTTGAATTACTAACATGGACAGGCTCTGATATGGATTCAACGTAAAAATTCAGCATAAATGACTTTTAGAAAAAATATCATCTCGAAATTCAAGCTCATTCGATGGATTTAATTTATGAGGAAGAGAACATCTTCAAAAGTGTAAAGAGCTGAGGTCTCTTCTGCTGTCCAATTTGCCAATTCAAAGTCGTTAATTTAAATTAAATTGCCAATTCAAAGTCGTTAACAATTCGACCAAAAAAAAAAGTCGTTAACGACAATATATTACATAACCAAATGACATGTGGTCTCGCACAAGCGAGACCGTACGCAGAGACAGAGAGGTCTACAAAGGAATCTCACCAGACCGTTTGAGCCGATTACAAAGGTCAGTGACGCGGGATTTGAACCTCACCAGCTGTGATGTCTGAATGCCAAGATGGAACGGGCTGGTACCAGACTGAGAGTGCACTGACATGGAGGAAATGTCTGAAGATATAGTGGAGAGAAATGAAGATGACGATCGTGATGTTTGACTTTTCAACAGTGGCCCGTACGTTACCGGACGCAGTGAGGGAGTGAGCGAGTGAGCGAGGACGAGTGCAATGCAGTCCTACGGAGCCGAAACACAATAAACAAGTAAAGAGGAACCAAAACAACAATGGAAGTTCGGAAATTTTCAAATTCAAAATCGGGAAGAGATCATCGATCGGGACGAGTTCAAGTTAGCAAGGGTCGTCGTAAATCACACCAAAGTGTATTCAGAATCCGCTTGCCAGAGAGCGGGCAACGGTGCTATGGAGTTTCTCTGTCTAGCACATCTCATGGAACACGAAAATGCATCAAAATGCAATCACAAGTCAACTAATAGTAGGTAAGGCAAGAATTGGATTGACCTATTTTTCATGTCAAAGAGAATACAATCCTTCTCATGAGCCAAAACAGTTTGGAGTTTCAATGAACTAACCCACCCTCACACTTGATTTAGCCAACTCGAGTCAAATTTAGTTATTTACAGTTTGATCTGCGCCTTCGTGGAAAATCTCTAGGCCCGACAAAGTTCGGAAGCATATTGTATCATCTTAACTCAAAGATTAGGGACGGACCCTGAACTCAGGCTCAAGCAGTCGCAACCCGAAATAGCGACTCTGACATGAATGGTTCGAAGCACGTAAAAGAAGAGCGCACAACATCAATTGCATAAAACCAAGGAGCACATATGGAAAATTAACAGTTCAAAGAAATAAAAAAAGGTCCTCAAAACTTTCAGGAAAGCACATACATACATCTTCATGTATGTACAACAGAGCACGGTTCATCATGAGACTTTTCTTTGAGGATAATCTAATACTCTTTTTTCTGCCGAAATCAAATCAATAGTTTTGACAGTGAAAAAAACAAGAAAGATGACCTTGCTGTGATTCATATCTTCTATGAGACTTAAATACAAATTCTAGCTTGAATAAATGGCAGCCCCTAACCAATGATTCTAAGGACTAAAAGTGCAAAAAAAAATAATAGCATTGAAGAAAATTAAAGCTGCACCAGTTACTAAACCGGCTGCTTGTGCAGTTGCCGCGAACTCCACGTAGTATTGACAGTCGAACACGGGAGAATAATTGTCGGGAGCCTCATACTTTCCTCCACATGAGGGAAATCGATTGTGTAATGTAGGCCACGACTCTCGTGCCTGGCCAGGGCGCTGCTCACCACCAGCTTCGCGCAACAAAAGAGATTCCTCATTTCACAGGCCTCAAGCGCGACCATAGTCGGTTCCCATCCTCGCTGAAACAAGAACTTCTCCCATCGAGTCTCCAACTCGTGGATCTTTTCCTCCGCGCTCTCTAATCTTGTGGTGGACCTAACGATTCCTACATACTCCCACATGACAGACTGCAAGTCCTTCCTCACTTGCTTTGTAACATTCAAGATGTCGTCCATGACGCTGCTCTGGAGGGAAGAGGGCATGACAGGCCGTGCCCACCGGCCCGATCGGCCAACGTAAAAGCCTGACTGACTCATGTGATCAATTGAGGGCTGCACGGCTCTTCGAGCAAACACCAGTGCCTCGAGCAAAGAATTGCTTGCCAGTCTGTTCGCTCCATGCAGTCCAGTGCAAGCAACCTCTCCGGCCACATAAAGGCCTCTCACATTGGTCTCCCCTCGGAGTCCAGCCCGTACCCCACCGCACATGTAGTGAGCAGCAGGAACTACAGGGATTGGCTGGCTGGTTATGTCTAGACCGTACTTGAGGCACTCAGCGGCTATGTTGGGAAAATGTGCTAGAATTTGCTCTCTGGGTTTGTGACTTATGTCAAGAAGCACGTACTTCTCGTTCCGTTTTTTAAGCTGATCATCAATACTTCTTGCAACCACATCCCTCGGGGCAAGCTCTTCTCTCTCATCATATAAAGGCATGAACCTTTCCTTGGCCAGATTGTAAAGGATTCCACCATCGCCTCTGACAGCTTCGGTGATGAGAAAAGCATTTTCCCGGCTCTTCTCTGGTTTAACGGGCAACCCTTTGTCTGCTAAGGCAGTAGGATGGAACTGCACAAACCTGTAAAAGTACATAAATACTGCCCTAAGCACAAGTACAGAGCATTGGTTCAAAAGCCAATGGAAAGCCGACCGACAAAAGCCAGAATAAAAGGCTTTTATCTTGTGCTCATGGTTGTTGAGTTAAAGTATATATGAAAAGGTCAAAATTACAGTCGAAAGTTTGTAGTACATAACAACAAATTTGTGGCTAGACTTTCCTGACATTAAGAACACACCATACAAAATTCATAATTTACATAGTCAGAGCCACCAAATACTATACAAACAGTAGCAGGTCACAATTAAAGTCAAAAAGCCAAATGCCCCCAGTATTTTTCAATCAGAATCCCAGAAAGATACACTTTTGTTTCCAAATATATGTTCTAGGAATTAAACTGTTGGTAAGCAATGCATGAAGATTTTGTTCTCGATCTTCAATCATGTGGAAATTGTTACATTTATGATCAGTACGATATTCATAAAAATCCACAGCTGAAACACAAATGACAAGACACGCTTAGGTACTCTAAATATATATATGTATATATGTATATATACAGACATATATCTATATATATCAATAGCAGAAGTTAGCAAGTATATACTCACTCCATATTAGAAATCACAGCCTCGGCCCGATGAGCCATGGCTATCCCATCTCCAGTAGCCACCTGTAAAATAAAGATAATTAATGAACTTAATCTCGCTCATCCCAAATCTAAGTATAAAAGGTTGTATTGTATTCAATTGGTACATAATTTCTTTCTCCAGAAATTCAATTTTGAGCTACCAACTGTACTTGTGATGACATCTAAAAGAGAGACTGCATACTCACAGCACTGTTGGTGAATTTACTACAACTGAAATGATAGTACATCTAAGCAAATCAATCAAAAGGGGAAGAGTTGAAGAATCCTAATTCTATTACTCTTCACAACTACCAAGAAACCGAAAAATTCATGTAGTTATGTTTTACAAAGCAACATTTTCCCACAAAATCTCTGCATATACTATCAGGAGACTTTCAAGTAGAACAAAGCTTAAAAGCAGCTTAGTGCACACTTTAAGTGTGCTCCTGTACTTGCATTCAAGACCCTTAAATTCTAGCTTGACAAGCTATAGCCAGTATGCGAGAGCATCGAGATTTCTGAATAATTATCAGAAAGGCTTATTGGATACGTCTTCATGAGTCAACTTGATATACATTTGGAATAAGTAGCATCTCAGACCACCAAAAACTCTAAGTTCAAAGTTTATTTTGGTTCCACATCCACTTTTTAGAATTTGATGTAGGCATGATAGCTGGCACCAAATCCACATCTTGCTGAGGTCAAGAACACTTAAAAGAGAAAGAGATGAGGCACAAGAATAGCTTGGCAGAAAACATATACCAGAGGATTTGTAGTTGTTGGATATATATGCCCAGCCCCGCCTGATGCAAGCAAAGTCACCTTCGAAATGAACCGAACTACCTGAAAGATTAGAGAAGGAATTCTTCAAGTTATAATGCAAAACCTTCCAGTAATTCTGCACTGATAATGACAATTCACTTCATCACAACCTCCAGAGTTTCAGTGTTTAAAGTGTCAACGCCATGACAAACCGTCTGAGAGCCATCCTGCAATGGCAAAACTCATACACATTAGTGGTAGTATTCATTAGTGTAATATTCCAAATTCCTCCTGGTATGAGCATTACAATCATATGGTCCAAGACAGAAACCATCCAGGAAATGGAAAAGGGTGAAGCAAACCTGAGAGGTGAGTAAATCTATCGCAAAATGATGTTGAAACATGGAAATGTTGGGATCATTTACAACCGCTTGAAGCAAAGCCCGCTCGATCTCTCTCCCAGTAATATCAGCAGCATGAACAATTCTGTGATGCGAGTGGCCCCCCTCCCTTGCTAGATGCAGGTTCCCATCCTCCCCATGATCAAATGATGCTCCCATGGCAATCAATTCTCGAATTCTGTCAGGTCCTTCTGTGCAAACAACCTGGGAGGAGAAAGAAACAATGTTGGCATTTCTCAGTCATTTTGCCTGTCAATGGCTATTCATTCCCAGGCTATGGATCTGGAAATTATCCTGAATTCAACGGAGATGATCATCGAGAGTGTACAAAACCCGATATTTGCCTCAGTTAATCAGCATAAGTATATCAATTGCCATATGACCAACCAGTGCCGCGATGTTTAAGAGAGAAGAGGTTGTGGTACTTAATTGCATTTTATAAGTTTGTACTGTAAGAGCAGCTCCAAAACACATTGGTATCTGACAGTTTACTCTCTAAACTTAAATGCACCTAAACAGACCATGTAAAGAAATGCAAAGGAAGACCATTGAAACTCATCTCTCTAAACTCTCAAATCCGGGAAATTGGAATTCATAATGAAACAAGAGGAAGGTCAGTCATCCATCTTGGCACTTACCCTAACAGTCTCCTCATCACATAGATAAGCACCTGCAACAATTGTGTCCCGCATGTGGCTCTCTACAGAATCTGAAGGACAGAGCACAGCACTAACACCACCCTGAGCATAATTTGTGTTGCTCTCATGAGGCTCGGCCTTAGTAATTACGGCAACAGATCCATGTTTTGCCACTTCAAGAGCATAGCGCAGGCCAGCCACCCCACTTCCAATGACCACAAAATCAAAAAATTTTGTAGAACCATCTTCTAAGCACGACTTAACAGCTGTTCTACTTGGCTTCCAGCTTTCATAGAACGGGAAACGAGAAAAGTTATATCTCTGCATCTTTAAGGATTTTGATACCCCATGTGACCTGCAAATTGAAGAAGACATACCATTGGATTGAGAACAAACAATTGATTCAGCTCAAAGGTGGAAAACTCCAATTCTTTAAGTAATTATGCAGCGAAAGGGTTCCCGCAATTCAATGATGAGATGCAACATGCCAAGAAAATCTGATCATTCAAAATCTCTCTTTTTCGTTTTCTTTTCTGCCACTCACTAATCCAGCTCCAAACAGGTGAGCCACCCGGACACCACTCTATGGTTTATATTTACAGAAGTATTGACACTGTCCAAACCAGTTTGAGCATTCTTCTAGTCCATTGGAGTACTTCCAAATAGAAAGGAACTAACGGTTAAATGCACTCTGAGATTAGAACATGCACATATTTAGCTCTCGCCAATTACCATGAAAGATCTTTCTGCATGCATCTTTTAAATGCTGCAACTGAAACCCAAGAATTACGACGAAAATGTTGCCCCTTGTAGATCGTCACGCTGTAGTGCAAAGTGCCAGTTCCAGCAGGAAGAACAGTTGTCATTGCAGTTCTGCTACATAAGAAAGAACAGAATCTATGTGAAACAGAAAATATATTGGGAAAAAAGCCCGCAAATCACAACCACATAAGGGTAACACGTTCTTTTCACTCGAGGACATCCATTGTCAGCTTTGAGAACCCGCCACAGAATGAAATGGAATAATTGTAGAAGGGTACTATTACGTTTACAGAATTTGCATATATGAAATCATCCCCCACCCCAGCCCTGCAAACAAAAACGAAAAGAATGACACCTAGGGAAAATTTTGAGACAATATTCCTCGTCACCATGTCGTTTCTCCAGGAGAAAAAGATCGTTCTTCTTCAATTGATTCGTTACCTCACAATACATATGAACCCCCCCAGACCGAGCATATACAAACTAAAATTTGCAATTCTGTAACCAAACATGATCGATTTTCGCATGAAAGAAACCAAAAACGAAGAAGAGGAAGGCGCATTGAGCAACCGAAAAAGCCGAGACCGCAGAAACAAAAACCAAGAAGAAGAACAGGAAGAAAGACAAAACGGGCAAGCAGGAAAATCCATAAATCCATCAACCAGAACCCGCTAACCAGCGACAAATTCAAACCAAGAACGACCATTCCCAAATTCCAAGATCGCGAGAAGAACAAGGAACTACTCACCAAAGGGTATCTTCGTTCTTCTTCCTTTTACTCAGCTTTTGACGTGGAGAGAAAAACTCTTGCAAGAACCCGACCAAGACCAACGACTACCGAAGTCCAACGAGAGAAAGTGTGTGACGAGGAAGGATCCGAGAACATTACGATCCGCACTTTCGATTTCTTTATGCGAAGAAATCGAAGCAAAAGATCGCCAGAGGACTCAGAGGGAAGAGAAACGAGCGGTAAAGAGAGAAAGGTATCCTACAATTCCGAGACGCCACGCCCTCTCCCTGTTTTTTAAGAATAGAACCGGACCAACCTCGGCCATTTCTTGAAGTTCGCGCCTCGTGCGCCGCCATTCTTTTTTCTTTTTTGCTCTTTTCATGTCCTCTCTCTCTGTTCAAAACTGTTCCGATCCCCTTGGGCAAATTTGTCCTGTATTACGCAAGGAGCAAGGAATTAGAATGGAGGATTGCTTGTAAAATTCGGCTGCCCATTTCACGGAGGAGATGCGAGATTTGTATTCTCCTCTTTCACAGGGGTTAGCACCACGATCCCAATCCAATTCAAGAACTGGACCGAACCGGATTGATATGCCTGATTTTTCTTCTTTTTTTTAATTTTTTTTCTCTCTTCTGGAACTGAAGCTGCGTCGAGAGCAAAGAAAACGCGCATTGTGAAATTTCCACTCAGATCCAAAGCGGAACTCCAAAATCACTATGGTAACTCAAAAAAAAACCAAATCTTTGCTCTTTTTTCTCACGACTGGATCAGGAACTCGTGCTAAGTTTTCACATGAAGTTGGAAATCTATTTATAATTAGCAGAACGATAAGCGTTAGATTATCAAGTTACAAAATAAGAAAATTGACTATCTACACATGGAATTAATGTACTCTAATTAAGAAAGAATTATAGCTTCTGAAAAATGAAAAAAAAATAAAAGAAGAAGAGGTAGACACCGGCGGTTTCTGCATGGACAGGGTCGGTTCGCAATTTCACAAGCTAGAAATCGACCCTGTCCGATCTGATTTACGACTGCAGGGTCTTGAAAATAAATCACGCCTTTCTGTTTGGCTTAGGCTTTTGCTGCAACGATAAAGGTTGAAAATTCAAATTTCGACCGCTAAGAGAAGTGTTTTCGCGTTCCAATATTCGAAGCCTACGAAGCTATGAATTTCTAAGGCCACGAGCTCTGGTTAGGAAGTGCTTTTCGAGGGTGGTCCCCCATACAATGGTCAAAGGGGGTTTGCTGATTTATGGGCCATGGACGTCAGTTCGTTCCTTCCCGACTCTTTTGTTCGTTTTAGCCACAGGACCATGATCTCTGCCAAGAAATTCTCACCCACCCAATTTGGAAAAAGAGCGTCAAGATTCGAAAGGAAATTGACGGGTTGGGCTGGCGGGTCATGATGAACTTTCCGGGAAACCCGAGCAATCCTTACTTTATCTTTTTTTTCCTTTTCCCGGAAACATTACCTAATTTAAATTAAGTTTTGAGTAATGAATAGCGTTGGGTCGATGATATTATTTTATATACTTTTTCAAAAAGGAAAGGGGCGGAATCCGAAAATTGTGCTGCGTCAAAATTGAATGGAGAGGACAAGGACAGGGACCATGGTGGTGGCCCTGACATCATGTTGCTTAGCAAAAATCAGAGGAAGGAAAAGTTGGATTTGGTTTTAGTCATTGGCGAGTGCCCAGATGGCCCAATCAGAAACGAGAGAGGCGGCTAAACAAAAAGTATGCTTTTCTTCGCTTTGGTTGGAAGACAAACGCCGACAGTTCGAGATCCCTTTTGGTACGTATTCAAAGATGAATTCATCATTAGGTAGAGACGTGTCTGATTTAGGCCTACGACCATAAATTCCGGCTCTCCGCATCACCGAATTGGGAATGATTTCGTGTTCGGATTACCATTCAAAGATTGATCCGCATCTTATTCGATTCATGAAATTGGTGTGAGCACTCTCTTTTTCTCTTTTCTTTCCCCCAAATTCTCTGGTCGAATGGATATGAATCACGCGAGTCAAGTTGACTCCCCGTAAACTTGAAGTAAGGAAAAGCTAGGATTGGAGACTCTATCGATCCGAATCGGTGGGGGTACAGGAAAATGATGTGAAGAGTTTCCGTCGCCATGTGATTGCGGGACCATTTCCCGAGGAAACGACGCTATCGCAGCAACACGAGTGACTTGATCATGGAAAAGAAAAATAAAATCCAAAATCGTATTGTTCTAGGATGCAAGTTGCAACCACAATCCAAAATGCAAAATAATGTTAAATGTAAGCTGTCCTATGCTTTTGGAGGGAGGGAAGAAGCGGTGAAGTTTCCGGTGGTATTCCCTCAAAGTTTCCGGCGTCGACATCTTTTTCCTTAGCTATCTGTTTGTCAACTTGTGCGGAGCTTGCATGGTGCAACACAAACGGAGCCATCGGGAGGAGCGTTTAGACTTTCTTGATTACCCTTAAATTAAACAGTGGAAGGTAACAAAAACGAGGCCGTGATCATAAAAAAAAATTGTGTATCTACCCACTTCCTCGACTTCACAGCATAACTATCCAGCACCTAATTGCACGCGACTCAATCTTAGTTTCTTCTTTATGCCTCCACTACTTCCACGCTGAACAATGTTATGGCCCATAAAACGTATGGTCTCATGCACATACATATGCTGACTTGGAAAAGACTGATGAATGGTCGAACAACCCAATCTGTCGAGGGCCGAGAGCAATCGCCGGGGACAGAAGGTTCGGATAAGGAACAGCTCCCTGCACACTCCATAGGCTCCTAAGATGGCAAAAGAGGCGGGAATGGACCAAACTACACGCACATCATGATGTGAGCGTTCCTAGAATATGTATGTAAAACTAGAATTAACTCACAAAAAACGCCTTTGGAGTAACGGCTGTACTTAGCATTGCAACTCCAATTTCCAGCGTGCTCAGTTGAGAGCGCTACTAGGATGCGTAACTTCTTAGGGAACGAATCAAAGTTGACAATACCTTGAATGAGTTAATTTAGGAGTGTCACAAATTATTTCAAATTGTTCAATTAGTTGCCTGAACTCTTTTTGGTGCAAGTGGCTCCCTAAAGCATTGTGTTCTTCCCAGGAACAGATCCAGTGGAGATGGGGTGTGACTTGTAGCTCAGAGGATTAGAGCACGTGGCTACAAACCACCGTGCCGGGGGTTTGGATCCCTGCTTGCCCACAACTGGCCCAACACAGGAATAACCTTTTCCTATGGAGGTAGAAAAATCATGATCGAAATAGCAAACCCAAGGCTATGGAACTTGTGCGTGGGTCTTTTGTTGAAATTAATTGGCCTTGTCTAAATTGGCCCTTCCATCTAAATTATGAATGACAATGTTAACATGGCTTTCAAGTCATCGTTAACATCGGAGTAGCATCCTACGTGGTATTTAAAATTTAAAATATTTAAAATATTTAAAAAAAATAGAAAAAAAATAACTTTGAAAATAATAATAACAAGGAAATCTGCTCTGGATAGTGCGACCCAAGGCTCTAGTTGAGGTTGCGCAATGTGAAATTGAAAGTCATCCAACCGCGGCAATTGACAATCGGTGTTGCTCGTCCCTGGCGACAACCAACAAGGGCTCGATAGACCTCGCCGGCCCACGAGCAATGCCACTACCGCCCCCAGCAGCATCGCCATTCTTCTCTTGTTTGCTCTATTTCGGGATTTGGTATTTTCAATTTTTTTGCTAAACTGTTTTCTGATCGACCACAAAAATTGCATGTAAGCATCAATCTGTCTAGTCGGCGTTGATGTTATGCTAATGCATCGTTTTAGATAAGCAATCCATTTCTATTATAACTGAAGTACCAATTCGAGCAAAAATACGCATACTTTAAGAACCAAATTGCACAAAAAGAATGTTTAGATGCCTGATTAACCAATTTGAAAAGGTTCAAAGACATGTGGCGGTGCTTTTATCTCATCTTCCAAAGGGACAGAAATAAATTCCTACGGACTATGGGCTTTTTGCAAGGCCCAACTCAAGTTTGACAATGGAAAAGCTCGAGCTCAATAAGTAAATAGGCCCATCTTCTCCCAAGAATGCTCAAACCATTTTTCTTTTTCTTTTTTTCTTTTTGCATTATTTCATCCTTCTTTATAGAATTTACCGGGCCTGATCACCATGGACAAAGTTTTTCTTATCTAGCGACGCATGATATAATCGTGACATGAAAATACATGAACAATATCGTTCTCTTAAGATGTTTGTACATACTCCTAAACGATGCACAAAAAAAGATGTGACACATTTGATTACTAAAAATGTTGCATTCGCTTTCGAAATCTCCTAGCTTAATCTGATGAATATTCATGACCAAAATAAAGAAGGTATGATGAATATGAAATGGATTTGATCGAGATTATATATGCATCTTGATCAAGATGTATTTGAAATGTATTTGATCAAGATCTTGATCCTGGTACGATAATTTACCATAATTTTTGTACTTAGACCTTAATAAACCTTTTTTTACGATTGATTTCCTAATATGATATGCTTCGGATTGATCTCGATATCCACCAATTGCTTGGTGGCAACGATGGCCTCGGGTGTCGAGGGTGACAATGATGACACCAAGCATGGTGAGCGACGACGATGGCACTGAGCAATGAGTGACCAACGAAACATAAAATTGGAAAAGGAAGAAAAAAAATTGAGACCCCTCCACGTAAGCGTACTTGGTTGAAGCATCAAGAGATTTTCAATTCGAGAATTGGGATCACGTGTTCAAATCCCAGAAATTGTAAATAGACTATTTTAGTTCGAGGTGTAATTTGTGAGACATTTCGTAAGTCTTCAAGTATGTCCATGAATGATAAATAAGCAAGAAAAATAAGACAAAAAAATCAATTCATTTTAAGTATCGTTGGCACTTATAATCATGGAAAAAACGACACAAATGCTCTCTGTATTCTAGTTTAATGTGCAATGTTGTCCCTAAAATTTTAATTAGTTTAATGTGGTTCCTGAACTTTTGTTACATGGTCAATTTAGTCTCTAGACTTATTGAAAATGTTCGATGTTATCCTTGAACTTATATTAATAAAAAAATAATGTAGGATATTTTCATATAGTCTAGGACTATTTGACCCAAAAAAATATAGCTTGGGGATTATATTGAATATTTACCTTAAATTCAAGGACCACATAGGACAAATTAAAAGTTCAAGGATGACATCAGGCTAAAGTTCATGAATCATATTAAATAAATTAAAATTCAAAGACGACATTGCACATTAATCCAAAATTTATAAATCATTTGTGTAATTATCCCTCTAATCATCAGCTATGCATAAAATTTTATTTAGTAAGCGAGCTACGTTCGTCTAAAATGTTAATACGACATTTCATTTTTACAAAAGAATCACACTTATCCGCATTTTAAAAATTTAAGTATTTTATTTTAGAAAAAAGATGACTACTAAAGGGAAAACGACACAAATTGTCTCCGAAACTTTGTCTAATGTGTAGTGTTGTTTCTGAACTTTTAATTTGTTCAATATAGTCCATGAATCTTAACCTGATATGCAACGTCATCCTTGAACTTTTAATTTGTCCAATGCGATTATGTTCAAATTTGTCTCTCAAACAATATTAGATATTTTTATATAGTCTAAGGACTTGATTAAACGTTCACTAACGGCGTGTTTGTTTTGCGAAAAATCTACCTTTTCTGAAAAAAAAAACTTTCTAGGAAGTCATTTTCCAGGAAAATGAGTTCATTTTTCAGTATTTAGCTAAAACCTGAAAAGGACTCAGAAAATATTTTTAGTTGTTTGGTGAGGAACATTTAATGTTGACATTTATCAAAAAAAAATATTAAACATGATATTTGTGTCGACTGGAAAGTATTTTCCATTGACCAAATCATTTTCGAAGAATCAAACGGATGAAAGTCCGGAAAACCCTTTTTGACAAAATACTTTTACCAAAACAAGCACATTCTAAAAATTCATGAATCATACTAAACAAATTAAAATTTGAAGACGACATCGTATATTAAACCAAAATCAATGTACTATTTGTCTAGTTATCCTGATACTAAAATTCGGGGAGGCCACGTCACCCGCGAAGAAGTCTAGATGGGAAGTGCCACGTCACCGGCATCTGTTGCCGCCGTTGTAGTCCCCTTCGGAACCGTTTCTGTTCAACCTGAGAAAGCAGAGAGATGCGCGGGGGCATCGAACTCCTTCTTCTCCTCCTCCTCCTCCTCCTCCTTCTTCTTCTTCTTCGCACTTCCTCTGTGCTCTGCATTTCGCAACCGAAAGGAAAAACCTAACGCCGGCGATCGCGGCAAAGCTCGGGCATCGCGGGAGCGAGAGAGCGAGAGAATGGGGAATTGGTTCTTTAAGGAGCAGCCGCCGCCGCCGCCGGTGGTGCTCGTGCCGCCGCTCTTCGACTTCCCCCCTCTCGCCGCCCGCACCAGGTCACCGCGCTGATCATTTCCTCCGCTCGCGCCTCGTTGTGAAAAATCCGTGTGTGTTCTCCGCGGCAACTTCCCCGAATTTCTTTCTGTTGTTGGTTGGCGCATTGGCGAATCTCGTGGAGCTCGCTCCGTCTCGGTGATGATTGTTCTTAGTTTTTTTTCTATAGAGCTAACGGTTGCGAATCGGAAGCCGGCGCTCGTTTTTTCGCGTTGGTCAGTGTGATTTCTATGTTTTGGTTTAGCTGAAATGTTTGCGCTCATTGAGAATCGTCGATGAATTCACTGGGGAGCTCTGATTGCGGCTGTTGATTGGTATATTTTGTCCGATCAATGTGAAGTTGCACCACAAATGCGGGGTATAGCGAGCCGGGCGCAGTTTTTCCCCGTATATGTTTGAGTTTGTTTCTAATAGCTTATGAAGGCCTGCATTTCAGCTGCTCTGGTCCTTGGAAATGTTGTCTCTCCTCTTATCACTCGGCTAGGATTATAGAAGAGCAAGTCCTATAGATTTGATTACGTTTTCGATTACAATGTTGCCGGGCAAAAGATTATTTTGTACCCGGCCTACCTCACGCAGTGGATTTTTCCGGCTTTTTGGATATTCACTGCTCTTTTATATGTGACATTGCTGCCCGCTGGTGTAATTTGTTTTACTTCAATTTGAGGACATATTCGGCGATTCATGAAAATGAAGAATGTTTTGGGTATTGCAGAATGTTGGAGTCCTCGTACAATTTGTTATTCGGGAAGCTTGCTCTTAAATGTTTGTTTGACGACTATTTTGAGGATGCAAGACATTTCAGCACAAGAGTAATGTTAAAGCCAATTGATGATCCTCATGTGGATTTGGTGGCAACGGTATCCTTCCTTACTCTCGCTATTTGCTGGAGGTTACACGCATAATGAGCAAGATTCTGTGGACTTCGCTTGCTGCTACAGTCTCTTTTTCCTTGACTTTTATAGGTTTCCGGTCCATTAGATCATAAACCAGAAGAGCAGATTGTAGGAAATGCAATATTTCGATGGCAAAGGTGATTAGTTTTCTTCTGTGAATATGCTTCATTATTATGAGATTTGTTCTAAAGTTACTAATGATACTTAATCTTCTTTTATGGTCTCTGTAAGAGCAGTGATGTGGATGATCCTCACACCTTTATGGATCTCTTCGTATCAAACTCTGATCCGTAAGAAAAATTATGTGAAGATAAATTATCTATCTCTAGTTTGTGTTTATGTTCCCCGATTACAATAGGAGGCCTAGTTTTCCGATTACAATATGAGGCTTAGTTTTGCTGTGTTTGCTGCGCCATAGGATCTTGCAGGTGAGATCATGTGCTTACTATCCTAGATTTGGGTTTGGAGCTTTTGGCATTTTCCCTTTGCTTTCGGCAAAGAGGTAAATTCCTAAACAACTTATCTCAGTGAATTAATTTGGCCTCACATGCTATATGGATTCATTTTTATTTATTATTCTTAAATCGCATAGGTTCATTTTTATTGACACTGCTTTGTACTCCAGCAGAGTATCGTCAGAAGATTATGGTGTTGTGGGCTTGAGATATGGCTCAGGAAATTTGTCCATGGGTGCCACTTTGATACCATTCTCTGGTAAGTCACCTCATTATGCGCTTATCTAAATTTTTCTAAGCATATGCCACAGTCGACATTTATAGCTTTATTTTCTGCCGTCATTTTTTGTTATTACATTTGATTAGTAGTCACTGGTTAACTACTTCTTTCTTCTGTCATGGCGAGGCAGTGGAACAACATTTGACTCTGTCATTGTTAAGTTACCGAACATTTTACTCCTATCCTTGGTTGTATCTTCCCAATAGGGTGAAGGACGGAGTGAAGTCTGGGGAAAGCTCATCATCTAGAAAAACTGATAACCGGACAACCAAGATGAGATAATATGCTAGTACCTTGAAAGAATAACCTGTTGATCTTCTTTCTCGTCAGTGCTAAATAACTCCCCTCTTCTTCATCAGAAAGGAAATTCTGAGGTTTGAAGTTGTTAATAGTGTGGTCTTGCCTTGTTCACATTGAGAAGGGTCATTGTAGCTTGTCTAATTACTTCCGTGCAGCTTACTGAAATGAAATTAGGGTCATTACATTTTGGTATCTGATACAGTGAAGGATGAGTTGCCGAGGACTGCGTGGCTGGTGAGCAAAATGGGAAGACTAACTGCTGGACTGCAGTACGAGCCACTATGTAAGGCTTCTTCATGTAGTAAGGCTAGTATAAGTCAAATTATTACATTAAGAACGTTTGACTTAGGAAGAAGATATTATAAATCAGGAAGATATGTACATGTTACTGCATGTATCGTTGTGAAAAGATTGGCATACCTCGCACTGTGGTAGAGTATGCTCGGACCGGCAATAGCATGCAGTTGAAACTGGTCATCTGAAGGCATTAGATCCATTGTCCTACAATCCCGTATCTTATTCTTGTGGGAGCATTTAATAGAACTTTCTTCCTGAAAATATTATCTAGCGGGTGTGAAGGAGATAGAGCATGTATGTTGTGTAATTGCAGCTGAACATATGGCAGATATGCATTAGTATAGTTCTGTTCATCAGACACATGGCAGATTTTGATGGTCAGTCTTAAGAACCTTTCGAAACATGCATGTGCATGATATCTGGGTGATGTGGATGAGACTATGAGAAATGTCTCTGAAAGTTAAAGATGCTTGGATGACTTTTTGCCCTTTTTTGTTTTTTCAATTGCTACTTGTACCAGATGGGAAAGAAGACATTGCAAAATATAAGAACTTGCAGAACTGGAGTTGCGCAATTGGCTATGGAGGAGGATCGGGCAGTCCCTTGAGCCCTTCCTTCAATTTTAATCTTGAACTTGCAAAGAGTTCCCAGGTATCTCTATGCCTGGGTTTATCTAGCCCTATGGAGTGGTTAAGAACTCTGATGTAGTCTTCACCTTTTTCCAATGGTTAAATAGGTTAGAAAGTGGACTTTTAGATAAATGTTTGAGGTTGTTTGAAGCACTCATCAAAAGCGTACAATCTTGTTCACACTTAAGGCAGTTCTTTATTCAGAGTTTAAATGCAAGGTTGCCCTTCACAATGTTCGGTGTGAATCTTTTTTACCTTAATACAATCCTTGGCATAGATTCGTTGATTATAGTTTGCTATGATCGTCTTACTTTTCTTGGACTGCAGTTCATTGCCTCATTTTACCAACATGTGGTGGTCCAGAGAAGGGTATGCTACTTTTCCCTTTCCAGACTTTTGAGTCATGATGTTTTCATCCTTATGTGTAGGTAATCTTGTGTTCATCGAGTTTACTTTTAGCCATTTATGCTGTTTTTATTGTACTTGTTGTGTTCATACAAATGGAATTTATAATTAGATACTAATGGTATATACTTTAGCTGCCTCAGGTTACATATTTTACATAATAAGATTTCTAGTGGTTCAAGATATAAACAATGTTAAGGACAGATACCGCCTTATCATGTTGAATTCCACAATTAATTGAAGAACCCCATACTGTATCTCATTACAATCGAGGCTATGTACGAAAATGTCGAGAAAAGAATAAGGGGAAGGAGGAGTAAAGAAATTCATGGATTTGGCAGCTGCAGATACGTGGTGAATCTGGTTTAGCATTGTCCTGTTTTTGGTTCCTTTTCGGCAGATACTGGTGATTAGCTTGCTTTTCTGTGGAAATTTCCGAGCTATTGTTAGAATCTCATGTCATCGTTGTTTCTCATAAACTTGCAAGTGATAAGGTACTTAAGAAATCGACACATCATTCTTTCTGGTTGCAATTGGTACTTTCCTGATATGTTTCCTGCTATGTACATTATGACACCTATTGTTGCATGGCATTGTTTATAAAGCTCTGAAGTGCGTTATCCAAACAGGTGAAGAACCCCCTTGAGGAAAATGAAGTCGTTGGAATCACAAATTATATTGACTTTGGTTTTCAATTACAAACAAGGTACTTTAAATGCTAGAGTTTGTTATTTGTTGCAGCAGAATATCTTAATAGATTAACTCCTTATTATAGGGTCGATGAAGCCCAAACGTCAAAAAACAATTCAGAGTCTACATTTCAAGTTGCTGCATCATGGCAGGCCAATAAGAACTTCTTGTTGAAGGTAAGAGATCATGAGAAAATTTTGTGCTCGTTGCTATGTACTGTAGCATTAAGTAATTGATATCTTTTTTCCAGGGTAAGATCGGTCCTCTAAGTTCATCAATAGCATTAGCATTCAAGTCATGGTGGAAACCTTCCTTTACTTTCAGCATTTCAGGTATCTTTTGCTTACATAATTTTATGAATTTGGTTCGAACCAGCTTTGTTCCATGTATGAATTGGAACTACAAAGTACTAGTACTGCTATGATATAATTATAATTATGCTGAGATCTTTAAGTGAGAGGAAGAGAGAAAAAATTCGAAAGCTACATTATTATCATTAGCTTCATAAACAAATACATAAGATGGCTCTTATTATAGAGAATGATAGATGCCCAAAATCTGTTAACTTTAATTAGACCCCGCCTATGAACCACTGATTAATGCTATTGAATATACTTCAACAGGCTGGAATACTACTTGTGAATTGTATATTCACCGGATTTGTTCTTTTGGTTTGTCCCCCACCCCCCCCTTACCAGTCCTTCAGATCTTGATTTGGTGTAGGTCTTAAGCGATAAGGTTCGTGCTAGTGATCAGTGGAAGCAAAAAATAATTCCGTTCAAGAATGGCTTTAAAGTCAAGAGTCCTTTAAAATAGATATGTTGGACATAGGATTTCTAACCTTGATAATGGAATGTTGCCTTCCAAAATATCTTGCATACATTGTTGAAGTTGGACAGCTGCTCAAAATCTTGTATTCAATTGGACATGAAACGACCTCTATTTCTGGATTATTACATTATTCGTCATTCTATGGTTGTGACTGAATCTTCTCATCATCCTGCAGCTACTCGAGATCGTTTGACTGGATCGAACTCGTGTGGCTTTGGCATTCGTGTCGAGCATCTAAGGGAAGCCAGGTTTGTGTTATTCCTGTGGACATGTTTGTTGCCTTCGTACGGGACTGTGTTTCAAAATTTCCACAACTTTGCATGAGGATTCGTAGGGTGCCTGCAGCTTTCCCTTGAAGTTCTTCTCATCAAATGAATGTGACATTATACATATCGGTATTAATGACGAAAACCAACCCCGCTCGTTCTTTTTTCGATTCCCAAACTTTTGCAGCTACCAGAGAGCCGATCCGAATTTTGTGATGCTGACGCCAAACAAGGAGCACCTAGCAGAGGGCATGGCGTGGAAGACGGGGAAAAGACCGATGCTTCAGTCCGATGTCAAGGCTGGAAATTTCGAGGGCCTACCGAAGGAATTGAGACCCTTTGAGAAGATTTTATAGTTTATGTTTTTTTCTCGTTTCTCTTCCCTGATCGAGCCACCTTTTTCTTCGCTGTTCGGTTAACATCAGATCGAGGGATTCTCTCGAGGCTGTGTAGTGGCAAAATGTTCCAGACGTTTCAAGACCGGATAAACCATCTTTTCATCCGATGCTGTTATATTCGCATCGCACGCATTTGATCAGATATATCTTTGTAGTGGATGAGCAAAAGAAGGGAAAAGGACCTAGAGAAAAGAGCGTGGGCAATAACGTAACTATATTTTTCTTTTTTTGGGTCGATGGCAGCTACGCAATTCAATGGCCACATTCTTGCGGCTGAGATGTGATTTTGCTCTGAATGCACACAGGCAACGCGCTGCGACGCCGTTTGGATGCAATTCTACAAGCCAAATGGTGGAACTCTCCAGGACAGTCGGAAAGAGTTCCGTCGATCCCGACGCACCATGGCACTTGACATTAGACAACAAAATAGAGGGGGAATAGCAATAAAAAACGAGCAAACCCAATTTTTTTTTGTCTTTTTTTTTATTGGCCCGAAGAGAAATGATGAAATTATCATTGATGGATTATTGGCGTGGATCAAGCAAGCTAGGCTTTATTTTCTCTCTTTTCGCTCTTTTTGAATAGTTTATAGGAGATATTCTGGACGAAGCTCCATCACAAATTTTTGAAAAAGGACTTTACGACCCGAGAGAGAGGGAGAGAGAGAGTCAAATCCTCTCCCGGCAGCTGTCCCGGAGAAGTTTGGAAACCGAAACATGGCAGCTGCAGCAGCAGCAGCTGCTGCTCCTCCCCATTCACTGATCTGCACCTCCTCTTCCTTCTCTCGCTCCCGCCTCGCCGAGCCCTCCAACAAATCCGCCCTCTCCTTCCGCCGGGCCCCCGTCGCCGTCGCCGTCGCCGTCTCCTTCCTCCGCCGCCCCGCTCCTCCTCCTCCTCCTCCTCGATTGCGGAGCTCCGATTCCGGCGGGAGCAATCTCCTCCTCCTCCGCCTCGCGACCGGGAACCACCGCCGCCGCCCACTCGCCTCGGCTCTCGACTCCGTCCTCCTCTTCTGCACCTCGATCGCCCTCTCCGTCTCCCTCCTCGTCGCCGACGTCGACCCGGCCTTCGCCTTCGTCGTCACCCCCGCAAGGAAGCTCCAGACCGACGAGCTCGCCACCGTCCGCCTCTTCCGGGAGAACACTCCCTCTGTCGTCTACATCACCAACCTCGCCGTCAAGTCAGTGCCCCATTTACCCTCCCCTTCTCTCCCTCGATTGGGGTTTTCCGTCTTTATTTAAGAGTTCCTGCACGCCGCTAGTCGCCACAGCTCGTGCTTGCCTTTTTGCCTTCTTTTTCTTTAAAAAAAAAAAAATTCCTCTTTTGATTTGGTGCATGGCTTGGTGGGATTTTTTGTGGTTCAGGCAGGACGCCTTCACCTTGGACGTGTTGGAAGTGCCGCAAGGGTCGGGGTCTGGGTTCGTGTGGGACAAGGAGGGCCACATTGTCACCAATTATCACGTCATTCGCGGCGCCTCTGATCTCAAGTTAGTCACCTCCTTCTCTCTGGTTTTGCTTCCTCATCTTCGAATCTCGCCGCTAGTTGCAGCAACTCCTACTACACACGCCTGTTGGTCGGGCAATGTAGATGAGTTAGTATTGCTTGCCCCTCGTCTATGTTAAGTTAACTGGATATATGAGGTGCTTGCTGGAGACAATTAATCAATTGTACCAGTTGAGATAGATCCCAACCTGCTTTCATGCACATTCGTAGTCAATTGCAATTTTTGTGGTTAGGTCTGTTTACTGGTGAGATGCTAGGATTTTGATTGAAATTTGGTTATGATTACATTGCCATTTCATCGGTAAGCAATGAATTCCTTCGCCTATAGAATAGAACCCTCCTGTCATGCTTAATCTGGAATATGTCTGTCGACTAGAACTCTAGAGGCCAGGTCGCTGGATCCATTTCCTGATGCTAACGGATCAATCTGAAAGCCCCCGCAGTCTTCTTTGGTGTAATTTGGCTGTAGTTGCCCACAGGGTCACACTTGCGGACCAGTCCACGTACGATGCGAGAGTTGTTGGATTTGACCAGGACAAGGATGTCGCGGTGTTGCGCGTCGATGCACCGAGGGACAAGCTTAGACCAATCCCAATTGGTATCTCTGCGGACTTGCTTGTCGGTCAGAAAGTCTATGCAATTGGCAACCCTGTAAGCACAGACATTCGCTTTACCATATGAACAGTGTTTTTGCTGTTCCTGTCCATGATTTGTGCTCCAGGTCTTACCTATCAAGTCTTGTGAAGTATAATTTCCGTTTTCCTTTCCCGGTGAAATATGTACATTTCAAGAGCTTTTACCTAGTATAATTACTTCACAACCCATGTATGCGTGATACATCTGAATAATGTGCATTGTTTCTTTCAACTAGCATTTCGGTTCAGATGCTTGTTTTGGACATAAAACCTTCATATTACCTCAATTTGATAACTTCTAAATTTTTACATGTGAAGAATATGGTACGGTCACTTTTGAATGTCTTAAGATATGCGTCTATTTTTTTTATTCTTTTGTAATTTTAGAGGCTGAGTGAGTCATGTAGTTTAGTTATTGCTCGCCATGAACGTGGTGTGGGAGGAGTGGCAAAGTTTAGTTCTTAGCTCTAGTATTTAAGAGATTGCATGGAATTCAATTTGTTTGAAATCCGAACTTTGTTTTGTGGATGTAATCATTTGATGTGATGTTTGTTTTCTTGCAGTTTGGACTAGACCATACCCTCACCACTGGTGTTATAAGGTATGATACTGTGAGAAAGGAGCTCTGCAATGTTAAAGAAGAGCATCTACAGTTTTTTCATGCTGCCTTTTATTTCCATCTGTATTTTTTGGAGATGTCTTGCATTTACATACACAAAGTTTTCGCAGTTAGGAATCTGCACGCTTAATCCGATTTAGTGGTACTGAAAAGAAAAGGCAGAGTGGTAATCAGTTTTGAGGGCACATTATTGGAGGGGTAATTAGACTAAAAAAATTAATTGATCCTTGGGGGCGAAAATAATCAAGGAGCTTTTAATCATTGAGACTCTCCCTATAGCTTGACTGGATTAACGGCAGTTTTAATGTTCCATATTTTTCCCATTTACAGTTGGGTCTAGCTTCAAATGGTGATTTTAAAGTTCTTACAAGTTGAAAAGGAAATGATCTCTTAAACTGGAGAATATGATTGAGGAATCAGCTGTTTCCAGTTTATCCACCCTGCACTAAGTCTGGAACTAAAGAAGAAACCGGGCAGATAACGTGAAAGACAAATGCATGCTTCTGATTTTTTTCTCAGGCCAAGCATGCTTGATTGACTTACAAGTTATAAGTAGAGAATTTTGTATATTTGAAGTGAATGCCCCTCTCATTTTATCTCCTTCCTCTTGCAGTGGCCTTCGCAGAGAAATCAGTTCTGCTGCCACTGGGCGCCCAATACAAGATGTCATACAGACAGATGCTGCAATCAATCCTGGTAATAGTGGGGGGCCGCTACTAGACAGTTCAGGAAGTCTGATTGGAATTAACACAGCAATATACTCTCCATCCGGTGCTTCCTCAGGTGTTGGATTTTCAATTCCCGTTGACACTGTGAGTATTTGTTGGACTTCTTTTATATCCTTCAAGGCCTTGGCAGTATGCATTCTGTAGTTGAAGTCAGTACTGGCATAATTCAATTCTCATCTGCTTTATGAGTAAGTCATCGATACAAATTTATTGATCCAGGTTGGTGGAATTGTTAATCAGCTGGTAAAGTTTGGCAAAGTCACTAGACCAATTCTGGGTATTAAGTTTGCACCTGATCAATCTGTGGAGCAGTTAGGAGTAAGTGGAGTGCTTGTGCTAGATGCCCCTGCTAATGGACCAGCTGGCAAAGCAGTATGCTTGATCTTCTTCCGGCATCATATCTACTATGTCTCTTCGCAAGTTTAGTGCTGTTGGGACGAAGGCTCTGCTTCAATGCTGATAATGCTTAATTTTTTTTAATCTGGCAGGGCCTACTGCCAACCAAACGTGATTCCTATGGTAGGCTTATTTTGGGTGACATCATAACATCAGTCAATGAAAAAAAAGTCAGTAATGGCAGTGATTTGTACAGAATTCTTGATCAGTGTAAAGTGGGTGAAACGGTATGTGCTTTATGAGCTGCTCGATTTTATTATTGGTGGTGCATGCTAAATGAATGATAGCTATCTTACGTGATTTGAGTCAGAAATCAAAGCTATAGCTGTATGAATTAAAACTGCGTCAAACTTTAAGCAGGCTGTCATATTAATCGAATCTTGGATGTTCTTATGCAGGTGACTGTGGAAGTTTTGCGTGGTGATCACAAAGAAAAGATACCTGTTGTCCTCGAACCAAAACCAGACGAGTCATGATTAGCCAAATGGTTCGAGATTGCAGTTTTGTGCAGTACATATAAAGAGTTAATCCCATTATTTTTGTGCATCTGCCCTTTTCTCTGGTTAAGTCATGTTGTACATATTCCTTGTTTGTGCTGAATGCCCGTCTAAATTGTAAAAACAAGCATAATACCAAAATGCAATTATGACATTTTATAGAGCTGTTGCTAAGTTTCTTCCTCATATATCACAATACCTGGGTTAGACAAGAAGCGCAGCCCACTTGACAATCGTCATTACCAGTGTAATGGGAAATGCTAAACTGGAAATAATGCAGAAGTCGACAACAAACCAAGTAAGCCTGGTCAGAGATTGATGTGCATAGGGACAAGCATTTATTCCGATTTCAGATCTTGTTCTTTGAAGTGGATGATTTCTGTCCCTCCACTGGTAATGCCTAATGGACAGCATGGGCACGGTCAGACCGAACTGTCATAAGAAGCCATGGATAAATAAGTAGGAAGCTTTTGTGCTTGAAACTTAAGATCGGTGCTCATTATTTACAGTGGAATGGACGCTTTTCAAATGAGGAGCCTAAATTATGAGGCCTGGGCAAGAAAGCGTATATATCAGGATACAAATACAGCAAAACTTTGTTCATTTTTCAAGCAGGTAGTCAGTAATTGTTGTCAAAAGCTTCATGTGGCAATTCCTCTTTTTTATTTTTATACATCTTTGGTGCGGCAAATGAAAAATTGATCACCACCCCAAAAATTGGTATTGAGAAGTTGAGCATAGGCAATGCCCGCAAAATGCAATGCACGATCTATAGCAGAAACTGTCTCCTTTTGGTGGCTCCACCTGAATCAAGAAGGTGAAGTGGGAATCACATGTGAGGCCAAGTACATGGCGATGGTTATAATGCCAGTACACTCTGCTCAGAAAGGTATTCACCTCAATCACCATCCGTTTTTCAAGCACCTACTATCATTTTCCCATACATTCAGGTATGCATCTTTTGATTTCTTGAAGTCGATGTTTAAAGGAAAGATTGAGATGCAATCTTCCAAATTATTCTCAACATCTCAATACACGAGTTAGGCAATTTCACACGGCTTGTGTATTGTTACGTTGAGTGAAGCTCGTGAAACCTATTAGGCCAATAATCTCTCCGGAATCTTCTTATTATAGTCCGATAACTGTCCTCATCGAGTCTATCGGATTACTCGGGATTTCAGGAGCTTGAGAACCACATTAGAGAAGATCATATCAGTAATTCCTGACTGCTAATCGCGACTTGTCACCCTGGTGAGGTCAAGAGGTCGGCATCTCTGTTTCCTCCAAGTCATTGTGGCTTTTACCGACGGAAATAACCTCCAAGAAAGATGATAGGGAACCTTATCGAGCCCCACATGAAGGACCAAGAGATTGATAACTAAATGTGGTACTGAGTCGTGCACAATCAACCAGACGACGACGATGGAATCAGATAAATGGTCCTCCCTCTGCTGGTCTGACCGTCCATGGACCATGTGTGTCTCTTGTCCTTGGATTTTATGACCACTCCGACCTACTTCGACTGTCCAGGATCATTATACGTATAAATGACTGGTTTAACTTTTTTAATTTAAGCAACATTGACCCTGTCCTTTCACAAATCTGTGCCCTAGACACTCGGGCTACTACTGAAACTTCGTTCAGAAATTTCTAATATTTACCCATGTCTTGTCTAGCTATCTGCCTCCTTTTACTCTTTTCCATCTTGATCCAAGTCATGTAATAGTTGGAGCATTCCAGCTCTGCAGTGAAATGAATCCAAAGCTTTGGATGAAAGCCTGCAATTATCTTGAGAAATCAAGGCACAACAAGGCCGTCTAAAAGGAAAGAGGAGGCAAATTATCGATTAACACACGATTTAGCATATATATATAATACTCAGACAACATCCATTCTGTTATTTAATTTTTCGCTCTCTCAGCTCTGAGAAGTAAAAAATACATTCAAAGCGGTGGCAAACAAAAAAAGAAATCAAAGTTATGTACAAGTTTATTCATTATCACCATGTTAGCCAAGTTTTCTTTCCTCTGTTTTTTCACTTCTTTATTTTTACTGCGACAACACAGAGATACCCTCTTTCAGCTTATAAAAGGGTGTGACATACTGAAGCATAGTTGCTAGTGCGATCAACCCTTTTTTCTTCCTGGTTCTTAAGCCAAAAAAGAAAGAAGAAGAAGAGATGACAAAGATGGAGGGAGGAATAGGAGGGAGTCAACTCAAGAAAGGCTTGTGGACTGTGGAAGAGGACAAGCTCCTCATGGACTATGTAACAGAAAATGGGAAAGGAAAGTGGAATTCCATAGCTAAGAGGACAGGTTGTAGAGACAAAATTGTCCTCTTCTTTAATATGTTCTCACTTGTTTTGCTTTGTCTTTTCGAGATGGACTCACGGTCAAACCACAATGGCTTTGTGATGTATAGGATTGAGAAGATGTGGAAAGAGTTGCAGGTTGAGGTGGATGAATTACCTGAGCCCGAATGTCAAGCAAGGTCGCTTTACTGAGGAAGAAGATGACCTCATTATTAGACTCCATAATTTGTTGGGCAACAGGTTACTTGCTTTCTTCTCTCTTTAAATATTCCTAGTGTCTATTTTTCAGCTATGAGAACCTCAGGCAAACTTGAATGGTAAAAGAAGCTATTTAGAGAGAAGATTCTCGTCATGATTATTCTTTGTTTCACTAGAGATCTGTTGTTCAGCAAAATTCTTGGTTGGACTCATTGTTGTCTGGTCCCTCTGATACGATGATGCACCTGATAAAGCAGAACATTATATGTACACAAGGAACATTTCTCTCATAGGATTAGGAAATTCCAACATGGAAAATATGGAGGTAAAATTTTACAGTACAAGCAAATGTTAATCCCATTCTCTTCCTACTTTTTACTCTAGGTACATTTTTCCATCCATAGTACAATTTGAGTTGTGCACATTTTTTATACTTATCGGTGTCAAAATCGATGCAAATGTATGGTAGCAAACTGGGATCTCAACTCTAATTGAGGAAATTATTTCCCCCCACTAGGTGGTCTTTGATTGCAAAACGGGTGCCTGGTCGAACAGATAATCAAGTGAAGAACTACTGGAACACTTGTTTGAGCAAAAAGCTGGGCATCAAAAAGCAAATTTGTCAAGTTGGGAGGACAAAATCTAGGATCTTGCATATTTCTGGGAGTTCAACACATCCGAATTCTATATCATCTTGTGCTGGCAACAGCGGGTCTTCGGAATTGAATGTGGACAACAAAAGTCTGAAATCCCAAGAGACATTGGACCTGCCGGAGTTGACGAGCAAAGAAGAGTATTCCACCACCTCTTTCTGGGATTTTGAATCCGATTTAGAGATGAATCTAAGCATGATGGAGTTTTCTGGATGGACATTCTCTTCCTTCTAATTAGCATCATCCAAGGGTATTTTCTTACTAGTCTATCTGTTGAATTAGTAGCAACGAGCTGGTGCAATAACCATAACAGATGCTTGTTCTCCTGGAAAAATGCTGAAGCTTGCATCGAAGACTGAAATCATCATGTCTAAGCGCATATTATTTCTAATCTTGGTTTCTTTATCATTGGGTGATAGTCTTTACGACAGTTTTAATAAATAAGCAATCATAAGAATCCTGTATCAGTCCACAGGAAGAAAAGAATACTTTCATGGGGCCTCCAGTAAAAATAAAGAGTCTAGAATGTCAATCAGACCAGAAGAGGCATCCCTGATATGTGACTCAACACAAACAAAGCACCTCCGGGTGATGAGTAAGTGAGATAGAGACACCAATACCTCTAATGCAGCCAAATTGGCTTTATTGAAGAGAGACCCTTGGACTTTCATGTGCTAAAATTAGACATGGCAACCAATTTACGATTCATCGAGCCATCTGTTTGTGCCTCCATAAAAGCACACTCTAGTTCTGCATTCTTGCACATGTAAGTTTTGAATCTATTTTGCCTCGAGTTTAATGAATAACTTCTGAAAACCGACTTTAATATCCAGTCCCCCTATTATTTTATCATTTGTGCTTTTAAAACAAAGATGCGAATCATTTAGTTGATCAAATATTCTGGTTGTCTTCCAATTCATTTGCTATGTGGACTTCGGGTGAGGCCTAAATGCGCCAAGAGTAAGAGAAACAGCTAACGAACTTGGCTTCAACAACGATTCAGATTCTAAACCACCAACTCTCTTGTAAAGGAGGTTTATCTACATAGCCCAGCTCATGTCGTTTCATGAAAAAACACAAACAGAGCCTCCTCTCTGCAGGGAACAAGTGACTTCTAAGCGTGTCTCTAGTACTCCCTAAAGCTTCCAATGCAGTATGGTGGCGACATCTTTCATCTGACAAACAAAAGAAAGAAAAGGCAAAATTGCCATATGAATCAAACTAAGAAGCCAACTTTATTAAATCATCAAATTCTCAAGAGACAAAGGAAACTTCAACCAGCAATCACACAAAAAAGGGATAAGCGGGCGATCAACGTCCATATTTATTGGAAAGAAGATTGCATTGGGTACATTTTTAGGGGAAAAATTAGCTTAGGAATTAAAGACGGGGTCGCTACTTAATGTGGTCGATGATGATGTTCATACAGAGAGCGGTGGAGAGAGGCCAAAGTCAAGCCCCCAGAGCTCAAATGTCCCATTAACAAAGTCATAGTAGCCTCCCTTCAGTGATAGGGTCTTGTTCACCAGCCCATCTCTCACAAATGGATAAGTCAGCAAGTTCCCAAGTGATACATTCACCGCCTCCTGCAGAAATCCAACCCGAGACAAAAAAAAAAAAATATGAAACGCGCATGAGAACTATAAAATAAGTTGCAATTCTCCATCAAAGAATCGAACTATTTCTTTGCCTTGTACCAAAAGCAACATTATCGACTGGAAAAATAGCTTAGCTAACTGGATGTTCGACAAAGTGGCTTTCTCAATAAGCCACTACTATAATCCTTCGACTTATAAAGTAGCTTTCTTAAGTGAAAATTCGGCTTTCTCTATCGAAATGTAGGTTCTTTTGACAACTCTAGTTCAGCTTTTTTTGCTAAGAACAGGTTTCATCCAGTGCAGCAGGCTCGATCTACCGTGTGGACCGGCACATGTCCTAAGAATAGCAAGCTTTGAGAAAGGGGTGATAGAATACCTTCTCACAGTGTGCGCATAGTACGGGGAGGGGAGCCCCACCGTGCATCGAGTTCACTTTGGCTTTGGCGGGCATACCGATCTTGACCCAATCTTCTATGAAGTCACTGGATGTCATTTGTCAAAATTCAACCAGCAATTAAGTATAAGTATCCCTCCTGAATGGTTTAGGTGACTCTTTGTAGCAGCAGCAATGCGAAGGAGAGGGCTAATTGCTTACGTGGAGGTGTTTCCGTCATATGGGAAAGTCATCAGACCCTTGATTCCACCGCAGGCGCTGTGTCCAATGACCAAAATCTCTTGAACCTGCGCAATGAAAATGGAAGCAGAGGAAAAAGAGCGCACATTGGTCGGCTATATGCTCGGGAATTCCTCAATTCTTGGTACGCACTACCTTGAATTTTGATAGCATTCCCCTCTTACAGTAATCCAAAAATAACGGAAAGTCGATAGTCAATTACGTTATCCTTATTGCCACGGAATATATATATACACACACACTCTCTAGGTTGTGCACTATTTCTTGATATCTCAAACTTCAGGGGACGAAAATACTCGTCCAACAGTACTGTTTTTTTCTGTCAGAGGACACTTAAATAGCACACAAGTTGATGCGAGCGCGCAAAATTTGAATGGAGTCTTACCTTGAGGTGCAAAACTGCATACTCGATGGCAGCTCCAGCTCCAGCATACTTGGTCTGTTTGAAGCAAATACAAATTAGCAAAGACAGCATGATGATCATGTTGCGTGGAAATGAATCGGGAGTCGCAGAAAAAGATTAACAATTAAGTTTTGTTTCTTTTTATTTCCAAGGGAGAAGTGATGCCTGATCATATGGAGGGACCATGTTGGCGACGTTGCGGACCATGAAAGCCTCTCCTGGTTGGAAATCCAGCACGTGAGATGGGCACACTCTCGAGTCCGAGCAAGCAAACACCATGAACTGCGACATAAAGATACACCGTACAATCTTTATGAGAAATATTATCGAAACTCCAGTAGTGCATCTATGTATTCATAGTAGGAGATGGTTCATTTTCTGGTGCGTTATATGCTTGTGCGAACACGAAGTAATGTAGTTTCTGTAAATTTACCTTTGGACTTTGTCCTTTGGCCAGTTCACCATATAAGGCAGGGTTTTTGCTGAAACACATTGAAGGGAAAAGAATAAACGAAAGCAGCAATGGTTGCAGGTGCTTATATCACACCTAAAGAGAAGCTAATATTGATCTAGACTAGCACGTGGAAATCAAACTGTAAATGCGAACAAGTAAACAAGCGGATCATACTCAAGTAGTGATGAGCTTTTGCCACATGTTTTACAAAACTGATTTTTATTCGCATCTTTTAGTATCTTGCATCACTCTATTTTTCCTCAAACTTCAGAAAATGGATGATTTTAGTATAAAAAGTGTAGAGACAGGGAGAGGGAGGGAAAAACAGACTCGTATTTCTCCTTCTTGAAGAAGGTGAAGCCAGTTTTGATTCTGTCGACAGAGCTGGATAGCTTGGTGTCGGGGGAAGCAGTTTGCAACTCCGCCGTTATTTGCTCCACTTTCGCGGCTGCTGTGGCTTTCAGGTCCCCCTTCTCGCTGTACAATCATAACTCATCCGTTCATATATTCAAGTGAAAAGAGCATCAAATAGTACTCTCGGAACACTCGTATAAGACTTTGTTACATATGTCCGATGAAGATGTACATATTGGTATGTGATGAGGTTGGTTTCTCTCGAAATGCATATTTCCTAAACTTTCGAAACGTCTGAATAAGCATTTTACTGCTTTGAGTGAGATTAACTAGTGACTTAAGAGCATACAAGAGCATACCAACCGCAGATCCTATTAACATATATCCAACTGACCAAATCCATGTCGGTATTATAGTCGATTTCCCGATTAACAGGTGTATTAACATGTAAGCTGTCTCTATTAGTGCACACTTCACAAGCTTGAAAACTGACGAAGCCTTGAACGGTTCAGTTCAGACATGACAAGAAAAACAGAGGCAGAAGGAAGCAAAAAAGAAAACAGTCGAGCAAAAAAAACCTGAGGAGTTTCTTGAGAGCCTCGATGGCCTCGTCATAGTCCTTGCCCATGTCTTCTCTCTGCAGATTAAGTCGGCCCACATAAGAGCCAAGTCAAGAATCAGAAAATCAGAAAAGCTCTCACCGGATATCGAAACTACACGTCGAATTGCTCAAGACGAATACTGAATGACCCTGATCAGATGTATACGGATTGATGCCGGCTTGTTGGATGGAACTCTAAAACATGTATGAGTTCAGGTCTATCTTCTCATTCTCCTAAGCTCCAAATGGAACTGAGGTCAACTGAGGATATGAAAGGAACTTTATATACGTGAGTGAATAGTGATTACGTGAGTGTGGGGTGCCGTAATAACTGGCTTTAAATGGACTGTTTCTATACATAACTCCTCGTTTCCCTGTTTGGTTATACATGTGGCCTGAAATTCGCGGGCAAAATCCGTATCTTCTTTGACTTGGCCATACGTTTCTCTCTGCCCTGTTCTAACTCCTGGTAGTTAGGAGTCTGCATGGTGGCGGTAGATGGGATGTCTCTCGAATCATTTTGAGCCGTGCGTTTGTCGCTATCGGCACGCACATGCCAGTGAAAATGGAACCAAAAAAAAGAAGAACAAGAGAGAAAAATCGGCATGCATAGTACACTACGACACTTATATACCCGTCCGTATCGCAAATAGGGCGTGATGTCGGTGTCGTCCATTGCATTTTCTTAGTCTCGTCCAAACTAAAAAATGTCCTCGTTCATGCGACGAAGCCTAGTCAAGTCGGACGCAGCTACTCCAAATTCGAATGAACACATGTTCAAGCGTCGAGTACAAGAAATTCACTTGCTGCTCACTTAATCCACGTGAAGTTTTCTACGTACCAAGAGGCAAAGGCTTGTTATGTCCAGTTTTCTACGTACAAGGAATTATTTTGTTATAAGAGCATTGTTAAATGCATGGTTGCTAAGCGGAATAACAGATACATATCTAGAGAGTGCGAGTGCGTGCGCACGATTGAGAGAGAGAGAGAGGTAGGTACCCAAGCGGGGTTGATGACGGGGGTGGGGGCAGCGAAAACGGGCTCGTTACGGATGAGGGTCGGAGGAGAGACGGAGGAGGAGGAGGAGGAGGAGGAGGAGGAAGAGCTGAGGCGGGCGGAGAGAGAGGGGCGTGGTCCGGCGGCAGCTCTCTTGAGAGAGGACGGCTGGGCAGGGGAGAAGGAGGTGGCGCACCAGCTGCTCACCGGAGCCGTCGACATTGTAGCAAGGGGCCCTCGCGCGTGGTGAATTTATAGCACGCGAACCACCGCAATAAATTACGATCACGAGAGCGAAGGGTGGTCGACGCAGAAGAAGAAGAGGAGGAGGAAGAGGGAAGATAAGAGCGAAAGCGACGGACCGGTGAACGAGAGCTTCTAACACCTTGTGGTGAAGATGAGGTTTGGATGATGTCCTGGGCAGAAGTAACAGCCCCATCATCTCCTTCATCGCCTTCCCGATGCCTATTGCCACTTCCGAGTTCGAGGGTCAGGGGGGTGGACCATGCACGCAATCAGCGCTCGCCACGTAATCCTATCCTATTCGCCTCTCGTTCCTTTGTCCCAAGTTTTGTCCACCCGGCTTCGGTGGTTAATACTCCACACTTCAATAGATAAATAATCTTAGGACGTGCCAAGATATAATCTATCAAAATCGGCGTACGTATCCGAATGCTCATCTGTGAGTTCATTAACATCATAGAACATTGTGCTGATTTTGTACATCCTGCTAGAGATGTCACGAGAAGCCGAGACGCCATTCTCTTAGCAGCGGCGATACCATTGATGGGTATTTTGAGTTAAAGCGAAATCCATAAAAACGATAGTTGAAGACGACGTTTTGGCAGCAGGATGCAGTATGATATGCACCATTGAGTTTTTGCACATAAGGCGTAGGTGATGGGAAGATGGGGATAAGGGCCTTATCCCCAACACAAGGTTCTCCGCCGCTCCACATCGGGGAAGATTGGGAATGTGGCGCCGGTCGTAATATCTGGTGTACGTCGCTGGCAATGGCGTGATTGGATGGGCCGTGGGATCGTGCGGTGAGCAGTCACGCTCTTTCATAAGGACTGATCTTTGATTTGGTACCTCTTAATGTTTTTGACTATCCGCTGGTGTTCGCGCGTGAAGCCCTCGGGAGAGCGTGAACGCGGACATCGGTCATGATGGACGTGGACGGACGCCCGGGAGAAATGAAAGCCCATGGGAGGGAGGGATGTTGAAGTCTGATTTTACTGATCGATGATGTTACGTAACGAGGCCGATTGGATGCTGAGTACGGTCCACTGATTTAATTATTTGGGAAAATTATCCAACTTCTCTTAAACCCATTTAAATTTTGTCAATTTTGACAATTAAGTAATAAATATTTTCACGTTTTTTTATTCGGCATATTTTGGCTGATAATTAATGGCATGAAAATCAACCGTCATACGTGACATGATTAGTGCTGACGTGAATAATTTTTAATATTTTTTTAATATTTTTTAATTTTTTGTCTTTTCTTATCTCTTCCTTTTTTTTTTAATTTTTTCCACTATTCTCTTCTTCTTCTTTTTTCTTTTAACCTTTTTTCCTCCACCGGCCACCGTCTCTGTCAGCCTCAAGTGAGGGACGCTCTTGCTAACCTCGGGCAACAGATGCCCGAGCCTGGGCTAGAGAGGGCAGACCTTCACCAAATCGAGCGATAGCCAGGGAAAGGCGACCGACGCTCACCTAGGCAAGGATGGCCCTCACCAACCCAGGCCCTGGCAACCCTCGCTCAAGGCCAATTAAGGTTGCCCTCATTGATGGCCAACAGAGGAAAAGAAAAAGAAAGAAGAAAAGAAGAAAAAAAAATAAGAAGGAAAAGAGAAAAGGAAAAAAAATTCAAAAAATCAAAAAATATATATTATGATACTATTAAAATTTGTCCCATCAAGATGTGCCGTGCCACGTAAAATGGTCGGCATCCACATCAACGATTTCCATCAAATTTGATTTGATGGATTCGATTGGCAAAACGTGAAAATATTTAAAACTCAATTAATAAAAATGCAATAAATTTAAGACTTATTGGCTTGAGTATACACTTACAGGCCTTTACATACTAGTATACTAGTCTCCCAAATCAGCTCCAGCGTATCTAATAATGCTCAAATCGAAACGAAGTTGAAACGTCTTGCTCCCCTTCTTTTTTTTTATGGGAGCTTTTGAAAAAAGCATTGGTCATTCCATTTACATGAGGAAGGAAGGAAGAAAGTTGCTAGCATTTCGACATTAAATAAGTGTTAATTCTCGATACCCTTTCTAAGGGTATTATTGAAAATACAAACAACATTTGATACCAATGGCTCTAAAGTTTACACAGCCCGAGGCGGTTAAGCCAAATCAGGCAGGCGAGAAAAGGGAGGGAGAAAAACGTAGCTCACTTAAGCTCATCCACAACAGGAAGTACCTCTCGATTTGTGCAATGTCAAGTTGTGCCTCGGCCAGTCGAGTTCTGTCGCTGAAAATAACGACCCTCCTCATAGACTGAACCAAACTTGGATGTTCATGGCCTGAATGCTTACAAAAGGCGGTTCCAGCTTCCTGGTTAAGAAAGGGAGAAGGGGATATTGCTGGTTTCTCATATACAGAATGCGGGACTCTGATCTTGTGATATGAGAAACATCAATTTGGGAACTTGTCTGATCAACTCGAAAAGCCTTCTTGACATTGATCTTGTGTAAGTTGCATCACTTAGGAGCCAATCTTATTGGGCAGACGGAGAAAGCAAAACAACGAGCTGCTTTTGCCAGCATAAACCGTTCACTCTCTGTCAATGGCCTCTCGATTACTTTCACAATGTTGGCATCCTGAAAAATGTTGAGCAAATAGTGGAATAAATAGATCCGACCATGCCATTATTCTAACCAATAGAAATAGTGAATTGGTGCAAAAATTTTTTATTCTTTTTTCCTCAAATGTTTTCGAGAGAGAAATACACTGCAGTCCATCCGTAGAATTACACTGCCCATACGTCCAGAACTTGTAAGTGCAAAATCCAAACAAAACCTTTTTTATTTTTACTCCGTCATTTGGGATGACGTATGAGAAAAATCTTATATCTGACTTCTGACGCTGCAGAACCCGCAGCTCACCAATATAATGACAGCACACCATAACCAAGCAAGCCAAGCAAGAATGTTCAGAATACAAGCCTTCAAGATTTCAAAGTCACCAGTCAAACATGATGAAGTTCTATGTAGCATAATGAAATATGTATCATGGAAATCAGAATACAACTCCACATTTTAATCACCATCAAGATGGTAAATTTGGTTCCAATTGTGTGATAGAAAATAATGCTAGTACCTTCTTTTGTTGTTGAACTGAAGGCCTTATGCTGGCAGTGTCACCAACCACGATCACATTATTAACATTACCCCTGTCATCTCTCTCAGCTGGTGAATTTGTAGAATGACGCCATTGTCCATTAACAATATACTTGTAGTAGTATCTGAGACCAGCAGGTGCGGAAATATACTTCAAGTCATTTTCAAACACAATTTGGAATTGTTGACAATTATTTTTATTTGCCCAGAAGGGTGGTCGCGACAGGAATGAACAGCAAAAGTGAGTTCTAAAGGCACAGTTATTCTTGACCACAACTCATGATAACAAATTTATGAAAGCATCAGCACCATAGAGGATGATAGTTCTGATGCCACCATGATATATCATACCAACACCCTTTGTTCTGAATAATTCTTGGGACTCTGACTAGAAGCAGCAAGATCATTGCGAAAATCGTTGTCTTTTAGAATTCGTAATGTCATTAGCAACATATGACAAAGTGTTCGGACTTACTTCCCCTGTGAAAGTCTCACTTCAGCTTCATATCTAGATCCACCTTTATGGGTCGCCTTTACTGGTTCCTTCCAATTGCCAGTGAAATCACCCACCAAGTTTACGTCCTCTCCCTGAATTTCACCAAGTAAGAGAACTTAAAATACCAAACGAAAAAATTGCATATTACTTGGCCTACTAGGAGTTGAGTCGGACAGAGGGTCTACTTATAGCAAGTAGTCCAAGGGAGAAAAATATGAAATAGCACCCTACTATAATGTAAAAGTTACTGATGTATTTATACATCTCCACGTATCAGGTAAGAAGTTGATGCTATTTGCTGAGAAGATATGGATTCTGGTCATCAATTACCTCATGTCCATTCCAGACAAAAGTCACAGCATGGGTTGCTGGTCCATCATGTCCACCAGTCTCCACCACAGCTATAAGATCCCATGTTGCCCAAGCAATCGCAGGTCTGCAATAAACATCTGGTAACAACTTTACCGAAGAAGTAACGTTGACAGAAAGTTCCACTACCACCGATGCTTTTAAACATCAGATGGAAAATAGTTTGAGGTCTCCTAGAAGCATAAAATAAGCAAGGGCTGCTATGGCATATCTGGTGATGGAATCTAGAAGGCAAAATGGGTTTATCAGGTACTGGCAAGAGAAAGACAGTTGAAACTCTACTCCTTTCTTAAGATGTTTGTGAAATACTGCGAACTACTAATTTGATTATAGCATTTCCTTCACAAAGCAAAGAACTTCTATAGTTCTAATTCTACTGGATGCCTCTGGAGACTGGAGTACGATGCAAATATTTTGCCACCAAGAGGCATCATCCAGAAAGTTCATCAGGCATAATAGTCCAGTAAGCACTTTTAGCAGATTTAGAGCAACAACCTGGAAGACTGATACTTTGATGTAGGAAACGGCTGGTCAAATTAAAAAATGTCAAGGAAGCAATATACATCCTCTTTAATAAATACATATATGAAAGGAACATGAATGAAGATCTCCAACCCAATAGCCTAAAGAAGAATTAATGGTGAGAACCTGTCAGGACTGCAAGAGTGTAGCCCAGTTACAAAATCGTAGGCTGCATGGAGGGAAGTATCAGTAATCCAGTGGAGATATGCTATCACACATGCAGGTGACCGATCCAGACCAGTAGTACAGGTGATGTAAACACGATGGTTCTTCTTCAACAAACGTAACAGAAGTCCCACACAGAAAGGCAGTTTCTTCCTCATATCAAAGGAATCTGAGTCCCTAAAATGACCAACAAAACCGAGCAATGTCACCGTGTGTATTACTAGAGAGTAATGTGGCACACTGGCATTAAATCGCTACTAAACAATAGTTGCACCACCTGAGCATATAACAATAATTGAGTGCAGTAAATTGTTGTCACGAGACAAATATAACCTTGAGGAATGAAGCAAATAATAGCAGCAATCATGCTCAACTCCGTATTTGGTAGGTATGAAAACACATCTTACTACCAGTAGAACATAGTCCAAAATTACGAAATTGAAGTTGCCATGATGCATACTTGGAAAGTTTACTTCTTCGGCATAATTTGACTTAGCTCTCCTGTCAAAGAAGTTGGAATGTAAAATTCTCGTTACCTTATAGGATAATTTATCATCAGAACACCACGTCGCTGGCATGACTCATTAATTGCATTTGGATTGATTCCCCAATTTTGTGATTCAACTCCTCCTTGAAAATTCAATATAGCAGTGACACCCTGACATAGAGATTTGCTTGCTGTCACAAGTGATGCGACATGAGAAGCTACAGAATGAAGGCAGACAAAGACGGGATGATAACAAAAGTTAAGTGAATAGAAGTCAGGGCATACACGTAGAGATAGACAATTAATGCCTATCCTCTGCCGATATGAGCAAAACGGAGAGAAAAATACAAAGAGGATACATGAGGTGTTCCGAATTAATTTATTCGCTTGCTTTTTGTTTGCTTCTATACCAACAGACTGGAGAAAATTATAGATGAGTTCATTTGTGCCTTGCGCAATCTAAAGAAATTCGAGCAATTCCATTTTTGACAAAACTCTCATCTTAAATTTTCAAACTCTTGGAGATCAGGACAGGTGACAGCACAGCTTCTAGGTTCCACCCGCAATGATAGGAGTATACTACAACTTCATTGCCGAGAAGCAGAAGATGATGATCGATCAGCATAGAACTATTATCGGACAATTAAAAAAGGTACACAAACTCCATCTGCCTTCACTTTGTTTATCCAAAATATTGATTGCATCACATGATTTTGGTGCCAAAACATACATAAACACTCTCCAATTTCAATTGACTGCTCATGCCTGGTATGTATTGACACAGCTTGCTCGACCGTCGGGATTATATGGTTTGCAAACTGTTAAAATTATGTCAATTAATACCACAGTCAGCTGGACACTCACCACAACGCTTGAGAGAGTATCCACATCAGCATCCGTCTGTATGCATGATCCAACGTATATTTGCTCCGTAATCTATAAAAGGCAACCAGAAATTTGATCGAAAAGGATAAAAACATGAATAAATTGACTAATATGCATGACCAACAGAATTATCACAATATACACGCGGCACATAATGATGAAATCACACCTTACTATAGCGCATACCAAGGGAATGGTCATAATAAAGCTCGCCTTCAGATCGATCAAGTGCCTTTATGTACTCTTCAAGAGGGAAGCTTCCATGAGCCCAATCTACATCTCCAGAACCATCTTCAGAGAAAATACAAACAACTGGACTCATGATTGGAGTGGAACTGTTTTTCTGCAGAACTTGGGGAATGGTATGTCCATTTTGATTGCTCAACAACCTCCGTCCATCCAAGGACAAAAACTTTGAAGAAAATGACACAAATCCACAATTTCCACTTCCCTGAGAAGCTCTCAAATTTGATGACAGTAAAGCCTTATTCCAGGTAACAACAGGAAGGTGACCTTTATTGTATAGTATATCAAGCTCACTCAAACGCTGCAGTTGGTGAATGGGAAACGGAGAGGATGGTCGCTCCAGAACCAGGCTAAAAGACCCCATTTCCTCTTTCATCATCATCCTGACGAAAGGGGAAACCAAAAAGAAGTATGGTTAAGACAAAAGATAGAGTGAGAGTGAGAGATGGACAACACATATCTTCGGACGCACTAAACTTCCTCCGGGCTGTCTAACTGGCTTTCTTTCAGCTGTGCTACACAAGTTTCGGCAAATCAATAAGCCCAGCATATCTTAGTATTAGGTAAATCTCACATTATTCGCTACATATAACACCACCCGCAAAACTTCTTAAATTAGATTATATTAGGGATGGAGGCTTAATTTCTCGTTTCATCAGCTCATATAGCCAAGTCTGCATAAGAATGACCATGAAAGACGTGATATGATGCACTGCTGATCGTAAAAACCAAGCAGCACCGATGTCGCCACTCCAGACCGACGATGACCAATGACATCACTGTTACCACAGACTTAAAACAAGACTTGATATCCCACATCCAAAGTTACCTAAACCACCTCATACAATCCAAAGTGCACCGGCTTATCACATCTGCTGTGTAATAGGCATTGAACCAAAAGCAACTCTTAAAACACCAAAGGACGAAGTCTCTTACTCTGTATCACCAAAGTCCCTAATCTCAACAAGCTTGCCACCAGACGGATCGCTGGACTTTTTCAAAGTGTCGCCCACCATTATAATCCTGGACTTCTCCGCATTACCCTGCAACCATTTGCAGCAAAAACCTACGTGACCAACACATTCCGAGAGCCGCACTTCACTGCACTCACAATGCGATTCGAATTGAGCCATGTCAACTATAAATAGACATACACGACAATCAAAAGACAAACGCAAGCACGACGAGCATCAGCAATACAATCTCATCAGCTGAACGAACTGAATTCACGCTCACGACGAATCGGCAAACCCAAAGAGGCAAAATAGTCCAGTACCGGCACAGGGCCGTGCATTCACGTACCCCTCGCTTGAGCGCGTGAACGAAGATTTTGCCGTCGGCGGCGAGCGCGAACCGGATGCCGAGGGGCTTCTCGAGCGTGACCATGTACTCGTTGAGGTTCATCTTCAGCGAGGCGGGATCGCCCGACATCGCGAGGGCTCCGCAGGCTCCCCCGCGGGCCCCGGCCTTCCCCCGGCGGCCGAACCCCCCGCCGACGCGCCGCCGCGGCGGAGGCGCTCCTCCTCCGCCCCAGAGCGGGGCGCGGGAGAAGCGGTCGAGGGCCCCGCAGCAGGCGAGCTGCAGGGAGGCCATGGCGGCGGCGGCGGCGAATTTGGCGGGAGGAGCGGGAGACGACGGAGCGCGGTGACGAGGAGCTGTTCATCTGGTATCGCTCGGTGTGCGTGTGTGTATATATAGAGAGAGAGAGACGGAGAGGGATCGCTAGAGCGCGAGGAGAGAGAGAGTGTGGGGGAGCGTGTGTCCATGGAGTGGGGAGTCGGAGCTCCTTCCTTCGTCGGATGACGACGATCTGAAGGAGAAAGAGGTCGGCGGGGGGAGGGGGCGGTCCTTTTCGCGCCACGAGTTGCCACGTGGAGATATATCGGTTTCTGGAGGAAAAAAATCTCGCGCGGGGCGGAGCAGCGTTGCTAAAGGAACGGCCCATTGCTCGAGGGCTAGATGACTGACCAGTCAGCGCACAATATCGACGTCGGGGTTTTAGCTAGGCCCATCCAACGGGCCGGGTCGGGTCGTGTCGGGTCAAAAATAATCCGACCCGATTTGGCATATTTCGATACAACGCAAATCTAATGATTCAGGCTCGATCGATGTTGTTAAATCACTTTCATATTTAACCCAATCGAAGAAAACTCATAGCCAAGCTGAGGTGAAACCGCAAAGTGAACTAGTACAAGATTAAATATAGGAGAACGAAGAGAGAGTCATAGAAAGTGAGTTTATTCTCGGTAAATTGTAAACCTATTTAACACTCATATGGATTTTACCATTTTAAATCAATGTATGACCTACATATTGAATATAACTAGCTCATATAAATTAAGCCCATCAAGTACGGATTAAGAAATGAATTTGTAATTCATTTTGACAGGTCTAGTTTCAATGGCTCTGACTGTCGATCAGGTCAAGCTCAAGCAAGAACATATTTTCCAGACTCGGGTAGCTCGAGAGGTTAATCCCTGATAATTTATTTAATTGTGTATCTCAATTGTATGTTCGCACACTAACATTGTCAATTAGACTTTAAAAATTATTCTTATTAAATACATGATTTCCTAATTATAGTCTCCTTCTATTTTAAGAAGCAGGATCCTTGTTACTCGGATCCCCGTCGCGATCCAATCGAAAATTAAATTTCTCGATCCCCTTTCTAGTTGTCGCTCCTGTTTCTCCAAGCAACTTCGGATGCACATAACATCACGCATGTGCAGTGTACTTTCTCTGCACACGCTGAAAGGAGGAACAGTCAATTGAATTTCTGGATCCCCAGCGCATCCGTACTCTGCCAAAATTTTCTATGGACAGACTCACGTGTTTCGTCCGGCATCTCTGGCCCTTAATCGAGAAGAGCTAACCATCGTGAAGCATCGAGAGTGATTGATACGTAATTAAAAGGGTTAATTTCACGATAAATTTTAAATTAATATATTTATAATAAATGTATTTATAATTATTTTTTAAATTATAAAAAATTTTAAATTAATATATTTGTGATAATTTTACTCCGAATTAATTTTTTTATCACCAAAAATCCTAAACTGGTACGCATGCGATAAATTTACCCCAAACTAATTTTTTGATCAATAAAAATCTCAAACTGATACACCTGTGACAAATTTATCCTCTGTTATTTTACTTTAAATTTTACTATCGAATTATTAAGTTTGATAACACGCAGCAGTTGATGAGTGTACTAATTTGGGGTTTTAGCCCTCTATTTGTCACAAATTTATCAATTTGTGATTTTTTCGTGATATTAATCTAATTTAACGAATGGTAAATTTGTCACGAATGTACCAGTTTGAGATTTTCACGGTCAAAAAATTAGTTTTTTGTAAATTTATCACATGTGTACCAGTTTGGGGTTTATGGTGATCAAAAAATTAGTTCGGAGCAAAATTATCATAAGTGTACCGGTTTGGGGTTTTCGGTGGTCAAAAAAATAATTCGGAATAAATTTGCCAATAGTTTGAGATTTTTGATAATCAAAAAATTAATTCGGGATAAAATTATCGCAAGTATACCAGTTTGGAATTTTTCGTGATATGAACCCTAATGAAAATATGGAGAAATGATATAATTAGTCCCTAAACTTTGACTCGATACGTAATATGGTGACATCAGTAAAATATATTTAGGAATGATTTGACGATTTCCCCCCGACGGATCGCTTATTAAGGCCCACACATCGCTCTTGCCAAAGGGGGTTGAGTGCCTGCAAGAGGATTTCAAGCGGAAGAAACTGAAGGCAAAGTGGGCCGCGAGAAAGACGAGCCCAATCAGTCAGCGACCATCCAACGATTCGAGCAAAATCCCACAGAGGCATCGCAGCATCAGAATTTGACCATCGAATACGCCATCGGGACCGATGCAACTTTAACTCCTGGGCGAATCTCATCGCCTTTCGAATCATTGGGAATCTTGTTTTGGTCGGGGGAAGCTGAGAGAAGGTTTGGGTTAGTTGGGAAGAAGTTAGAACGCGGGGAATATGATCTTAGGGACGCTCGCCACCCAAACCCAATTTGCACCTTCTTTTGTTTATTTTGCTCCAATCGAAGCACGAACCTCGTACCCGTTCTGTTCGACGGCCATTTTGACTTTCGAGGGGGGTGCATGTCTAATTTAATGCTGATGCATGACGAGGATATGTGAATGATCATCGGAAAAGCTAATGTGGATTTCTCTGTGTTTTGCTTTCTTGTTTTTTTATCCGCGGCTTTCTACTACGGAAGGGGGGGCGGAGCGAACAGTCCTCCGTCCGTGAGGCCGATAGGGTTTTCGTTTGACTCCGAGAGGAGGCGGGAACTGAACTCCGGGCTATTCTTGACGGTTCGGCGAGGGTAACGGCCTCGATTATTGGATTCACCGTCAATGTTAGCACAGAATGAATCCACAAATTGGTCTTGCAAAACTGGTGGCAGTGCCGCATGCTCTACAACGTGTGTATGTAGGTGCCGGTTGGGTTGCCAATTATGCTCTCGTGGTTAATATAGCAAGATTAGGCCTTGCTTAGCTTCTCCAGTGATTTTAACTCTATCCACATCTACACAAAAAGGGGAAAAAAATAACAGGAAAGAAAACAAGTTCCTTTTTTTATCTATCCTATCTTTAACTCTTTGACTTTTCCTCTACCTCTTACAGAGTGCAAGAGTCAAATCCCGTAACTGTGATATCAGCGTCTCCACCCCCAATCCTTTTAACGGTAAAGCCACATGCGTATTGATAAAAAAGAAAATGAGTTTGATCAAGTCGTTTTTGCCTTGGCACATGATTATAGCTTTATCCATCTCAACTTTAGGTACAGCTTCAATTTTGTCTTAAATTATTTTTATCTCTAAAAATCTTAAACTTTATGTCTAGTCTCAAATCTACTCAAACTTTTTTTCATCTAAAAATAAATTACTAACTTTAGGTTCAATCCAAAACCTGTCCTGAATTTTTTTCTGTAAAAAAAAAAATCACTAACTTTAATCCTGATCCCAAATCCATTCCAAACTATTTTTGTCTAAAAAGAGATTACCAATTTTCAATCTAGTCTGGAATCTAACTCCATTTTCCCTCCGTCTTGTTTGACGTGACATTTCCATGTCGGTAACAAATCCAAATAAGCAAAAGCGATGTGGAAAATTATTTGCGGAACAAGACCTTTCTTTGATATGGAAATAGGGAATTGGGGACAACTAACGGTGATTTTTCAAACAAAGGGCGAACGGGGAGGCATGGGATTAGAGTTAAAGTTGGAGGTTCATTTGAGACAAACTCTTATTCGAGGGGATTTTTCTTTTTTCTTCAGACAAAGAAGAGTTCGGGTAAATTTGGACTGCGCTCGCGACGGAATTGAAACCGAATTTAAAATTTGTCATGTTTTCGGGGATTAGGCTAAGGCGCGAGTGGGGATAGCCCACACCTAGAATCGTGAAAACGAATTTGTCCCCCCCCAACCCCCTCGAGAACGATCGACTGATGTGAGAGTCGCGAACAGAATTTCTACAGTGGACCAAACACAACCCTCCCCCTCCGTCCCAACTCGGTCGGCATCCCCCGCATTCGGACCGATCCGCGTGGAAATGCGTGCTCCCTTCGCCTTCGCAGTCGTTATCTGGAGCTGTCTCGCTTGCGTGTTGCCGCGGGACCCACCCACCACCCACCCGCAAGAATCACCATCAAATTAGGGCGCGCATGGAATCCATTCTGGAGCAAAATTTCTGCTCCAGAATGCATTCCGGAACAGAAATGCGTTTGTTAAAAAATTTCCGGAATGCATTCTGGAGTAATTTTTGCATTCTGAATGAAAAAAGCGTTTGGTAAAAACATATTCTTTTTTTGACTCCAGAATCAAATTTTGCTTCCGGAATGAGTTTTTCACCCAAAAAAAGAAGCTACTTTTTTTAGCTTCTCTCTTCCGGAACTCATTCTGGCCATTTTTCTATCTCTTCCGTCTCGTTCTCTCTTTGGGTCATTCTAGCCCTAATTTCTTTCGTTCTCTTCCGTCTCGTTCAACTCTTTGAACACTTCGCTGCCCTCCCTTCCCTCCTCGCGACTGCACCGGAACCGTCACCGCTCCCTGCTCTCCTCCGGCGGCGGTGGGTGGCGCGTCTACTTCTACGCCTCGCCGTACGAGCGGACCCGGTCGACGCTCCGCGAGATCGGGTGGTCGTTCGGCCGGAACCGGGTGATGGGGGTGCGGGAGGAGTGCCGGATTCGGGAGCAGGACTTTGGGAACTTCCAGGTGGAGGAGCGGATGAGGCGGGTGAAGGAGGCGAGGGAGCGGTTCGGCCGGTTCTTCTTCCGGTTTCCGGAAGGGGAATCGGCGGCCGATGTGTTCGATCGCGTTTCGAGTGAGTTTTTTTTTCTTCTTTCCATCCTTCGGCCTTCGATTTCGCGTCGGGGTTGTATGTTTTCGATCAATGCAATTTCACGTGAATGCTGCTTGTTGGGCTAATGGTGTTTGAATTCGATTGTTCGACTTTGCGTTCATTGATGTCAGCTTTGCTTCGTGGCTGGTCTAGTGTGCGGATGAATCGTGAGGGTGTGTGTCCACAAGAGAAATCAGCTGAAGGAATGAATTTGTGTGGATGGCGTACCAATGTCTTGCTTGATCATGTGTTTTTGTTATTGGTCAGAGAGGTTTGCTGTTTGTCGAGCTTGCTTGAGTATGTTTAAAGTCCATCCTCTGCAACTGTTCCCAGTGAGAGCTCCTCTTGATCTTGCCTAAATGGTTTCTGGCCAGGAGGGAGGGAGGGAGGGAGGGAGTCAACGGATTGTCTTAAAGCTTAATTATTTAGCTGCTGGTTCCACCAGCCAATCTACTGATTGTTGTTCTTTTCGGATCCTTTGAATGATATGCTTTGCAATGCCAAGAGCTCGAATTGTTTCCTGAGTGTGCAGAAAAGAGAATGCAAGCATATGGTCATCCAGCTTTGGGATTACTGCAGTTGAGGATATAGCTTATCATCGATGCAAAATCCCTGTGCATAGCATTGAACCCATCTCGCTTAATGTCTTTTAGACCACCGAGTATTATGGTTCATGAGTAAAGTTGAAGGTAGAATCTTTTAGGGTGAAAGTATATTGATGACTGGCCTGCACATTTCTCGGTCACCTCATAGGCATAGGTATGCTTTTTTGGTCGACGGCATGCTTTATTAATATAATGTACTGTATAGTGGATTAAAAGTTTTACAGAAATTTCATACCAATCTTATAGAAGATGAGAAAAGAATAACATGGACTACTGAGGTGACAAACTGGTTAAAGTATTTTGACCCAGCTAGTATTCTAACAATAAGTTGCAGTCCTTGGTTGTTCTATTATTATCATGGAAATAAGGTAAGCTGACACACGAATATGCTGCTTTCATTTATTTTTTAGTTTGATGTAGAGTGTTCTTTGGAAGATGTTCTACCCCAAGAGGGACAGCCAGATGAGCTCCATGAGGCCTTGTTTGTATAAAGTTCTGGTCATTTTACTGTGCTTATAATACTACTGAATTGCACTAAAGAAGCATGTAAATTCTGCAGGTTTTATGGAATCATTATGGAGAGACATCGATATGAACAGGCACCATATTGATCCTTCTCATGATCTGAATCTCATCATCGTATCTCACGGATTCTCACGGATTGACATCGCGCGTCTTCCTCATGAAATGGTTCAAGTGGACGGTTGAGCAAGTCGAGCAACTCAACAATCCAGGGAATTGCGAGTTCCATGTGATGCAGTTGGGGGAAGGTGGAGAGTACAACCTTGCTATCCATCACACAGAGGAAGAATTACGAGAGTGGGGCCTTTCCTCGGAGATGATTGAAGATCAGAAATGGCGAGCTCGTGCGAGGAATGGTCAATGCCTTTTTCGATGGATTCGCCGACTCGGATGATGATGCTGGAGAAGGGGATGATTGTGTATGCCCATAGGCGCTGCTAACAATTGGGTTCTTTCCAATTTGAGTGGCAGATTGTAATGCCATTTAAAAAATTCTTTAAAAAAAAATTCGACATTGTTAGCATATGCCCTGTAACCTATTACCTTTGTATTCGGGTTTGTGATTGTGGTAAATATGATAGGAGAGGAAGATAAACGCAAAGCATTCAATTAACTGGCGGTGGTAGAGAACTACCATTACCAATTCTTTTCTCTTCTCTTCTTTTTCGCTACTTACAAGCATCCATTTTAATTGCTACTTTACGGTTTGAGCGCGAGAGCCGGTGAGATCGCAAGGCATTAGCACTAGGTAAAGCTTACAAAAAATCAACATCCCACTGAGACCACCTTTTCAGATCATTATGTAGCGTCAAGTGAAAAAATAATAAGATCAGATGCAACATATTGTTTTCACAGACCTTGCACCAGTGAAGTTTTGAATTTTTTGAATTTTTGATTTTTTTTGGGCATATTAAAAAAATTAAATTTCACTAAATGTGGGTGATCATAGATATTCTATTGTATTATACTTCTATTATTATTATTCAAGGATTTTTGGCTTTTTTTGCCTTTTGTAATGTAATGCTGTATTGTAGGATTTGTATTATGTATTTATGAGAATTTGATACCAGGTCTTCTTGTAATGACATGTTATTTTGGAATTTCTGTTTTTTTTTTTATTTTAGGATTTAAAAAAATATACTAGATTTTGTCTCGAATATTATGCATTGTAGATTAAGATAAATAATATTTTGCAATTGAGTTTGAACTATATTTGTTGCTGAAATAGAACTAACGTGACATTATCAAATGTGTTTCTCATCCAGAAATAGAAATTTCCTCTTATTTTACCAAACAGATTTCTCTTCCAGAAATCAATTTCTGGAGCAGAATTAATCATGTTTTACCAAACAGATTTCTCCTCCAGAAATCAATTTCTGGCAAAAATTCCAGAAATCAATTTCTGGCAAGAATTTGATTTCTGGAACAGAATGGATTCCATGCGCGCCCTTAGGTGCGCGGTGCGCATCCCCCCTCCCCCCTGCCTTGTCCCCAGCGTATTTAAGGCCGACAAATTTCGCTCTCGTTAACATCGTCTCGGATTTGATCTGTCCCTCCCGCCCTGCGGTCTATTTCGTACCCCCAGTTGCTTTGTTTCACAAGTTTGTCTCATCATTAAAAAAATACTAATTCGATGAAAACATATCTGTTTTAGGTTTAAAACAGAATCTTAGCCCCTAATTTTCGCAGCAATCGGACCAAAGAAAAATTATATATATATATTTCAACTCTTTATTTATACATTTCCAACAGTCTAAAACAGACAAAACTTTGTGTTGTGTACATAAGATCCTAAGTTCCTGACTGAAAAGGCCTCATTTGGTGAACCAGATCCATTTTAATTTAATAAATAAATCGAAAAGGGAGAAAAAGAGAAAGAGAAAAAAAAAAAAAGGCCGAATTGCGCCGGAAGGCTCAGAACGGAGGGAACGTCCTCCCCAATCCGTTCACGTTGGCGAAGAATCCGACCAGGTCTCGCCGGTACGGCAGATACGATCTCCGCTTGCCGCCTTCCTTCAGCGCTCTGTTCCGCACGTAGAACACCTCGTGCGCCGACGCCGCCGCCGCCGCCGACGCGGACGACGCCTTCGCCTTGCTCCTTCTCTCCGCGACCGCGACGGCTCGGTCGGTCGGCGGGCTCGCCTTCTCCTTCGCTTCCCCCCCTCCGGACTTGGCGTCGCTGCTTCTCGACGACATGGAGCTCGACCTCGAGCTCGGCGTCAAGAACACGAACGAATCCTTCCCGTCGCTGTTGCTGCGGCGGAGCAGGTCGCGGAACCTCCACCGCTTCGAGCACGACCCCGTCGAGCTGCTCTTCTTGCACCCGCTCGGCGACAGCGGCGACCCCGCCGGCGGCTTCGGAGTCCACACGCAGTAGCTGCCCTCCGGTATCCCTTCCAGCTCGTCGGCCTCAGACGACGACGACGACGACGACGGAGGGTCGCGATCTCCGACGAACAGGTCCTTCAGCGGAAGCCTTATCGAAGACACCGCGCGATCCCGGTCGCTGTCGCGATCTCCGGCGAACAAGTCCTTCAACGGAATCTCCCGATCCTCCTTCGCTTCGCCACCCGAAGTCCGATCGCCGCGCACGTACAGAAGATCTCGGTTGAACACCGGGAAGACGGGACCGATCTGGCCGCCGTTGATCAGGACCTCGTCGTGCTCCCTGACGAGCGGGACGAACTCGAAATCGCCGTCCCCGGCCTCGTCATAATCGCCGCCCACCGAGCGGCCGCTCCGATGACTACCCGAAGAAGTGGGCTCCGATCCGAAGCCGTAGCCGCCGCGGCCTTCGTCCTCGTCCTCGTCCTCGAGAGCGACCGCGAGGGCGACGTCGGCGAGCCGATTGGCGGAGTAGCTGTTGAAGCTGGGGCACACCGCGAGCTGCTCGGGGCTTTCCGGTTCGTTCGACGCCATCTTCCGCCGGCGCGTCCGAAGCGCTGCGTTCCGATCCAAGATGCTCCGACTTCCGCGACGTTACGTTCGCTACTGCAAGTGCTGAGGAACTTTGGAGAGACGATGATAGTAAGGATGGAGAAGGCGGCGACGGAGATATTTATAAGAGAGAGAGAGAAGGGGGGGGGATGGGGAGGAGGTTTTCTTCAGTGAGGCGTGCGGGTGAGGGGACACGCGCGGGGGTGAGCGCGTGAGGTTTCTAGAAGGACGGACTTGGCTGTCCGATCGTCGAGTGAAAGGTCGAAAAGGTCATCAGTGATGTCAAATTCACTGTTCACGCGCCGAGTTGTGCCTCGCAAGTGCACCTCTCTCTCGGGGGGCCCAGGTAAAAAATGCCCGGGCCGGGCCCTACCTTTTCTCTTAAAAAAAATGATTCTTTTTTAATTCACTTATCTATCTTTTTTTCGGTTTTTTTGGTCAACAACTTATCTATCCATAATCCCTAGTTTTAACTTTTATGTAGTAATTAAATTTTTTTTTAAAAATCTATCTCTTTCCCTGCGAGGAATTTAATGGTGTTCTCACGGGAACTCAAATATCTTGTGACAAGGCATGAACCAATAAGAATCATGGAATTGAGAGGATGTATTTTCGAGAGAAATAGGGTAACTGCTAGAAATAAGAGCCTCTTGGTTATCTCTAATAATAATGACAAAACTTTCGAGCAAAGGGTGTGCAATTTAGGTTTCGACTTGTCGGTCCTGAGGATGGTGGGGGGGTTGTACGAATTCATGTGTACATCGGGCTCACAGTAATGATGCTTTCTTCTATGGTTAGGAAGTTTTGCAATTCCGATGTATTTGGAGTACTCGCCATTTTGTCTCCACCTTCGACCACCCTCGAACCACCGACAAAAGGACTTGGCCGCACGTGATTTCCCGAGAGCTCGTGTTAATTGGGCTGATCGAACACTTCATGTCAATTGGGCTCGCATGGATCCATAGCCGAGACATAGATATTAATTTTCGAAGTGTTCCCGTTAAGGAACGAGAGAGGGATATGCACGGTCATTTTAGTGTCGACGGAATTATGGATGTCACGAAAAGAGGAGGGAAAGTAGAGAGCACGGCATATTCTAGAGTGAATGTTGCAGGGAGAGAGAGAGCGAGAGCTAGAGGACAAAACGCATCTCCTTGAGAGTTGAAGTGACTGTGATGTTATGTGCATCGGAGCTTGATCCGCACGTTACGTGCACTCGCAGCGTACGAGTACGTCTGTTCACACGTTGTGTTGTGACAATGCTAGGGTCAGTCTTTTTCTTTCGATTCGCCATAGCTGGGGGAGGCCACATTCACGTTCCCTCCTCCTCATTTTCCGGTCTGCTTTTCGCCCGGGATTTTGGATTTATCAACATTAAAGATTGGCTTGTTGTTCAATTTAGGGATATGCATGGTTCGGATGTACAGTTTCCATCCTGAAACAGTGGACTACCCGCTATAAGATCAGTTCCAAAAATTGAAACCGAGAACCGCCTGTCGGTTCCATAGACCCGCCCCTGAGAACTGAACTTACGATCCCGTCTGGTTCTTTGACGGATCCATGGAACCGGTCTCAACAAGTTTTCCTAGACAAATAAAAAAAAAATCTGTGGATCAACATCGGATCAACAAAACAAAATGAAAAGAACATAACTTTTCATACAATTCATACACTGTGATCGATTATATTAACCACATCATCTATAAATCAAGTGAGTACCCATTAATTATTGGGAAAAATAACCAAGGTATCCCAACTATACAGGAGCTTTAGATATGATAACAAATTTTTTTCTTTTTTTAAATTTTTTGTCATATTTTTTAATTAAAATTTTACAAAAATAAAATATATTATTATATTACTGGTCCGGTCCGGGTAGGCAGATGGGTAGTTTCACACTGGAAACTGGCTCAAACAGTATCGGTTCCAAAAAATTGAAACCGGGAATCGGACCGGTTCCCTTAGGAACCACCAGTTGCGATTCGATTTCGAGCGGGTTCCGGTTCTTTTGTACACCCCTAGTTCAATTGGTGTAAGCGGATGCAGGCATAAGTCACCGAGCTGGCTTGGTCTGGAAAACGAATAGATCCGGCCTTATCGATCGGTTTCGGGCCGGTTCCCGCGGGGACCAAATAGGTTTTGGATAAAAGACCAAAGATCCAATCTTTAAACAGTATGGTTCCTGATCTTGTACCATGAAGGACGATTATAAAGCCGGTTCTTGAGTAGAACCATTAATCGTTTTTAGCTTTTTTTTCATTTTGTTTTAAAATAATAGATGTATCAGAGATAGGATATGAACCTGGAAATACTGAAAAATCCATCAATGTCTTAACCACCAAAAAGGTCACTTGCAAGCCGGCCGGCGAGCTGAGGTCCCTATTTGATATTGATCTAATCACTTCGGGTCCTTATTTGAATTAAAGTTTACTTCGAATCTTTATTTGAGAAAATAGCTCAACTTTGAGTCCTTACTTGGAATTTTTCCTCATTTTTTTTCCATATATTCACGGCCGTTAGCATTATAGGTAGGGATGATCGGTTCCTGGATCGGGAGGACTAGTTCCAAATTTTGAGAACTAGAGATCGGACGGGTCCAATGTAACCGATCACCTTTTTATTTTTTTTTCTCACCACAATGAAAAAGAGTAACAAATTTCAACACATTAATGAAAGCGATAATGAGTGAAAAGTTATTATGGTGCGACAAAAAGGAAAAAGCATTGTACGTAGGTTTAGTTCACCTTTTACTAATTTTTTTGAAAAAATAAAAAATAAAAAAGTATATGTAGTTGGTTCAGTCCAGTTCCCCTTAGAATCGGGAACCGGACTGCCCAGATACCGGTTCTACTTTTAGGAACCGGAAACTGGACCGACACTCTCGGAAATCGGACTAAACCATCCGGTCCGGATAATCCATTTTGCACACCCCTAACTAATTACAAGGTGATCTGCGACAAGCCAATCATCGATTTATGGGTTCGAAAGCGATATCTCCCGCATCGCTCGCGCATGGGCCGACGCTTATCTAGAAGGGAGCCGATACGAGCCCCCCGGGCACCTCCACATGTCAGTTCACAAAACTTGACAATCCCGCGGATTACTGGAGGGAGGGAGGGAGGGGGAGCGCACACGCGTGTGCGAATTCCTCCTCGAATCGTCTGGCAGCCACCGTGGAAAAGAAAAACCGGGAAACAAAGTTACGAGGAAGACAGAAAGAGAGAGAGAGAGAGAGAGGGGCTTCCACATTGTCGGCGCGAGCGTCGCGAAGGAGACTCTCCCCTTTTCAAAGGGAGAAGACCTTCTAGGCGGCTGCTCAAAAGGGCCCGGTGGAGAACGATGACGAGGGGCATTCTTTCCGGGAAGGTAAGGAAGAGGAGAAAAAAGAAGGAACCCGTTCTCGTTTGTCCTAGGAAAAGTCCAACACGAACGGGACGAGGTTTTCTCGGCGTCCAAACATGTGGAAACCGAGGACGAGGAGGGGCCCCCCTCCCCCCTCTCTCTCTCTCTCCCTCTAGAACGTCCAGCCCAGCTGGCGGACTTTCTCGTTTTCCAGAAGGAAAATCCCAGGAAACGAGAAAAACGGGAGTTCAAAAATAACCTGCGTTCTTTTCGGCGAGAATCACCCCGTGACGTTCCTCGTTTTTGTTTGGCGAGCAAGCAATTCGGCCGGGAAAGTCGGGGATTCGAAGCCACGGACGCGTTGACGTCGTTCGGCAGTGTCTTATCTAGGCTTCTTTCTTTCTTTTGTTTCTTTCCTTTTTTTTTTATATTAGATTGAGAATATATTTTAAAATACTGCGTTAACATCACGAAAAATTCCAAACCGGCACACCCGTGATAGATTTAATTGGATTAATAACATGAAAAGTCACAAATTAGTAAACCCGTGATGAACGGAGGGATAAAAGCCGGAGCTAGTACACCCGTCAACCGTTACACGTCATTCAACTCAGCAATTTGAAGGTAAAATTTAACGGAAACCGACGGAGGGTAAATTTATCACAGGGATACTGATTTAGGGCTTTTCGTGGTTAAAAAATTAGATCGGGATAAATTTGTCATAAATATATTCGTTTGAAATTTTTCGTGATATTTATTTTAAAATATTTAAATATTAAATCGGGCTTTCATCAAATAGTTTAAAGGCAGCTGGTGGTATTACAACATCTCACGTGCTGTCAGAAAATCTTTTCAAGCCTCATCTATACGAAAAATAAATGAGATACCAACCGACGTTGAAGTGTCTTGCGCCGACAACAACGACATAGTATTAGTAAAAATAAGATATTTAAATATTAAACCGCGCGACCTTAAGCCTTTTAGGCAGTTTGGCAACGGTTCTTTCACAAAATTTGACGGTTGAAAAAAAAAAAATGAGATATCAACCAACGTTGGGGTGCCTTGCGCCAACGACAACGATACAGTACTTTGAATTAAATGCCTACCTAATTGCTCACCTATACAAACAAATCTAGCCTTTTGATCCATACCTCGACAGCGACATATCATTGATTCGATCTACATCGGGTGAAATTAAGTAAAGGTTGTGCGGTTCTATTTAGTGACCATCTCGGCCTGCGTGCATCAACCTGGCAGGATTAGGAATTTAACGGGCATTCTCTCCTAAGGAAACCACGCGGCATCGCCGACAGCGATGGGATCGGGGTGTGTCGTCTCGCTGTCGATAACGACTAGAGCTACTTCTCGCCCCTCGGTTTCTTTCCTTTTCCGGGTAGTAAGCACAATTTTCGCGCGTAAACAATTTCCGGTCCACGTGAGATTATCTCGCCAACTTTGGCCAGATTTTCGGGTTTCGGAATCTTCATGCTTGTTCGTCTGGTATCCTAGAGATCTAAAGCTTATGGCACCAAATGATCCCCAAGGTGTCTGTCCTCTGAGAAAGTCATAGGAATTGGCTGGCGCGCTTCAATGAATAAGAAGATTCCCGTCACCAAACTCAGCCAGAAAAACAGACAGAAGGGAAGGAAAAGCGAAGGCAGACGCGTTGCTGGGTGTGAACCAAGCCTCAGTTTTGCGGTACTTTCTTCGCTTTTCGGCCAATATTTACGGTGGCTTAATGTGACTTCTTTCAATGTGAACCTGAATCCCAAGTTCAAAGATAAGCTTTGCGGGGGGGGGGAAAAGGGAATCCGAAAAGCAGGTCTCATCGGTTGACTTCTTTCAGATAGGCCGAACTTCAAAGATTTTCAAAGCCCAGATGGGCAAAATCTTCGAGTGGCTTGCGTGATATGAACTGACATTGACGTTGAGAGGGTGGTAATAGAAACTTGAAAATCACGGGGTTGGTGGGTCGTGAGTCAAAGTCGCCAGTTCGTAAAGCACTAGCAGCTCAGCCTCTCCATTTGCTAAACTGGCTCCTAACCCCACCATCGCAGACTTTCCATTCTTGCATGATACGTGGAATAGGAAGATCGCGGTGCATCGGGCTAAATGAGTCTGAATTCGAGCAAACTTAGGTCCGCAAACGTATGATGAGAAATGGGAATGTGAAGTGGGGTGCGAAGAGTCGAGAACAGGATTGACGCGTTCTTGGCAACAGAGAAAGAGTTTGCGGTTACAGAAGCGCATGAGCTGTTAAAAGGACTCAAGTAAAAACTTCAATGATATCATCTTGTCTTGACAGATTTGCGTAAATTATTCGGGAGAAGCTCTGAAAACACAGCGGCCGCCATAGATTAAGATACACCGCAAAGTGAACTACACACCGATGTTCATGATGGTCATCCGTTCACCAGATCAATCTTATCAATCGAGCTAAAAACTCAGACTGGGTAGGCCAATGGGTACTGAATGTTCTTAACATACATTCACAACCGGTGAAAGTGCACCAGATGCCTAAAAATAGTAACATCCAGGAGTCTTCACTGGCTGAGATCGACAGTTATACAGATGCTCTTTCTATACATGACAGTATTGGCCTTATATAGCAAATCTACAAACAGACCTAGACTAGGAAAAAGCTCTTTTTCAGATCCTTTCCACTTGACTTAGCTGCTATACTTTCTTGGAATTAACACAGCATTTTTGCCACGCCTATGCAGACAACTATTCTGTATCGAGTACATTTGAAATTACTCTTTTCAGGACTTACTATGCTTCGTGTGTTCCTTCAGATGCTTCAGTTCGTCCTTGGTCCAGATTAGACAACTAGCCAGAAGTCTTAATCTCTGAACATTCTCGTTGTATTCTCTGTAGACGGTCATGGGGCATGGGTTGAAGTTGTGTTTGGAAAGCTCTGTATGAGAAGTAAGGCAGCAGAGTAGAAACAACCACCAGAAGAGTGGAGAGCCAATAGAGAAGACTTGGAGTAGTAGCCTCGAGAAAAACCATGTACGCGGTTGTGGAAATTGTTGGTGAAAGGTAACCATATATCAACATAAATATGTACCAGAAGGCAATGCTGCCCCAAATGAAGAAATGCTGGATCCAAGTGAAGTAGTTAATGGATATAGCCATTTGACAGTTGACAGCCCATACAACACAAGTATACATGGTGACTCCGAGAACCTCAAAATCAGATACTCTACCGTCTCTCCTGAACGCCTGTTCAACCATCACATTGGTGGTGCAGAAGAAGATTATAATAGAACTGCCTACTCCGTTGGCCATCCAGCCAAGTATACGGGACCAACTGAAGAGGAGATTCTGTGTTCCTTCTTGATATAACGAAGGAAACTGCATGGTGAAAAAGCAGTAGTTTAGTAAAGATACGGCCTTGCCCTACTCCACTTAAAACTTCATTGCACACAAAAAGAAAAGAACAGGTGGCATTCCATGAAAATAAGGATAGCGTGTGCCTCAGCTTTATAGTTTAGGGTGGTTTTTACTGTTGTGGTCCAGTTCAGTTCCAAGAAGCTATGTTGCACCGACACGTGAAAATGGCCAACGTGTCGGTGTCGGACACGTCGACACGCGTCTGACACGTCGACACGCGTGGACACGCCTCTGACACGCGGTCAACATGGTGTCGGATTTCCGACACGAAGTCAACTCTCCGGACACGCCTCCGACACGCGAGTCCGGCGTGTCCGAAGAGTAAATTTGTAAAAAAATGAAAACAGAGAACAATAAAAGGCGTCCACCTCCAAATTAGGGCTAAAACACGATTGCCTCTGTTCGACCGACGAACTCCCGTCCTCCGTGCCGCTCGCCGCTTGCGCTCGTCACTCGCCGCTCCCTCTCCTGCTTCCGCTCCCGCTAGCTGGTCGTGCTCGCGGCTCGCGCTCGCCGCTCCCTCTCCCTCTCGCGCTCGCCGGTCGCTGCAGGTACACCTCTGTTTCGAAAGAAATTGTGGTGGCTGGGAACTGGGAAGAAGAGAAGTCGGGGAAGGTAGCGTGTGTGGGTGTGTTGGGGGAAAAGGAGAAAGTGGTGGGCTAGGTCAGATGGGTGGGCTGCGTTTTTTTTCTTATAGGGAGGTCAGATGCGGAGGAAATAAAATTGCAAATGGGCTTGTTTCGATGGATACGGAACCTAAACTAGTTATGTTTATTTTTTTTATTGAAATTTAATGATTTTATAGATTATAATAAATTAATTATTTTTTATCATTATGATATATTTAATTATTTAAAATGTATATTTAATATACGTGTCCCAACGTGTCGGAAAATGGTATTTTTAAAAATTGACGTGTCGCGTGTCGTATCGTGTCGTGTCGCGTGTCACGTGTCGCGTGTCGGTGCAACATAGCCAAGAAGTACTTTTTTTCAAATTTTATTGCTATATCACTGGCCTCAAGCAGCCATTCTATCAATCAAGTGTACCATGTATCTTAGGATCTCGTCCTAGGTATAAATACAAAAAGCAGATTCTTATAAGAATGCTGGAGATAATGCTTGGAGCAGACTTGGAACACCTAATTCGAAAAAGTGGTGAGGAACGAAAGCAAGTTGAAATGATTGCTTAAACAAAAACATCAGCCTATGCCCTAAGCAATGTCTAAAACATTTTGTGTCATCTCTAGGGTAATCATCGCTGCAAAAATCTGCACCGAGGTATTTTTTTTGCTAAAGAATCAAAGTTCTTCCTAGCTTGGGAAATGGTATGTGACCAGACTGTACTAACGATTGATTCCTCACAATTAGTATTATATGGTGCCGCTCATAGATAGATTTGCATACCTCAAGGCAAAGGCACGCAGAAACATCCTGATCAAAAACCCCAAGGGCTATGACAGGAAGTGATGTAAAGAATACATTGTAGAATGACATATCCCAATCATTGTAAGCAGGCTGGCCAGAGAATGAAGCATAGGCCTCGAACCAGAACAGGGTAAATCCAAATGCAATGTTCTTGTAGAAGAAGTAGCAAATCTGCAATATTAAGAAGGAATGTAAACCACATATAGACCACGGACATGAGCAATCTGACCCTCCACTCCTCCGGCCCCGAGATACAACAAGGCATTGCATATTGAAGCGGACAAATGGAGCATATCGTTTTACTCAAAGCATGATGCAAGTGGTACAAGACCTATCTCCCTTGCCTTAGACTATATCTTAAACTTATATGCTGGTCATACAATCAGCATATGTCTATGCAAACAACATAATGTCCTAAAAAATGCGCACATGGATAAACACAGATCCAGAATCTGTTGCATAGAATTTTTCCATTGTTTCTTGTACCTTAGAGAATAAACTTAAGCAAGGTTTTTACCATCATTGCAATTCTCCTGTAACACCAATGGCCATGCACCAATAAGAGACGTTCCAGAAAGCGGAATTGGGCTATTGCAAAATCACTTGCCATTACAGCCTGCAATCAGCAAAAAACTTGGCTACTGCAAAATCACTCGGTAAACAATCTGATTCAAAAGATAAAATCCTCAAAAAACGAATGAGAAGAAATCTAAAGGCCACATAGATTAGACAAGAGCACTGAAGTCTACATGCACTAAAGCAAACAAGACAGAGGCACTGCATGTAAATTATCTCAGAACTCAATCTAGCTTTAGATTAATCAGCCAACATATCAAGCACTTGTATCAAGATAGAGTCGTATTCTCAGGAACAGGCAGATGTCTATATTCAACTACACCACAATGGCACTTAGGAGGCCTCAGGAAGAAATATGAGAAAGGAAAAGGTGATAACAAGCCTAGGACTCACAGAAATGACAATTTATTATTCCAAAGGTCAGACAAACTTTCCATCATCTCCTGCCATATTCTGGATAGTTCTAATGAATAGGCCAGAATGCTGCTGTTGGATCTGTAGATAAATTGGCCTTTGTCTGCCACGGCCATTAGTAATCCAAATTACACAACAAGAAAAAGGAAAAAGAGGAAAAAATAGAAAAAAGAAAATGAACTCATCTTCCATATAATGAATTCCTTAAGATCCGAAACAGAGATCACGATTAAATGGTCGTATACCTCCCACTAGATGCAAAGAGTACATCCTTAGCAAACCACCATGATAGAAGGAAAAAATTTGCAGTGACTATGGTGGGAAATTTCCCACATAGATAGTATAGATGATAGGCATACCTGCATGCCTTCCACACCGCTAATGCCAACTCCAATGTCAGCCTCTTGAAGCATGCTAACATCATTTGCACCATCGCCAACTGATAAAGTTGTTTTACCAAGTTTCACTTTTACCAATCTAGTAACCTGCATTCTTCTAATATATGTCTGAGAGATTATTCTTATACAATTAAGCCAAACGGTATGAAGCTTGCAGTAACAACATGGCCAGATACTTACAAGAGCTTTCTGCTTGGGTGAGGACTGACAACATATAACAGAAGCACAATTGATTGCAAGATCCAGAAACGAGTCCTCCAAATTCTTCGTAAGAGCAAAGTTCAAGGACTTTCCATCGATTATCAACCCAAGCTCCATAGCATCTTCTCTTGCAGAAGAAAGTTGAGATTTTCCTTTCCTGATTTGCTTTGTAATACTCTCCAGAGATGCCTAAAATGATTGACATTTGAAAAGGATAAAAGAACAATGAACATATATTACATCACGAAGATCATATTTCCTCTACCTTTGCGAGGGCTTCCTTGTCTCCTTGTTTCTCCAGCACTTTAATATCATGCGAATCAAGAGTTATCACAATTTCTTTCATTCCTTGTCTCAGTAATCCACATGCATACCTGCAGAAAACGGAAAGTAAGTAGTTATCAACTTCCAGAAAGCAAACAAAACTCTATAATTAAGCCAATCCTTTACCCAATATTAACTGCCGTTTCCAACTTGTCACCCGTCAGCACCCATACCCTAATCTGAGCCTGGGCAAGTTTTTCAATACATTTGGGCACCTGGCAGAAATAGGCAGTAGTGTATCAATATGAAATCACATCGCAAAGGGCAGTAGTTTAGGCAATATTGTTAGATAGTGAAAGCACTTTTGACGGAATCAAAGGGACATAAGATGAATCTTAACTCCCTCTTGAAGCTTGTCCTCAACAGCTGTAGCTCCAAGAAGGATTAATTCCCTCTCAATCTTGTCAGCAGCTATATCTAACAAGGCATCTCTGTCAGCAGAAACAGAAGCTTTCGCCTTATGGAACTCCTCTTCCCATATTTCATATTCTTCTTCTCCAAGCTCTCGGTATGCAATGACCATGATCCGAAGACCTACTCGAGAATATTTGTCGATGTGATCCCTCGTCTCAGACTCAAAAAGGCGACCATCTTTTGAAAGCCTTTCCAACATAACACTGTTATAGAAAAAAGATAGAAAAGTGATCATCAGAAAGGGAAAAAACCAACTTTACAAGTCCGATTTTACAGAAAAGCAAGTCCTACCTATCTGCACCCTTGCACAAAAGTAGTAGATTTCCCCCACTCCTTACAATCACTGACATTCTTTTGCGAGAACTACTGAACTCCAAGACATGAAGAAGATCATAGTTTCTGCAAAATGAAACCTAAACTGTCTAAAATGACGGCCCCAAGTTATATTATATCAAAGAGCAAGACAAATATGTTAACTAAATAAAACTATACCACATCTCCCCAAAAATTCGTAGAGGGACCACTACACTCAGCTTAAAGAAGTTTTTAAAGCATCACCCTGGCACTTCAATCAAATTTTTTTCTGCCCATGTGACGGTCATAGAGGACAATTTTGTTTAGAGGAAGGACTGGACGCAATGGAAAACAAAGCTTCCTTACTAGAACAATAAAGAAGAGTGATTTGGTGACTAAAATACTTTGTAATGATTTAGAGATCTTCTGCAGCTTTTTCCAGATATAAAGAATGTCTCCCTTGATTTATTAACCACTGATCAGTTTGTGCATAAACTTGGCCTTTGTGTCTACCCTGATATTCATCTTTGGTAGAAAATCAGTCTAAGCAGAACACCTTTCTCTTTAATCATCAGCCACCATAGTTACATGACATTAGCAAGAGCAAGTCAAAACTACAGAACAAATATTGCTTCATGTGCTAAGAAACTAAGTGCATGCAAGTGCACCCATGTGATGCGTGCGGGAGCACTTGAAATGTCCAACAAAACAGAAAGTAAAAATGCACCAGTCATCTTCAAAGCTACTGATCATAGATGTAAGAAAAATGAACGAGTAACGGAACAGGCAAATGAAGTTAGCATAAAAAGTATCCCAAAGAAGAACTTACCTGACAATCTTCCCACCTGTCTCATAATCTAATTCACGCAACGATATGCTCGTTTCTTTCCTTTTAAAGAATTCAAACCCAAGCTCTCTAGCAGCTATGACAAAAGCTGCCTCATCACGTGACTCAGCTTCATAATATATATCTCCAGTACCTCTGCTCACATCTGGAATGACAGTGTGACAGATTGCGAGCACCTCAAAAAATTTCCGTATCAGATCAGGGTAAGGCTTATCTACCCACCTTCCATTCATGATGCGCTCATCTCTGAAGTTAAAACCCTTGACTGAGTGTCCTTTATGCATTCCAGAGTGAACGGCATCACCGTGACTATCAATCCTCTCAATTGAAATTTCATTGGCTTCAAAAGGCCGATCCCTTCTTGCCAGTGCCCTCTCCACTTCTGTCTCGCCCTGTCCATATGATATACCAGCTATCGAGCATTTAACAAACTCCATGGAGTTACAAGTCAAAGTCCCTGTCTTATCAGAAAATATGATATGGACCTGACCAAGTTCCTCATTCAAATTTGATGTCCGTGCTCGCGCTGGTTTATCTTCTGCCTCGTAGTACATTTTAAGATCTCGATTAATGAAGACACTCTGAAGAACCTTCACAATCTCAATAGATACATACAGGGATATGGGAATCAGATAACCATACAACATGAGGCCAGTCAGAAAATGGAAAAATGCAGAAAGAGATGCTCTTGTCGCATCATAGAACACAGTAGTATCATCTGGGCGAAGATACCACCTTCTGTACTTTTGATCTACAAGATCTCTTCCCGTTTCAATTCCAAAAAAGAAAGATCCAACAATCGATATCAAAATTAGAGTGCTGAAGAGGATATAGATTATCTTATCCATTCTCTTCTCGATCTTACTCCTTTTGGAACGAGGATGTGTGGCATTCTGCATCACTTTTGCGTCATGGCCAGTGAAGATGACCACCCCATAGACGTAATCAGTGTTCTTAAGCTTGGAATCTCGTAGCAGAATTTGTTGTGGATAAAGAGGATATTCCTTACCATTGTAGTGTAAATTCCCAACAAACGAATAAAGATTGTCATTTGGATCTTCACATTTGATTACAGCTGTAAATATTTGGAAACATATGTCATCACGAAGTGATGATGTTACACCAAGAGATTGCTTCAACTTCAAGTTAGTTTCTCCATCTAGATTCATGGTATCAACATAACAAATTCCATCTTCATAGCTTGATGAAAGCAACAGCAGATCAGCAGGGAAGTACTCATCCTTATACACCTTGACAACACTGCCAACTCGGAGATTCTTCCATTTATTTCCATGGAATGTACCATTCCCACCATAAACCGAAACTTTCCTGTTGTTTGCTTCTACATCCTGTGAGCATTTTAAAGCTTTGTTACGAGGCAATCATTTCAGAGGCAACAATCTGCACAGAGAATGACAAAAGTCGACAGTTCCAGAACCTAGCATAGATGGCAAAGGCGACCTTGTCTTATGCCTGAAGCAAAAGGTCTAAGTTCAGAATTCCACAATGGTGTCAGCACCATTGCACTACTCATGCGCAGAGCCAGAAAATGGCTCAGTAATTGCCTAGTTTGTGTGGGAGAGGGCGACAGCATGGACTAGTCCAGGGTCCTAGTGAACCCGTATCCCCATTTACCATAAATAAACCAAAGCCAAGATCAGACAAGGAAGGGCATTAAATGCACTTAAGTCTACGATTCACGAAAGTGCATCTCACTTGAGAGATGGCACTGCTGAAAGAGTTTTCCAGGTGAATTACATGCATGAAATTGCAATGAGCTTCCATTGGACCTTGGATATTGGACCCAAAGTTTAGCATTTATGAAATCTCTACCTTTACAACTTCTCCAAAACCATGTTGTACTGGAAGATGGTACAGTACAAAATTCAATAAGTCAAGCTCGACCACATCTCCTAATAACTCGTAGCACAACCACTAGAGACTTCCCACTCACATCGAGAACTATATTTAGTCAGTTGTCTAAGAAGTTTAAATAAGGAAGCAGACAGGGCATTATCCTGAAACAAGAGAGTGCATTCCAAACTGTGATTGCTCTAATAGTGTCAATTTTCAACAACATGCTTTCTTAACACGTTTCCTATAATGACTAAGAACCCGAAGACACCATTTTTTTTATTGCAGTGATGTATTAATTTACTATACAGTTACTGAAATTGAACCAAAGCGCAAAACATGATTAAAAAGTTAAAATTAGAATATCATCCACACGTAAAACCAGTGTGGTGGGAGAGGTGTATATACCTGCTTTCTTCGTCTCCAATCTTCCAAAGCTTCTTTGGCCATGGTACCTCCAATCACGAGCACCAGAGGACCAACAAAACTAAGCGCTGTAAAGGGGGCCAATGGACTAAAGGAAAGACAAGCGACGACCAAAAAATATATATTGGCAACTCTCCTAAACTGCTCGAACAAAGACTTGGGAACAAAATTAGCTGTGGTGTACTTTGTCGTGGACACATAGTTACCCTTGTAATTCAACCGGACTGCTGCTGGATTATTGGGGTCATTGCAGTACACTATCCTCGAGTATCCTCTCTGGCCAATTTGGGCACGCTTATCATCTCCATGGAGATGAATGCATGAGAACGAGTAGAGCTTGCTCAAATGTAACTTTCTCCTCTGCCCTCTCGTCATTTCGAAACACCCACTCAGATGGGCATCTGCTTCCACAAAGCAGATCGATCAAGAATCAATTTTTTTCAGCTAGCCACGCACATTGGCTCCCCACTTTCTCAAAAAGTCGCGTAGCAGTCAACGATCGAGCAAGTCCCCGGCTACTACGTCTTCCTAAAAGCCTCCGCAACACACCAGTGCACCACCTCAGACAACTACTACACGCACGCAAAACCCACCGCCGAAATTACAGCAAACAGCATTTCAGTTCCAGTTGAACCGACGTCGTCAAATCAACAGTGTCAACACGAAAAGACGAGGAAAAGCCACGGACAGAGCTAAAACACACCGTTTCCTCATAGAACTGCTAACGCTCAAACAGCCATGCTCACGACCCGTAGCCGCGAAAACGAAAAGGGGAGCGAGCGAGACGCCAAGAAAGACCAACCTTACATTCACCTCCGAATTCCGGCACGCGGAAAGCCCACAAAACGAATAAAGATTAAAAGGCACAGAAAACTTCCCGCTAACAGCGGCTACCCAGAATTCCTTACTTTCGTCTCAAGTCGCGGAGGTCTCTTACTTGTTGCTCTCGGCTCGAAATGCTAGCGAGCGAGAGGGAGGGAGGGACGTGAGCTTCGCGAAGTGTGCGCAAGCGGTCTTCTTTCTTCCTTTTTCCTTTTCCCCTTTGCCGCTAAAAGAAGCAAGGAAGGGGACGGAAAAGCGACAAGGAATGCGAAGAAGCGGGTGATGATTGCCGTTGACGCCCGCGGAGGACGTCGCCGCCGGCGAAGAAGGAAGACCCGGGGAAGCTTACGCCGACGCCGACGCCGACGCGAGTCGTCTGCTTCGTCAACCCAAAAGGACAGGCCTCGGTCTCGCCGACAGCGACGGCCATGCCGAGGTTGTCGCTCTCGCCTCGCGACTCCCGTGGCCTTTGCTAACTTGCGCCCCCACCCCCATGCCGGCGCAGGCTGAAAATGGGCGATATTTGAATTTTGTTGTTTTTACCTCCCTAACAGCTACATAAAAAGTATGGTTAAATATTAAAACTTTCTATTTGTGAAATTAAAAATAATCGAGCTTTTTGCATTCCTCAATCAAGACATTCCATTCCACTAAAAGTTTGATTAACTCTTTTATACATGGAGGATTTAGCCGGCTTTTTTATTAAAAAAGACAAAAGTTTTGGGACTTTACAGCGTTCGGGCATGTTTCGTAAATCTAAGCTTAGGCCAAGTCTGAATTACATGCAGCTCGATGGATGATCGATCATATGAAGGCGACCTGAAATAAAAGGAACTTATGAGGAAAGATACTTTCATCATACGAAAAGGGCTGTTTTTCAACTTAGCTGAACTTGATTTTAGCTGTTTCTTAATCGAGTACCGATGTGAGATGAACGCGTATAGAATTCGCGCCATTCAGACCAAAGCAATACACCATTTAGCCAATCCAATCGTCTAAAACTGTGTTTGATAGCTGAGATAAAAGTCGAGATGTGATTAAATATATCCTATCCCACATTTGATTTATGTTCGAAAAACAGGAGAAAGTCATACATAAGAGGGATATAGCCTGGATAAAAATATCTTACATGTGATTGGGATGAAGGTGGATATGACTTCTTATGTCCATGGTATAAAATCTATTTTTCTTAAATAAAAATAAAAATTATTTAGTTTTATACTTATTACATATGTTATGCATATTAGTATTTTAGGTATATTATTATATTTTTTTATTAAATCAATTTTTAATCGAGAAATGATGGAAGGGAATTAAAAAGGAAATGAAATAAAAAAAAGAGATAGAAAATAATAAAAAATGAGTAGATCAAATGAAATAAACTAACCCAGACCTTAAATGAACAAATTCAACTGTAAAAGTATCTTTTCAATTTTCCAAAAGCAAAGAGCAAAGAGATTTCTAAGAAAATGCTAGCCTCTCTTTCTCCTTTTCCTATGCAGTTGCTGTTCTCGTTGAAACTTTACGACACTTTCGCAATTTTTTGGTTCATGCCAAGGCCCCATAAAAACGCAACAAAGCTAAAGCTCCTTCTCCTTCGTAGCTCTTTCTAGTTCACGTTGGAACTTCGCGAAAGCGAAGAGAAAGTCGAAACACTATACTTTTCGGGAACCGCAAAGATAAATGATCATGCTTGATTTCTCTTACTAGATTTGGCATTTGCTGGCTGATCTATTTAGTCGATGTCGCCGTAACCCATTTATAGTTTTCATCGTGATCGAACATGTAGCTTGTGAATACCGCAAAAGAGATAAATTTGTTAGGGAAGGCTGTCTCCATTTGTGCATATTTGCGGTTTCCTTAGCAGTGAACTGCGAGAAATTCTTATCATCTCCGTTTATGCATTTCCAAGTCTGGTCGCACAACATGTAGTTCCTACCAAACAATAAACGCGACGAAATACGAACGCATCTGACTTTATAGGCAGAGTATAATAGAATTCCCGAATTTCACATGTTATCATCTCCGGTCTCCTCCCGACCAAAAAAATCCCAGGCGACCAAACGTAACTAGAGGCGTGTCCCGGGACGGATCGGGGGGTCTATTCAGGACGATTCCGGGGGGATCCGCTATAAAAAGTCCTGGCGTGGATTACGGACTGGGGGCAAGCTCCCCCCCCCCCCCTTGTTTTCCTTCTCTTCTTTCGCCCCGTCGATGCGGGGGGATGGCCATGGCCTAGGACGGGTCCCCCTCCCGCCTTCCCCGCGAAAACCAAACCGAACACGGGCGATGCGATGCCGACCCCTTCATGCGGACGCGAAGGTCGTCGTCTCCCACGTTGCCCCTCATCCTAGTCCTCCCCCCAAGCTCACAACAGAAGACTCCCGCCGTGGGCGCGGGGGGAGATGGCTCGGGACCGCGAGATTCTCTCCCCGCCCGCCCTCGGGAAACTTCTCCGCGCTTTGCCCTCTCTACCTAGATGCTTGTTTGGTAAAGATCTCGAGAGCATATTTTGACTTTGCCTGAACTGATCCGGGCCTATCCTCATTTAAGGGTAATCTCCAAACACGGGATAGGGACTGACACGCGCCCTAAGGACTCGTTTTCGTGAATCCTTTACTCGACATTGGCATATATGAGCTTGTCCGGAGGAGTTTCGGTCTACTTTGTTCTTGTCTATGTATCCTCCTTCGCTCGTTTTCCGAGGTTTCAATAGGTCCGGAATATATGTGGTTTTCTTTCGCTTGATAATTTAAGTTTTTCCGATCGAAGATCAAAAAATTCTTCTTATGCTGGATCCAATCTCCCGGCCCGACGTTCAAACATGGTAATTAATGGACCCATATTTCGTCCTCCGTTTATTTCGCATGTGAGGTTCGCTTGTTTGTTTCACGTGACGCTCTGAGTTTGGTTTGCACGTGAGAATGAGTGTTAACAGATATTGCACATTTTTTGTTTGTAGTGTTTCGATAAGTTTTATATTCGTATTTTCTTCTTCTACCAAACAATTTAAGATTTAGGTTGGACATTCCAACATTACTCGTGTTAAAAATTATCTTTTTAATAACTATATATTAAAGTGAAAAGTGGAATTCGTCTCGTTTTTAACTTTTCAAACTGTCTCCTTTAATTCAATAATAAAAAAGGGCATAGTTAACTTTTCTCCGTTAATTTCCAACTTCATCAAACTTCCTAATGTACACTCGCTAGCTAAGATGCATTTAAGAATTACTTGATAAGTTACCGCAATACAAAGAAGCCGCGCGAGCTGAATATATTAGTTAAGAAATCTCGACCCATCAAAGAAGTTAAATCTGTTCAAGTTACCGCAATGCAAAGAAGCTGGTGAGCTGAATATTTGTTGAGAAATCTCGACCCGTCAAATAAATTAAATCCGTTCAAGTTCGCAGACTGTCGCAGAGCTTACCAAACAAACATATCGAATAAGATCAATTCATCAAGATGTCTCCGATACGAATGAATAACATATTAGTATCTCTATCTCTCTACATTGTACCAGATTTCGTAACATCAAAGCAGTGATTGACATGACCACATACACCTTCTCCAACAAGCATTGAGCCGTCACTTTTCGGCCGCTCCGTTGTGCCCTCCGCCACCAGCCCCTCGTCCCGCAACCATCGGTACGGGTTAGAATGGGATCCAACACTATGTTCACGAAGACGACGTCTTTTACTCGAGCGTGTCTCCAAACATCGGATAACGACTCATGAAGATGCTGTCCTTTGCTCGACGTTGGCATATATTAACTTGTCCAGAGGAGTTTCGGTCTACTTTATCCTTGTCAAAGGATCCTTCTTCACTCGTTTCTCTAGGGTTTCAATAGGTCGGAAATATACGTGATTTTCTTTCGCCTAATAAATTTAAGTTTTTCGATGAAAGACCAAGAATTCTTGTTACTGCTAGATCTAATCTCCCGGTCCAACATTCTAACTTGGCATCGAACCCATATTTTGTCCTCCATTTATTTCGCATGCGAGGCTCTTTACTCGTTAATTCCATGTGATGCTCTCGGTTTGTTATGCATATGAGATTGAGTGTTAAAAGATATTGCACATTACTTGTTTGTGGTGTTTCGATAAGTCTTATATTCATATTCTCTCTTTCTGCCGAACGATGTAAAATTTAGGTTGGACATTCTAAAGTGTAAAGTGGAACTCATGTCATTTTTAACTATCCAAACTTTATATTTCAATTCAATGATAGAAAAGACAATAAAAAATGACATAGTTAACTTTTCTCCGTTAATTTCCGGCTTCATCAACTTCCTAATATGCACGAGCTAGTTAAGATGAATTTCGAATTTACTTGGTAAGTTACTGCGAAGCTCGCGAGCTGAATATTAGTTAAATTAAATCCGTTCAAGTTCGTAGATTATCACATAGCTTACCGGACAAATGCATCGAATAAGATCAATCCATCAAGATGTCTCTTATATGATTGAATAACATAATTAGTATCTCTATCTCCATGTATTGTACCGGATTTGGTAACATCAGCGCAGTGATTGACATGACCACGTACTCCTACGGCAAACATTGAGCCGCCGCTTTTTGGCCGCTCCTTCGTGCCCGCTACCGCCGGCCCCCTCGCCCCTCGCCCTGTGCCTTCGCCGCTGCTCCCTTGACCACCTCCTCACGGCGAAGAGCCGGTACGGGTTAGGATCGGATCGAACGCGGTGCTCACGCTTCAAGGCCAACCCGGCAAGATGTTTAGCAAAACGTCCCTACGACGGGCCAACGCTTGGGGCCTCAAAAGGCATAGAAAAAGATCCCGCCGCTTTTACACGAACGGAGATTTCCAGCCCGGCACGCGCCCCGGGCCGCCGCAACCGGTCCGGTCCGGTGGAAAACGGGCCGCCGCCGGCCCGCTGCCCACCTCCGGCACGGCGGCCTCTGCTCGCGTGTAGAGGCTGGAGGAAGGAGAAAGGACGTCGGCCCCTTTTTTTTTTATCTCCTCCGAGGTTGTTCTTGTTCTTACAGCCGACGGAGGAAAAACGATTCAACTCGTTGACCCCAGAAACCGACGGTTAAATAGTTAAAAAACACCAATTCCCACGTTCCACCTTCGTCTCTTCTTTTGTTGATGTCAAGCCTGTCATCGTGTGCGTGACAGGAGAGAGAGAGAGAGAGAGAGAGAGAGAGATCCGTAGGGAGATATGTGTACGTGTGTGTGTGTGTGTGTGTGTGTGTGTCTGATCGTTTCTGGGGACAAAACCAGCTCACTGACTGATCAGCTAAGACAGGAAATTTGAGGAGGTGTTGAACAGTAGCTGGCCAGTCGCCGTCTCCAAGTTTTTCTCTGCATCCTCCGGAAGCTCGATTCGGTCCCGGCCGAGGGTACCCTTTTGCTTCCTTCGCTTAAAGGTTGGAACTTTGCCCCGGTACCTCCAATCCCTAGGTCCGTGCTTCGCGCTCTCCTCTCTCGATTTTACGAGTTTCTTGTCATTGGGTTACGCGGGCGATTCTGTTTCCCCGATTGGGTTGAGTTCTTTCGGTGGTTTGGTTTGGTTTGCTTGGCTTGTGTTGGATTTGTGTCCCGCTTCGTGTCTTGTGCCAACTGAGATTTCTCTGGGAGAAGTTTCGGTTTCCTTCGGGCTCGATTCGTTGCTTGGTTCGGCACAGTCTGAGTGCAATGTTGAGCCATGTATTAAGGAGGAGATTGTTGTAACAGCTCGAGCATAGGGCTCCTATTCTTCCTAATTATATTTGGGATGAAGCTAATTGCGTTTCCCTGCAGCGAGCATACTCAATTGGAGCCAGTTCAAACTAGTGAAATTTTTTTCTTGATGTACTTGAGACTTTGCATTGTACACTCATACCAAGTAATTGTCAAGTCTCGTCTTTTCAAGAACACCGACTTTCGAATGAATTTGGGTGTGATATCCAAGAACCTTGTGGCCTGTGAAAGAGATTGTGTGATGTACAAGTCAAGAGTAGGGAGCCTACTCCAATGCTCAATGCGAAACACTTCTTTTAAGGGGCGATTTGCGTAGTGTGTCGGGCTTGGGGTCACGATAGATATCAAATTTGCGGACCCCCAGTGTGGAGGCCATTTAGATCCTGCATTCTTTGTCACCATGGGTCGATGGTGCTTGAGATATTGGTGGGCTAATCTGGTGTGCCAACATCCATCGCTTTCAGAATTGCACATTGAACAGATTGATATGTGTGAGGCACTGACTAGTGTGCCAAGAACATCATAGCAACACGATTAGTTTGTGAGTGAGGTCCAAGCCTTACGAGGCAGGAAGAAGTTAAGGGGGTAAAGGCAGTGCAAGTGCGAGGGTGAGAATTTCCTTAGGCAGTGCAAGTGAACTCATATGTTGGTAAGGCGGACCTGAAAAGGATTAGACTTGTTGGAAGATATCAGATAACATGACATTTAGGTGAGAAAAGGCTATTGTACAAATAGTTGCACACTTGTTGAGAAACTATTTATGGAAAATTCGTAACTTTCAATGCATTGGCTGTCTCGCAGCATGAGTATTGTTTTGGAAAGTGAATTGTTCCTTATTTAGTATGCTTAACAAGTGCGCGGGATACTCATAAACAAGATGGTTTTGTTAATTTTGATATTCTTTGAGGAGGCATATTGAGAAGTTCAAGTCCAAGATCCACTATTGTGTGTGCTTTTGTGATGTAGAATGAAGGTTGGACAGAGAAGGGAGATGATGAACGGCCTTCAAGATATTTAGCCTATTGATGATATGTCCATTTACCCAGATTCAAATTATATTCTGAAAGGGGACCAAGTCTGCTCAATGGATTTGGCAGACCATGGTAGGTAGTTTGCTTGGGCCAATTAAACTGTAGTTTGTGATAAATAAGAACCGAACTTAAAACTTATGTCATGGCCGATGATTTGAAACTGCAGCACTGGTTCATATAAGCTTTTCAGAGTTGCTGTTTCAGCAATTTTCTTGCTAGTTATATAATATTTTGACCTAGCAACTTCATTCAGTGATGTAGCTTCAGATAGTGATGTTGTCCCTTTTGTGTTTATTATCTAGTATCCTAAACTTAGGTATAATTTTCTTCACCTCTGAAATTTCTACCAATTCTTCTTTTATTCATCAAGCTCATCCTAGTCCCATCAAGATTACAGCCTTAGCCTTGTCCTATCATCTCCATAACGGGTTTTGTCTTTTATTGACTCTTCTCTTCTGTTCATTTGAAACCTTATACATGTGCATGTGTTATTATGTCTTTCCAATCAATTATACCTACAATCTTGCTTCTTGCATTTATGTATGATTTTCCTAACAGTTCTTGCCTGGACTGGGGTTTCCATCTCTTTCCATCATGTGCTTGATTTGATTTGCAGATTTCACCAGGAATTGGACTTTGGTGGACTGCAGTGCTGCAGAAGACATTGGTCCCATCTAGACGATAGACTTCTTTATTCAGAGAGGAGCGTCAATGGTGATCGGCTGGACACTGTTATAAGTAAAAGTGATTGTTGCCTTGCCTGGGCTGAAACTCCCGCGGCATCAAGCCTTTCTTCCAGAGTCATTATTTTTCGTTGCTTTATTGCACTTTCTAAAAATGCTTGAACATGTACAGTCTCTTCCTCTTCTCAAAGTAAGAGAAATCCTAAGCACTCTTTACACCGTGTCTGTAATTCCTGAGATAAGCCAGTGATTTTAGGATCGGATGGTTGTGCATGCCATACAAATTGCTCAATCTATAATTGTTTTAATGGAGTCACCATAAGCTTTTGTTTCTCTGTGCTGAACAAAGGAGCCATGCTTTGGAATTGGAATAAACCCCACAATTTGACTTTTTGCTATTGAGTGTACATATTGTGCATCTTCTTCAAAAAGTAGGTTATGGTCCAAAAGAAACCATGGAGCATACACCAGATAAAAAGTTCCCCCTCAATGCAAAGGACTATAAGCTCTTTGAGGAAGTTGGTGAAGGTGTCAGTGCCACTGTTTACAGGGCGCTCTGCATTCCACTCAATGAGAGAGTTGCTATCAAGGTGCTTGATCTTGAGAAGTGTAATAATGATCTGGTATGTGCTCTGCTTTCTCCGTGGTCTGTTGAGATTTTCTTTTTGTATATTCTCATTCCAAGTGGCTTTGGTACCTTTTCAGTTGTAATTATATTGTACTTATCATGTGATATAACAGGATGGTATACTTTGCAGCATGATTTCAGCTTGCTTCACTTATTTTTAGAAACTCATTTTGCATGCATAGATATCATGCTAATAAGTACTTTTTTTTTTGGACAGAATGTGTAATGAGTTCTTGCTTGTCTACTTTTGCTGCTAATCTCTGTCTAGACTGATTATTTTTGGTAGCTATCAAGGTTCTGCATGGGATTGACTTTTACCTTTAAGTTTTGGCTTTTGCTTTTGATTTTGCTTTTAGTGTTTGAGACTCCAATTTATATAATGCTAAGCACCTCTCATCTTTAAAATACCTGCATATAGACGTCTAAGGGCATTTAGAATCATCTGAAATTTTTGGTTTATAAACGCATTATTATTATTTTTTAAATTGAGGAGAAAGTCAATTGAGCTCTGCTTCAAAAAAACCAACACATACTGGCCGTAATTGGGTGGCTAAACTAGAAAAAGAAGAAGAAGGTTTTGTTGCATCTTCTTGTACCTCTTATGTATGACTAGCCAAACTATAAAGAAGTGTACACCTTGTGTCGGTCATTAATGATATGTAGGCGCATATTCATGTGCTGGTGTAGTAAAAAAATTACAATGAACATAAGATAAGATTAGGCTCATATGAGTAGATTACATAATTAGGTGAAGCTAAAAAGTACACGAGCATCTGATGCCAAGATAGACTGTTAATGATGTAGCAAGGGTCTAATTCAGTAGGTTTTTGAACTGACGTATATATGACATATGTCAAAAGACAGAGATATGAGTTGCATAAAAGTTACAAATGGAACTATTTTTCTGTATATCTTTTACTGTAGTTTAGATTATCTACTTTTACATGTTCAGTAGCTTTTTTGATCATGTATACCATTCACTATAATTTTTATTTCGCAAAGGCAGAATATGTCCAATTGAAAGACATACAGGTGTGTGCAAGTGAGGCTTGGAGACATAAAAACCATGTTGAAATCTTGGTGGGGCCGGGGCGGGGGTACATTGAATGTGATCATGTGAGAGAGAGAGCTGAGTCCTCTTGAATAACAGCCGCTAACCTCTAAGACATTTTCATTTGGACTGACTTTGATCATGTGGATTAGGGCTTGTTTTTCCCTTTGTCACTTCATTACCTCTGAGCAGATACTCAAGAGCTTATGATGGAAATGACATTTGGATCAATCTATTTTTTGCTATGTGAAGGCATGTTTGAGCTCTGAAGATGTTATGAGTTAAGTTTGAAAATATTGAAAACAAGTTTCCTCATGTACTTAAACAGTTTTCTTTATTAATAAGATTTGTCTTACAAAAAACAATGAAGACAAATGATGACTGTAATTTCAATTGCAAAATCTAGTTTAAGAAATAAATTTTCTATATTTTCCTTCAACATTGAAAATTTCTAATGATGATCTTTTTTCCCAATTTCATGCATCTTTCTAATGACTTTGCACAGGATGGTATCCGGCGAGAGGTACAGACAATGAGTTTGATTAATCATCCAAATCTATTGCGTGCGCACTGCTCCTTTACTGCTGGCCACAGCCTTTGGATTGTCATGCCATACATGGCTGGAGGATCCTGTCTTCACATTATGAAATCTGCTTACCCAGAAGGTCTTGAAGAGCCAGCTATTGCCGCTTTGTTGCGTGAGGTTCTCAAGGCACTTGTGTATCTCCATGCACATGGACATATTCATAGGGATGTGAAGGTGCTTTGCTTGCTATCCGCAGTGTCTTTTCTGGTCCAATTCATATGGTTTTTTTCTATATTAACGTACCATTCTTATATTATCAATATTCAACAACATGAATGCAGGCAGGGAATATATTAATCGATGACAATGGTGCAGTCAGGTTAGCAGATTTTGGAGTGTCAGCATGCATGTTCGATACAGGAGATAGACAACGGTCCAGAAATACCTTTGTTGGGACTCCATGCTGGTAAATTTGCCTCTAAATTGTTGTAATGCAATGTGACAGTCCGATGTATGATTGTATTGTAAGGCAAATGCATTTTCAATAGTATGATTTATTCATATACTTAACTGCACTTTATCCTCTCAGGATGGCTCCTGAGGTCATGCAGCAATTACACGGATATGACTTTAAGTGAGTGCACTGCTTATGTCTTGAACCCCCTCTTTCAGGTTCCCTTTGTTTCTAATGCATAAAGTTAATTTTTTTATGATTAAGTTATTGTTTATTTTTTAACAGAGCAGACATCTGGTCATTTGGAATAACAGCACTTGAACTTGCGCATGGGCATGCCCCATTTTCCAAGTATCCACCAATGAAAGTAAACCTTTTTTTGCTTTTGAGACTGGTGGACATGACTAGATGTCATCTTTAGCTTTTCTTACACCTTTAGCTCTTTCTGTAGGTTCTGCTGATGACCTTACAAAATGCACCTCCGGGCCTGGACTACGAAAGAGATAAGAGATTTTCAAAGGTGTGTCTATCTAGAAGAAATGATTGTTGTATACCAAATCGTTGTAGTTACATCACTGTGATCATGTATGGTTCTAATGGTGCCTTACTATGTTAGTCTTTCAAAGAGATGGTAGCCACTTGCTTAGTGAAGGACCCCAAGAAACGTCCTACTTCAGAGAAGCTTCTGAAGCACAGTTTTTTTAAACATGCACGCCCTACCGAATATCTAGCTCGAACCATTCTCAAGGGCCTTGCTCCACTGGGTGAGCGCTTTAAAAAGCTGAAGGTCTCTTGCTCCTAACTCTGGCAATCTATAGTCTGTTGTGTCATGAGGCCTTTCCCATGCAAGTGTGCATCTGCTCTGACATTTTTCGGATATTCAGGCACAAGAAGCTGCTCTTCTTGTTCAGAATAAGGCTCTCTATGAAGACAAAGAGCAATTATCTCAGGTAAGGACTATGGCTTCCCTATATAATAAGCAAAAGGTGGGATAGCATGCAACATATTCTGGCCAGAATGTAAAACAGTTCAGCACATTGCTTTTTGGGTTGTTTGTCCGGACTCATCAAAAGTCAAAAGTACATTTTCACTTGTCTAGCTTTACAGTAATAATCCAACCTTTGGAAATTGTGGAAAAACTACTATGTGGCAATATTAATATGCTATGAAAGTTTCAAGTGCTTATTATAAAAAAAGAAGTCAAAGTGCGTGCACCACAAGATTTACAGTAAGTAAAAAGTCCAAAGCAAATGTCATTCCAAAAAAATGTGCAATAAATTTCTGAAGATTTGCTTTGAACTGAATATGATGAAAAGGTGCTTAAGTGGTTCTTGAAATGGCTTTTGTGCTTTCGTGCTTAAGGAGATTTTTATGCTCTTTGGACAAGTATCTGGTTTAAAGAAAAGAAGCATACATTACTTTAAAAAGATAAATTGAACTGCGGCTGGGCTTAAATCCTATTTCCTATTCTATAAGTAAGTAAATCATAAATGAGCTATTGCTTTAAACTGATGTAATTTCCCCACTCAAAACTCAATTTTGCACCCTGCTGCATCTGAGAATCTTGGAGGTTAATTGAGTTGTTCTAAATGTTCGAGGACCATTTGAGAACTCATCTAAAATTTTAGAGGCTGTTTGTACATTCATGACTTGTGAGAAATGAGGAGTCAATGACCTGCATACAAAATTTTCACTACTACAAATGAGAGGGCTAAAGGATAGCTTATTGCAACCTACAGGGACTAAATGGCTTAAGTGTTGCTTATGCACATTTTTCTTTCTTTTTCTTTTAATTCCCCACTTTAGTGATGCTTTGAAAAGTGGTCTTGTATTTCAACCTTAGTAAGTTGCTGAAGAAGGATTTGCTAATTCATCGATGCTGCTATGCATGCAGCACTGCAGAATCCTTGTTTAATAGTTTCCCTGGCTTAGATGCTTGCTCTTTTGTTGCAATGGTTTACTACAAATTACTTGTTTGCTGCAGCAAGAATACATAAGAGGAATTAGTGCATGGAATTTCAACCTTGAAGATCTGAAAAGTCAGGCTGCCCTTGTGAGTATTTTATTGCTTGTCAACTGAGGTTTTTAATTGCTAAAAGACTTATTTCTTGATATTGGTTATTGTCAGATTCAGGAAAATGATGATGTGGCAAATATTGAAGACTCTCGTGCGTCCATAAAGCAGAAGGAGAGACATGATGGTTCTGGGAGATTCACAGAGAGAATGTCACCTGAGTTGGTTAACCATTCAAACACTGCGTCTGGTCAGGAGGTATCACTTATTGTGCTGTGTAAACGTGTTATCATGGTGTTTCGAACTCTTTATTGTAAAATGGTCTTCTTTTGAACATTATCAGGAGCTCCATTAACTATTTTCTCCTGATAAATATTATTAACCTTTTGTTCCAGGATGCTTTAAATGATTTTCATGATTTGAAGAGCTCACTTGCTTCATTTCCTATCAAACCACTTCGAGCACTCAAGTATGACTGCGTTTTCTTTATTCTTTTTCACTCTCCTTCATGTTCATTTTCCTTCCTCTGTCAAACTTCATGCAGCTCCTGGTTTTTTGGAGTATCCATATGCCTCTTCTCTCTCAAGAAATTAAGTGCCATTGTTTCTTAGCCTGATGAAATTATCTTGCTTTGCGCTTCTTGTTTTCCATGCATTCCTTTTGGTCATAAAAAACCATAGAAGATCCAATGAGAAATGATCCGCCTTTCTGTTTTCAGTATTTTTCACCTTCTTTTACTGGAGCCATAACTTTTGATGTAGAGAGTGTTTTGATGTTGGTGAGGAAGATGTAAATACGAGTCCTAGCTGGGACGACACTCGATCAGATTCTGATGAACAGCTTCCCACAAAATCCTCACCGAGAGCTGTCCATCGGGATACTGGTAGAAACGACAACGACGACAATGATGATTTTGCACGGAGTAGATCTTTACCACGTCAAGAGATTCCAAATCATAAGAAATTCTTAAGTGGTCCATTAATACACGATACTGTTGCCTCTGCTAAGAAGATTATGGACAACGGGGACAGGTAACTTTCTATGTTGAACCTATTTCTTTCCTTTTTCTTTTGATAAAATCCTAATTTTTCAATATAAGTGAGTAATCACATAAAATATATGTCAGTTTATGGGAAATAATAGTAAGGAGCACATAGAGGCATTTGTATGAGCTGTTCCTATTGCATGTGTCGGTTTTTGGGGAATAGTATAAGGGAATGCATCGATGCAATCATATGAGATGTTTCTATTCTTATGAGAAAAGAAAATATTACATTGCCTTTCTCAGGCTTAGATTTCCTTGAAAAATAAAAAATAAAAAAGCCTGGTGCTCGTGTGCTGGAGCCTTTACGTGTGGTGATTTTGTAATGGATTGGTGAGGTAGTTCCGACATTATTCCACATCTTAATGAAGTCATGTATGTGAGGGGGTTCCTTAGGGACAACACAGTGTGATGCTAATTGAGGATATGACGACACATACTGGTTTAAGGGGATTTGGAGAGTTAAACGACGACGACCTTAGGATACAGAAGATATCAGTTTTAAGAAAAGTAAGGTATAAGTTATGGAGGAGGACACTCCTAGATGCTGTGCAGGGTATGCGATATGTAGGACTTGAAACTGGGCAGTGTCTCGGTTTTGCTAGCTGTGATGCCTCATACTACTCCTAGGACTTGAAAGTAAACTGCACCTAATAATCTCCATCCCTTACTCATTTGGGTGAACTATTGAGAGAACATCTTTATGGCTACAGCATGGTGTGAGAAAGATGATTTTCATAATGTCTGCTCGTAGAGCATGAAATTTATCGAGTTCGGTTCTTTAAATGCGATCTCAGGGATCATTTGCAACCAAAATATCAATCTGAGCGAAACTATAGTGGGACTCTGTTGCATCGCCAAAGGAAAGACACTAATTGTTTGTCACCTGGTAAGTTATGGTGGTTTCGAGCTCTTCTTATGTTTATTGATAGTTTTTCCAGGTAGGTGAAGAGAATCAGTTTTATTAGTTGTAATCACTAATGCACAGCAGAGGATACGTCAGAAGGAGCAGTTATCCAATGTAAGGGCCGTTTTAAGGTCACTTCAGCAGATGTTAGTTCTAAGGTAATTGGTTGTCATCTCTGGTCCCAACTGGGCCTTTAATTTTTTTAAATGTAAGAAAGAGTTACTTTTTCTTAATCCACTCAAAACTTGAGTTGGTCTTGTCACTTTATCTGCCTACTCTTTATATGGTATAAGTCCCAGCTTTGAGGTATCTGAATTCTGCAGTGCAATTGTTTACTCATCTCAACTTGAAGTTTCAGATTAAACACTCACCTCCCTGAAATTCCTGTTCCCATCTTTGCAAAGTTTGTGAAATTCGCAACATCCAAATTTGAGTGGTTCCATGATACTCAGAGCAGAACTCCTTAAGACTAAATCTTTATGGCTCAACAACAACTTTCTCGCTATTCTCCCATTCAGGGTATAATGAACTGCTCCTCTGGCTTAGCATGTGGTGGTTCATCCAGTCCAGTGACCCCAAGCCTGGCAGCTGCCCTTCTCCCTTCATTGCAGTGCATTTTGCAGCAGAACATCATGCAGAGGGTATACGTCTACTTGTGCTATGCTCTGATTTGTCTTCTATAATTTGATTTTTTGCTAAAAGAATGAATTGCGTGACAGGAAGAAATCACTAAGCTTATCAAATACGCGGAGCAAATTTCTGGTACAGACCTCATTGGTGAATATTTTGTATTTTTACCCCGTAGATATCTGTTCCTCATTTAATGTGAAACAGGTAATCAAGGGGACTTGGCCGAGGTGGGCACCAGCAATTCTCTGCAGGCGCAGGTCATCTCCTTGTCTTATGCATGCAAGAATCACAGTTCCTAAATAGCTTCTACACTGTAATTTAAGGGCAAATCTCAGTTTTAAGAACTTGGAAGCTACAATTTTTGGTGTTAAAGACTGCCACCAGCCTGCAATGTACAAAGCAGGTCATCTGATATGCACTTGAAATATCATTTGATACCCGATAGGGTTATGCTTATCACCTGAAAAGGCACTGGAATTGCTAGAGAGAGGGAGTGTTACCTCTCATTGAAAGAATATGGGATTGCTCTGTAGTGAAATTCGGCACAACTTTTCATGGCGAACTAAATGGCTTGCACTGAAAAAGCCTTTTACCTTTCATTTTGCCAATTTCCAAGTTGGACTTTGAATTGACTGGGCCACCATTTTTGTCATCCATTACTTCGTTTACCTTTTCCTTTTGCTTTCACATTTTGAATGTCGTAGAACATGCGCAAGCATACATAAGATGCCATTTAGTTTGATACTTCAATAAATCTCTGACTCGTAGGTGTCTTGTGCTTCTACAAGAGAAAAAGAATTGCAATCCCAGTTTACCAATCTGCAGCAATGGTATGTTTGTATTTCATTTATCTATGTCACAAATTTTCTTGTAGCTGCTTATAGATATTGTACTTGCTCAAAATGTTTCTCTGAAAAATCATTTTGTGGATAACAGTGTTACAAGCCTTGTTGAGGAGTTGCAGAACCTGAAACTGAAAAATGCCCAGGTGAGAACCTTAGTTGAATACAGTAGACCTCTATAACAACAGAACCTTCGTGTTGTAACCTCTCTTGTACCAAGACTTTTTCCTTTTTCGAAATCAAAGCACTACATGGTGCTCTATTCTTGTCATTGTTTGTGATTGACTTATGATCATTAGGATGTTCCAAAATGCAGCTAGCTGAAATGTACTCTTCTGGTTTCACTATATAATGTATTGTTTTCACTGAGTTACAAGCTGGCTTTACAGTTGGAGAAGCAGCTGAATGCTTTGACAAACCGAGACAAGAGGAAAAAAGGGATGACCAAAGCATGATGCTGTTCACATCTTCAACTTTTTCTTTTATGGCAACAATTTTGGTTGATCGGCAAGCGACCATGCTTTTTTCCCCGATTAAACGTGTGCTCTTCCCACCCGTGTGAAGGTTTGAAGGGCTGACCCCGCGAAGTTTTGAGTTGTCTTTCCTCGAGTTGCAGCTTGTACATGTAATTTATTAAAGATATGACAGATACGCCATCTCTCTGTCTCTCTCTCTCCATAATTAAGTTTGTTTTTGCTCCCTGCTCGCATTCTGGGCTTCCCGCTATCGTAGACAGCTCCCAGTCGGTCAATAACGCAATTAAATTAATTCCCTTATAGTTTGTGTCCACGTCACCCTTTTACGTTTTATCTCTGCTTGTTGTCAAGAAGAGTTCTCTTTCTATTGCAAATCAGGCCTGGTCTGAGTAATAGATATTGCATAATTGGGATCCGCTGCCTTTGTAATTGAAAGGTAATCGTGCCTTGAAATTCAGTCAAGAATGAGTAGGTTGGCGCATTATGTGCCCAGCCTCATATTAGGCAGTCATAGTTGATGATAAGCACTGTATGTCAAGCTCAAATTCTAACATTGTGGCGGATCTATCGCCAGCCGTACATATTATTTCAGATTCTCGACCATGAACATAACATGCGACGATCTGTTACTGTTGCTTCGTGATTATATAGGCTGCCCACTAGTTGAAGCTTTTGCCTCAGGATGTCAGTCCTGCTTCCTTCTCTGGCTTTCGGAATCTGCATAATGCTGAACAGAGTAGACGAAGAGCTGCCATGAACTTCTGACTTGGTGTAAATCTTGATAATCAGTTCACATAAAGAGCAAGATAAAGAAAAACCAAAGAGACCTTTCCAGGGCGGAATTGGAATTCCGACCATCATGGATCGTGAAACACATCGCATGGCCAAGACCAGAGTTATAAGAGCCCTACACACAACTAAAATCGGAGCGGATGTCACTGATACCATGATCAGCAAATTACGGAAACCGGCAGATTGACTCTGTAAAAGCACTTCATCATCGATTTAAAACCACAAGCAGCCCACTCACTTTTAGATAAGGGCACCGCTACTCATCTCCAGACAACTTGGTCAGACAATCTCAGGCATAACTTCCCAGAGGCACAAGCTCCAGATAGCTGTTTCCTCTGAACCAACTACTGCCTAAATGCGTCTATCCCACGCTACAAAATGGACAAGCCACCATGGCCTCTGTACACTGGTGCGCATTTGATTTATAACAGCTAGCTTCTTAGACACCTTTACGAAGATCAAGATTTCTCGTGGAAAGCGTTCCTTTGATGGCGGCATACCAAAATGATGACACACGAGAATAACCATTAAAAAAGGTGATCTTAAGGGATAAATTCTCGATATTGCTCGTTACTCAGCTCTCCAGAATCCAAATGGATGAAAAACATACATGCAATTCGAACTATGATACAGCTGAATAAAATCCAGAACCACACAGACCTCTTCAAAGTTGCGGTCATATTTCAGCATATGCAAGAAAAAATGCTTGCCAAGTGCTGCAATTAAATGGATTCTTGCTAGAGTTTAACTGCTGCAAGTGCTGCTGAGAAGGAAATGGGGATGCTCAGTTCAAACAAGCAATTACCATAGGCGATTCTCAATTACAGCAGAAACAACTCCTTTCAGTGTCTCCTGCAAAATCAAATGATTTAGAGGAGGCGAACATGCATTTTGATCAAATTCAAATGTATGCTATACACGTGTGGGCGGTACCAGCGAATGATCCTTCAGACCTAGAGAAAGCACCAATTGCCTAGAGGCCCTGGAATTACTGAATACGCAAACATGTAAAAATGTCAGTCAAAAGAGTAATTCTACAAAAAAAAAATGTGAAGCTACTGCTGTCACTGGCATGAGATCACATAATGTACTTTAATCTACGCAGTGCTAGAACAGTTGTTGAAGTCCTGCCAAGCACATTCACAGGCACGTGTATAGATACTTGCAGAAATAAAAATCATTATACCTAGCCGGCCTCTATCTGTGTGAGGCTATGTGGGGATATACCAATTACCTTATATGTTCAATCAGCTGACGAGCACACACCACCATCATTGGCTGCAAAAAGATTTTCCCCGCATCAGTTCCAACCAAAAGCAAAAAAAAAAAAAAAACACACTGCCGTTATACTAACTCACCTCATCTCGCTTACCAAATACAACAGAGACGTTAAAAGTAGGATCAATTGAGACACCTTCCTCCTTCCTAAGATTGAAGAATTTAGTACAGTTAGAGGACAAGAGCTTTAGACATTTCTTTGGCAAAACAGCACTGGGAAGTTTTATTAACTGAATATTATCCAGAAAGACAATGCAATATATGTTACGTAGGATCAGTTTTCATCTTACATCTATCTTCTCCCAAGCATGAATCTCATTCAGATCAAACATTTCAATGTTTATAATGTCCTACACCATTCCACATATAAAGAACACTATGCTGAAAATGAGCTTTCAGGAAATCCAGAATTTCAGATGTTCTACCGGCGCACGAAGCTGATGTACAACCAAGAGCCAAAATTCAAAACTTTACAATAGACAAAAAGACAATTGTGTCGATAAAAAAACATACTCAATTCGCTTTGACTTTAGTTGAGCATTCGAATATACTATCATAACTTTTCATAGTTTCTCTACAACTATACCCGGATACTAAACTGAAATACGGAGAAATGCCCGCACCAAAACATAGCAAGATTCACCGAATTCGAAACCACAAACGTACAAAACTGAAACATGCTAATCATGGGGTGCAAAGTAAAATAAACAGACCTGGCATGCAGTATTGTCCCCATCGCTCCTATTTGAGTGACGATCACCTAAAAGAAGCATTTCCATTAGAATCACCTGCGAACAAAATGAAAAAAAAAAAAAAGGGTTGCACATGCAGTTGCAATAAGGACACATGGGAATTGGGAAGTCTCGAACTTACCATGAAATGGTCATCGTAACTGCAAATCACAAAATCCGTCTTGTTCCCCTGCCACGAAACATGAACCAGCTAAATGAGCAACGCCAACAGTTGATAACCCACCAAATTACAACGACAATCACCACATCGACACAGCATCAAACGAACAGAAGCGATTAAGGCAACAAAGACCCTATTCATTCCCAAAACAACGAACCCAATACAAACCCATCTAGAGAGCCTTGGATAGAAAAACAACTTGGCGACCCAAAACCAGACGGGATCCATCCAAACCCCCAAGAAGAAAAGGGAAACGAGGAACAACAGCTTCTTGCTCCCCGGAGAAGAAACTTTAACAAATCGGAGGAAAGTGGGCTGACCTTAATATCAAGCGTGAGCGTCTTCTGGGGCACGGGAAATTCAGTCACCGAACTATCCATACACTCTGTACTTGTGCGACCACTTTGCTTCCTCCGAAAAGAAAGTGCCCAGAACGAACTAGCGATTCAGTTGGCGAAGCAATTCTTGTTCTCGTTTCCGCTTCTTCGGTTCTTTCACACGGAGAGAAAGAGAGAGGGGGAGAAGATGACTAATGGGCTTCGATTCTCACGGGCCTATGAATTCCTTTGTCGCTATTCGAATGGTCCAACGTTGTCCAAGTCGAAAACTGTCCGACGCACGACCCATGAATCTTTTGTTCGATCAGCTTCAGCCATCCAACTTTCATTGCCCGTTGCATGCTTCAATAATCCTCGCGCATCATAGACTTGTACATAGTTCAAGACTATTTAAGTGCACCAACAACATCATCATGATATTGAGCAATGAACGGTGACGACAAATGACTGTCGTGCGCGTCGTCCAAAGATGTCGAACCTCGGATATTGAAATTGGCTTAGTGAGATTAGATATTTTGATTCGCGATACGCATCGATTTCTTTGTCTCATGACATTGCCGAAACCCCATACATACAATTCTTACAAATTCCAAACTCAAGTTTTGAGTGGATTAAGAAAAAGTAACTCTTTCTTACATTTAAAAAAATTAAAGGCCCAGTCGAGACCAGAGATGACAACCAATTACCTTAGGACTAACATCTGCTGAAGTGACCTTAAAACGGCCCTTATGTTGGATAATTGCTCCTTCTGACGTATCCTCTGTTGTGCATTAGTGATTACAACTAATAAAACCGATTCTCTTCACCTACCTGGAAAAACTATCAATAATCATAAGAAGAGCTTGAAACCACCATAACTTACCGGGTGACAAACAATTAGTGTCTTTCCTTTGGCGATGCAACAGAGTCCCACTATAGTTTCGCTCAGATTGATATTTTGGTTGCAAATGATCCCTGAGATCGCATTTAAAGAACCGAACTCGATAAATTTCATGCTCTACGAGCAGACATTATGAAAATCATCTTTCTCACACCATGCTGTAGCCATAAAGATGTTCTCTCAATAGTTCACCCGAATGAGTAAGGGATGGAGATTATCAGGTGCAGTTTACTTTCAAGTCCTAGGAGTAGTACGAGGCATCACAGCTAGCAAAACCGAGACACTGCCCAGTTTCAAGTCCTACATATCGCATACCCTGCACAGCATCTAGGAGTGTCCTCCTTCATAACTCATACCTTACTTTTCTTAAAACTGATATCTTCTGTATGATCCTAAGGTCGTCGTCGTTTAACTCTCCAAATCCCCTTAAACCAGCATGCGTCGTCATATCCTCGATTAGCATCACACCGTGTTGTCCCTAAGGAACCCCCTCACATACATGACTTCATTAAGATGTGGAATAATGTCGGAACTACCTCACCAATCCATTACAAAATCGCCACATGTAAAGGCTCCAGCGCACGAGCACCAGGCTCTTTTTTATTTTTTTATTTTTCAAGGAAATCTAAGCCTGAGAAAGGCAATGTAATATTTTCTTTTCTCGTAAGAATAGAAACATCTCATATGATTTGCATCGATGCATTCCCTTATACTATTCCCCAAAAACCGGCACGTGCAATAGGAACAGCTCATACAAATGCCTCTATGTGCTCCTTACTATTATTTCCCATAAACCGACATATATTTCTATGTGATTACTCACTCATATTGAAAAATCAGGATTTTATCAAAAGAAAAAGGAAAGAAATGGGTTCGACATAGAAAGTTACGTGTCCCCGTTGTCCATAATCTTCTTAGCGGAGGCTACAGCACCGTGTATTGATGGACCACTTAAGAATTTCTTGTGATTTGGAATCTCCTGACGTGGTAAAAGATCTACTCCGTGCAAAACCATCACCGTCGTCGTCGTCGTTTCCGCCAGTATCCTGATGGACAGCTCTGGGTGAGGATTTTGTGGGAAGCTGGTCATCAGAATCTGATCGAGTGTCGTCCCAGCTAGGACTCGAAGTTACATCTTCCTCGCCAATGTCAAAACGCTCTCCGCATCAAAAGTTATGGCAGCAGCAAACGAAGGTGAAAATTTTATTATTTTTTTTCGAGTTTTTTTAAATATTTTAATTTTCCTTTTTCTATTTTTTTTTTCTTCTTCCTTTAGCTGATCGCCGGACCTCGGCGACTGGCCTAAGGTGAGGGCCAGTGAAGCCTCACCAGATACGTTGAGGTCATGCCTCACCTAGCCTAGCGCTCGAGATTGATTTCGCAGGCCCTCGCCTCTAGCCGCTGCCAGATTTAGATCTATCAAAAAGCAAATGGTAAAAAGCCATTCAAGTACGCCCTAAAATCGAACAATATAGATACAGTCGATTATCTATTTTAGATCATATGCTTAAAACGGAAATGTTCGATTTTTCAAAGTACCGACCATACATGTCTTGAGAAGAATCCATCGGGTTAAAAATCGTGTCATTTCCTTTACCGATTGCTTAATGGGCTCCTAACGAATTATCGTAAGACAGGACATTTGTCCCATGGCGACATTCTACACGAGTGATTCATTTCATACGGAAAAAGATGTTTCGGGCCTCATCCAAAAATTAAGCAGGTGGGTCGATGCAGTATTGTTACTCTGTTGGGTGGGTCCATGTCTCGATGGACTGATTGGAACGCTCTACTACACATCATAGAGACAGGTGGCATTCTTCATAGCCACATGAATTGCTTGATGAATTAAACTTTTTCAACATCTGATGTCGCTTCGTGCACATGATAAGCACCAATGATACAACAACATAATTGGTGGGTTTAAGTCAAAAACCACTCGACGTGGCAAGTAAGAACGACTTACCTGATTGGTTAAGCAACGAGTTACGGAGAGAAAATCCGTTGCTCATTATGCAGTCCAAACATTTCGATAATGCTTCTTCATTCCATGCTTGATAAGAAATCAATGAAGTTCGCTATTCGATCGTCACAACTTTTCGCGCTTTGAGTTTCGCCGGATGCGCCCACGAGCTGGACTTTCCAGTATCCTCGAAAGGGAGAAACGCGTAGGCGGGGTGGGGCGGCCATGACCCGGCCCGTCCTCCCGACCGATCGCGGGGCGCCAGGGCGCCGCCGGAACTTCCATGCAGCTTCGGGTCGCTTTCCTAAGGCTTGCTTACACAGTTTGGGAATCACGGGAGGTGGGGGACTCCAATCAATGGGCGATCTTTAGTACGAGAAAGGAAGGAGGAGGAGGAGTGTGGATCGAGAGGGCCCTACGTGGTCGCATGTGGAGGGCGAATTTGGTAGGTTCGTTGCTCGGACATCGATCGAGCCACGTCTCGCTGCTCGTCACGGCCCCGTACGGACTCCACAGATCCGACAGCATTGCATTCATTGCGATCAGCTCGGGAGAATGTCTGCTCGTGCTACTCTCGCGGGCCCATTGCGGATAGGGGCGGATGCTATTCGAGCCGATCGGGTGCTTTTTAGTCAATTAGTGATGTCGTTGGATCGTGATCATTAGCCAACACTAATCGCGACATGGTTTGGACAACAAAAGACGGAGCCCGCGGATCGCGAGACGGCGACGGCCCGGTTGCTGTGATAGAAATCGAAGTTCGCGAGATGATCCCGTAACTTTTCGAAGTTCGAGGGTCGATTGATGCATGGCGAGAGGGAATCGTCGAAAAAGTCCTAAACTTGATGTACGGCGACCAACTCGGTCTCAAACCTTTTGATTGTGCATGTTTAGTCTCGAATCTTTTGACGGCTTGCTAATTTAGTGATTCCGGTCAGTTTTTGGTCAGAAATTACTGACGTGGACAACGGCTGATCTATGTGGCTCAACCGGACGAGGAGAGGTCGGGTTGTCGAACTCGGCTAGTACCGGTCGGCGGCCCCTCGCCGGCCCATTGGCTAGAGAGAGAGAGAGAGAGAGGGGGACAGAGATTGGTAGGTTTGCTCCGAGACCTAAAAAGTGGCCAAGTATTATTTATCGCCATCCACTAGTCAGACTCTAGACATCTACCACTGTTCCTTGTTGGACTATCCAACAATATATATATGCTGCATTTATGGCCCAAAACACTATAAACTATGCAATCTAATGTATAAGAATGAAAACAAGACCCGAGCATGTTCTAATGCTCGATCATGTGCGCGCTACTTGTCACTGGTTCGGAGCTTATTACACACCGAATTCTCTCTTTCATTTGACGAAGAACTGGTGTCCCTTTGTTCATTCCAATTATTCAAAAACACCGAAGCAAATTAGATACGGTGCAATTTATGGACGGTCTCGAGATTATATACGTACATATCTAGGCATGATTTCGCGAGGGAGCTAAATAATTGTTCACATGGTCAAGGTGGGGTTTCGTATTCTAGTGTTCGCGACTTAAGAAGCTAAAACAGCTAATCATTGATCTAGAAGGATTATTGAGCAGGGCTTGGTTCGAAATTTTTTGGAGAGTTGCGCATTGTCATGGAATCTTTCAAGGTACGATTGAAGTTTATCTTTTTCAAATGGGATTGTTTTTACAACAATATATATATATATATATATATATATTATTGCTTGAAAAGATACTCAATAACTACGATGGTTTTAGTGTGATTACCTCCGAACTCGATCACATGGACTACGCTTGTCACTAAATTCACTAACATGTCTCGAAGCAAATTAGACAGAATGCAATTTATTGACTGTCTCGAGATTTTATATATGTGTGTGTGTGCATAGACATGATTTTACGAGGAATCTTTCAAGTTTTGACCGAAGTTTATAATTTTAAAACGGGATTATTATTTGATGACGATAAATGTTATCATGGCAAGGAAAGATTCCCGATAGCTGCGATCATTTTTAGCGTGATTACAATCCGAACTCGATCACGTGGACGGCGCTTGTAACTAAATTCACGGCACATCTCGGGATTATCCTCTCGCTAAGGAAAGATCACCGTGGCTGTTTCACTAGAGAGATGAAATGAAATCGGCCTCTCTTGCTCTTGGCCGACGGCGACGACTGAAGGAAGATCAACGTTTCTGATAATCCCGTGAATGACGCGCGTTCCCACCGTTGATGATGCGGAGGCTCGAATGAATGTCGGCCCAATCCGACGGCCGAGATCACCCGACACGCACACAGCCCCTGTCGCGTTAGCGCAGCCTCTCAACTAACTGGCCAACCCCCGGAGCCGGTGGCGCGCGAGTAGTAGCTATAGCTCGGCCCCTCCCTCACCCCCCCACGTGCGCACTGGCCCTTCAACACGAGAGCGACCCGCACCCTCCGGCACCACCCAACGGCTCCGAGCCGAGCCGAGCCGTAGCGTAGCAAGGCCCTGGCGAGCGAGCGGCCACGCCAGCCAGCCCAGTCGCCGCCCATCGGCCCGAGCCGAGCCGAGCCGAGCCGCGACAACGCAAGTATTATTGAAAACGAAGAGCGACAACGAAAACGCAGGCACTAAAGCGGGGGGGCAAGGGCGTCGTTTTTGCACGACAGCGACTCCTGCTCTCATATATCTCCAAGTTCGAAGCCCTCTTCGTTTCCGTCACATACGTTATCAACCGCCCTGCGCAGAACGTTCCCTTCCCCCCTTCCGAAGGGAGGAAGAAGAAGGAGAAGCAGGAGAGCACACCTCCTCCTCCGGTCGTCGCCACCGCCGGTGTTCGCGTCTCCCCGGTACCCGGAAGGTCGAGTTTTCTCGCGGCGGCGGCGGCGGCGGCGGCATGGGGCTCGTGCGGTCGGAGGAGAGGCAGCGGGCGGAGATAGAGGAGCTCCGGCGCGTGCTGCTGGCGTGCGCCGCCGTCCACCGGAGGAAGGACGGCGACGGGATCGGGGCCCCTCCCAGGGCCGCGACGAGGGGCGACGAGGACGAGGACGAGGGCGACGAGGGCGACGGGGCGGGGGGCGGCGGGGGGAGGGCGGTGTGCGTCACCAGCGGGGTGTCGTTCTTGGGCCGGGCCCTCGTGAGCCGGCTCCTGCTCCGCGGGTACTCCGTCCGGATCCTCGTCGACAACGAAGGTACGCTACGCGATCTACGCACACGACATACCTGCGCCGGACGCCATTTCCTTCTCGTTTTTGTTCCTGTCCCGCTTTGGTTCTTGGCTTTTGGATGAACTCGTCGTGACGTCGTCAGCAGCAGCAGCAGCAGCGAGGATCGAAACCGATACGTGGAAGTAGACGAGTCCACGTACGGCGTAATCGATGGCGAACGAAAACGACCCCGTATCGCACCATCACCCGGCCAACTCCGTTCTCCGTAATTTTTTTCGCAATGCGTCGCGAAGATGCCACGTAAATATTTTCATCATTTGACTTCAAGCGCTTATGCAAGGCAAAGGATAGAAATATAAAAAGTGGTTTGCAAAGAAAGTTTTGCGACCATTTGTTTAGAAAAATGAACGGCAACGATGATGCTTCAAATGTGGCCCATATGTTGGTGTTTTTCGCCCGATCTTTGGTCAATAAATTTTCATATTATCGTGCGACATGTCGACGCAAGGTTGTTTTTATCGATGCGAACCACATCTAGTCTGTAGGATCGTTCATATTGAACGGACTAATCGAGGAAAGATCCTTTTGTTTGATCTAACATTGGACCAAGATAAGATGGCTCGTAATCCCTTTTGTTTTCCTTTCTTTTGAATGGTTAGTCAAGATGGGTTCGATCTTAGGAAGGGTAGAAAACCACGTGGAGCTCGGATTTTGGTTTGGTGTACTTCAATGTAATCCTCGAAGATGGCCTAGGTAAGAATGATTGTTATATCCCTCGACGGTCAAAGCCCAATAATTCGAATTAAATAACGAATTGAGAATCAATTGACGAAGTCCACCGGCGGCCATGATGGGGATCTATCTGTGCCGTGATCCCCCCGTAGAATACTCGGATCGACGTCACGGTGCGGCGTTTTCTTAATTTCCGAGACTAAAGTTTTGTCTTTGAATGCGATCTCTCCGGTTCGGACCGTTCGTACGTCGCGGGTCATAGGCTGACAAGCTGTCATGATGAATGATTTTCCCTTGAGCTAATGTTCGTCACTGTTGTTATCATTGCTATTACTTTAAGGGAATGCTGATTGTGATTGGGGGGTCTGTGGCGTGGGTTGACTTTTTTTTTTTTTTTTTACAGAGGACATGGAGAAGCTGAGGGAGATGGAGACCTCGGGGGAGATGGGAAGCGCCCGGAGCAACTTCAGCGCGGTGGTGGCGAAGCTGGGCGACGTGCAGAGCCTGTGCGAGGCGTTCGAAGGGTGCGCCGGGGTTTTCCACACCTCGGCGTTTGCTGATCCGGCCGGGATCTCAGGCTACACCGTGAGTGTTCATGCTAACCTTTTCTCCACGTCGCCTCCGTTTCTGCTTGTCTGAACTTTATCGCATTATGAACGGTCCTATCGCATTGCTCATTTGGTGCTAGACAGTAAGCAGTACATTCGACGCACATCACGGTCCGGTAAGTTCCGCGAATTGCCTTAAAGAAAAGGTTTCATGCTGATGCAGTTGCCGAACAAGCAGCTTCCCCTTATACACTAACCGTTTCACATGGTTTGCTCCACATTTGTGGCGAAACACACCCACCAGCCCATTAAGTTGGGTTTGGTTGGAGTTAAATGAGAGCCTCTTCGGTCCTCTGTAATCCCATTACTCGCATCAATCAATGTCACATTAAAGGCGGTTCTGCTACTTATATAGAAGACTCTGTCTCTGCCTGCCCTTTGAAGACGCGAAGAAGATCCCATAGTGTTAGGTTCGTCCGGTGGGTGATGCGACGAAGAGGGTCGATCACGGCATGTTCGGTTTGATCGGCACGTGGTAGCTTTCGAAATGTGTTCCTGATTTGGTATGAATAACGTGGCCCTCCCTAACATCAGAAGATGGGAAGGAGAAAAGGTGGGTTAGGTAGATTGATCTCGCGGTCCAGACATTAGAGGGTAGTGTCTCGTCGTGACCACTTAGATATCCAGTCAATTTTCTTGAGTAAGTGTCCGCACGCATTGGGCAATTTTTGTGCATGTACATGCTGATAATTTCGTGGTAATTGACTGACTTAGATGTGGACTTATATGGTTTTCATTTGAGCAAAGATCATAGTCTCCTGCTTCTTAAGTCCAATCTCAACTACCTCCGTCGCTAACAGTCCCCTGCCGAACCGCTGTTCTTGTTGTCAATGTAGAAAGCGATGGCGCAGATAGAAGTGAAGGCGAGTGAGAGCGTAATGGAGGCGTGCACGAGGACACCGTCGGTGAGAAAGTGCGTCCTCACATCATCGCTCCTGGCCTGTGTATGGCGAGACACCGCGCGGAACCACCTCTCCAACGTAATCAGCCACGATTGCTGGAGTGATGAAGCCTTGTGCGTGAACAAGAAGGTATTTGCTAGAGACACGACACATTTTTGCTGAAAAACATTCTACTGGAAGAGGAAACGTCAATTAACTTCTTTTACTTCTTGATTTGCAGCTATGGTATGCCCTGGGCAAGCTCAAGGCTGAGAAAGTTGCTTGGAAAATAGCAGAAGAAAAAGGACTTAAGCTGGCCGCGATCTGCCCTGCTCTCATCACTGGTCCTCAGTTCATCAACAGGAATCCAACAGCTACAATTGCATATCTTAAGGGTACATCACATGCCCTCCAATTTTCGTAGTCCATCTAACGTTCACATTGACGCCCATCTGAAGGGTTTTTCGGTTTTTGGCTCGAGTTCAGGTGCCAAGGAAATGTACTCGGATGGTGTATTAGCAACTGTGGACGTGACGACACTGGCAGATGCTCACGTGCGCGTGTTCGAGGCGATGATCAAGACCGCATCAGGGAGGTACATCTGCTTCGATCGGGTGATCGACGGCGAGGATGACGCGGCGAGGCTGGCAGGGGAAATGGGGATGCCGGTCGATAAGATCCGCGGGGGAGGAGAGGGCGAATCGTCCAGGGAACCCCGGCCGAGGTTCGAATTGTCAAACCGGAAGCTTTCTTGCCTCATGTCGAGATCGCTACGTCCATGTTACGATGAGTCGAGAACAGTCTGATTTTGTTCCTATTGCAATGTCCGCTTTGTTTACAACGTCCTGTCCATGTAAAGGCCGAGAACGATGCAGATGAATATAAATTTTGCAGTTAGATTTTCAGAAATTTCAGGAGAGAAAAGACCATGACCAAGAGCATCTGCACTGAATCTGGAATGCCAAAGAAGAGACGACCCACTATACATTTCCACTGTCTCACGAAGATCAAAATCATTAAACACGTTGATTACGAGTTTTGAAAGAGTGTCGAGTGAGTGAAAAGCACGCAAAACAGCCGGAAAAATCAACTGGGCGTCGAACCAAGATCGAGTCCCGGATGTTATTACACAACTGGAAACAATTAAGTTCACCGAAGTCCCTCAAGGGAAAGAACTTGTTGGTCCATCGAGATCACAGCTGTTCTTGTTCTTATTCTTGTCATAGCTCATTGATTCAGTGAAATGCTAAGGAAATGTAAAGACAGCATCGCTACTCCACAGGAAACGGAAAGGAGCAGAACGATGAAACCCAAAAAAGAATTTGAAATGGAGATGTCAAGCCGAGCTGTCGGTGAAAAATTGCCGAAGCAAAACAAAAGAAAATAGAAAGAGAAATGATCGAGATATGAAGCGATTCTGGTCGGGGCTCAGAGAGTTGCTGTATCTGCTCAACGAAGAACTCCGTTTTCGGAGCTCTTCTCATACAAGAGGTGTCAGAATATGGAAGCACTCTTCATCTTCGCCCCACGCGACACGACCCAGAAACAAAAAGACCAAGAACCGCCCACGAAGGAGCAAAAGCCTTGAAAAGACCGACACTTTGCGACGCGAAACAACGACAATCTTCGAAAGAAAGAACAGAAATTATGCAGGAAGGAGAAGAAACAGGAGAGGCGGAGAGAAGGAGACGGCGCGGCTGGCGTCCCAATGCCAAGACCAATGCCTAGGGCTTCTTGTTGGGGCTTGTGACGGTAGGAGACGACGGGATCGGCAATTTATAGACGAAACTTGGGGGCCTCTTTTGGGTCAGAACACAGGCCCATCGTCGCCTAAATTTGTTCAATGGATGGGCCGGCATGGAGTCGAGCGAGAGGGACTCTGTCCACAACCCTAACGCCCTGTCCTTTCTCACCCACTGACTCAATAGCAAAAGCAAAGTACAGTTCTACCCGTTCAAGGAGCAATCAAATAGAAAACAAATTGGCAGTAGTGCCAGTTACTGCCATGAGCAGAGCAGAGCAGAGCAGAGCAGAGCAGCGGCGCTTTCGGCACCCGCCCGAGAACCTTGTTTTCAAGAGCGAGGCGAAGCGAAGATAGAAAACCGGTGGCTCGTGCTTACTCGGCCTGTCGCGTGCGAGGCCCATGAGGTGGTGGGAGAAGGAGGAGCTCCCGTCGAAGGAGGAGGATTAGGAGGAGAAGGAGAAAACACATCTCCTATATTCGCTGTCATCGGGACTCACCAAGGAAGAGAAAAATAATGCTGAGATCACCCCTCTGACTCTCATGATTTTCCATTATAATATTCAAATGAATATCATTGTTCCCAGGTGAAAGATGCTCCCGACGTCATTTGCGTGAGTTTTGTCCCTTTTTGGTCTTGGTTTTTGAATCGTAGTTTATTCAGTCACAGAGAGAGAGAGAGAGAGAGAGAAGGGTAGGAAGGAGGAGTGCTACTAGAAATAGCGTCGTTTCGCTTTTGCTCAGATCAGATCGACACTAGCGTCGTCTTTCGTCTTCTGCGAACAGAGATCTCTCTGTCTGTCTGTTTCTCTCCCTCTCTCTCGCTCCCCCCCGCATCATATCAACCTGAGCGCACACTGTACGGTTCACTGTAAAGACCGGAGATTTCTTTTGCCCCCAGCAATCGCCGAAGCGCCACTCGGGATTCGCAGCGCCTTCTTTTTGCTCGGGCGACGAGACCCTTGCAGCCGTCGCTCGCCTCCACAGTCTCTCTGTCACTCTCCGAGGTACGTCTGATTTCATTCCCTCGCTCGCATGCTCCACCATTTATTTCTCTGCACTGGGGTCTCCTTCCACCCTGTAAAAAGAGTCAGCACCAAACGCATTTCGATACACCCATCGCCCCTTTTCTTCTGAACCTGCGATCAACATATGGGCTATCTATCTGTATCTGCATGACGAATGGGTTCGACCATCCGGGTCTCTTTCCACCTGCTCGATTGAGCTTTTGCTGCACACGACCCCCACGGGATGTAAGATCACCCGTTCATTCTCTCTTTAGGCGTCTACTACTGTAGCGACATCTGGGCCCGTTCAACCGAGGAATCACTTCACGTATTGAAGTGGATCTTTCACTAGAGTTTCAAAAATTGATCTCTCACTCGAAGGGCACGTCAAACACCCCTCGCTCGTAAATCCCACTGTCATCACCTCTCCCTCACGAGGCAAGTGCGCGGTTCTTTGCTTCTGCGCTGCTCCCGCTTTGCCTCGTGTGATTGGATAGGATCCTTGTTTCCCCTTCCTTGACAAAGGAAGCTGTCTCGGGGCCATCTCCGCGTCTGATTAATCCTCGCTAGGCAGTGGCATGACAGTCGCACGGTTCTCGTTCACGATCAAGAACGATTTCCGTATGGAAAATTACATAAATGTTCTCTAAATTTTGACCATATTTGTAATATGATCTTTGAATTTTTATTTGCTTAATATGATTTCTAAACTTTATCTCGAAATGCAATGTGATCTCTGAACTTTTAATTTGTTCAGTATGATCCCAAAACTTTCAGTAAATATTCAATTTAGTTCCTATATTATATGAAAATATCAAATGTTATCTTTCCATTGATTCATGTTTATGGACTACAATGAATATTTTCATATAATTTAAGAATTACATTAAATATTACCAAAGATTTAGGAATATTATTGAATAAAATTAAAAGTTTGGGGACGACATTGTATATTAGACTAAAAGTTTAGGAACCACACTGAACAAATTAAAAGTCCATTGTTGAAATTGCGCATTATGCTGAAGCTCGAGAACCATTGATGAAAGTGTTTGGGGGTGGGGGTGGGGGGATGGGGGGTGGGGGGGTTAAGCAACTCGAAAAGATCATCCAAGTTTGGTGAGGGATCGATTCGATATAGGCTAATGAATTCTCTGGCCCGACGGTGGTTTTTCGTAGCGGGCCAATCTCCATGCCCCCTACTTCTTCTAATGGGCCCTCTGGCCTAGATAATATATGTTATGGTTTATGCTTGGGCATTAAAATTCCTTGAATAAACTAAGCTCCTGGTCCACGGAATAGCTTTCAAGAATAATATAGGATATGGTAGTTTATTTTGTTAGATAGAATAATGTGGGGTTAGGGTCGTATGGACAATTTTAATTAAGGCGGGGGGGGGGGGGGACATAAGCCCCGATCTTAGCTGGGCCATCAGTGCTCGCTAGTTGTACCATCTGATCCCATGTGAACACATCATCTTTTCTCCACCCCTCTTGTCCAGTCAAGGGACAGGGCCACAGGCCAATTCAGCATATATATACACCCATTTGACTAAGTCTACGTATGTATTGCCCATTTCATCTTGTCTTCTTGCCCTCATGTGCAAGACCAATTCCAACATATCTATCTTCCTATCGATGGAAAAAAAAAACACCCCGATTCAACATTTTCAAATTCGAGTGCTCTATGGGTGTACAACTTATTAAACTCAACTCATCTCTTTTGTCCTCATTTACTTTCGTGCTCGCTTACTCACTCATTCTGCACTCTCATCTCAGTTTGAGTATGAATTTTCTAGATTGAGTTAAATATGAAAGCGTTTTAATAATATGAATTGGGTTGAGTATATGTTGAGTATGGATATGTGTCATTAAATTTGCATTACATTGAAATGGGTCAAAATAAATTAAACGGGTCTATTTGGGCCGGATCAATTTCGGCCCGATCGGTTTGGATTCGATGTACATGCAGCTACAAATTACGTCGAGAATGAATAGAAAAGGACATCACACATGTCACCGTACTAAATTACTGGCTTAGCTTATATGTGGGAGTGGGGGACGAATCGTAAAAGAAAAAATTTGAGTGGGTCGTTCCGTGAAAATTCAATTTCGAAGCCGAGACAATACGGGGAGGGGGGGACATGAAAAGTGAAAGATTCGAAAGCTCAGGTGAAAAACCATTAAAGTCAAGCGTGGGAGACATCAACTCTGGTTTTACTGGACTCTCTCCTCTCCTCTGTCCTTTTCTCGGTCGCATTTCATCTCTCTCGCCTGCCAAACGTAGGCCTCTGTCTCTGTCTCACGTGCGCTTCCCCTCTGACCTCCCCCTAAAAAGGCTCGCTCAGTTTTCAGGAATTGCCCCAAAATTCACATTGATGAAAAAGTCATGATACACTAGCGACGCCGTAACATGGGGGGCCGGCGTATTGAAAATCACGAACTTTCTTTGCGGCTTTAAGGCACTGTCATTCTTGTATTATACGTGATCAGTGCGTTGTAGAGCTATGCAACCAGTCTGATTTTAACAGGAGAACGGACTGAACTTGCCATGAAAACAGGTTTCGATTCCTGGTGGCAAAAGAAATAAGTCCGATTCTCAATGCTGAAAATTTAGAACTGGTGTTCTGCGAGTAGGTTCCAAGTTCTGATCTTGAATCCACCTAGTTAGAACAGGCAGTTAAAACCTATTTTATGGAATTGAAAGAAGACGAACAAACTTACTTAACTTTCTTATTACTTTATATTTTCGTTTGTTTTTTTATTGATATTTTACTCTGTGCCATTTTTTGCCAGTACCATTTCGTTGTAATTGCTATCTGTATCGGTTTTCATATAAAAAAATGAATGAAAAGAATGAAAAAAGAATCGATATTGGTAAAAAAAAAAACTACGTATAAAATATCGACCGCGTTCCTAGTATGACGCTTTTAGTCACGAAGGAAATTAATTAACACTTCTGCGCTCCGTGAAAAGGTTTAATTATTTAAAAAAAAATATCGTCCATGATAATATTTAGTTACTAGCAACAGAGGGAATTGCTTGGGTAACCTGGCACACGTGCGGCTTTGATTGGCAAATTAACGGGGCGAGAAAATCGGTGCCGCGACGCTCACGTCACCCTCTCGGTGCACGCGCCCGGCAGCACTCCCCACTCGCGCGTGGTCCGCACGTGCCCGGCGCAGCGCGTGGCCGCGGGGGGTTTCTCGCCATTTAATGCATCGCCCGCTCCGGCCAATTTCGTATTAGGAATAATAAAAAAAAAATAAAAAACAACTCCCATTTTCCCACGCTGCCTGCATTGCCTCCCGGATACAGTTACGCATACGCTTCACGCTTCCCCCCCCCCCCGTCTCTCTCTCATGCGATTCGCATCGCAGGAGTTTACGACATTGAAGAGAGAGAGAGAGGATCGGGTCGACGGAATGGAGGATCGACGGCGACGAAGCACGCCCGGCAACCATGTCGGGGGGGCCGCGGCGGCGAGGCGGAGGAGCGGCGGCTGCAGCGGCGGGAGGAGCAGGTTCGCCGACGACGGGGGCGGCGGCGGCGAGGGATCAGTGGGGGGAGACGGGATCGAGTGCTCTGGGGAGCGGTGCAGGTCGTGCACGGCCGGGGTGGTGGCGGACTGCGCGGCGGTGTGCTGCTGCTGCCCCTGCGCGGTGGTGAACCTGCTGGCGCTCGCCCTCGTCCGGGTGCCGTACATGGTCTGGCGGAGGTGCCTGGCGAGGAGGAAGAAGAGCGCCGCCGCCGCCGCCGCCAAGAAGAAGAAGAGGAAGTGCGGGAGGGCGGGAGGAGGGTCGAGCGAGAGGGAGAGGATAGTGGAGGAAGTGACGAGGGAGTCGGTGTACGGGTTCGGGTTCGAGGAGGGCCTCGGCGGCGGTGGCGGCGTGCCGGAGGAGGCCGAAGAGAGATCGGCGTGGCTGGACCTGGACTTGTACGAGGTGGGTCATCTGAGCTTCGGCAGAGTCTCCTTCACCGGGGTCCAGTTCCAGAGGAAGGGCGGTTGCAGTTGAAAGGAATTCGACCAATTCATCCATGGATCTTCTTCCTTGTATTTTCTTGGTTTCTCTCTTTCTTTTTTTTTGTGGGCTGGGAGGATGCGAAGAGCAGCAATGCGTTCGATACCTGGCATCACTGCAAACAGCGTGTGGTCTCTGATTTTTCACGCCAAGAATCCATGCGGTCTTGGTGTCTGGGGATTTTCTGGTGCATGCATTAAACCGCGGAAAGAAGAAGAAGAAGTCGAGGACGACGACGACGAAGATGGGGTTCGAAAGGCATTCCAGTCGACGGTCGACGAACCATCTTTTTTCTGAAGGTTTGTACATGGATTGGTCGATGTGTGCTCGTAATTGGTGTGCGATCCTTTTGGGATCATCTGCTCATTGGGACTCTTCCGCTCTTACGTTGTTGTACGCTGAAACGATGAAATGTTCTAACAATTTTTCGGCTGTCGCCGTTTCTCTCTTTTGGTCACAGTGCTTAATTTTAGTTAGAGATGTCACGGTAACTTGGCTTTTGGTCCTTTCTCCTTGACCGTCTTCTGCTGCCTCCCCGTTCAAGAAGAGGAGAGAACACCGCGCATCCTCGCGTGCCATCGAAGTTTTTTTTTCCTCTTTTATCTCGCGAGTATTATTTTTGTGCTCACTTGAAAGAAACGAGCTCGATATATAATAATGAAGGGATTATGTATTTCAGAAATCACGAGATATGATCTTGTCTTTTTCTTGTTTAAAATGAGGATGCAAATGAACTCATGGCACTTCGATCAGGAAAAAAAAGAAAAATCTCAACTCAAATTGATCAATGGCGACTTTATTCGGATCGCTTACGTCGAGAGTTTTATTGACGAGTACTTTTGAGATACACTTACTTAGCATTCGAAGCACTGATCTTTTTAACGCATATTACGCATGGCACGAGTTTAATGGGTAAGTTAAAAGCCGCTGAATAAGCTTAGCAAACCGTAGTCAATTGTTACGAAAAATCCTCTTGTCCAAGCGAGCTTCACGCGCCCGGAGCAGTGAAAAGTTTTTACTGAGATTGAGACGAGGTAAGACCGTAAGGAGAGCCTCGAGGCCTTTTTTTTTTGTCCTGTAGTGGCTGCTGGACAGAATTGATAGGTGAGGACAAACGAGTTGAATTACGAAATTTTGCCCCCCCTAAATGTCGCAGCCCTTTGTTTGACCGGCGCTGTCCCGTGTCACTCTGGATATCTAAATCTCACGGTCTTGGGACTTCCGATTTCACTTAATAAATCAGTTTCGTTTTGCGAAAAGTAAATAATTTAATTAATATTTTTCTCAAAATGATTACTTATGTCGTTTACAAGAATGTGTGAACGAACGGAAGAAAGATATTTTTCATCATTCGTGAAAAAATTTAGACATAAATTACCGTCGATCATGAAAACATTACAAGTGTTCAGTTTTAAGAAATTTCCAAATCATTCATTTTCACGAAATAAATGGAGCCTCAATTTCGACAAATTAAGGATACTAATATTTAGGGACATTATGATTCAGGCGTAGCTTGCATAATGAAGACCGAAAGTCGATTTCTATGTTTATTGTTGGGAGCACACGGCAAATCTCCCCCGGTATTAAATTTGCTATACTTTAATTCAGGTATCCTTCTCCGTCAATATATTTCAACTTGAATCTCCAACCCCCGACTTCATCCTGTTTCTTTCTTCAAATCAAACTATGGAGTCTGCCTTTAAGCCTGCGAAAACAGTATTGGTCACTAGATTCTTTCTTGAGATATTCGACAAACATCGATATATATTGGGAGTGGCCCACCAATCAACTATTAACTTTGATACCATTTGTTGGGAATGCGCAGTAAAAGTTTGATATATTTACTTGGGAGATCCTCAAGAGGAAGCCCAAGTTCGACCCCGTCAGCGTATCCAATTGGACTCACCTTTATTTTAAAACTTAGGCCAATAAATTATGGATCAACTATGATATATTAACCGCTCAGCACTACACCAATTCTCTAATATAAGACTTTTCTAGCACAACTCGCACGTGTATCGTAACACTTATGATATAAATCTCCTTTATTCACTAGTAAATTTGATCATTGAAGTTGGTTCGAGAGTCAACCTTAGTCGAATCTCATGGTAACTAAATCCAACAACTAAAATTAAGAACCCGACTATTCAACTTCAATTAAGCATTGAAACAAAAAACTCAATCAAACCAGAACTTAGTTCACCAAACAACCGAGCTTTCGAGCGAAGTCGAGTTCGAGAACAATCTCGGCGCAAGCTCGAGACTCGTCCCGATTCCACGCCATCGTTTCGCATCGAACGAATTCGAGCGTACGTTGAAAACCGCTTTCGAATCTCAATTCCACCAGACACGTAACGATCCCGTTATGATTTCTCACAAGCATCGATGCTCAAAAGAGATGAACATGGACACGGGCAATGCCTTCGCAGAATTCCACAGATGGTGCGCAGCTTCCACGAACATGCATGACTACAGAGGACTTTGAAAATTCAGTGAAGGCCTCTGTACTCGCTCCTGGTAACAAATATTAACTATCCAGAGACATCATCAACTACAGTGAAAAGAAAAAACCCAAGAAAACCTGATAAACAAAGAATGAAACAAGAAACAGAGCCAGCAATTCTCTCAAGGAAGAAAGAAGATCAAACGATGGCAATCTTGGCTCCAGCTTCTTCGAGCTGCTTCTTGGCCTCCTCGGCCTCGTCCTTGGACACCCCTTCCTTGAACTTCTTGGGCAACCCTTCGATCAGCTCCTTGGCCTCCTTCAGCGCCAGGCTCGTCAGCGCCCTCACCGCCTTGATCACCCCGATCCTCGAGCTGCTCGGCACCTCCTCGATCACCACGTCGAACTCCGTCTTCTCCTCCACCGCGGCGGCGGCGGCGGCCTCGGCGCCGGCCCCGGGGGCGGCTACCCCAGCGGCGGCTGCGGCTGGGGCGAACGCGGCGGCGGAGACGCCGAGCCGGTCCTGAAGGAGGTCGACGAGGGCGCGGGCCTCGGCGAGGGTGAGGCCGGCGATCTCGTCGCCGAGGCGGGCGACCTTCTCCGGGGCCGAGGCGGCGGCGACGACGGGGCGGAGGCGGCGGGCGCGGAGCCGGGAGGCGGGGGAGGGGAGGAGGAGGGGGAGGCGGAGACGGAGGGGGTGGGCGGGGCGAGGGGAGGAGAGAGGCGTAGAAGGATGGGAGGCGGAGGAGCGGGTGGTGAGCGTGGAGAGAGCGTGCGTCGCCATTGTTACGGTGAGTTGAAGCAGAGAGAGAGAGAGAGAGTGAATGAAGAAGAAGAAGAAGAAGAAGATAGGATAAGAGGGGGAGTGTCGTTGGCGGGAGGAGGACGTACGCGAAGATAGCGTTCCGTAAATGGACGAAAATGCCTATGTTGGGACTTGGGAGTAGGATTGGATAGGCGACCGGTGAGGGGTAGAAGGGGAATTTCGAGAGGCGTTATGAATGTCAAAAAAGCGAAAATAGGGGTTGGGGCATTCCGAGAATCGAACTCGGGACCTCTCGCACCCAAAGCGAGAATCATACCACTAGACCAAATGCCCAATCCTCTCATGCTTGTCCATTGTAAAAGAATAAAACTAGAATATATATTTTGACCTGGCTCCACATGAAAAGTTTTGCATTCCGCCGCTCCACTAAGAACCCACTCCACCTGAGCAAATCCTTGTAAGACTCCATCTCCCAAGATTTCTCTTTTGGGTCTTAAGGGACGTCAATTCCGAAGGGGATACCCCCTCCTCCCCGGGAGAATAGACAGTGCGGGGACCGGGGGCGCTTTGGGTTGTTAGGCCGCCGGGACTTTAAAAAAGGCGGCGTATACCTCCGGTTATGCTTAATAGGTTTGGTCGGAAGCGCCCTAGAGTAGCAATGAATCTTGGAAATAAGGATAACCAGCGCAACCGCAATCCAATGAAATGTCGGGGGGGGGGCCCTTTTCGGCCCGTGGGTCTAATCACCCCACCCAACCCAACCCAAACCCCACCCACGAGTTTTCGACGCGGGGACTGCTCTTGTGAAGAAGGGTCGTCCACTTTGGGCCCAAGAATTCGGCAACGCCCCCTTTGGCACTCGGTCACTTCCATCGTCCATGCCATCTCCCATTTAACTAGTACGTTGCCCCAGAACATAGTCACCCGCTTGGTGTGTCAAGATCGCGTTCACGTCGAGTGTTTGGACGAGCCCGGCACCGGAAAGCGTGATAGTCTTGTCGCATCGTTTTTTCTGCGCGTGTTTTGTTAAGAGAACTCAGTACCCTCTCTCACGGCTTCTGTAGTTCGAGGATCCGCGACCTTGCTTGTGATTATGTTCATTTCGTAGGAATTAGTCCTAAAATACGTATTCGTTCTGAAATCGGTATGGCTAATAAAGCGAGATATGGACTGAACTGGACCGACCCCAAAGATACTGCTTCGAAGATATGCTGACCGCTAGGTTTGAAGTGACCGAGGTGGGATAATGCGGTAGGCAAAAATAGCTAAAGAGCAAAGTCGTTCGCAAGCACGGAATTCACGTTTTAAATGCCTAACACGGCCGACCGCCGTCACGTGTTCTTTCCTTATCCATACAGGATGATGCTTCGTACCTCGAATTTCATCACATTTGAAATGTGCGACCGAAGTGAAAAGGCGAAGGCGTGACAGAACACTCGAGCGGCTCAAATTGGGTCGACACGTTCTTTTCCTCTTCTTTGGGGTTTCCTCCACATGCTTCGATGCAAGACAACCCCTTCGGATGTTCACGAATGAAAGAGGAAATGGTGGCAATCCGCGAGGAGGATAATGACAGGTTCGACCGCAAAGTCATTTTTAGCTCTCTTAGGGAAGCCAACAACTTCGAAGTCGATCCCACGTGTGTTCCTGGAAACCATCGGTGCAGTGGCATCCATAGAGACCCCAAAACATCCAAATGGTCTCCAAATGTGTAGAGTGACCTGGTCTTTTGTACTGCTAAATGTCACACACTTGTTGCAGTGGTTACAGTAAGGAAACGATTGGGTATGCTTTGTAGTTTTTTAAATTGTCTAACAACTGGGATGGTCGGTTTCAGGGCGGATCGGTTCCTCGCCTAGAATCGAGGAATGGCCTTGTGATGCTTGGTTCCGAAAGACTGGAATCGGAAATCGAACCGGTCGGTTCTGGAATTGCCAGTTCATGAACCGGCTAGTTTGATTCGCTTCTCGATTTTAATGAGGAACCCGGTCATTTAACATTTAGGATAAGATAAGAAATTCTTGTAATCAAATATAAGAGTCGCACATTTTCACTACAAAAGCATTTGTTGGTCAAGTGCTTATATTGAAAAATATGGTTCATTTCTTGATAGGTGCTTTTATATAAATTTTCTTAAAGAGGCTTCAAATTGGTCTCTGTCCGGTTCTAGGTTCGCAGAATTGGGAATCGGACCGGTTTTCCTAGAACCAAATCTTGGACCGGTCAATCCAGACTGGTTTGATCCGGCTTCCGGGTCGAACCGGACCCAGTGCTCGCCCTTAGAAACAACTCACACGAAGTAGATCGTGTGTGTTCGTGAGTTTCGACCGAGTTCAACGTTCGGTATCTAGTTGTATAGAAAACATCTCTAAGTTCTTATTCCAATAGATTTGTTGCCGCTGCTACAACCTAGTTAAAATACCCCGAAAAGCCGTAATTGATTGCACAAAACATATCACGTATGAAATAATAATATGTTGTGGCCTTTTCTCTATAACTACAAGACCTACCTAGCAAACTACAACGTACAGACCCTAATATCAGAGCCCTCCTTTTCTTTGTTGATCATGTCACGACTTGCAGTTTAATTAAAGCTAGACGGGATAATATTGGGCATCATGACCAATACCACCAATTAGTGACTGCATGGGCCAGAGATCCTCCACGCCCCAGCAAACGCCGTCGTTCGGGTTCGGCGATTGGGAAGGCGAAGGGGGCGCGAACGTGATTCCGCCACGGTCGCCTCGATCCGACGGCGGCGGAGAGTAGGCTATTGCCGTCGTATCTGCGGCTGAGACCCCGCAATGATCAGCGCTCGCGCTCGCAGACGATGGAGGATTAATAAGATCATTAATCTCAGTTTCTGATTGCTTTATCATTTGTTTCTGGATCTTGGTCCTCCAGTAGTTCTTTATTTCGTTGTCGGTCCTCCCCGGCAAGTGCTTCGCAATTTCGGACCACCTGAAAATGGTAAATCGGTCGTTGTTTCATACAGTAGCTAGAAACTCTCAGGATGACGATAATCGAACGAGTTCATTTACGAAAACAGAAAAAAAAAAACCGCACACGTGTCGAAAGTCTACTTGAAATTCTTTTGGGCACGCCTTTAAACCTTTTACATCCTCCAAGGTCCACGACCCCAAGTTCAACACTCGAGACGTCTCTGGTCATAACATTTTCGCGTGAAGTTTAGCACGCATAATCGTTTTGCTCCGAAGGTTAAAGTTATCAGAGCACGGCGTAAGTCACAGCTTATATCTCGATGGGAACATTGGAATGTGTAAAGTATGGGGCTTTTTGGTTGGTCACGAGAACAAGAGTAGTGGCCGTGGCTATAAATAAGCTCCACAATTACTCCCATGCGTTCGAATTGAAATGCATGAGCCCCACCAAGCAGATCTCCTACGATTCTCTTCCTCCGAATGGTCGTGCCTTTTATGAGGTCTCAACGATAGAATTCAAACGTAGGGTGCCCAAAAACACAGTAGGAAACAAGGAGAGAAAAAGGGATTTTGCTATTTATAGTCCAGCATGCCAGATAGGCATGTCCATTGATAGATGATTTGCTTTTGTTCTCAGCTTTTTCACGGGGTAATTTTGAACGTTCTTCCGATGCACCGTCGTTGGAAAATTAAGTGATCTGATAGTTATGAGAGACTTTTGCAGTTGATTTAGATGTACAGAGTTATGAGAAATTTGTCGATTATCTAAAGGTATACGAATGCGCCTTAAAAACCTTCGTTTTGTGTCGATAGGAATGTAAGCAGAAAATAAAGAAACATTCACAGAATAGGATGCGAAAATCACCTGTTTCCCCACATGGACTGCAGGTGTATGATCAGGAGCTGTTCTTCGGGAGTGATGTTACCTCTCCGGACGTCGGGGCGGAGGTAATTCAACCATCGAAGCCGGCAGCTCTTTCCGGTGCGCTGTAGACCTGCCATAATCGATTTAGGAGATCATCTTCAAAGAACAAGGACAAAAGAAGGGTATGGACAAGAGAAACATTGCCAACAGTCCTAAGAAACGAATTCAAGACTATTTTACCAGCAGCTTTAGCAAGAGAGTTCCATACGCCTTCGCCATGATTGGTTATGTAGTCTATCAGAATCAGATCCTCTTCAAGGGTCCATGGTCCTTTTCTCACTTCAGGATCCTGTGTGCAGTAGCATGGTTTCCCGTCCATCGTGAGAAGAGAGAGAGAGAGAGAGAGAGAGAGAGAGAGAGAGAGAGAGAGAGAGAGAGAGAGGGAGGGAGTGAGAGAAGCACTGTCGAGCAAAACGAGCAAGCTACGGTTTATATAGAGGACGTTTGAACTGTCGAAACAACTTACGGCCGGTTCAGGATGTTTAATAATCTTGCATGAGAGCAGATAGCTTTCTACCCAACCGCCTTTACAAGCGACAAAATAGTCACCCTTTGCCTTTAATTTGGCTTCGAGGATAATTTGACCGTGATAGTCATGAGTTATGGGACGCACGAGTCCAATATCGATTTTAAGTACACACATTAGTTGCTGCATATATCACCAAACTTCTGAGTAGCTACAGAAAATTTAGCTGACGAAAATGGAAAATCAATGTGGTAAGAGAAAATTAACGAGCCAAAAAGATGTCCACTTATTTAGGTAGTCAATCAATAATTGAGACGAATGATCTCAGCACGGCACATCTCTCGCTAGATAGACATATGCGATCGTATCTGCATGAATCATATGACGTTGAGATGGCCTCTAATAAATTATCGTCATTAGGCAACACCTTATTACCTTATCATTAGGCTGCGCAGGCGAGAAACGAAGTACACTCCGGTCCTAATGACGAAGTCATCTCAAGTCCCTAACAATGGATCTAGCCGGAAGATTAACGATCAGCAAAAACAGTAATACATTTCCAGCAAACGCAAAAAGAGAACTCCCACCGGTCAAACTCGAGCGCCATTCTGTCTTGTAGGGGTGATGAAGGCAGTAGTAGCATCAAATTTAAAATATTGAGCTTATACATGCCGCGGGCTTTGGATGTTTTCAAATAGATAAACGGGAAAACAGATCATACGAGGTCGCAAGGATAGACATCCACTTGAACTTCTGCAAAATCCTAATACAGCTCAGTTAACCCCTTGTCAACCTTGCCAGGAAATCCAAAAGGTCTTGCAAGTCACTTTTACCGCTTAAAAGTGTCGGCCAAAACAGCAGTAATGCAATCCCATGTCGCATTACATATAAAGTTGAAGCAACCAATTGAGCTTTTACAATAGTATACCGACAACAAAACAAAAACTAATCCCTTACGGACCACATGCTTCAGGTGCCATGCTGAGAAGCCCATGAAAATCCCCAAATGCCTCAAGCCTGAAAAACAGGATGAAGGATTGTTCTCCCAATCAGAATATAAATAGCCAAAACCGAAGTAAATGTCTATAAAAAGCAGAACAGGTCCAACGCAGTCTGGGGTATGAGGCGGTGGCCTGGCCAATTTACCCCAGGAAATCTCTCATTTCATTGCGGTAGCAAAACGATTACGGGTATAAACAGAACAAAAGAACCCTTGGCTAACATGGTCTACATCGTGCTCAGGAACCATGGCCCCAAAGTGCGAGCACCACATGCCACCAAATCCGCACTAGAACCATCTTCATTTACGAAAGCAGTGTACTAACTGGAACTTAAGTCGTCATTATTACTAAATGCTGCCACACAATGCAGCAGAGTGGTTAATGTTCTTTACTCATTGCAGCTCATAACATTGAGCTTTAAGCATGAAGGTTGCACGTTTCCTTTTATTGTGATTGTGCAAGACTGACGCTAATTTGACAGAATTTGACCTGTTCAATGTGGTTTTGTACAGTTTATGGCTCGAAGGTGTCAACTTAATGGAATGACCCACCCAGTTCCAGCTTTTAGTTGATTGAACAGATTGATCCAGGCCAGTTTTCTTAAGCATGATTTGGACACCACAATAAATAAGCAATGGCTATGAATCCACCCATTCTACTCCAACTGATCATCCAATCTTGGCAGATATGATGGCTGCATCAATGCATGGGCTATCGCTTACCTTGTTGGCAATATTGTTGGAAAGCCAGTCCAGACCCTCATAAAGGCCCTCTCCGGAGGTTGCACAGGTGCTTTGGATGTACCTGAGAAAAACCATTACATTCCTTATCAGAGGGAAAATCCATGACGCAAACTTTCTGAAAAACATACGCATCAAATGAAACCATTTCACCAGAAAGACCAAGATCCAGATGAACATAGTTCTTAATTCAACATCACTAACTAAAAAGAGCTATGCACTTCCACCCAGAGATAAGCTCTTACCAGTGGCGTTGACGGAGAGAATTAAGACCAAGCTTGTCAGTTATTTCCGCTGCATTCATTGCATTAGGGAGATCTTGTTTGTTCGCGAAGACGAGCAACACGGCATCTCTCAGTTCATCCTGAAAAGTTAAATGTTAATAAAACCAGCAATTTGGAAGACTTTCTTTTTCCACAAACGTCAAAGACACCTGCAGTCCAGCAACATGCTCATCCAATCTCATAAAGACTTTCGCAATCTATTTAATAGATCAGTAAACAAACAGCTGCAAAGCATGCACCATGTTCCCATTTGAATTTTCAAATTATAATAAAGTTTTTTTTTAATGAAAAACAACTAGAAATGCTATCTGTGACAAGGAAAGTACCGAAGGAAAGGTTGACAAAGCCAAAGAACGACAATAGATCATCATTAACAGCTACAAGCTCAGAAGGTACGACAGAAAACTCTCTGCTTGGGAATATTCCTCAATAAAATATCAGGATCCAGAAGCAAAAGACATTGATGTCGAGTAAACCAATAAAAGTAACTATAGTATTTCGATGGCAAGTGTATCAATAATAGTCACTACTCATGTAAGAATAAGCGTTTTGGCACTCGCCACAAGCAATCCTATTCAATAGATGAAGAGAATTATAGAAGCACTAAATTAGCCCAAAATGAAACGCAGTACTACCTCATTCAGCATCCTATGCAACTCATCTCTTGCCTCAACAACTCGATCCCTATCATTGCTATCCACGACAAAAATTAAACCCTGCGTGTTTTGGAAGTAGTGCCTCCACAATGGACGGATCTGCATTTGGAGCAAAGTAGAAGCTGCATCAGTCCACATGATTCAAAGCTTGGTTTGGATGTGCTAAAAAAACAGATAGGGACGACACTTAAAAAATTTCAGTGATCTCACACAAAAATGTGAGGTATGAGCATATGCTTGATGTAGATATCCGACATCAATAAAGGCCATATATGCCTAGGTCGGAGTGGTCAATCAAAGTCAGCAGTACTAAACAGAAGAGAATGGGTAAGGAAAAAAAGGAACCCTAGTTACATAACATTTACAGCATGTAGGGTGAATGTGGAGGTTAATCAGAAGAACGCTGAGCTGAACATTATCTCCCCCTTAGGAGACAGGGTTTTGAAATCTACACATTTTGTTGCTTCTGTACTTGCTCGCTCTTACATGTAAGTGGTGAACAAAAGCACATGAAAAGTTACAGAAATAAAAATCAAGAGGGCAAATTGAGCAACCTTGTCCTGGCCACCAACATCCCAAACTGTGAAGCTGATGTTCTTGTATTCAACAGTCTCTACGTTAAAACCTACAAATATAAAAGGCTCTGTTAATCACTATGAACATGAAAAAGTCAACATGGGCAAGGCTCACCAAATGACAAGGGATACAACAGCAGATTAGACGTATAGGCAAGAATAAAGAAAATGACCCAAAAGCTATCCTATACAGTTAGAAAAATAAACAAAATAGTCCCCAAATTGTTCTGATTAACCACCATCAAGCATTTATTGGGCCACAAGAAGCATGCATTCCAATATCCACCTAATAATCTCACATAAAAAATGAAGATTATAGTCTAGAACAATATCAATTCTAGAGCCTTCGTACTCAACTTGCTTATCTCATGAATTTCCATGGACAGGCATCTGTCCAAGCATCGGTTCACCCTATTTTTCAGAAGATCTCTATTCCGCAGATAATACTCTCATTCCAGTAAAACTGGGAAAAACATGTTTACTTTGCATGAAAAGGAAGAGTCCACAAAAGCTTGACTGCCGAGACTGCCTCACTGAACAATCGGTATGATTACTAGTGAATGATGACATTCATAGTTCCGATACTAGCGACACGAAAGTCCTATCTACTCATCATTTGGTTCAAGTCCATCGAATGTCAGACCGTATCTTTATCTCATCTACCCGTCAGAGAATTCAAATTCGTTCAAATAATTGCTCTTCTACAGCGCTTCCCTAAATGACTTCCATGCTCATTGCAGGACGACAAATGCAGCCGCGCCAATCAAATGAATGCGAATCCAAATTGAAGATTCAAACTTGGACCGCTCGATATAAGCTAACAGCAGCTCATTCCGATACATTTAGGAGATTCATGTTCCTCTTGAGACTGAATACTGGATGCACAATAAACCAGACGCAAGATCTCCTCTCACCAATATATAAACCGATGATTCACTTACGAACAAGGAGGCGATTTCAAGAACTCACCAATAGTGGGGATGGTGGTGACGATTTCTCCGAGCTTGAGCTTGTACAAGATGGTGGTCTTACCAGCGGCGTCAAGACCCACCATCAAAATCCTCATCTCTTTCTTGGCAAAGAGCCGGCTGAACAGCTTCGTGAACGTAAGCCCCATGGTCCCAACCGCTCTAGCTCAGCCCAGAAAGAATCACTTCGCCGCCGCCGCGCCGACAGAAGCGGGCAACAAACACAGAATCAGTCTCGGAAGATAACGCGAGCGAGAATTTCAAAACAGCAATCGCTCAACAGTCGGTATCAGATCTAAATCGAAATGCATCCGCACAAGAAAAGGTCAAATCCGATGACCAGACGACACGACAACGGATTCGAGGTACCGCTGAGCAATTCGATAGATCCGATGAGGGCATGCAGATCAAGGTGCGCCCGACGGCGATGGCGAGAGGATCTGCGCAACAAACCAACGCCGGAGCGACGACGACGCGCCGCCGACAAGGCATTGGATCCAAACGAGGAGGAGGAGGAGGAGGAGGAGGAGGAAAGGAGCTACCTCGGACTCCGTCTGTCTATCCGTCGGTGTGTCTGCAGGAGGCGACGCAGCGTTGGAGCGAACGTTGGGGGCACTCGCAGTTGCCTTGACAACGACGTCTGTCGCTGTGAAATGGGGGAAGGTAAGGGAAGAGAAGAGGTGACGAGATTTGAACGGCGACCCGAACCTCAACGACGTCGTTGCGGGAGCAGCTCTTCGATAAAAAAAAATTTGATTTGCATCCGCGTCCCTTTGAGGTAAAAAAAAGCTTTCTTTGGACTCAGATGCCCTTTTTCAAATGAAGAAAATACCATGCGAATTTTCCAATTTTACTCCACTAACTCGCGCCATTCGTCCACAATATGAGAGCTACCCATAACTTTACACAGTCACATCGCTACCAACCTCTGACTCATGATGTGTCCTTTTCCTGTTAACTTCTATTTTTATTTTACCGTGCGGATAAGTTTCGAGATTCACACAACGCTCGATTTGATTTTTCACAATTAAATACAGTTCTTTTCAGATTCACACAACGCTCGATTTGATTTTTCACAATCAAATACAGATTCTTTCAGACGCGGATACCGTTCGCAAGTCTTAAAGAGCACGGAAGCAACCATGCGCTCGTAATTTGGATTGTGATAGTAAAAATAATGCCTACTTAGAAATTTGGAGTAGATTTATTTTTTTTTTTTTAAGATGATCCAAAATTTGATGACACCTAAGTGCGTCCAGGCTTAATTTCCAAATAGCCCCTTAAAGGGGACAAGTCCTAAAATGTCTCCTCTGCTCCATTGAGATTATAACAATGAAACATGCCCATCCCTTGCTCCATCATCAAATCAGATGACCTGGTGGCAAACGTTCTAGCATCTAGAAGGGAAAAAATTACTGTTAACATTACATTTTGAGTCAAGAGAATCTGCTGGGACCTTATGCAGGTATCATTCATAATACAGCTTGATTTAATCTCCATACAAACCTTAATGGGCAAATTTAAAAAGGTTTTACAGAGCCATTTGTACTGCTTAAAAGTGTTCAGCCAAAAACAGCAGTTATGCAATCCCACGTCACATTACACAGATAAAGCTCTAGCAAACCATTCGAGCTTTCACAACAGTATATCAACAACAAAACAAGGACTAAATCCTTTCAGACCAAACATAATTCTGGTGCCCCGTCGTGAAGCCAGTCAAAATCCTCAAGAGATCTCAAGCCTGAAAAAAAGGGAAGAAAATGGTTGTCCCAATCAGAAAATGAGAAGTGATGAAATGCCCAAATCAAGTGGATGTCTATAACAGAGGACCAGAGAAAACAGGGGAAAGGGGTGAAAAGCTCGACCAATTAAACCAGGAATATAATCATAGCAGAAAAAAATCTTGGCCACCAGGGTATATAGTGTGCGTAGGAACCATAGCCCCACCGACTAAGTCGCACATACCACCATCTCTTTTACAAAAAATTGCACGAAAACTAATGCACAAGTTGTCACCATTACAAAGAGCTGCTTCAGCAGTAAAGCAGAATGGTTATAGCGTTCCCTGTACTGATTACAGGTCACAATTCTGAGCCTTTAGGCCTTGCAAGCTTCCTTTCATAATTAATAATACCCAATAGTACTGGACCAAAAATATGCAGTAATTCCCTTTTGACTGTTGGAAATGATCAATCCAGTCCAGTTTCTTAAGATAAAACTCGGGCTCCACACTAACTTAGCAATTGCCCCAAATCCACCCGCGCTACCCCTACCAATGGCCAAGTTTCAGCAATAATCAAAAGCTACATCAGGAAGTCAATGCACGGGCCATTAATTACCTTGCTGGCAATATTGTTGGAAAGCCAATCCAGACCCTCGTAAAGGCCTTCTCCAGATGTTGCACAGGTGCTCTGGATGTACCTGAGATAAACCATCACATCCGAAAAACTTTCAGAAGAAAAAAAAGATAGTAAATGCAACAATTTCACAGGAGAGGCCAAGATCCAAATGAAAAATCAGTTCATGCAGTTCTCATATTCAGCCTCACTAATTAAGATAAACCTAGGCACTGTCCATACTTATGAGCTTCCACCAAAATTGCAAAAGCAAAAATGTTCATTTCACTCGATGAATTCTCAAGCATCATAGGCTGGATGTGACATAACAACATTTAAAAGCAGTATTTCTGAAGAAAAGAATAATTAAGAGTGAACAAGGAATAATCTCTTGCCAGTGGCGTTGACGGAGCGAGTGAAGACCAAGCTTGTCAGTTATTTCAGCTGCATTCATTGCATTAGGAAGATCTTGTTTGTTCGCAAACACAAGCAAAACAGCATCTCTCAGCTCATCCTGACAAAACAAGACTCAAACATTAATCGCAATGTTTTTCCTTGTCCACAAGCATCAAATAGAACTGCAGTACAGCAAAACTCGTCTACACCATGTATAAAGAAACTCAAAAGATCATATCCATAGATCCACAAAAAAAAAAAATTTAAAACAAAACAAGTTGGTCGGGCAACAATTAGGGAAAAGGCCATCATCTACAAATTCAAGCTAAAAAAGTGTACAATAGACATCACTGTGTTGCTCATATCTATTTATACGTCGCCGTTCATGAGAAAAGGACTTCAATATAGAGTAAATCCAAAAAAGGCAAAAAGATCAATCTCATCACTTATGCAAGCCTTTGCCTCTCACCACAAACTACTCTGCTCGATAGATATTAGACATATGATATACAGTAAAATTGTCCAAAACAGAAATGCAGCAATACCTCATTCAGCATTCTATGCAACTCATCTCTCGCCTCAACAACTCGATCTCTATCATTGCTATCCACAACAAAAATTAAACCCTGTGTGTTCTGGAAGTAGTGCCTCCACAGTGGACGGATCTGCATTTGAAGTCAAGTAGAAGTTTAGTCCATTTGCATAACAATTAACAATACTTTGAGATGCCACGAAAGAGAGGGCTATGATTCATATTTTAGTCATCTTGTAACACAAAGTATGAGATGCAAGCACGTGCTTGATAATTACCATATTATTGCACCATGCACCAACTAACGCAAGATATGCCTATGTTGGAGTGGTCAATAAAAAAAATCTGCACTACAGAATTACAGGTATAGCCATAAAAATTCTGAACCATGCGGGGTGGATGTGTCAGTGAGTCAGTAGAAAACCGAGCTGAAGTACACGTGCCTTTCAGAAGATGGGATTTTAATAACTGTTGGGTCATCCCGACTCTATTTTAGTTTCTGATGACATGCAAGCACGAAACAAAAGCATGCGGAAAGCTATAAAGGAGCAAGTATCAAGAGGCACATAGAGCAACCTTGTCCTGGCCCCCAACATCCCAAACTGTGAAGCTGATGTTCTTGTATTCAACTGTCTCAACGTTAAATCCTACAGAAAAAAGAAGGAACCCATATCAATTACAGTGGAAAAAAAAAAGTCAAAATATGTTACATGTTTACCTTGGGCTGACGTGAAGAGGCCACAAAACAAGATTTAGTTTTCAATGGACAGGAGCGGATACCCAACCAGCCCAAACATCCCATCCACTCATATAACTAGATTTAGTTTCAAGGACAACAAATCGCAGCCGGTATCTCTTTCCTCACCTACCAGTTAGAAAATCTAAATGCAATCAAACGATTGCTCTTCTACTGCGCTGTCCCTTCGATTTACTCATTGCAACCAATCGATCACAATAGACCATATCGATGCAAACGAACTCTGATTGAATATTCATAGTCAAATAATTACGGCACGTGTAGGCTGGTAGCTCATTCTAATGCGCACCTACGAGGTGCAAATTCTTCTCGGTACTTAATTCTAGACAGACCATTAAAAAACAACGAGCAATGACAACAGTATATCCTCCCGCATCACGACCTATTAATAAATCAGACACGAGATCTCACAGCACTGCAGATACAAAAAACAAGGCAACTGTATTCGATTGGAAACCATGCCGGGCATTGGAGGACTCACCGATAGTGGGGATGGTGGTGACGATTTCTCCGAGCTTAAGCTTGTACAAGATGGTGGTCTTACCAGCAGCGTCAAGGCCCACCATCAGAATCCTCATCTCCTTCTTGGCAAAGAGCCGGCTGAACAGCTTCGTGAACGTGAGCCCCATGGTCCCAAACGCTCCAAGCTCAGCCCAGGAAGAATCACTTCGCACCAGCAACGCCACCAACAACAACAAAGTAAGAAACCGCAACGATTCAAACGCAAATCGATCCTCGCCAAACAAAACCAACCGAATCCCAACAGCAAACATTCAATCAGAAATGCAGATCTAAGCCAAAAATAAGCCCCCGGAGAGCCGCGAATCCGACGATCGGCGCAACAGGCCAACGCAAGGCCCGACGAAACGACCGCGAATCCGAAATCCAGCCGGCTACTGCGGCAGATCCGACGAGTCCCGGCAGATCGTCGCCGGGAAAGCGGCGATTGCGTGATCGGGCGCGTTCACGGCGGCGGCGAGCGGATCCGTGCGAAGGAATCGACGCGTATCGGGGGCGAATCTCGACGACGGAAGGAGATCGAAAACGAGGAGGAGGAGGAGGAGGAGAAGTACCTCTTTTGTTTCTCTCGCTAGGGGAGGCCGCAGCTTTCGAACGAAGGGGAATCTCGTCTTCGCTCGGGGGGGTTTGCTTAATAATGACCTCTCGATGCGAAAAAGATGGAATTTCAAAGTCCCCCGAGAGAGAACCCAAAAAAAAAAAGAAAAAAAAGAAAAACCACCGCCCCCGAAGAAGCACACGGAATGTGCGTGTACCGACGGCGCCGTTTAGCCTGTTGATTTTTTTTCTTTTTTTCAAAGGGTGTACGCCGTAGGCGATCCCTGAACTTTGGCCCATCGTGAAACTTGATCCTTGTACTTTAAATTAGTTCGATTTGATCCTTAAACTTTAACTCAACATGTAATGTCATCCCGAGAATGTTAATTTGTTCGGTACGGTCCATAAATTCTTTGTATATATTCAATTTAGTCCTTAAATTTTGTGAAAATATTTAATGTTGTCCATAAACTTGAATTGATGAAATGACGTCGAGTCATTTTATACAGTCCATGGACTAAATTGAATATGCACTAAAATTTTATGGACCATATCGAACAGATTTAAAGTTCACGAATCACTTTGCATATTAAACCAAAGTTCATTGACCATTTGAGTGATTATCTTTTTTTTTTAACTTAATATTATGTCGCAATTCTAAATTTTAAAGGAAAAAAAATCATCAAATATGGGGAAAATTTCAGATAAGAGCCTTGAAGCGGACTTTGTTTCAAATAAGAGCTTAAAATGCCCTCATTTTCTAAAATACGAGTTTAAAGTGAATCTTATTTTCAAAGAAGGGCTTGAGCCTTGAAGTTACCATGTCCTTTTTCAAATAAGAGCCTGACAAGGCCATTTTCGTCATTTATGTTTTATTAATTATTTTTTCTTTCTTCTTTCCTTTTTTTGATTTTTCTTTTAATATCACCGGTGACTCTTGAAGAAGGCTTGTCGAGGGTTGCCCTTACTTGATCTAGCAAGGGACAACTTACCAGCTATGGGCGAGGTTGGCTCTCGAAAGCCACAGGCGAGACCCTCGCCAAGGGAGAGGGTCACCTTGCTTGGGCAAGGCCATTCCTCGCCAACAGCTAGCGAGGTGACTCTCACCCATATGGCAAAGGACAGCCTTGCCGGGTATCGAGGGTGCCCCTTTTACTAGATCGAGCAAGGGTAACCCTTGGCCAGCCCTATCCGGTCACCGGTGAAAAAGAAAAACCAAAAAAAAAAATTGGACGAAGAACGCCCTTAACTGCTCGAAATATTTAGTTGGTCGGTGATTGGCAAGATCAGACCTTTATTTAAAATTGAAATGGTCACTTCATTATTTGACATAATATCAATTTCCAATACGAGGGCATTTCAGGGTCTTACTTGAAATTTTCCCACGAAAAAAAAAAAAGCAAAATATGTCATCGTCTAATTTTCGTGTTGCAAAATATGATTCAACAAATTAAAAAGAAAAAGAAAAGAGAAAATTAGAACGCAAAGGCTCGACGATTTTCCGGACACAGAAACTCCCGTCGCCGTCGCGCTTACCGCTCCTGCTGCTTAACACCGACGGCCATGGCTTCGGCCGTTCGCCTCCACTTATCTCCCCTCATCATCTCCCACTCTCTCCTACCTCGTCTCAGCCTCCGTCTCCGCCCTCCTCCTCCCCCCTCGTTCGCCTCCGGTCGCCTCCGTCGCCTCTCTTCGACACGTCCGTCCACTTCCCCCGCCGCCCGGCACGCGCCGCCGTCGCTGCCCGTTCGCGCGCAGGCCAAGCGAGGCTTCTCATCCAAGGACGACGATCTCGCTTCGGGTAAGCAGCTATTTCATTTCGTGCAAATTCTCCGTTTACAGATACTTTGGTTCGGGTTGAGAGTTGGAGGAGTTTCGAGTATGTGAGACGCTCATTTTTCTGGTTTGCTTTTTAGTTGATGATCTTCAATTCGAGGCTCCGCTTAAGATAGTGGAGTATCCGGACCCTGTGCTGAGGGCGAAGAACAAGCGGATTGGGACGTTTGACGACAATTTGAAGAAGTTAGCGGACGAGATGTTCGATGTGATGTACAAGTAAGCTCTTCATTTGCTTCAATGCGGCTGGTGGTGTCGGTTTGCGATGTTTTGGCGTCGATGCTCTGTAGTCAGTGTTTGCGGACACATGTTTAATGATCGCCTGGCCGTTGTAACCGGAGTTTGTCTCTGTTCGTGTCATGTGCCTCCTAGTCATTGTTGGATGCGCGGTTACAGGAGTTGAATGCTGTGGCTTCCTTTTCTGCAGTACTGATGGTATTGGACTCTCGGCGCCCCAAGTAGGGATTAATGTCCAGCTCATGGTGTTCAATCCCGTCGGCGAACGCGGGGAAGGAGAGGAGATTGTTCTTGTGAATCCGAGAGTTATTAAATATTCCAAAAAGGCGGTGCCCTTTAATGAAGGTTGCCTTTCGTTCCCTGGTATTTATGCTGACGTGCAGGTATATTTCTCGCTTCTAGCTGCAGCGTGGGTGTTGGACTTGCTTGAGTTGAAATGCTACTTGTAGGAGAGAATGGATTTTTTGGATGACATGGCTTGGTTCTTGAGAGTAATGGCTGAAATAGTTGGATCTTACCTTTGGCAAGTCTTAAGGCAGAGACCAGGAAGAAATTAGGAGAGGGAAGGCAATATTTTACTATAGGTCCAACATAGAAATTTGTACTTAGTTCACTATTTTTCTCTTCAACATACTTGTTTTCCCTTTGTTTATGCATGTGATCTGGAGGATGCTGATTTGTGTGATATGTGAGCTGGTATAAAGGTTGTTGTCATCTCTATGCACAATGTCTTAGAGTAGAAGCATCTTTTTTGGGTGAAGGTATAGCCGTGGACCTGTGGGAGCTTGAGTCCTTCCAGTTAAGGGCTTGCAGTGACAAATTGCTCGTTTTTTGCAGTGATTTTTTTCTTAGCGAATCTATGAAATTTTATTTGCTTGTTGGAGTAAATCTGTCTTGTTTTATATGCAGAGACCAGAAGCTGTGAAAATTGATGCTCTGGATATCAGTGGTGCAAGGTTTACTGTCGGCTTATCTGGTCTTCCTGCAAGAGTTTTCCAGCATGAATTCGACCATTTGCAAGTATGGCTTTTTTTAACATCATGCCGTGTACTTTAAAAAACGTTCATATTTACTTTCAAAAATACTTCAGGTACTCCAGACATTTGTGTATGTGTGGTACTGATTTCTTTATAATAAATTCACAAAACTATTGCTCTACTATGTTCTTGCTAATTAATAAAGTACAAGAGAGCAAAAATGTATTGGACAGCATGAAAAAGATATTTAGCTGTAGTTAAGTATTACTTGGACTATAATGCTAGTATCTTCTGCATTATTTAATGACCAAAATTAGTGAAATTGTAGTTGAAACAAAGGTTCTAAAGCTGGATGCAACCATGTGCTTGCCCAGCCCAGTTGCTTGTTTGTGAGAAGAGACTAGTTGCTTTTTGGAGGAAGGATGATCACATAACTGTTACTCCTTGCAGTTGTTATCAGACATTTTTAGAAGAAATTCTTAGAGCACTGTTGAAGCAACATGGCTACCATGCATGACTAGTTTTGAATTGCATACCCAAAACTTAGACAGTGGATCATTGGGCGGCCTAAACTGGTTATGCATGAATTCACCTACTCTTAGTTTGAGCAAAATCTTTTACGCTAGTTTGGCCCTCCCATGCGTTACACTGGCATGGGCAAGCTTTCAGTGAAAAAAATCAGTTTGGCCATTGATTCTCAGCATACATGATATTTCTAAGTCTAAGCGTATCTTGGGTTGAATGCGTGAAGGGATGATCCTCTATTTCTTGCCTTATAAGTGAACTTTATCTTGCCTGTGTAGATCATGTCCCAGAGAAGGGCTTGCTTTTTCATGTCAAGGCATTCCACACATTCATGGCTATCGTCAATCTATTCTTATATAAAATAATGTGTTGCAGGGGATTGTTTTCTCTGATAGAATGAGTGAACAAGTACTTGACACGATACGTGCAGAGCTGGAGGTGAGTTGATACACACTTAGTGCCGGTCATTTCTGGCTTGTACATTTATCAAAATATCTGCCATGATCCATGTTTAAGAACTTTGAAGTTATCCCCATGAAATGCTCTATGGATGTCAAGTATCAACTTGATTTTGATTTTCCTTTAAGAAAAAACATACCATTTTGGAAATCCCTCATGTGGAGGAGTCATCTTTACTTGAATGAGGCAACATATAAGCCTGATGATTGCTTTCAGGAACACTGAAATGTTTTCTACTTTGGATGTTATCGAATTTCGGTTTATTTAGCTTTCTAGCCTTCTCTATTTGCAATCTCTTTCAGAAAATCCTTTCAGATTATTTATGCGACAGAGAAGTCTCCTTTACTTATTCAGAGTAGCCCTGTCTCTTATTGAATTCAAAAAAAGATGGCTAATTGCTTTTTGCTTATGGGCCATTGGAAGGTCTAGTGTTTCTTAGACATGGAGTTTTTAGCAGGATCGGGCCATTTGACATCTTGCATTAATAGAAGAATTTTGGGGTGGAAGGACTGGTTTACTTGTGCATCTCTCATCTCTTTCTATGCATCTTCATTTTCTTCATATATTTTCGTCATTAAATTTTGATGCTTGTCCAGGCCTTGGAGAAGAAGTATGAGCAGAGGACAGGATTGCCTAGTCCTGAACGGAGAGAGACACGTAGAAGGAGGGTAGCTGTTGGTTTTGGCAAGTCATGATTGTATTAGGGGCATTGATACTCGGGTGAGTACAGCAAAGCTGGTAGCTTATTTTTTTGGGTCAAAGGACTGTTAATGAATGTATTGCGGAATTATGAGGGTGAAGTAAATGGTTTTCTGTAAGCAGAAAAGCTCACCTTATATGCAAACCTAGTCAGAATAAGCCAGTAGCTGATTATAAAAGTTTTAACATTTGCTAGTGATTCATGCTATAAATGACCTAATTACGTGCCACTTTTATTCTTGAGTGCATATAAAATTTGGAGACAATAATAAGGTTTTGCACATTACATCTGTTTCTGAGGCAAGACAACATATACTTGATAATCTTTTGACATAAATATTGCAGATCTCATTTGCTATCTTTATGTCTAACTGAGTTTATGGAGTTGACAGAAGAAAGCAAAGAAGCAGTTTAGTTCCCGTATTTTCGAAAAAACAATATTAAAAGAGGTATGGATGTTCACAACTGTGGGATAAACTAGCGTGAGCTGTTCTTTACTAAAGTGCTGAGATAATTACTGTTTTCCTCAGTTTTGCGGCACCGAGTTACTTTTGTTGGAATGACAACTGATTGTGAAACTTGCGACAATGTTTTTGGGGCTATTGCAGAATGAAAGCTCAAAGGGATAACTCTTGGGAGTTATGTCCTGGAGGCAACTGATTTAGATATTCCTTTTCATTTGGAAGAGTGGGGAGATGCACAGTGCAGATAGCGGAGGAGCAGAAGTCAACAAGTTAGCAGGCAACACGAACTGATGTCTTGTTTGTAGATTTTCTTTATGATTGGGAGCAACATGCACGAGTTGTAAGTGATTGAGATTGCAAAGATTTGTGTCCAGACTGGATCTTTGGTTCTCATCTTTTGAATGTGCTTATATAATCCTGAGAGGGAAGTGCCGGGTTGTCTCTCCAACTGAGCATTTGGCTGGAATATTCATCATGGTTGGGAATGAGACGCATGAGTTGTAAAGGCTACACTTGTTTATCACAGAACATTTATGAGATTAATTATCTTCACTTCCTGATTTTTTCACCATAGAATCACCTTATACATGTAGCTGTACACCGATAAACAGGCAATGTCAGACGGAACAAATTAGTTTGGAATTACCGCTTGTTCTTTTGTTTGTCTACCATGGCCATGGAATAGGTCCATCTGGTTTTCTCGAAGAATACTATGTTTCAGCTTGGTGGTTTGTCTATCTATTATTATTATTATTAAAGACTATGTTTCTCATCTTTGAATGTGCTTGCGCAATACTGGGAGAAAAGTGATTGGTGGTCGCTGACAAATGGAATATTTGGCTGGAACCCTTTGTTAAAATGGAAAAAAATATTTCTGTATATTCCTGTATATTGTTGTGCAGAAATTCAATTCTATCACTAGAAAATGATGATTCCATTACACGTGTAAATTTCCATATAGTTCCTCCCTATGTACGTATATCTAGCAGAATTCTTTGCACAAACTCAGCATGAAACAAGCTTAGATGGTAAGTTTGATGGCTTTCCTTTCTGTAAGCAGCTGATTGGAGGTTCTGTGGTGGTTTTCAACTCACCATATGTCTCCCAGCAAAAGGGATCATACAAGTGGCTGCCCTGAACTGATTTCAACTCTATGGTTGTAAGAGACACACCGATGCAAGGCAAGCTGTCACTGCAGGCAAAATGTACAGCTTGCACTGTGTAAGTTCCTTTTATGTTCATGTAGTTTATGCCCGAAACTGCTACAGCTGCTGTTTCATTCTTGCATGTTCCTTTGTCACAGTAGAACTGGTCAATCATAATAGGAGTTTGAACCCTAGATACTTGGATGTTGGAGAACATGATATCTTGTACAGATCCTGAACCTCCCTGTAGTTACGAAAAAGGTAGGTTGTTGGTTATTCAATTATCAATTTTGCCTTGCTGCAATTTGAAGTTGAGTTGTTACTGTTTTGTTAATGAAGTGGATAATCGAAAAAGATTGCGGAGGTTATTATTGGCTTAGGATCTTTTTACCTGCCATGTCTTTATCCTGACCCCAGTTAATGTTCCAGTGAATGTTGTGTCTCGGACAGTGACGTTTGAGACACAAGCTTTAGTGTTGTCCTTTCCTAGTCCTCCAATGCTGATACCATGTCCTGGTCCACAATTTACATTGTGTATGTACACATTGGAGCATCCAGTCTGTATTGATACACAGTCATCTCCTGCAAAAGAAAAATTGGTACTCAATTATTGCTCCTAGTTTTATTGATCATTTGGACCAAAATGAGGAGACCCTTCAAAGGTCTGTGAATAGTAGAGCGACTTTTGGGTGAACTAATTCTGAGAAGGCTTTTGTTAATGAGTACCCTGGGGCATTTGTGAAGCACTCAATAAAGGAAACTCGATAGTTTTCAAAGCATCGACTGTCCTTGTGTTATGCAAAATGTTTTAAAAATTGAATTATTCCAAACTAAGTATGCTTAACAAGTGACCAGGGGATACTCGTTAATATTAGGTGCTTGTGGTGCCCCAGAAGGAAGGATACACTGCTTTGGTGTTAGGAAAATGGAGGATTACCGGACGCAATATCTGTGCTGTAAATCAGCATATTCTGGGAATTCTGTAGATGGATTCCATCAGTGTTGGGGCTGTCTCCTGGCGAAGATATAGTAACACCAAAAACCTGGACGTCTGTGCAAGAGTCGAACTTCAGGTGGGTCTGAGGGCTGTTCTGGATGGTTATCCCATTGACTGTTACATCAGTGCTTCCATAGAACCTAAGTGCCTGCATGGCAAGATCACAATGTTTTAGGAATTTATCTCTGGTCTATGGGATTTTGAGGTGGAAAGACTGGAAATTACCGTGGGCTTGGTGCTTGGCATATTACTTAGGTTAGTTCTTATCTGCAGTCATGATTGAAAAAAGTGGATAAGTTTCGAGAACTGTGGTTAGGCTTTTAACTGGAACTATGCATGCTAGTGTACAATATATCACCTATAGGAAAAAGTGCACGTGTAATATGCACTGAATTACCGTATCGTTGGAGCTATTTGTTGAATTTAGGGCTGTGGAGGAGACCGAATCCAACTCCTCTGTTGGATTAACAGTGGGTGAATCATTCCACCACACGGAGCCTTGTCCATTGATGATGCCCTGTCCCTTAATTTTGATCTTTGTAAGCTTTGTGAATTCAATCCATTGGAGGAGACCTGATCCCCAAGCCTGAGAGCTAGTTGGAGCAATTATCTTGCCATCTAACTGTATAAATGACGAGTCAACAAAACTGTGGCTATCCCGTGGAATCGTATACTAGATGGTAGTACACAGAATATGTCTACCAAAATTTTCTTCTACAAGGTTTTGAACCCGATTAACGCCTCACCCAGCAGTGGCCTGATGCCAAGTGGTGATGTCTACCAAAGTTAGCTAGCAGGAATGGGATGTTAAAGTTACCTGAAACACAATGCCCGGTTTGCAATTAGGCCCTGAAAAAGAGATTGGTTTGACCATAAACACGGACCCAGATGGGACCACCATTGTTGATGCCGCCACTTGACATGCTGCTGCCCAAGCTGCTGCAAATGCCTGTCCGTTTTACTTAATTAATTTATATTTTTGAAACCATATAAACTCTTAAATCACATCCCTGCTCATTATGCTGCAGCACAAGCTGCTTCAAATGCTGTTTCAAGGTTTTCAATTATTTATTGATTGTTGTTTCGAGGTTTTTAATTATGCTGCTGTACAAGCTGCTTCAAGTGCCTGTCAGTTTGACTTAATTAGTTTTTATCCTAGAACCACATAAACTCTTAAATCACATCCCTGCTTTATTTTTAGGTTTTCAATTATTTACTGATTGTTTTTGCGAGGTTTATTTCCCGTGCCTCAGAAGCATCTCCTGGCCTAACCATCGGCCTCCTTCATTTCTCCTAGGGCTGCCTTGTTGGGCACCACTACGGATTGTGTGGCACCGATTAGAAATTATAGCGACTACCGATTTCTTTCTGAATAAACTGTGATTACTAACACTGCTTGGTTTGAGTTTTAGCATTTGAATTTGTAAACAGTTGCAGTTCTATGCATATGAAGTGCCTGGTGAAAGATCATATAGCGCCTTCAACCAAAAAAAAAAAAATCATTTAGCACCAGCGTACACTAATGATCCAGTAGGCAAAGCCATTCTATAATACTGTCATTTTCTTGTGAAGTTCTCTAGTCAGCTTTTCAAGCTGCACCTGCTCGAGAACAAGGTGGAAGAACACGTCTGATTTGCTTAAAGAAAATATACAGTAGAAGGCTTTCAGGAATAATAATCACCTTCGTATCATCAGCCTGCCCATCACCTTTAGCACCGTAGTCCAGCACATTAAAAGTGGTAGTACTCCCTGAACTTCCAGCTAAACTGGTCATAGTCTCTTGAGGAACAGTGTACCCATCTCCCATCACCTTCGGCAAAAGGCGGTGGTGTCGGTGTCCACCTCGATGACCTTGTCCCTTTTGCAGTGGGTGAGCTTCGATGGGCCTCCAATGCTTGCCTTCTCTGCCATAGCAGGTCCCTAAACTTGCACTCAAAATGAAAATGGCAATGAGAAGGAGGGTGGCGTCGTTCTTCAGATTGATTTTAGTCGTCCTCATGGATCTGGCTAATACAACAGAGGGAGGGAGGAGGGGAGGCAGATGTTTGAATGAGTCTATTAAACTAAGGGTGGCTAATGATGGGTATGTTGGTCTCTTTATTTATAAGCAGGAAGCATTGCTGAGTAGAAAGAACTCAGGACTCGTAGCACTGTGCAACCATGTGCCCCACAGTTTAGCAAGAGTATGGAGCGAACCTTTTGCTTTCTGTTATTTTCGTGACTCTTCGGCTTGTGACTTTTCGATACGTTAAACAAATGGAATGTGCATTGTCAATACCGTTAAATAGGACAAGAGTGGTGGGAATTCTAAACTAGGGTTAGAACAATGCCCTGTTGCGTCTGTTAGGATGTAGCTCTCGTTCTTCTATTTGATTGTCATAACCTGTGGCTTATGTCGAGATTTCTTGCACCCGAATCAGTTTTGATTCTGTCCAGTTTTTTTTTAAGTTAACCTTGGCATGTGATGCCGGTGGTTCTACGCCCCAATGATTTTCAGGACATCGGCGTTTTTTTGGTGATGTGTGTAGTCAATGCTTTAAAAACTTTGATATGTTCTTGATTGAGAATGCTTAATATGCAGTTTTGAGGTACTCGTGAACAAGTGCTTGGAGACAGAGTGTTGGGAATGGGATTGGATTTGATGATGGTCTTTCTGTCGAATGCATACGCCATTAGCTCTTCTTTTTCTTTGCCCAACCGATTTTGTCTCTGCCGTTAACAATGAGCTCGTGACCGTCTGTGTTTGTCATACATAAAACCACATGATGTAGCCTCACCATTCGCATTCGCACGATGTCATTGAGGAGACAGATAAATTGACAACAATCGTGTGCAGATTGAACATGCGTCTTGTTTAAGACAGGCGGCAATAAATTAGACCTACAACTGGAAATAATTTGACACGGTCCTGATACCATGTTGACGTACGATAAAACCTGAAAGTTAGAGATATTGAATTGAAAAAATTCGACTCTCATAAGACTGTTTCAACTACGTCAACAAGTGATACGAAACAATCACTTGCATCAAACGCTAGACGAGCAAGAAGAGTCTCGTGAACGAGTCGCACAGGTGATTCCAAGGATCAAAGACGCCATGGCTACTTTCTGTTCAACCATGAGATGACAAGCATGTTCAAGTATTTTTTTATAACCTTGAAACGATGAGAACACGACAAACCCACGTGATCCGTAGTTAACAAATAAGTATCAATCAATTGAATGCAATAGCCGTTAGTTTACCAACACTTGGCAAGGTTTCAATTAATCCGAGCTAGATTTCCACATCAAACATACAACACCATTCGTGAAGATACACCTCGGTAAAATCCAATCGACATGACAATGACCTCAGACAAAGATAAAGCGAATACGATATGGAGCGGCGCTCTAATCGAATGCGTGATACCATTTCTATCAGGAAAAGTATCTAGAAAAGTTTTAAATTTGCCAATTTAGTCCTAAATCTTTCAATTAGACTAATTTAGTCTTAAACATTTTCACATTTGTACAAATTCAGTTCATTCGGTCAATTTAAGCCGAAAATCGTTGACGTGGACATTAGCCATCCCACGTTACATGACTAGTGCTGGCATAGACATTTTTTAAATAATATTTTCAATGTTTTTATAATTTTTTTGTTTTTCTTATCTTATCTTATCTTTTATTATCATTTTTTCCTTTTTCCTTTCTTGTTTTTACCTTCATTTTGGCCAGTGAGGGCCAACAAGTCCTTGCCGACTGTGGGCGATGTGGCCCTTGCCCGCTGTTAGCGATGCCACGCTGGCCTCGCCCAAGGTCATCGTGGCCTCGCTTGTGGCCAGCGAGGCCTCGAAGGCCATGGGTGAGGGCCTTTGAGGCCTTGCCGCCTCTAGGCGAAAATGAATGAAAAAAAGAAGAAAAAAAAAAGAAAAGAAAAGAATTTTTTTTTATAAAATTCAAAAAATTATTAAAATGTTATTTTAGAATGTTTATGTGAGAGCCGATCATGTTATGTAGAACGGCCGGCGTCTATGTTAGCAATTTCTAGCCTAAATTGATCGGATGGACTGAATTGATAACAATGTGAAAATATTTAAGATTAAAATGGTCTAATTGAAAAACTTAACATTGAATTGATATAATGCAAGAGATTTAAGACTTTTTGGAACACTTTTCCCCATTTCTATCGTCAAGCGGAATTTGATTGATAAAAGCTTAGATATGAAACATCGATTTTCTATCGGGTGATATCATCTAAATCTGACCCACGTGGTAGGTCCGAGTCACCACCAACTCTTGCCATGTTAGGGAGGTATATAATTAGGCGATAACCCAAGTTATATACAACACAAAAAAAAGATTGAATTATTGAAGATGGTTACGGGAATGAGGCCGCCAAAGGCGGCAAGGGACAAGGCAAAATCGTCGAGATTTGCGTGTTGAGGTAACTTACAAAAGATGAAGAGATGCTTCGATTGGACTAGAATGGGTAGCTAAGTTGTCCTACCCGACAATGACGGTTCCACTGGTGAATGTTCTCGGGGTACACGGCTGAACAAAGTAATGTCAGACCGTTAAAAACAGTTGTAATAAAATATGTAATGGATGACTCCCTTTGATTGACACCAAAAATTGGAGAAATCGTTTGGGCACTCCTGCAAATTACATACCCGTTTACTCAACTAATCACGAGCGCTACTTAAGGGGCCTTTTTTTTTTGCCCTCGGAAAAAGACTTCGAATGGGATCGGGACCTACTCAACCACCGGCGGAATGGAAGGTTTGATGCGGGAAGAAGCACCGATTGTCCGCCGGCGAGCCTGTCACCGCAACATCACTAGGTGTGAGTGGGGAAACCGAGGATCGGCGATACCGCTAAGCTTAGGCCCGTCCTTCAATGCTAGATTGAAGAATCAAACTCAGGGAAAATTGTCCAGAAAGTCTACACCTATTGTACTTTTGCCAATTAGTCCTAAACTTTTCAATTTGCCAATTGAGTCCCAAATCTTTTTATGTTTTACTAATTGAATCAATTCGATCAATTTTAGCAGGAAATCACTGATGTGAACGCTGATAGTGCCATGTAGGATGGCTAGCGCAGACGTAGACAATATTTATTTAATATTTTAATATTTTCTCAAAATTTAATTATTTTTCAATTATTTTATTTTCTTTCTTTCTTTTCCTTTTATTCTATCAAGTCTAGCGGGGGTTGTCGGCTGACAATAGGCGAGGTTGGCTGGCCCTTGTTTGTACTCGGCAAGGATCGGCTGGTGACCCTCCCTGGACTTGGAAGAAGAAAAAAAAAAGAAAGAAAGAAAGAAAGAAAGAAAAGAAAAAGAAAAGAAAAGAAAATTAATAAAAATATTAAAAAATATTATTTAAAATTGTTCATGTAAGCGCCGGCTGACCGAGCCATGTGGAATGACTGGTTCCGTCTTAAATTTGTTCATGTAAAATTTTTCAGTCTTAAATCTTTTGTTCTTCCACAAACTATTATCGAATCACGTGGTTCCGTCTCCTGAACACGTTATTGTAAACTCGGACGTCGCAATATTTGACAACCGACGTTGTTGTGAGTTGCATCCTCTGATTTTCCAAGTCCAGAAAACGACTCGAGCACGAGACTTTGGCTTCGTGCAAGTCTAGATACGCCGCACTTGGAGCTGGAGGATCATCAGGTCGTGCTCATGCATGCACGGATCATCCTAGACCGCCGATTCAACTCTTCCTGTTATACCCGTGAAACTTGACATCGCGCACCACCTCATCATCACCTCGGCTGCGTTGTCTGTCGTTTTTCCGACATAATAAGCTCGTTTCCGATTGAACGGACGGCATAATTTACTGTCGCAATGGCGAGGCCGTGAACGTCTGGCGAAAACGACCGGCGTTTCAAACGTCCAACAAGATTTTACAGGCGAATACTCTTGTGTATCCCGACCTCGACTTCGTTTCGCCCGAAAGAAGACGAAAAGGGGAAAAAAATCCCTGTTCAAAGGCAAAGGGTATCGAGCGTTCTCGGCGTTCATGCTCCGAATAGTAGCGCTTTTTAAGGAAAATTAGATGCAACTTTTGAACGTTTCCATAAAGTGACCGACCGCTTCAAAGGACCCAAATTATCAGGCGGCGGAGGGGATCGTATGACAAGTACTTTTTCGAAATTGGTCGCGTGGTCTCTTCACGACTCATTTTGGTAAGAGCACATGCGGTGGTCGACTTTGCCAGGTCTTGGGACTCTGGAGAAGATCTGCGAGCTTGTCTTGTTCCTCCAATTTTTCAAAATGATCGTGCTAGAAATTGAGCCAACCATCAGTTGGTTAGTTCTTGTGCTCGTGACTTTCTCTTTTAAGTTTATTGGTTTCTTTTTGGACATGCCCAGATCGAAATTCTATACGACTCGTACTTCTCTCTCTTATTTTTTTGGGAAAATTGTCCAAAAAACTCGTCATATTAGTCAATTTAGTCACGAACTTTTTGACGATTTGCCAATATAGCCCTTCCGACCAATTTTAATTGGAGATCACTGACGTGGCATTCTAGTCAATGCCGACCGTCCTGCGTGGCACAATCGGCGCTAACGTGGACGATTATTGAAAATTTTAAAAATTTTCCCGAATTTTTTCTTTCCTTTCCTTTCCCTTTCTTTTTCTTTTTTTTTTCCTTATATCCATCCAGTGATTGCCAGGGCCTCCGTGATGGCCAGCAATTGCCGGCCTAGATCTTGGCGACTGGCGAGGACGTGCGAGTCACAAGAGCGCGCGATCTGGATCTTCTAGATTACGCAACGATTCTGTCATTGACTTGCAAAATTCACTTCGTCCCACCATCGAGAAAGAAAGGGCTCGATGAATTAGCTTGCCGAATAGCTTGTCGTGCTTGGATTTCTTAATTTTAGCAGCAGGGTCTTTCTCGCATCTTCTCTGTTCCCGTGGAAATCCAAGAATGATCGAGCATGGGAACGACGTCGCGAACACAACTGCCTTGACTTGGACATGCGCGTCGCAGAGTCAAGCGGTGGAAATTGAAAAAAACACGAAGGACCAAGTCTTCCTTCCACGAATCTCACTATTGGAGAGCCAATTAAGGTTGGACTTTCGTTCGATCGCCGGAGACGGGGCAATGTTGCACGGGAAATCCGCGGTGTCCGGGCCCGGACGGGGGGCAAAATTTCCCCTTGCAAATCGGCCTCTTTGGTGGGGGTCACAGGATGGCGAGAATTGTAAGAACATGAAGAAGTCTAAAAGTAGATCGATCCATAATTGTTGCGGAAACTCAAAACGATTCTATATTTTTTGCTATAATTGTGGAATGCTATCCGAGGCCCAGCCCCTTCTCGTACGCAAACCCATCAATCGCAGGAATTGTCGATTCCCAAAGACTCCTTGAACGCACCAGTCAGGCGCAAAAGTTCCCCCGTTCACTATTGGTATAAGGCCTCCTCGACGGCATTCTCATTAATCAATTAGGTGTTCGCTACTCTTTCGAATAATTTCGATTTTCCTCTCTCTTCCTCGCACGGTGCGTCGTAAATGCGAGATTTATGTTTGCGTCGAAATAGGAATCGCGTTTCGAAAACAATTTCTTAGAATTTCATAGCTGAGAAGACGGCGGGACACGGCCTTCGATTTTCGCGAGAGACTTTATTGGGTGACGGGGCTAGTTTTACCTCTTTTTGTAATTTCGGTCCTCGACCGACTAATTGCTTAAACTGACTCAAAGATGTACAAGATCATTAGACCCTAAATTCGACTGATTTGGGAAAAGCCAAATTTTCGTTGCTCATTGCCTGCTCAATTTAAGTAGTGCATACAATGTGCTTAGGCTTGAAAATTCGAATCCTAGCTGCCAGCCATGTTTCTGTTTTCGGGTATTTGGAGGATCCGCTAATCGATTTTAAGCCCGGTCCACATTCGAGTTGAAGGCATTTCGGGTCGAATCGTGATGAGGCCCAACGAGAGCAAGTTTTTCCTGATGCCCGTTTTTTAGATTTCTTAGATCAAGGCCCAGAATTAATCACACCGTTAAACCCATCCTCGTTTAGTTCTAGGGCACGTGCCTAGTACTCGGTACCATTGCGCGCAACGCATCCTTAGCGGTTCCGGAACCATCAACGATGGAAGAACCCGCCCATCCGTTTACAACTCCTTGGAAATGGTAACTCTTTCCCATGTTTTAAATACTTTGTATAATACCTAATAACGTATTGGTTGTTCCTTTGATGGTTTCAGTACCTATAGGATTATTACCAATACCCGCCGGACCTAACTTTTTATGGATACGGATCCATCTAGTTTTTTTTTTTTATTATTCTTGCTCGAGCCGGACAATGGAGAATAGTCATGCCTGGCTCCTTCGGAGGAGGATAGATCTATAAGAATTCACCTACCCAATAACTAGTAACCGATGATACCGACATAGGACTTTTCTCCATCTGCAATATTCCTAAAATAACACTCTTTTCCTCCTCCTCCTTTTTTAAAATTTTAGGTAATAATGCGTGGAAGTTGAACTGCAATCGGAAAAACCCACCTCGCCAAAAGTTTTAGAGTTTGCTACCTCAATCTTAGCGTACATGTAAGGGGACTATTAGACCCGAATTGTGGCCATAAAAGTTCCTCTCTTTATTTTTATTCCAATTCGATGTCATGTTAATATATCTACGCTCGATCTCAACTTTAGACATGAATCGAGTCTTCTCTATTGTTGTTTTTAGCGCATCCACCGCATATCGCATAACCCGGCAAGATTTTTCATCACATCACCACGTTGGAGCAGCCAGATTCAAATTTTAGCTTGTGCATGTTCTTAAATAACTATCTCGTCCACATGAGTTGCTAGGAAGCTAATTTGAATTCATCATACATTGGCTTTGTATTGACTTCTCACCGACCTTGAGAGTTTTTAACCATGTATTGACTTTTCAATGCTCAACAAAACAGAGGAGACCTCATAACACTGCCTTGAGGAGCCTCGACGATCACAATCTCCACTTTTCTAAGAAAGGCCTAAGTTTTTACTTTTCTTTTGTGTCCTTTCTGAATAAGCGATCAAGTAATGTTCAGATTAGGTTTTTTCCACCTCGACCGATCCGCTTCCTCAGACAATCTCAGGACTTGTGCAAGTGGACATATGAGTCGCCAGCCTCATTAATAATCATAAGACTTTTCGAGATTGGCTTTTCATCTTCTCAATTAAAAACCTATCGAGCTCCCACTCTCGATTGCCATGTCGTACCGATTCTCACCTCTAGTCACCTTAAAATGCTCCGTTCAATCCAATTTCGCCGGAGGCGACCGAACTATGGTGCAGGGGAGGTCCATATGGTTTTGGACTCTTCCACCTCAATAACCAAATGTTAGATTTGGGTCACAAGAACATATGATTTGGATCTTTTAGATTATATGGCAACTCTATCATTCACCTGCAGAGTTCACCTCGTCCCGCCATCGAGAAAGAAGGGCTCGCTTTGAATGATGATGAACCAGCTTGTTGAATCGCTTGTCGTGCTTGGAATTCTATATTTAGTAGCAGGGTCTTTTTCGATCTTTCTCGCATCTTTTTCGTTCTTGTAGAAAATTGAAGAACGATCGAGCAACGAAACGATGTCGCAAAGACAACTGACTTGACTTTGACACGCATCGCAAAGTCAAAATGAAAACATGAAGGACCAAATATTCCTTCAACAAATCTCATTGTCGGAGCGTCAATGAGATTCACATTTTAGCTTGTGCATGTTCTTGAATAATCTTGTACCCATGAGTTGGTAAGAAGCTAATTTGAATTCATTATACATTGACTTTGTGTTGACTTTTTACGTACCATGAGACTTTTTAGCTATGCATTGACTTCTCGATGTGCAACACACAAAGGAGACCTCAACGATGCTTTGAGGAGTCTTGACAATCGCAATCTCCACTTATCTAAGAAAGGCTTAAATTTTTACTTTTTTTTTTCTTCGAAATAAGTATATTAGAAGTTCTAAACTTGTTATGAAAATGCAATTAGAACCTAAAATTTTTAAAAAGTCTAATCAAGTCCTAAAATTTTCAAAAAGTGCAATCCAATCCTAAAACTTATTACATTGGTTTAATGATTTAATTGCACATTTTGAAAGTTTTAGGGTTAATTTGTACTTCTGTAACAAGTTTTAAGACTTTCAATGCACTTATCTCTTTTTTTTTTTCCCTTCTGAATATAGCGATCAAGTAGCGTTCGGATCAGGTTTTTTCCACCTCGACCGGTCTGCTTCCTCCTATGCACATGAACATATGACATTAACAAGACACGAGCCTCGTTAATAATCATTACGACTTTTTGAAATTTGCTTTCTGCCGCCGCCTCGAATAAAAATCATCAGGCTCCCGCTCTCGATTACCATGTCGTCCTAATTCTTAGATCCGATCAACTTAAAAATGCTCAGCCCAAGCCAATTTTGCTGGAGTCGCCGCCGGAGTTCGCGCCGCCCGAAATGACGCCGGCGTGTCGCGATCCCCCCCAACCTTTCACGGTTGAATTCAAGAAAAATCTCTTCCCGAGAAGCAAAAGCGCCTCCTCTTTGGACCACCGGAGACGAGGTTCGAACCACGGTTAGAATCGCACGCCTAACTAGGGTTTGTCAGTTTTCCTTCCTTCCCAAACGCTCCGCGTCCGCCGTCCATCTGTTATAAATATCAAAGCCTCCCTGCCCTCTTCCGTCCTTCTCTCTCTCTCTCTCTCTCCACCCACCATTGTTGATTCTCTCTCTGCGCTTCTCGTCCGTAGGAAGCGGAGGGTTCGTATTGGCCCAGGGGGGCTCCCGCACGCAGAGGGAGGGGGAGAGACGGCACGACCTCGCGTATCACCACATCGCATCTCTCTTTCTCTCTCTGTTTGTCTGTCTATCTCTCTGCGCATCCGGGTATTCGTGCGCCGCCGCCAGGTGCTTTTCTTTGCCCTCTCTCGATCTTTTCTGCCCTCTTTTTTTTTGTGGGTTTGTTTCATGCGTCATTGGGTCGCCGAGGGATTTCTCGGGTCGGTGTTAAGTTTCGATTTTGCCCGTGCTAGCTCCCGCGGCGAGTATCTGGGTGGGATTGGCTTTTTTGGATCTGGGGTTTTTTCGGAGTGCTCCCGTTGTTTTGGGGCTACGATTGTCGTTGTGATTGATGGGTTTGCCTTGGCTTTTTTGGTTCTGAGGTTCTTTCGGAGAACTCGCGTTGTTTTGCGGCTGCGATTGTCGTTGTGGTTGATGGGTTTGCCTTGGCTTTTTTGGTTCCGGGGTTCTTTCGGAGAACTCGCGTCGTTTTGCGGCTGCGATTGTTGTTGTGGTTGATGGGTTTGCCTTTGCTTTTTTGGTTCTGGGGTTCTTTCGGAGAACTCGCGTTGTTTTGGGGCTGCAATTGTCGTTGTGATTGGTGGGTTTGCCTTGGTTTGTGATGGCTGATTCGGTGGCATTAACGTCTATGGTTGATGCGCAGCTATTGTGAAAGCTTGAGCATTGCATCTGAGGGTTTATGATTGGTTCTTTTCCCCCCTGTCAAATGATTATATGTTACGCACTAATGGTCTAATCCTTTAGAAACAAGCGGTGTTGAATACACCACTCGTTTCTTTTTGATTTTGTTCTTCTCTGGCTTTTCTGCAGCTTAATCTGCTTTGTTTTTGTGGGTATGTGCGTGATTTGTTGTACGAGCCTTCTGTATATGCTGAACGCGTGCGATTAACTATGAAGTCAAAAGATCACTTTCTCATATTGTGCTGTGTCCATGTGGAACTATCTGGCAGCAGTCTGTATTGAAATGGCTGCAACTGCAACCATGACATCATCTGGTCCTCGCTATGCTCCGGAAGATCCTACTCTTCCCAAGCCCTGGAGAGGGCTTGTTGATGGTAAAACGGGTTATCTCTACTTTTGGAATCCGGAGACTAATGTTACTCAGTATGAGAGGCCCGCGGGCACATCGTCTTCAGCTCATATCAGTTCCTCTGTTCAAGTTCGACAGCCATCGCCTGGTCAGCAGCGAGGTTATAATCCTGATAAGGAAGATGATAGATATGGCCGAGGAAACAATGGTGGGTCAAGGGGCATTCAGGTACATATTCCTTTTATGCTTGCTAATGTATCTGGTGCATTGTTTTACTACTGATTTTTAACAAGAGGCTTAGCTTGCTTTTGGATGATGGTTCTGCTGCTACTCGAAAGCCTAATGATCACTCATGCTTGAAATTATGCATACACTGTCTTTTTGGCATGCCAATTAGTAACTTCCCTTGCCTTTTGATTCGCCGTTTATGTAACGTGGATATAAGAATGTTGAACTAGTTTTATTTTGGGTGACAAATAGATCACTCTTGCTGCTATATAGAATGGCCGCTAATGTCTGCACTTTGTAAAGATTTTGGTAAGCCATTCTGGAAATTTTTGTGATATGGGCAATAATTCGATTTGGCTTCCATTTAACCATTGTCCTGCACTGCTTTTAACAAGTAAGTTGGTCGGGAATGAGTTGCTGTAGGTTTTTCTTCGGTAATTTTATCGTTTGATTGCGGCCTTAAATTCAGTTTGAGATCTATTTTGCACAATGATTTGGAATCACTGGCTGATACTTGTCAAATGAAATGTTCATCAGAGTGCAGTTGGTGGGACTGTTAGTTCACAGAATGGTCCAAAGGGGACTGTTGGTCTTGGGCATGCAGCACCTTCTGTGAAAGAACAGGGTCATTTAAGCACTGGGAGTAGTTTATCTGCTGATGCGTATCGGCGTCATCACGAAATCACTGTTTCTGTGAGTACTTTGAACTGTGTTTGAACCACACTCATAATCTTTCTTCCAGTGTGCTTGGTCAATTTCTCTTGTCTCTTGTCTGTGCTTTTAAGCGTAACGGCTTGACCATCTTTTAGCGTGCTTTCATTATATAATTTCTCTTTATAGTCGTGATATTAATGATTCTATTACTAATTGGTTTTGTAATGTCATTAGGGAGCTGACGTGCCTCCGCCGTTGATATCATTTGAAGCTGCAGGATTCCCTTCAGAGATTCTCAGGGAAGTAAGTAAATCTCATTTATGTTCATTATTCTTTGTTCTTTTATTATTGCAAAAATTCTGCCGATTTTAGCTGTTTTATATGGAGATCGTGGATGTGTTGGGAGCATTGTAAACCTAGTTTATCGGGTCGTCAAACTGGTGGAGTCAAAACGTCAAGTTTCAGACTCACGTTAATTCTTCTGCCGTCTCTACTCTTGTCTCAGGTGCGATATTTGCTCCTGGGAGGAGCTAATGTCGTACGCTATGCTGTCCTCTTTTGGGGGTTGGCATTTATTTGGGGCACCTTTAGACGATGGATCAATTATTTGGAAGGGCTTTCCAAGTCACTCATGTTCGTGGCTGGGACTGCCGATGGTGATTATTCAGTCTGCTACTTGGTCCAAACAGAAGAAGTGGTCTCCTCCTGTTCCAGCTTGCATCAGCAAGCACTGGTGGCCGCGTGCAGGGGATGATGCTTCTTCTGGCTTTAGCCAAAATTCTGTTTGGTCCAGAAAGGAAATCACAAAGAAATACTGAAGGCAGTGCCTGTGCTTATGGGGCTGCTGGGTTTTGCCTTTTTCCAGGTACACAGTGCTGGGTTTTCTTCTCCGACACCAATTCAGGCACAGTCATGGCCTATTGCACTCCAAAGTCGAGATATCGTGGCCATTGCTAAAACTGGTTCCGGGAAGACATTGGGATACCTAATACCAGGCTTTATCCATATCAAGCGCTGCCGTAATAATTCTCGTATGGGTCCAACTGTGCTGGTACTGTCACCCACGAGGGAGTTGGCAACGCAGATACAAGATGAAGCTGTCAAGTTTGGTAAATCATCAAGAATTTCCTGTGTGGTGCGTCACATGTCCATCTAACTTATCATTTTTGCTTTATCATCTCATCCTGTGTTTTTGATGACATCATATTATTGGGACTACAAATTAATTTGTACGTTACTGAAGTCAGTGCTCGTTTACTGATTTTCACTGTAACTGTGTCAGTAGCTTTGCTTGTTCAGTCCATCTTTTGAGGCGTTACCACAGGATAATCCATGCATCATGATTTTTCATGCATGCAGTTGCTACTTAGAAGATGAATTTTGAGCAGACTGCGTTACCAGTGTCTTTGAGATGGTTCTTGTTTTTGGATATTTGCAGATTGCGTCCCCTGATGTCCGTGCATAATCAGTGTCATATGTATCTTATTTTGGGTGAAAATTGCACATTTGTCATTGTTGATTAAACAATAATGTTATTTGTGATAACTTCCTTTTCATGTTATTTTATGTAGTGGTTGAGTTCAAGATTAACTTAATTTTGTCTGTCAAATGAGTATATCTAATGTACACTCAAATATTTGTAGATTTGAATGTAGTTGCTTATTGATACATTTCCTTTGTTTGCTCCAGTGTCTCTACGGAGGAGCACCAAAAGGTCCCCAGTTGCGGGATATAGACAGAGGAGCTGACATCGTGGTTGCCACTCCTGGACGTTTGAATGATATCCTTGAGATGAAGAGAGTGAGCCTCAGTCAAGTTTCTTACCTTGTGCTGGACGAGGCAGATCGCATGCTGGACATGGGTTTTGAACCTCAAATAAGAAAGATTGTGAGGGAGGTGCCTGCTCGCCGCCAGACTCTCATGTATACTGCTACGTGGCCAAAAGAGGTTCGTAAAATTGCAGCAGATCTACTGGTTAATCCCGTGCAGGTTAACATTGGTAATGTTGATGAGCTTGTTGCAAACAAGTCTATCACACAGGTTAGTATTGTTCTCCTCCTCCTTCCATGACTTGTACTTATGTGTTTGAAATGGTTCTTCCCTGGTGGTCGCAGTTGCTCTATTTAGTAAAACCATTTTCATCAAGATGAAATACATGCTATTTATCGTTTGTTATGATTTTGACATACAGCATGTGGAAGTCTTGGCTCCCATGGAGAAGCACAGACGATTGGAGCAGATACTTCGCTCTCAAGAGCCAGGGTCAAAAATAATTATCTTCTGTTCCACTAAGAAAATGTGTGATCAGCTTTCCCGTAACCTCAACCGCCAGTTCGGAGCTGCTGCAATACATGGAGACAAGTCTCAGAGTGAGAGGGATTTCGTGCTGAGTCAGTTTCGGACTGGAAAATCTCCAATCTTGGTAGCAACTGATGTGGCAGCCCGAGGATTAGATATCAAAGATATCAGGTATTTTTTTTTTGGGTCGGTAAAGAAATCGGGTATATGAAAAGCTACTTTTATGATGTAAGGAAGATTAAAAAATCCAGTTTTGTGATACTTGGCATATTGGAAGCTGTCTGAGTAGAGATGATTGGGAGAATCTGGGTGTATTTAGGGGGTCTTTTCCCTTCAGGAACGTGCTTTGCTGTCTTTCTGTCGTTTTATTTGAACATGGCTGTTTGGATTTTTGATCTGTTGACCACTTATACATTCTATCATAATGTATTTGGACCTGTATCATTTTGTTGATTCTGGGTGTATTTGGACCCCCTTATTTTATGAATTTTTGCGGTTAAAAGAACCTGTATCATTTTCAGGGTGGTTATCAATTATGACTTCCCTACTGGTGTGGAGGATTATGTTCATCGGATTGGAAGAACTGGAAGGGCAGGAGCTAGTGGATTAGCATATACGTTTTTTGGTGACCAGGATTCGAAATACGCAGCAGAACTCATCAAAGTTCTTGAGGGGGCAAACCAGCGAGTCCCACCAGAAATTCGTAGTATGGCTTCTCGTGGTGGAGGAATGGGAAGGTTTAGACGCTGGGGCTCTGATTCTGGTGGTAGAGATGGAGGCCGAGGTGGACGTGGTGATTCTGGTTATGGTGGAAGAGATGTTGGAAGGGGAGGTTGGTCGTTTTCTGCTTCTGCTTCTAGCAGGCCAGACAAGGGTGGCGGTCGTGGCTATGGTTCCGAGTCACGTGATAGGTAATGTTGGCAGCAACTTTGTTTGTTGGAAGTTTTATCTATTTGATAAACTGCATTTGGAAGATCATGATGCTTAAGAGGTCTTCTCCTATATTGATACAGGTTTGGCAGTGGCCATGATGGATATGAGAGAGCTAGAAGCCGCAGTCCCAAGGGATCGGGTGGCTGGGTTGATCGTGCTAGTAACTGGAGTCGTGACCGCAGCCATAGCCCTGATAGGTCTGAACACGACAGGGCTCGTTCCCCAGTTCGCAGCTTCCACCAAGCAATGATGGATAGAAGCCAATCTCATCGCCCAGGTGCATCTTCCTTCCACAGTGAGAAAACAAGAGAGAGCTCACTGAGTCCGCGACGTGCAAGGTCTCCTTCGCCCCGTGGGAAGGATAATGAGAGAGGGAATTTTGGGGGATCGCATGGTGATGCTCCATCGAAATGGGATGGAGGTTATGGTGGTGGGTCCCGCTCTTCTTACCTCGGGGAAGAAGAGGAAGGCATGATTCCTGTTTGACGGGGGCAGATAAGTGGGTGCAGCTGAAGATCTCCTCATTCTTTCTGAGGTCGGGCCAGTCCTTTGTTTGCCCTTATTTTTTGTTTGTTTAGTAAGTAATGGAACTAGAAATAGGGGAAGCTGTAAAGAGAAACTTGGTTTCCCTAGAATTACAGGATCTAAGATGCTTGACCCTTGATCTCCTAGAACTGGTTTTCTTTGCCTCTCTGTCTGCTGTGGACGGAATGATTTTTTGTGAATGCTATATTAAAGTACCTGTAGGGGGGATTCTAATGGCAAATGCCTCACTGGATTATGGCGAATGAAGTACTTCACTGGACATTTTACTAGATGCGATGTTCTGTTAAAACGGTTCTGGAACTGCTGTGGCCTGAGCTGAGGGTCTCTATCCGATGATTAAGTGGGGATATTAAAATGTTTGTGATTGCCGTTTGCTACTTTTTGTTTGAAATCAAAGACTCTAATTCTCAGTGCCATGTTGTATCCGTTATTGAAATTTATTGATGGTTTTGGCTGATGTTCGGTTCAAATGGCTGCTGATTGGGTAGAGATGTGAATCTCCATCACCGTCAGTCTGTCACCGTGATAAATGTGGATGTTAAAGTGTTGTAACGATTGAGGCTGTTTTTAGGAGAAGGGGTCCTCTGTCTACGTTGCGGTCTTTTATCTGGTGCTACATCCAGCCCGACCATCAATCCTTATTGAGATGCAATGGAGTTACCGAGCGGGTTAGAGGGTCTCTTCATCAGCTTTTCAATCTATGGCTTATGATAACTACAGCCTCGGGAGAGTTGTCTCGTCCGCGTCCTTTTGAGTCATGACCTTGTGATTTTAGCTGGTGTGGCCCTAGCTGATCTAGAAAAAAAAAAAGCAATGGGAATCCTTTTTTTGTCTTTTCCGTCTGATTGATCTTTGCTGAGTATTCACATGATTTTTGAATCCGAAATGTTTAATCCGTTACTAAATATTAAGTGTTTTGGTGTTAGCTTAAATGTCATGGCATCAGGCTTTGCTCCTCATTTTTTTCAACATGATCTGCAAAGGGGTCGGAACTCTTTGTTGAGAACTTTATTCCGATTTTAGCTCTCTCGAGCACCAAATACAGTGCGGTGCATGAGTTTCGATGTTGTGGTGCATAAAGTTTTTGGGCGTTGAAACTTTAGAAGGGCACTTGTTATAATTTAATTCTATACCTTTCAATTGTACTAATTGATTTTTAAAATTTTTGATGATTTACTAATATAGTTAATCCGGCCAATTTTGATAGAAAATCGCTAACATGAACTTTGGTTGTCTTACGTGACATGACTAGTGTCGATGTTAAATTTTACAAATTTTTAATATTTTTTTATTTTTTTTTCATTGTGACTGGTGAGGGCAACCCCCTCAATCGAGCAAGGGCGAGCAGCCGAAGAGGGCTTGTAGGCCCTTGCCTAGTGGCTGGCGAGGCGATCCTCGCTGCCTGCAATTAAAAAAAGAAAAGAACAAAATAACAAAAAATTCATTAAAAAATATAAAAAAAATTATAAATTTGTCTACGTTATTGCCCATCGTGCCATATAGCACGAACGACGTCCATGTGAGCTCTTTTTGACCAAAATTGATCGGATGGACTTCATTGGTAAATTGTCAAAATGTATAAAACTTAATTGATACAATTCAAAGATTTAGGACTGAATTGGTACAAATGTAATAGGATTATGACTTTTTGTTTTTGGTTCTTTTCCCAACTTTGGAAGAATCATGTCAAACTTCTTTGCAATATCACATTCGCATCGTACGGCGAAGAAAACTTCTGTTTTTCGTTTGACACCGATGCTGTTCTTGAGTCAATGTAAGCCCTTCTTATTTGTAAACCATTATTAGCTGAATTTATATCCAGTAATAACATTTGGTCATATATAAAACGATATTAGTAGCCCATAAATTTCGGTCCAAACGTGCTATGTCCTCCTTAAACCTTTAACCTATTCAATGTGGTACTCAAACAATAAAATTAAACGTTCAATGTCGTTTGATCAAACAAATGAGGGGGGAATCTTTTTTTTTTTTGGTCGAAAGAGAATGCTATAAATTAAAACTTAAGAGTTCTTGAAATTAGAACCCGACAGAGGGGCATCAAAACATAACAACTCCCATAACGGTTGGGGAGGATGGGCAAGCCAAAATAAATTCAGAGAATTTCTGTGATGCACTTTGGCGATCCAATCAGCAGCTTGGTTCGCGGATCTGTTACAATGGTCCACGGTTAATTTACTGAACTGGGCTATACGGAGCAGGGCTTCATGAACTAAAGCGTTCTCTTCCCAGCTGACTTGACTCTGGTCATTCAGCAAGATTACAATTTGGAGACAGTCTATTTCCAGAACTATTTGCTCCTTCCTCCAGTCAGCGAAGAATTGAAGCGCATGCAGCAATGCTTGTAGCTCTGTGTGCAACGGCGAAGTCGCCGGGACTGTTCTAGCAAAGCCGTCTAGCAAGGTTCCAGTCGTGTCTCTGAGGATTGCCGCTACTGCTCCTTCTGTTGCATGTTCAAGAAAAGCCCCATCGATGTTGATTTTGTAGGAGTTCAGCGCCGGTGGGTTCCAATTCAGAGGGAATGGAACCTTTTCAGTATGTAGATTAGAACTCTAGTGATTCCACTTGCTGTAGTTTTGAGACATCATCCTTGTCGACTCAATTAAGGTTCTTGGATTTGGGGTTTTTTTTCAAAAAAAAAATTCATTTCTGGCCTTCCAAATCAACCAGAAGATAATGGCAATCTCATCTAGTGTAAGCAGTTTATGTGGCTGTAGCTGATAGTTTTGAATCCATGCCTCAATTCGTATTATTTCCGTGCGTACGATTTTGATCTGAACTAAAGGTGCTATCCAAATTGCTTCGGTCCAAGGGCAGATAAGAAAGAGGTGCTCCATAGCTTCAGCCTCTTGATCATAGAAGGGGCAAGCTGGATGAGGTAAGATCTTCCTTCTGTAGAGGTTTTTTTATCATTGGGAGCGCGCTTTGGCACATACTCCATAAAAACATTCTTACCTTGGGAGGGGTATTTAGTTTCCAAATTCAGCACCACAGTTTAGTGGAAGGTTGGAAAGAAGTTGATGCCCGCTTTTCAATTTGTGGAAGTTATATATCAAGAATCTAATTATAAGCACTTTTCATTGAAAATTGTCCCGACTTTGTGGCTGTCCAGACTAGTTTATCTTTTGTTATTCTGCTGCGTAGAGGTATGGCTAACACCTCATGAACAATGTGGTCTTCAAATAGTCTTGTTATTATATCTACATCCCATGTTCTGTCCTCGTGGTTGATTAGATCTGAGACTTTTGCCGGTTCTTCAAGGGTTGTTGGTCCTCCCAAAACTCCTCTTTTTAGCCACCTGTGTTCCCAAATACTTATTTTGTCCCCTGTGCCAACCAACCATATGACTAAATTTGATATCTTTTCCCTTCCCAACAGAATGCTCTGCCAGCCCCAAGAGGGCCAAGACCCCTTCCTAGCTTGCCAGAACGATCTTTTAGGGAAATATATTCCTTTGAGAATTTGGCTCCATAATGATGATTGGTTTTAGGATAGCCTCCATGCTTGTTTACCAAGCGGGGGGGAAATCATTTGACGTGTTTGTTTTATCTTGATCTTTGCGTAAAAGAGTTAAACATGACACAAACTTTTGAAGAGGTCCTTAATTTCGAAAAGAAATCCAACATTTAGTCCTGCTCTTTGGTTCTTTTCATATTGCAATATTTATTTTTTTTCCTCTATGCTAATTAGTCTTAAATACTTTCCCGTTATGTCAAACCTATTTGGTGACCCTCCGCTTTCTTATTTAGGCTCCATTTATTTTGCTGAAAATGAATATTTTGGAAAATATTTTCCTAAAATTGATTATTTTTATCTGTATTGCTTACAAAAATAAATAGATGAAACAAATTGCAATACTTATGTACTTCCTCAATGCTAATTATTCTATCCAATAACCCTCCACTTTCTCATTTAGACTCTGTTTGTTTCGCTGAAATTGAATAATTTGAAAAATGTTTTCCTAAAATCGATTATTTATATCGCTTATAAAAATGAATGAAGGAAACAAATTGCAATATTTATGTACTTCCTCAATGCTAATTAGTCTTAAACACTTTCTTGTTCTGTCAAACCTATCCAATTACCTCCACTTTCTCATTTAGGCTCTGTTTGTTTTGCGGAAAATTAATAATTGAAAAAATATTTTCCTAAAATTGATCATTTATATTACTTACAAAATGAATGAATGAATCAAATTGCAATAATTATCTACTTCCTCAATGCTAATTAGTCTTAATCACTTTCCCGTTTTGTCAAACCTATCTAGTAACCCTTTACTTTCTCGTTTAGGCTCATTTTATTTCGTGAAAAATAAATAATTTTGAAAATATTTTTCTAAAATTGATTAGTTATATTATTTACAAAAATGTATGAATGAAATTATCCTTGCAAAATGCTTATATAGTAGATTGTTGTCGATAATAAAAATAATTTCATCTAGGAAAACATTTTCTAAACCATCCATTTTTTGTGAAATAAACGGAGCCTTAAATGAAACTATTAATCCTCTCCTCTAGTCTCTATGATCAAAACTTCTTGCAAAATAGACGTTCCACTTTAATGTTAATGATCTGAAAATGCAACTAAGATCATGTCTTTTTGTCCTGATGCATCGGTCTGTTTTTGAAATGAACTTGATTAATATCCATTTAAAAGTTGCAAAAAACATAAAAAAAATGTACCAACTATAAAAATCTCTCCATCTCACTCTCATCCCATTAGCACTTTCTTAGGTATTGCCCATTTATTCTATAAGGAATTTCGATAATATTCCAAAATGATTTCGATTAATTTTTTGGACCAACCACTTTGGATATTGATTTTCTTCTTGAACCGCGGCCATTTATGTAGTATGCAATGAAAGCAATTGGTAATGGAGTGATCTTAGAGTTCTGCTACTTTTTTTCTTCTGTTTTGTTTAGTGGGAAATTGTAGAGCTCTTTTGTCTCCCTCCATAAACTACCTATTTATTACCCATCTCCCTCCTCTCTCATCACCATTTCTTCATTTAAGTCGTAACTCATTTACATTTTAAAAGTTATCTTTTATCCTCACTTTAATATACATAAAAAATTACATAAGATATTGGCGACGACATCATGTTTATTAAATTAATTTGTTTAACTTGCTCCAAATTTTAAAAGTAAGTTCTCGTCATAACTTTTTAAGCAACATTATATGTAAATATCAAGTCGTCTATATATTGAAATGCCACCTCCGACGAAACCATCGCCGGCTACCGCATCAAGAGACCGCACTGTTCTCCACTTTCCTCTCCCCCAGTTCTAGCTTGTGCCTCTCTCTCTCATTTTGAACGGGGTGGCATCATTTTATAGGAAACGATATGGTGCATAGATCCAATTGGTCTAATGGCATTCAATGGTATAAACCAATCAAACTACTCTTAGCTATTGGGTCTCGCCTTGCACATCACGATTCTTTTCAGGTTCGAACACGTCGAGTATTGAATCAAGCCGAGCTTGAGATTTGAATATGCAAATTGAGTTGCTCATGACACCTATCAAATAGTTGATTTTAAATTGCAGTGCATCTTTATATTATGAGTCCGAGTTTAGTTTGAGTTTCATGCAAATTTTATTGATAAGTTCCGTCAAATTTGACCATGTTGAAAAGTTATTTAAGTCAAGCTCGAGTTTGGAAAATCCTGCTCTCAATGGAGCTTAATAGTAGCGTCAGGTGTTGAATATTTAAATCGAGCAGAGCCGAGCCGAATCGAGTTGTGAGTATTAAAGTGCGTTGACTAAACTTTGTTTTAATTGCACCCATGAATCATAATGCACAAACTATAAAGGAACCTGCGCTTTTCTTTGCGAGACTCGACAGGGGCACTCTTTCTTGACATAAGATTCAAGGATGGGGAAAACATTAGACACTCCCGTCCCACCACGTCAGAGTTTTACAAGGCCACTCGGTGATCGACACGCGGTGCCACGTCGGCAGATGGGTCCCACCGGACGGATCCGAAATCCAAGATGGCCCGAGGTCCAGGATGGAGCCCAAAGTCCAATCTATAGCTCTCGATCCTGACCGTCGGTTCCTAGCGAATCATGGGAGATCAACGTGGAACCCTGCGGCACTTCTCCGCCCCCCGCCGCCCCCCTCCCTTTTCCCTTATTAAAAAGGCCCCAACTCACGCAGAATTCACTACCCCCAACCCCAGGGCCGCCTCCCCCCCAAATTTTATCACCCGTCCCGCAACGTTCCCCAGAGGGTTCGACCTATGCGCGGCGCCACCGCCGCCGACGCCTCCTCCTCCTCCTCCTCCTCCGTCCATGTAAACCTTGCCGGACAACAGCGACGGTGTAGCGGCGCATGGCCAGGTCGAGTTCAAGAGCCTCTTCGACTATGGTCTGGTCGATCAACATCGTCATCAAGATCTGGCGACGGTGGACCGCCAGATCATGCCTTTGCTCCGCTTGAATGACCTTGGATCGCTGAACGAGAGGCTCAGTGAGGAGTTCTCTTGGGGTGGGGTGAGCTCGGACCGCCAATGGGGTCATGAGCGAGGCGGTGGTGGTGATGATCGGAGCAAGAGAGAGGTGGTGATAGGTCTGCCGTTGCAGCAGCAGAAGCAGACAACGGGGAAGAAGAAGAGAGAGAGCGAGGATGGCAAGGTTGACAAGGAACCCTTGTTAGTCAAAGGCCGGTGGACGTTAAGGAAGGCAGGTTAAGACTTGATAAACATTCCCCTCTTCTTCTTCATCTATTTCTTCTTCTTCTTGTTTTGAATGTTTCTCTTTTCGTTATCTGCGAGCTTAATTCTTCGTTAGGATTTTTGTGCTTTTTTTTACCCGAAATTTGGGGTAATATGTGACGAAGGATCTGTATATTTTTTTCTTATGATTTTTTTGCAAGCTCTTGACTATATTTGTTGAGATTTATGGAATGAAAAAGTGGTCTCTGATTGGCGGGAGAGAGAAAACATTACCCGAGGAGATGATATAATCATTTGAAGCATGATATCAGAAAACAAATGGAAAAAAACCTTAATATTAGGCTTCTTATGCATCTCTCCCTGCATGTTTTTCGACTCTCCGTTCATCACTTTTTTGTTCCATGCATCTCAACAAACATCCTTAATAACTTGCACGAAAATAAAAAGAAAAGATATACAGATTCTTCGTCACATATCACCTCTCAAATTTCAAAAAAAAAAATTGCTCAGAAACCCTAACGGGCAAATTAAGCTAGCCGAAAACAAAAGAAAAACATTCAAAGCCAGAAAAAAAAAATAGATGAAGAAGAAGCAAGAAAAAACGGAGGAATTTTTTTGCAAGTCTCAACCTGTCTCCACTGGCCTTTGACGACCATGGATTCCTTGTCAACCTTGACATCCTCTCTTCCCCCTTCTTCTTCCCCGTTGTTTTAAGCAGTTTTGGAATTGTTGTGGCTCTCGAGCTGAGGTTCTCCATTCGATGATTGGGTTGGGATATTAAAATGTCTGTGCTTGCCGTTTGCTACGTTTTGTATGAAACCAAAGACTCTAATTCTCAGTGCTGATGAAACTACATGTATCCGTTATTGAAATTTTATTGATGGTTTTGGCTAATGTTCAGTTCGATGTGTAGAGATGTGAGTCACCATCACTGTCATCGTGATAACTGTGAATGTTATAGTGTTGTAACTGTTGAGACTGATTTTAGGGGAAGGGTCGTCTGCCTCCATTGTGGTCTTTATCCGGTGCTTTTCCGGTGCTGCATTCATCCCAACCATCAATCCTTATTGAGATACAATGGAGGCACAGAGCAGGTTAAAGGGTCTTTCTCCGTTTTCAAATCCATGGCTTACTATAAGTAAAGCCTCGGGAGGGTTATCGTTCGTGGCCTTTTGATGTAGTGAACCTAGTGGCCCCAGTTGATCTAGAAAAAATGCATTGGGAGTCCTTCATATTTTCTTTTCCATCTAAATCGATCTCTGCTGAGTATCTACATGATTTCTAAATGAGAATGTTTAATTCGTTACAAAATATTTAGTGCTTTGGTGTTAACTATGATGTCATGGCATTAGGTTATGCTTCTTATTTTTTGCAACAAGAACAGCAAAAGGACAGACACTCTGTTGAGAAGTTTATTGCGATTTTAGCCCTTTGTTGAGTGCCAAATATGCCATGGCACTTTGCATGAGTTTCATTGTTGCGGTGTAGAAAGTTTTTGGCCATTGAAACTTAGAAGAATCATGTCAAACTTCTTTGTAGCATTAGAAGTCTCATCGTACGACCAAGAAAAGAACATTTGGTTATATATAAAATGATATCAATAGCCTATAAATTTCAGTCACAATTTGTATTGTAATTCTTAAACTTTTGACTTATTCAATTTGGTGTATGAATTATTCTTTGATGTTCCATTTTTCTCTTCAATTTGATCAAACGTAAGAGGGAAAGTCAATTCATGTGTCTGTTTTCTCTCTATTTTTGCGTAAAAGAGTTGAACATTAGCGACACATTTAGCTTTAGAAGAGGTCCCTAATTTCGGAAAGAAATCCAGCATTCAGTCCTCCACTTTGGTTCTTTTCATATTGCAATAGTTATGTACTTCCTCAAAGCTAATTAGTCTTAAACACTTTCCTGTTCTGTCACTTTCTCATTTAGGTTTCGTGTGTTTCACAGAAAATAAATAATTTAAAAAATATTTTCTTAAAATTGATTATTTATATTGCTTAAAAAAATGAATAAATGAAAAAATTTCACCGCCCACGAAAATGCTTAGAGATAAATTGGTGTCGATAATGAAAACAATTTCATTGGCTAATTATTTCAAGCGATACAAACGATCATTTTTTGAAAAATATATTCTAAATCATTCATTTTCTATGAAACAAACGAAACTTTTAATGAGACTCTCAATCCTCTCCTTCATTCTCTATGATAAAAAATTATTGTAAAATATCCTTTTTGAAATCAATTCTGACAAAAAAAAAGAAAAAAGAAATCAATGATCAGACAATGCAACTAAGACCATGTCTTTTTGTCCTTGTCCATCGGTCTGTCTTTGAAATGAACTTGATTGATATGCATTTAAAAGCTGTAAAAAATATGAAAAATGTATGAACAATAAAAAATCTCTCCATCTTGCGCTCATCTCATTAACACTTTATTACAATGATTCTATAAGGATTTTTGATTAATTTTTTGGACTGACTACTTCGCATATTGATTTTTCTTCGCGAACTGTGGCCATTTATGTAGTATGTAACGAAAGCAATTATTGCTAATGGAGTGGTCTTAGAGTTTTGCTACTCCTTTTTCTGTTCTTTTGCTTAGTTGGAAGTCGTAGAGCCCTGTCATCTCCCTCCATAAACTACCTATATATTACTCATCTTCCCTCCCACCCCTGCCATCTCCCTTCACCATTTCTTCATTCGTAACTCATTTATGTTTCAAAAGTTATCTTTTATCTTCACTTTAACATTTATATAAAATTACATAAAATATTGGCGATGGCATCATGTTTATTTAATTAATCCGTTTATGTTGTTCTAAATTCTTAATGGTAAGTCCTCATCATAACTCTTTAGTCAAAATAATATATTAATATCAAGTTGTATGTATATTGAAATGCCACCTGCAATGAAACCATCGCCAGCCACTGCGCTAAGAGACCGCTGTTGCTGTTCTCCACTTTCCTCTCCCCCAGCCCTCGCTTGTGCCTCTCTCTCTCTCTCTCTCTCTCTCTCTCTCTCTCTCTCTCTCTCTCTCTCTCTCTCTCTCTCTCTCTCTCTCTCTCATTTTGGACGGGGTGGCATCTTCTTATGATAAATGATGTGGTGCATAGATCCAATAGATCTAATCACATTCAAGGGTGTAAACAATCAAATTGCCTGTAAGCTATTCGATCTGGCCTCACACATCTCAATTTTTTTTGAGTTCGAATATGTCTGAGTATTGAATCGAGCCGAGTTGAATACGCAACTTGAGTTACTCATGAGACCAATTTAATAGTTGCTTTTTAATTGCAATGCTTTTTAGACTGAGTCTGAGTTTAAATCAAATTTCATGCAAATTTAATTGAAAAGTTTGGTTAAATTTGACCTTGTGGAAAAGTCATACAAGTTGAGCTCGAGTTTGGAAAATCCTACTCTCGATAGGACTTGATAGTAACATCAGATTTTGAATATTTTAATCGAGCAGAGTTGAGTTGAGTTGTGAGTACTGACATGCAAATGTTAAGTTGTGTCAACTGAACTCTGTTTCCATTGCGCCCATGAATCAAATTGCACAAACCATATATGAACGTGCACTTTTCTCGCAAGATCCGACAACGGTCTCACTATTCTTTGAAATAAGATTCAAGAATTTAGAAAATTAGGAAGACCCGCCCCACCATTTCAGTGTAGTCTCGGCTCACTTAGGGTGCGTTTGGTTCAGCATTTTGAAAGCCCTTTGGAGGCCCAAAGCCCCTTGGGGGAATTTTGGGGTGTTTGGCAATCATCCCCCAAGGGGCTTTCAAGTGAAAGTCAGCCTTGGGAAGGCTGAAAGCTCAAGGCTAGTAGGAACCAGCCTTGAGCTTTCAGCATTTTCGGAATGCTGAAGCCATGGATTAATGAAATTTGATCAATTTCCCCTTTTGCCCTCAAAAACTTCTTAGAAACCCAATTTTGCCCCTTTTTTAAAAACAAAACCCTTCTCCCATGTGCTCGCTCCTCATTCCCTCTGGACTGCTCTCTCTTCACTCCCTTGCGACCCCCCCGCTCGTCCGCTCTCTCTCCCTCGCAACTGCTTCTCACTTTCGGCAGCATACCTCTCTCTTAACAACTAGGTACCCTCTCCTCTCCCTCTCTCTAGCTCGCGGCTGGTGTATCTGGCATGCCAACGAGCTTTCACTGGAGATTTTCTTCTCGATTTGCTCTTTAGATGAGGTTCCGATCCCTTGCCCGATTGCATCCTTTTCCAGTCTGATTCGAGTCGTTGAAATACGATCCGTTGTTGTGGTGGCCCGATCTGGTTCGCTTTGTGGTGGTTGGGTGTGTCCTGTGTCTTGGTCGGGGTTTCGAGGGTTTCAACTCGGGATTGGGGGTGTTGTTGATGCCGTTGTTGTTGTTTGATGGATTTAGACGATCCCTCTAGGCTCTGATATCTGATTTCTCCTTGAGCTGAGTAGATATTTGATTGAGTTGTGTTTTATGTTGTATGTTGTGGGCTGTGGTGTATTGGTTGTGCGATTTCAAGACGTGATTCTGGAACCCGTGTGTGGAGCATGTAGCTGAGCTGAGCAATTGGTTAGGATCTGGTTTGTTCTGGATAGGTGCCTTGATGTGCTAATGCTGCTGATGTCTTGATTCTGTCTTGGTTGTTTGTCTTTGGCGTGATGCTCTCTCTTCGTTGTCCTTTAGAATTTGCTGTTGTTGAGATGATGCTGGGAGTTTATTGTAGATTGCTAAAATTCACTAAAGTTTACTTGAATTTACTGTAATTTGTTCAGAATTGTTGAAACTCACTAGAAAATACTCCAGTCTTGTTGAAATAAACTTGGTGATGCTCTTGCAAGATATAGATGATTGTGCAAGTGGGTAGCATTTTTTTTGTGTTTTAAGAAATGCATGTGTTCATTCGAATTTGTTCACGTCACTTTGCTAGTTGATGACAAGTTCATCAAGTGTGGTTGTTCTCATCGGACTTGGGTTCGCATTTTGTATATGTGTTTCATTCATCGAAGCATTGGCAATTGGAATGTTGAACTGTCTTTGTTGAAGCAGGCTGCTAAAGGAAGTGATTGTGCAGTCTCTTTAATCAGTGGAGAGCCAGGAACTCCAAGCTGCATTGAGAGTCACAGTCAAACGCTACTTTGAAGGATGCAGGGACTTTTGAAGTAGAATCACCTCTGTGTTGCATTTGAGATTACCTGCTGTGGAGAAGTGGTTCAGTGGAGGAGAGCTCCCTTATATTTATGGACCTCTAGATCAATAGTGTCCATTGTGCAGGAGCTTTTAGATTTTAAAGGGTGTGTATACATTGGACATGTAATATTCTGGTATATTTTGATCATAGAATTTGAACCTTTTGTTTCTTGGTCCTTGATGTAATTAGTTCATTTAATTAATATGAAGTCTGTTTGCTGCAGAACAAATTTTCATTTGCAAATAATTAGCGATGTTTATTGTGTAAGTTTGAATTGCTTGTAACGATGCATATATGCACCTACTTTTCTGAAAGTGAAGTGAAGCATGAGCAGGTTTAGGTACAATTGAGATTGATGTAAAACATGAGCAGTTTTACAGCTTGAGAACGAAAAAAAATTTTGTTACGTGTAGGTGCAATTGAGATCGAAAAAACTGCAACATTGGGACATCCGATTGCTAATACCAATAGCTATAAATTTAAGAAATATATAAAGATAATGATTTTTTTTCCTCAGAACATATTTTACCACGTTTATTGTGATGAAAGTACTCTTTTTTAAATTGGGAAAGAGACCACTTTTATGTGAATTTTTTCAAATAAAATTTTTTAGCAAAAAAAGAATTTTTTTTATAATAAAATTTTTTACAAAGTTTCTTTGACCTTGTTGTCAATATTTAAATTAAAAAAGTTGCAAGCATTATTTTTTTCAATTATAAAAAATAAAAATAAAGAAAGCTTAAATTAATCACCAAATGGGCTTTTCAAATGTGTTTTCACCAAACAACTTTTCTCTCAAAGTTGTTTCTCAAAGCAGAGTTTACCAAACAGTCTTTACATTTCCTCAAAGCCCTTTAAGCTAAACTGCTTTGCATTTTCCCAAAGCCCCTTGAAAATGCTGAACCAAACGCACCCTTAGTGATCGATATGTGGTGCCACCTCAACGGATGGGTCCTAGTGGACATAACCGAAATCCAAAACTGGCCCAAGCTCCGTTTTCTCATTTAGGCTTCGTTTGTTTTGTGGAATGAATAATATGGAAAATATTTTCCTAAATTTGATCATTAATATTGCTTACAAAAATGAAAGAATGAAAAAAATTTCATTAACCACAAAAATGCTTAAACATAAATTGTTGTCGATTATAAAAACAATTTCATTAGCTAATTATTTCAAATGATATGAACGATTATTTTAAGAAAAATATTTTCCGAATAATTTATTTTCTACAAAACAAATGAAGCCTTAAATGGAACTCTCGATCATCTCCTTTGTTCTCTATGATCAAAACTTATTGCAAAGTATCCTTTTTGAAATCAATGATCGGACAATGCAACTAAGACCATGTCTTTTTGTCTTGGTCCATCAGTCTGTCTTTCAAATGAACTTCATTGATATGCATTTGAAAGCTGCAAAAAATGTGAGAAATGTATGAATTAGCACAAATCTCTCTTGCGCTCATCTCATTAGCACTTTCTTAGGCTTTATACATTGATTCTATCCGGCATTATAAGCGAATCCAGATTTTTGCTGTGGAAGAGATGGTGGTAGTGATGGAGGCTGAGGTGGACGTGGCGATTCTAATTATGGGGGAAGAGATGGTGGAAGGGGAGGTTGGAAGAAGGCCAGACAAAGGTGGTGGTCGTGGCTACGGTTCCGAGTCACGTGAAGGTAATGTTGGCAGCAACTTTGATTGTTGGAAGTTCTTTTCTATTTGATAAACTGCATTTGGAAGATCATGATGCCTAAGAGGTCTTCTCCTATATTGATACAGGTTCGGCAGTGGCCATGATGGATATGAGAGAGCTAGAAGCCGGAGTCCCAAGGGATCGGGTGGCTGGGTCGATCGTGCTAGTAACTGGAGTCGTGACCGCAGCCGTAGCCCTGATAGGTCTGAACACGACAGGGCTCGTTCCCCAGTTCGCAGCTTCCACCAAGCAATGATGGATAGAAGCCAATCTCATCGCCCAGGTGCATCTTCCTTCCACAGCGAGAAAACAAGAGAGAGTTCACGTAGTCTGCAACGTGCAAGGTCTCATTCGCCCCATGGGAAGGATAACGATTGAGGGAATTTTGGTGGATCACACGGCGATGCTCCATCAAAATGGGATGGAGGATATGGTGGTGGTCCCGCTCTTCTTACCTCGGGGAAGAAGAGGAAGGCATGATTCCTGTTTTACGGAGGCAGATAAGTGGGTGCAGCTGAAGATACCCTCATTCTTTCTGAGGTCTGGCCAGATAGGGGAAGCTGTAAAGAGAAACTTGGTTTCCCTAGAATTACAGGATCTAAGATGTTTGAACCTTGATCTCCTAGAGCTGGTTTTCTTTGCCTCTTTGTCTGCAGTGGACGGAATGATTTTTTGTGATTGCTGCATTGACGTTTCTGCAGGGGCATTCTAATGCAAAATGCTTAACCGAATTTTGGCAAATGAAGTACTTAACTAGAAATTATACTAGATGCGATGTTCTTTTTAAGCGGTTTTGGAACTGCTGTGGCTTGAGCTGAAGGTCTCCATTCGGTGATTGGGTGGGGGAATATTATATTGTTTTTTTTTTTGGTAAGAAGGGGAATATTATATTGTTTGTGATTGCCATTTGCTACTTTTTGTATGAAACCGGAAAACTCTAATTCTCAGTGCTGCTGAAACCTACATGCTGTATTAGTTATGAATTTTTATTGTAAGGGATACTTTACCTTTCCATTGCTGTCTTTTATCTGGTGTTACGTTCATCCCAAACATCAATCCTTAATGAGATAAAATGGAGGCACCGAGCGGGGTAAAGGGTCTTTCACCGCTTTTCAATCTATGGCTTACGATAACTAAAGCGTCCGAAGAGTTATCTCGTTCGCGACCTTTTGATTTAGCGAACATGGCGGCCCTAGCTGATTCAGAAGAAAAAAGTATTGAGGGTCCTTCAATAATTTTCTTTTCCATATGAATTGATATTTGCCGATTATCCACGCGATATTTGAACCATAACGTTTAACCAATTACGAAATATTTAGTGCTTTGGCGTTAGCTATGATGTTATGGCATTAGGCTTTACTCATTTTTTGCAACATGAACTGCAAAAGGACAAGAACTCTGTTGAGGAGTTTATCCAGATTTTAGCCCTTTGTTGAACACCAAATATGCCATGGCATTTTGCATGAGTTTCATTGATGCGGTGGAAAAAGTTTTTGGCAAAGAATCATGGCAAACTTCTTTGCAGTATTGGAAGTCGCATCGTATGACCAAGAAAAGAACATTTGTTATTTATAAAATGATATTGGTAGCTCATAAATTTCGGTCCAAATATGCAATATCATTCGTATCATTTTGACTTGTTCAATTTGGTACTTGAACTATTCTTTGATATTCAGTGTATTCCCTTTATTTGATCAAGCATAAGAGGGGCAAGTCATCCCATGCGTCTCTTTTCTCTCGCTTTTGGCATAAAAGAGTCAAACATTAATGACTCATTAGCTTTTGAAGAGGTCCCTAATATGGGAAAGAAATCCAGCATTCAATCCTCCTCTTTGGTTCTTTTCATAGTGCAATATTTATGTACTTCTGGAATGCTAATCAGTCTTTTACATTTCCCCGTTCTGTCAAACCCATCCAGTAATCCTTTACTTTCTCATTTAGGCTCTGTTTGTTTCACAGAAAATGAATAATGAAAAATATTTTCCTAAAATTGATCAATTATATTGCTTACAAAAATAAATTAATGAAAAATATTTCATCATCCACGAAAATATTTAGATATAAATTGTTGTCGATAATGAAAATAATTTGATTGGCAAATTATTTCAAATGATACAAATGACTATTTTTAGGAAAATATTTTCCGAATAATTTATTTTGTGCAAAACAAACGAAGCCTTAATCGCAACTCTCCATCCTCTCCTTTGTTCTCTGTGATCAGAACTTCATGCAAAATATCCTCTTTGAAATCAATAATCGGACAATGCAACTAAGACCATGTCTTTTTGTCTTGGTCCATCGGTTTGTCTTTGAAATGAATTTGATTAATATACATTTGAAAGTTGCAAAAACCGTGAAAAATGTATGAACTATAAAAAATCTCTCTATCTCACACTCATCTCATTAGCAGTTTCTTAGGCATTATACATTGATTCTATAAGGAATTTCAATTAATTTTTTTGGACCGACTACTTTGCATATTGATTTTTCTTTGTGAACTGCCACCATTTATGTAGTATGTAAGAAAGCAATTGTTAATTGAGTGATTTTAGAGTTTTGCTGCTCTTTTTATGTTGTTTTGCTTAGTTCGAAATCACAGAGTTGTTTAGTCTACCTCCATGAACTACCTATATTACTCATCTCCCCCACCATCTCCCTTCAACTCATTTACATTTTAAAAGTTATTGTTTATCCTCACTTTGACATGTATATAAAAATTACATAAAATATTGGCAATGGCATCATTTTTATTTAATTAATTCATTTCAGTTGTTCTAAATTCTTAATAGTAATCCTCGTCATAACTCTTTAAGCAAAATAATATGTCAATACCAAGTTGTCTGTATATTTAAATGTGTCAATATATTGAAATGCTACCTCCAATGAAACCATCGCCGGCCACAACGCTAAAAGACCACTGTCGCTGCTCTCCACTTTCCTCTCCCTCAATCCTGGCTTGTGCCTCTCTCTCTCTCATTTTAGACGGGGTGGAATCTTTTTATGAGAAATGATGTGGTGCATAGATCCAATTGGTCTAATCACATTCGTGGGTAAAAAAAAGAATCAAACTGCTTGTGAGCTAGTCGATCTCCCCTCGCACGTCCAGTTCGAACATGTCAGAGTATTGAATCAAGCCAAGCTTGAACTTTGAATATGCAACTTGAGTTGGTCAGGAGACCAATCAAATAGTTTATTTTCAATTGCAGTGCATTTTTGGACCATGAGTCCGAGTTTAGTTCAAATATCATGCAAATATTATTAACAAGTCCGGTTAGCTTTGACCTTGTTAAAAAGTTATTTAAGCCGAGCTTGAGTTTGAAAAATCCTACTCTCAATAAAGTTTGATAGTAGTACTAGGTTTTGAATATTTAAATCAAGTCGAGTTATGAGTACTGAGATGTGAATACTACGGTACGTCAACTAAACTTTGTTTCAATTACACCCATGAATCAGAACGCAGAAATCATGCAGGAACCTACGCTTTTCTTGCAGGACCTGACATGGGTGTAAGATTCAAGAATCGAGAAAATATTGGCGAGACTCGCCTCACCACTTCAGCGTAGTCTCAAGCCCCTTGGTGATTCAAAAGTGGTGGCACGTCAACGGATGGGTCCCACCGGACATATAAGAAATCCAAGATTGGCCCAGGCCCAATATCCAATCTATACCTCTCGATCCTGACCGTCGGTTCCTAGCGCATCCTGGGAAATCAACGTGGGCACCATCGCACCTTCACGGCCCCACCATCTTTTCCCTTATTAAAAAGCCCCAACTCACACACAGAATTCACTCACTCCCAAAGCCGAAACCAGCATTCAACCACTCCTTCCCCTCTCCCTCTCCCTCTGCATGGAGCTCAACCTTTCGTCCTCCACCCCCTCCTCCACTTTCCGAGATGATTTCCCTTTCCCTCCAGCCATTTTCCAAGAAAATTCCCTTCCGAAACCCCGGGACGGCTTCTCTCTCGACCTCAAGACTCCTCCTCCGCCTCCTGTAAACGTGAATGGCTTCTTCTACAAGCTCCTCCACAGCCATAGCCCCGACATTCTCGACCATGACCATGGCTTCACCACCGAAGGCTCCTCCTCGAACCCTGCCTCTTCGGTGGTCTCGACACCACAGCTCGACCTGCCATTTCATCACCAATCCCCAGATCCTCAACCGGCAGCAACATTCCCCAGAGGGTTCGACCTTTGTGCCCTGCCGCCACCGCTGACCCCTCCTCCTCCTCCGTCCGTTGACACCTCACTGAAGAGCGGCGACGACAGCGATGGCGTAGCGGTGCATGGCCAGCTCGAGTTCAAGAGCCTCTTTGACTACTGTGTGGTTGATCACCGTCGTTATCACGATCCGGTGACGGTGGACCGCAAGATCATGCCTTTGCTCGAATTGAATGACCTTGGATCGCTGAACGAAAAACTTGGTGAGGAGTTCTCTTCGGGTGGCGTGAGCTTGGACAGCCAATGGGGTCATGAGCGGGACGACGGTGGTGATCATTGGAGCAAGAGAGAGGTGGTGATAGGTCTGCCGCACGAGCAGCCGAAGCCGACAACGGGAAAAAAGAAGAGAGAGAATGAGAATGACGACGCTGACAAGGAGCCCTTGGTCGTCAAAGGCCAGTGGACTCCTGAAGAAGACAGGTTAAGACATGAAAAACACCCTTTTTTGGCTTTGCTTCTTCTCCTTCATCTTTTTTTTCTGGTTTTGAATGCTTGTCTTTTGATATCTGAGTTTTTAGCTTATTTTCCTCGTTAGGGTTTCTGGGCTTGTTTTTTTCCGAAATTTTGGGGCTAATATGTGATGAAAAAAATTATTTGTTGTCTGTATATCTTTTGTGCAGGCACTTGACGATGTTGGTTGAGACTCATGGAACGAAAAGGTGGTCTCAAATTGCGAAGATGGTTGATGGAAGAATTGGAAAACAATGTAGGGAGAGATGGCATAACCATTTAAGACCTGATATCAAGGTTTTTTTTCCTCTTTTTTCCTTTAAAAATATGTTTTTTCTTGCCGATAATTTGTTCTTGCTTTAGACTCTACCACCGTTATACCTTCCATTATATGAATTTACATTGACCATCCTACTCATTTAGTTTTGTATTCATAAAAAGAATCACAATTAGATTTGATAAGTGAATCGCATACATGGGAAGTATATCTAGAGACAAATATATGATATGCATATAGATTAATGGACATGAACATTCAACACTCATTGTGATTTTCCATCGTGATTTATTATAAATTCATGCCATAATCGCACCATTCATACACACCATTATTGAGTATATGTATTTCTTTTATTACCTTTCCATGGAAATATGACTTTATTTCCTTATCTTTACCGCTGCGTGTCGTCTAGTGTGTGGAACTCGTGACTCTATCCTTTTTTTTTTGTCGTTATTAAGTTTTTGGCTGACTTACTTCTTAAAGTTTGCCAATACGCTACTTTTCCTACGTCGTTTAGTCCATATGCAACAACTCACAAGCATGCATGGTGACAATTGCCCATGCGAACTGGATTTTTCGGAAACCATGCCTTATAAGCAGGACCGGAAAAATCTCAAAAGATGCTTTGATTCTTGTTAAACGTGAATGTTTTTTTTTCTAACTTCTAGTGATGACCAAATTGCATGAACCCTTCGTGCACTTCCATGCCCTAGCTCAGCAGCTAATTAAGATCAAAACAAAATGTTAAATCCATTTTATGAACTCCAAATTCTTCCATTTAACACACGACATATACCTATTATATCGCACAATTAAACCTTACTTGAATAAGATCCATAATTATATTAGAAGGGTGTAAATGTATTCATTATGAATTTTCCTCGTTTTTTCCCTCAAAGAAACTTCACCATTATTTATAAAAAAAACATTTTACACTTGCGTGTAAATACACATACTTTGTAATCTATTTGATCAATTAAAACTGAAAAATCTAATTACTATTGATTGCATTAATGAGGTGTAATCAAGGATACACTACAAAATTAAGGACTTGGCCAAAAACCCAAACTCACAAAACCCTAGAATGAGTTTTTCTATCTCTTCTCCTCTTTTTTTTCTTCTATTTCTTCTTCGTTGGGCTCTCATCATTTTCTTAGCAGAAGGACTCGTGGAGCACTGAAGAAGACAAGATTCTGATTCAGGCACACAAACAGATTGGGAACAAATGGTCCGAGATAGCCAAGAGATTGCCTGGAAGAACCGAAAACACAATTAAGAACCACTGGAATGCTACAAAGCGCAAGCAATTCTCTAAGCACGAGTTACTTCCCTACAACAACAACTCCAACCTCTTGCAAAATTATATCAGAAGTGTCACCACTCCATTTCGTCCGAAACAGTTGGCACCGGCTTGTGGTCGCGACCACCGCCACCACCAGACCAAGAAGCTATCGTTGTCTTTGTCAGCAGCAGCCATTTCCCGTGGCTCGGACATGCAGCCTGAAGTGACCAACCGCCCCCTGCAGGCGTCGAATCACTGCCGCCACCACCAGCCGCCACTGCCACCTGCTCAAAGGCCGGACAATAGTTACTTTGGTTTTTCGATGGTTGATGGGAATGGGAATCTTGGGCTTTATCAGGTGAATGACCATCATTATCATCAGGTGCTGAGTGAAGACGGTGGTAATGGGAGTGAAGAGAGATTTGATGATAAACGTGAGTTGGACCTAGAGATGAGCTTGGAGATGGATGGTGATCGCCGCCGCCACCGTCGCCATCAGCACCATAATAACCATCAACATCAGGAGATTAAGGAGCTGAACTTTCTTGAGATGATGGCTCGCCAAAGTGGCTAATTCTGAATCCATAAATACCCTGGTAGGTAATAAAAGACCCTTGCATTGTAGTTGCTTCTCAAAATGTTATCTTTGTGTTTTCCCAGTTTGCTTATCTGAGACCTAATGCTGTTGTTCTTGTAATCGTATGTGAGATAGAGACTTTTGTTTTATTCCCAAATAACTATTTGAAGGCGTGTGTATGACTATGTCAGGGTATATGTGATTGACCTAGGAGAGGTCTAATATTATTACATATGCATGTGTTTAGCTTAGTTATTCTACTTCGGTGACGGATCAAAACTTCTATTACTATCTCTCGACAATTAACTAATTCGCTAGGTGAAAACAAGAAAAGGAAAAGGTCAGGGAATTGAAGATTTATTGGAGGAAAACATATGCATGTAATTTCCGCAAGGGGACCGATTAAGAACTATTCATAATGTCACCAAAAACCTTTCACAAAGTAAGTGCGAGAGTTCTTATTATTATTTCTCTTTTCGGTTAAAGATCAAACCCTATCAACCTTGGTCAAGGTGAAATGCTAGTGAGTGATTACAGGATTTTGGAAGTTGGCAATTCTCTACAAAGGAACTATTGTTCGACCCTTTTAACCTCGTGGATGCACACGGGAGTAAAAGACATTGTAACTTTAGCAAAGATGATATGATATATACTGTAGTTTGAACTTTTAAATCTTTAGCTATAGATGGTCAACTAGCTTATACATGTTCGAAGCTCGAAATGCATCCAACTGGGAAAATTTGTCAAGGACAAGACAATTTGCAGGGAAACATGGGGACATTCCCACTTTTAGGGCTTTTGATCGTCCCGTCAAAGCTGAACTTTAATCATGGTACTATTGGGTCATGAGGCCCATTGAACCCATTGTTCGGAAGGGTTTTGCTAGGCAATGTATTTGTATGATTAGACCTAACCAATCTAATCAAGCTCACTCTAGATCACGACTCTCAAATTGTTAAAATAATCGCTTGCCGAAGCGGCTAATTCGAATTCATAATTACCCTAGTTGGTAATAAAAGACTCTTACATGATAGTTATATGTCCATATCATATTTGGACCGGAGCGTTTAATCTATTATGAAATATTAAGTGCTTTGGTATTAACTATACCATCATGGCATAAGGCTTTGCTCCTTACTTTTTTAACATGAACTGCAAAAGGACATAAACTCCGTTGAAAAGTTTATCCTTATTTTAGCTCTCTCTCGAGCACCAAACACGGCACTGCGCTTTGCATGAGTTTCGTTGCTGTAGTGTAGAAAATTTTTAGCCGTCAAAACTTTGGAAGAAGCATGTAGAAACTTCTTTGCAATATCACGGTCACATCGTACAACCAAAAAAACTTCTTTTTTGTTTGTTTGTGACATTGATATCGTCCTTGAGTCAAAGTGAGCCGTTCTTATTAACCATTCTTAGCTGAATTTATCTCCAAAAAGAGTTGAGCATTAATGCCACACTGGCTTATGAGGGGGTAATTAATTTCGGAAAGAAATCTAGCATTCACTCCCCTTCTTTGGTTCTTTTTATTGTAATATTTATGTTCTTACTCAATGCTAATTAATATTAAACACTTTCCCGTTCTTTTGAACCTATCCAACAACTTTTCACTTTCTCATTTTAGGCTCCATTTGTTTCAATGAAAATTAATGATTTGGAAAATATTTTTCTAGAAATAAATATTTTTATCTCTTGTAAAAATGAATGAATAAATTTTTTTTATCATTTACGAAAATATTTCGACATAAATTGTTTTGAATAATAATGTTTTAGAAAAATAATTTTCAAATAATTTTTTTTTTGCTAAACAAATAGAGCTTTAAACAAAACTCTAATCCTCTCCTATTTTATCTATGATAAAAAAATTCTTGCAAAATTGGCGTTCCTTTTTTAAATCAATGATCTAACAGTACAATTAAGATAGTGTGTGTTTGTCCTGATCTGTCGTTCTGTCTTTAAAATGAACTTGAGTAATATGCATCGAAAAGCTACCAGAAAACATGAAAAATGTACGAATTATAAAAATTCTCTCCATCTCACTCTCATCTCATTAGCAATTTCTTAAGCATTATACATTGATTCTATAAAGAATTTCGATTATATTTCAAAATGATTTCGATTAATTTTTTTGGGATTGACTACTTAATTTTTGCATAAAAGAGCTAACTATTAATGCCATACTAGCTTCTGAAGAGGTACTTTTAATTTAGGGAAAGATATCCAGCATTCACTCCTCCGCCTCGTGATGATTTTTCTTTCCATTCGGGCATGGAGCTCAACCTTTCCTCCTCCACTTTCCAAGATGATTTCCCTTTCCTTCCGGGCATTTTCTAATAAATTTTCCCTCAAAACCCTCGGGCGGCATCTCCTTGACCTCGAGACTCTTCCTCCGACTTGTGAGTGGCTTCTTCTACAAGCTCCTCCACAGCTGTAACCTAGACATTCTCGATTATGACCACGGCTTCACAATCGAAGGCTCCTCGCAGAACCCTTTCTCTCTGGTGGTCTTGACCCCACAGCTCTACCCGCCATTTCATTATCCATCCACTGATCCTCAACTGGCTGCAACGTTCCCCAGAGGGTTCGATCTCTGCATGATGCTGCCAGCGCTGACCTCTCCTCCTCCTCCTCCTCCTGCGTCCATGGAAACCTCGCTGGAGAGCAGCGAAAACAGCGACGACGTAGCGGAGCATGGCCAGGTCGAGCTCAGGAGCCTCTTCAACAATGGTCCGGTTGATCACCATCGTCATCACGATCCGGTAACGGTGGCCCACCAGATTATGCCTTTGCTCCACTTGAATAACCTTGGATCACTGAATGAGAGGCTCAGTGAAGAGTTCTCTTCAGGTGGCGTGAGCTTGGACCGCCAATAGGGTCATGAGCGGATGGTGGTGGTGATGATCGGAGCAAGAGAGAGGTGGTGATAGGTCCGCCGTTGCAGCAGCAGAAGCAGACAACGGGGAAGAAGAAGAGAGAGAGCGAGGATGGCAAGGTTGATAGGGAACCCTTGGTAGTCAAAGGCCGGTGGACTTTAAGGATGGCAGGTTAAGACTTGATAAACATTAACCTCTTCTTCTTCATCTATTTTTTCTTCTTCTTGTTTTGAATGTTTCTCTTTTTGTTATCTGTGAGCTTAATTTCTTCGTTAGGATTTTTGTGCTTTTTTTTACCCGAAATTTGGGGTAATATGTGACGAAGGATCTGTATAGTTTTTTCTTATGATTTTGTGCAAGCTCTTGACTATATTTGTTGAGATTTATGGAATGAAAAAGTGGTCTCTGATTGCTTAAATGCTGGAGGGAGAGAGAAAACAATACCGGAAGAGATATATAACCATTTGAAGCCTCATATCAGAAAACAAATGGAAAAAACCTTAATATTAGGCTTCTTATGCCATCTCTCCCGGCATGTTTTCCGACTCTCCTCTCTAGCATCTGGGCAATCTGAGACCACTTTTTCGTTCCATGCATCTCAACAAACATCCCTAATAACCTGCACAAAAATAAGAATAAAAGATACACAGATACTTCATCACATATCACCTCCCAAATTTAAAAAAAGAAAATGCTCAGAAACCCTAACGAACAAATTAAGCTCCCAGATAACAAAAGAAAAACATTCAAAACCAGAAGAAAAAAAATTGATGAAGAAGAAGATGCAAGAAAAAAGGGGAATTTTTTGCAAGTCTTAACCTGTCTCCACTGGCCTTTGACGACCACGGGTTCCTTGTCAACCTTGACATCTTCTCTTCCCCCTTCTTCTTCCCCGTTGTTTTAAGTAGTTTTGGAATTGCTGTGGCTCTCGAGCTGAGGGTCTCCATTCGATGATTGGGTTGGGATATTAAAATGTCTGTGCTTGCCGTTTGCTACATTTTGTATGAAACCAAAGACTCTAATTCTCAGTGCTGATGAAACTACATGTATCCGTTATTGAAATTTTATTGATGGTTTTGGCTAATGTTCAATTCAACGGGTACAGATGTGAGTCACCATCACTGTCATCGTGATAGATGTAAATGTTAGAGTGTTGTAACTGTTGAGACTGATTTTAGGGGAGGGGTCGTTTGCCTCCATTATGGTCTTTATCCGGTACTGCATTCATCCCAACCATCGATCCTTATTGAGGTACAATGGAGGCACTGAGCGAGTTAAAGGGTCTTTCTCTGTTTTCAAATCTATGGCTTACTATAACCAAAGCCTCGGGAGGGTTATCGTTCGCGGCCTTTTGATGTAGTGAATCTGGTGGCCCGAGTTGATCTAGGAAAAATGCATTGGGAGTCCTTCATTTTTTCTTTTTTGTATGAATCGATCTTTGCTGAGTATCTACATGATTTCTGAACAAAAATGTTTAATTCGTCACAAAATATTTAGTACTTTGGCGTTAGCTATGATGTTATGGCATCAGGCTTTGCTCCTTATTTTTTGCAACATGAACCGCAAAAGGACATAAACTCTGTTGAGAAGTTTATCCAGATTTTGGCCCTTTGTCGAGCGCCAAATATTGAGTTTCATTGTTGCGGTGTAGAAAGTTTTTGGCCACTGAAACTTAGGAGAATCATGTCAAACTTCTTTGTAGTATTAGAAATCGCATCGTACTACCAAGAAAAGAACATTTGGTTATATAGAAAATGCTATTGGTAGCCCATAAATTTAGTCCCAATATGCAATGTCATTCGTATCGCTTTGACTTATTCAATTTGGTACTCTAACTATTCTTCGATATTGAATGTATTCCTTTTATTTGATCAAACATAAGAGGGGCAAGTCATCTCACGTGTCTCTTTTCTCTCGCTTTTTGCATAAAAGAGTCAAACATTAATGACACATTTGCTTTTGAAGAGGTCCCTAATTTCGGAAAGAAATCCAGAATTCAATCCTCCTCTTTGGTTCTTTGCATATTGCAATATTTATGTACTTCCTCAATGCTAATTACTCCTAAACACATTCCCGTTCTGTCAAACCTATCTAATAGCCCTCCACTTTCTCATTTAGGCTCCCCTTTGTTTGGTAGGAAATGAATAATTTGGAAACTATTTTCCTAAAATTGATCAATTATGTTGCTTCCAAAAATGAACATATGAAACAAATTGCAATATTTATGTACTTCCTCAATGCTAATTAGTCCTAAACACTTTCCCGCTCATTCAAACCTATCCACTAGTGCTCCACTTTCTCATTTAGGCTCGGTTTGTTTTGTGGAAAGAATAATGGAAAATATTTTCCTAAATTATATATTTTCTATTGCTTACAAAAATGAATGAATGAAAAAAATTTCATCAATCACCAAAATGCTTAGACATAAAATTGTTGTCGATAGTAAAAAAAATTTCATTGGCTAATTATTCAAGTGATACAAACGATTATTTTTAGAAAAATATTTTCCGAATAATTCATTTTTGTGAAACAAACGGAGTCTTAAATAAAAATCTCAATCCTCTCCTTTGTTCTTTATGATCAAAACTTCTTTCGAAGTATCCGTTTTTAAATCAATGATCGGACAATGCAACCAAGACCATGTCTATTTTTCTTGGTCCATCTCTCTGTCTCTGAAATGAACTTGATTGATATGCATTTGAAAGCTGCAAAAAACGTGAAAAATGTATGAATTATCAAAAATCTAATTAGCACTTTCTCAGGCATTATACATTGATTCTATTCGGCATTATAAGCGAATCAAGATTTTTGCTGCGGAAGAGATGGTGGTAGAGATGGTGGCCGAGGTGGACGTGGCGATTCTAATTATGGGGGAAGGGATGGTGGAAGGGGAGGTTGGGAGCAGGCCAGCCAAATGTAGTGGTCGTGGCTATGGTTCCGAGTCACGTGAAGGTAATGTCGGCAGCAAGATTGTCTGTTGGAAGTTCTTTTCTATTTGATACACTGCATTTGGAAGGTCATGATGCTTAAGAGGTCTTCTCCTATATTGAAACAGGTTTGGCAGTGGCCATGATGGATATGAGAGAGCTCAGAAGTCGCAGTCCCAAGGGATTGGGTGGCTGGGTTGATCGTGCTAGTAACTGGAGTCGTGACCACAGCTGTAGCCTGATACGTCTGAACATGACAGGGTTCGTTCCCCAGTCCGCAGCTTACACCAAGCAATGATGAAGAGAAACCAACCTCATCGCCCAGGTGCATCTTCCTTCCACATTGAGAAAACAAGAGAGGATTCATGGAGTCCGCGACGTGCAAGGTCTCATTTGCCCGTGGGAAGGATAGCAAGCGAGGGAATTTTGGGGATCACGCGGCGATGCTCTATCAAAATGGGATGGAGGATATGGTAGTGTTCCCGCTCTTCTTACCTCGGGGAAGAAGAAGAAGGCGTGATTCCTGTTTTACGGAGGCAGATAAGTGGGTGCAGTTGAAGATCCCCTCATTCTTTATGAGGTCGGGCCAGATAGGGGAAGCTGTAAAGAGAAACTTGGTTTCCCTAGAATTACGGGATCTAAGATGCTTGACCCATGATCTCCTAGAACTGGTTTTCTTTGCATCTTTGTCCGCAGTGGACGGAACGATTTTTGTGAATGCTGCATTGACGAACCTGCAGGGGCATTCTAATGCAAAATGCGTAACCGAATTATGGCAAATGAAGTACTACACTAGAAATTATACTAGATGCGATGTTCTTTTTAAGCGGTTTTGGAACTGCTGTGGCTTGAGCTGAAGGTCTCCATTCGGTGATCGGGTGGGGGAATCTTATATTGTTTGTGATTGCCGTTTGCTACTTTTTTTATGAAACCGAAAATTCTAATTCTCAGTGCTGCTGAAACCTACATGCTTTATCGGTTATGAATTTTTATTGTAAGGGATCCTTCGCCTCTCCATTGCTGTCTTTTATCTGGTGCTATGTTCATCCCAAATATCAATCTTTATTGAGAAAAAAAAGCGTCAGAAGAGTTATCTCGTTCGCGACCTTTTGATTTAGCGAACATGGCAGCCCTAGCTGATTTAGAAGAAAAAAGTATTGAGGGTCCTTCAATTTTTCTTTTCCATATTTATTGATATTTGCCGATTATCCACGTGATATTTGAACTATAATGTTTATCCAGTTACGAAAGATTTAGTGCTTTGGCATTAGCTATGATGTCATGGCATCAGGCTTTGCTCCTTATTTTTTGCAACACGAACCGTAAAATGTCAGGAACTCTGTTGAGGAGTTTATCCTGATTTTAGCCCTTTGTCGATGTTGACACCTAAATTTTAGTGACCCAGTTAGTTAATTTTCGCATAAAAAATTAGGAATCGATCCTGGTCTTTAGAAAAAAATATTAAAATGCATGTAGATATTAGAAGCATTTGCATAGGCTCATATAGTTGCATTTATATTAGACTAGTTGTGGATGGACTCGAGTGAACAGCTTTGAACTTAATGAAATTGGACTAAGCCCACATTCAATAAAATTCTTGGCCAAGCCCATAAACATTATAAGAGCTGAAATTTTCATTGGAAAATGTCGAGTTGAAAAATATTAGTTTGGATATTATCGTGATTTTAAATTGAACAAATTGATTTGATAATATCATAGATTACAAGAGATATCACAATATCTTCTTTGAATCGAAGTAGGAAATAATTGCAAGCTAAAAAAAACCCTACACTTTACCTATAAATACATTCACGAAGGGTTCACAAAAGGGGGGGACAATTTGGAAGAAAAGAAATAGCGAGAGTGAGAGAGAGGAACGAGGGGGAGAGAAAGGATCACGGGTGGACTTGTCCCACAGCGTAGGGATGGCCACGGTTTGGAACCGACCGGTTCCGGTTTGTGGGCAAGAATGAACAGGAACATAATTTTTTTTTTCTTCGGTTCTCAGGGTCGGTGGAGTCGCGGAGGTCGCTGGCCTCGGGCGAGACCCGTCATCTTCGAAGTCCGGCTCATCCGATGAGGAGATAGGAGTAAATGACGGGTTATGACTCTATTTAGATCCGGAGTTGGAGCCGGACTTCGAAGATGAGCAAGCACAGGCCATGGACTCAGAAGAGTCAGGCTCTAGCGAAGGTGCCTCCGAGGAGAGATCAGATGATTCCACTGAGTCGTCGGACCCTGACGGGGAGCCATAGGGTCGTCCTATGTCCTTAGCTAGTAATGAGGGCCGCTACTTTTTGGATTGTAACCCTCTTTCTAAGTTTTAGACTGACCTCCCTAGCTGCTTATCCCTTTTTGATCAAGTGGCTACTGATCATATGTGCCTTTCTGTTTGTACTTGTAAATATTGTACAAAGGGTTTTTAATAGTAATATAAATGTGTAATTATTTTCTATGATGGTGTTTGATATATGGCTATCCTTGGCTCATATTGTAGTTGTCTGGGTTTGTTTATTTTATGCTTTCGCTTGTGCTTGATCTCTGTATGGGTGTGGGTTGGCGACACTTTCTAGAACGTCGCAGCCAAACGACCGAAGGTGGGATGCTCGCGCTTCGTGGGGTACGGGGTGTGACAGACTAAGTTAAAATGGATCCAGACTGCCTACATAAATATTTTTGAAAAGAAAAGGTACCGAAAGGGCATTAGACTAGATTTAGCGTAATCAAGTCCTTGAACTTAGAATCTCTTGTTCGTAAGAATAAAATATATCTTCTTATGTTTTATTTAAGTTTCTAATCAACCTACTACAAATAGATTAGTGGCGACTCCAAGTAATAAAACTTTTGCATGTTAAAAACTTAAACCCTAAGTTGCGAATTGGTAGGGCTTAGGAGGGCTTGAGTTAAGCTTAGTCTTAATAATCCATTAGCATGAGGAATTTTAGGTCGCGACAGTCGAACACCAAATATGCCATGGCACTTTGCATGAGTTTCATTGATGCAATGCAAAAAGTTTTTGGCCGTTGAAACTTGGAAGAATCATGGCAAACTTCTTTGTAGTATTAGAAGTCACATCGTACAACCAAGAAAAGAACATTTGTCATTTATAAAATGATATTGGTAGCCCATAAATTTCAGTCCAAATGTGCAATGTCATTCTTACTGTTTCGACTTGTTCAATTTAGTACTTGAACTATTCTTCGATATTCAATGCATTCCTTTTATTTAATCAAACATAAGAGGTGGAAGTCATCCCATATGTCTCTTTTCTCTCGCTTTTTGCATAAAAGAGTCGAACATTAACGACACATTAGCTTTTGAAGAGGTCTCCAATTTTGGTAAGAAATCCAGCATTCAATCCTCCCCTTTGGTTCTTTTCATACTGCAATATTTATGTACTTCTGGAATGCTAATCAGTCTTTTACATTTCCCTGTTCTATCAAACCCATCCAGTAATCCTTCACTTTCTCATTTAGGCTCCGTTTGTTTCACAGAAAATGAATAATGAAAAACAAACAAAGCCAAATGCAACTCTCCATCCTCTCTTTTGTTCTCTATGATCAAAACTTCATGCCAAATATCCTTTTTGAAATCAATGATCAGACAATGCAACTAAGACTATGTCTTTTTGTCCTAGTCCATCGGTTTGTCTTTGAAATGAATTTGATTAATATGCATTTGAAGCTGCAAAAAACGTGAAAAATGTATGAACTATAAAAAATCTCTCCATCTTAGGCTCATCTCATTAGCACTTTCTTAGGCATTATACATTGATTCTATAAGGAGCTCTCCCTCTCGCTCTCCCTCTCCATGAAGCTCAACCTTTCCTCCTCCACCACTTTCCGAGATGATTTCCCTTTTCCTCCGGCCATTTTCCAAGAAAATTCCCTCCCCAAACCCCAGGACGGCTTCTCTCTTGACCTTGAGACTCCTCCTCCGCCTCCTGTAAACGTGAATGGCTTCTTCTACGGTCTCCTCCACAGCCGTAACCTCGACATTCTGGACGATGACCATGGCTTCACCATCGAAGGCTCCTCCTCGAACCCTTTCTCTTCGGTGGTCTCGACCCCACAGCTCAACTTGCCATTTCATCACCGATCCCCAGATCCTCAACCGGCCGTGACGTTCCCCAGAGGGTTCGACCTTTGTGCCCCGCTGCCGCTGCTGACCCCTCCTTCTCCTCCGTCCGTCGACACCTCCCTAAAGACTGGCGACGACAGTGACAGCGTAGCAGTGCATGGTCAGCTCGAGTTCAAGAGCCTCTTTGACTACGGTGCGGTTGAACACCGTCGTTATCATGATCCGGTGACGGTGGACCGCTAGATCATGCCTTTGCTCGACTTGAATGACCTTGGATCGCTGAATGAAAAGCTCGGTGAGGAGTTCTCTTTGGGTGGCATGAGCTCGGACCGCCAATGGGGTCCAGAGTGGGACGACGGTGGTGATGATCGGAGCAAGAGAGAGGTGGTGATAGGTCTGCCGCACCAGCAGCCGAAGCTGACAACCGGAAAAAAGAAGAGAGAGAATGAGAATGACGAGGCTGATAGGGAGACCTTGGTCGTCAAAGGCCAGTGGACTCCTGAAGAAGACAGGTTAAGGCATGACAAACACCCTTTTTTGGCTTGCTTCTTCTCCTTCATCTAATTTTTTTTTTCTGGTTTTGTCTTTTGATATCTGAGTTTTTAGCTTATTTTCCTCGTTAGGGTTTTTGGGCTTCTTTTTTTTCCTAAATTTTAGGGGTGATATGTGACGAAGAAAATTATTCAGTGTCTATATATCTTTTTTGCAGTCGCTTGACAATGTTGGTTGGGATGCATGGAACCAAAAGGTGGTCTCAGATTGCCCAGATGCTAGATGAGAGAGTGGGAAAACAATGTAGGGAGAGATGGCATAACCATAAATCAAGGTTTTTTTCTCCATTTTTTTCTTTAAAAATAAGTTTTTTTCTTGCCCATAATTTGTTCTGGCTTTAGACTCCACCACCATTATACCTTCCATTGTATGAATTTACATTGATCATCCTACTCATTTAGTCTTGTATTCATAAAAAGATCACAGCTAGATTTGATAAGTGAATAAAGGATACGAGCATTCAACACTCCTTGTGATTTTCTATCGTGATTTATCATAAATTCATGCCATAATCGCACCATTGATACAAACCATTATTGAGTACATGTATTTCTTTTATTGCCTTTCCATGGAAATATGACTTTATTTCCTTATCTTTACCGATGTGTGTCGTCTAGTGTGTGGAACTCGTGACTCTATCCCTTTTTTTTGTCGTTATTAAGTTTTTGGCTGACTTACTTCTTAAAGTTTGCCAATGCGCTACTTATCCTGTGTCGCTTAGTCCATATGCAACAACTCACAATCATGCATGGCGACAAGTGCCCACGAGGACTGGATTTTTGGGAAACCATGCCTTATAAGCAGGACCGGAAAAATCTCAAAAGATGCTTTGATTCCTGTTAAACGTGAATGTTTTTTTTTTCCTAACTTCTAGTGGTGACCAAATTGCATGAACCCTTCGTGCACTTCCATGCCCTAGCTCAGCAGCTAATTAAGAACAAAACAAAAGGTTAAATCCATTTTATGAACTCCAAATTCTTCCATTTAACACACTACATATACCTATTAAATCACCCAAAAAATTAGGAATATATCACAAATAAGCCTTACATGAATAAGATCCATAATTATATCAAAAGGGTGTAAATGCATTCATTATGAATTTTCCTTGTTTTTCCCTTCAAAGAAACTTCACCTTTATATGTCAAAAAAAAAAAACATTTTACACTTGCATGTAAATACACATATTTTGTAATCTATTTGATCAATTAAAATTGAAAAATCAAATCACTATTGATTGTATTAATGAAATGTACTCATGATCCACTATTAAATTAAGGACTTCGCCAAAGACCCAAACTCGCAAAACCCTAGAATGAGTTTTTCTATCTCTTCTCCTCCTTTTTTTCTTCTTTTTCTTCTTCGTTGGGCTCTCATCATTTTCTTAGCAGAAGGATTCGTGGAACCTCAAAGAAGACAAGATCCCGATTCAAGCACACAAGCAGATTGGGAACAAATGAGCTGAGATAGCCAAGAGATTGCTCGGAAGGACTGAAAACGCAATTAAAAACCACTGGAATTCTACCAAGCACGGGCAATTCTCTAAGCGCATGTTACTTCTCTACAACAACAACTCCAACCTCTTACAAAATTATATGAGGAGTGTCACCACTCCATCTCCTCCGAAACGGTCCACACTGGCTCGTGGTCGCGACCACTGGCCCTACCAAAATAAGAAGCATTAATAATTACACATTTGTAGTGTTTTGTGACAAAAATTTTAATCTTCATCTTCATCTTCGTCTTCGTCTTCGTCCTCATCTTCGTCATCTATCTGAAAATCAGATTCAGAACATTCTTGTACATTTAATTCGCAAATTTCAGTTGGATCCACATCTATCATTACTCCATCCAGATATCGTAAAGTTGGTATGTTATATTCTTCAATTTCAACCGTGTTACACACTTCCTTTTATTGGTAGGCTCTATCCTTCCAGTGTTCCTCGATTTTCTTCCGTGCTTTGATTTTATATACAGCCCACCAATCAACTTTGTCACGTTTCAAACTAGGATATGATGTATAACATACTTGAATTGCTTGTTGTGCCAAGACAAATGGTTCATACTTCATATACCTTTTCTTGTGATTTATTTCAACCAAATTGAACTTCGTATGCACCACCTTCATTCCTTTGACGGGGTCCAGGGTACTCTATCTCTATGATTTCGTCCAGTAAGCCATAAAAATCATCTTTCGAACTGTCACCACTGAATGACCGAATAGACACACCACTATTTATTGTGGATTTTCCCATTCCATATTTTTGAGTATGAAAATTATAGCCATTTACGAAATATGCTGGCCAACTTCGAACTCTTAATTATGGACCCCATGACAGATAATATAGCAATCCTTGCCCTCCAAATTCATTATAATTATTGTGAACCTAAGGTTACACATGCAAAGTCAATAATATATATTTTACTAAATGATGTATATAATTTTAATAACTTGGCTTTGATCCATAGGCAACTTACATATGTCTTGAATCATGCTACAAATTGTTCATCGCACAAACGGTCAAACTCATTTGGTTGTAGTCCAAACATTGAAGTTTGGTGGAAAATCCTAATATTAAAAACCATATCATTATTAGCAAATATTTGACACGTAAAACATATATTTGCAAATTTACACTTACTTGAAGTATGGCTCGATTTCTGGACAGTTCAGTAAAATATAAATATGGGCTGCATGAAATTCTTCGCCTGATAAGTAACGAAACTGACATGCGCCGCTTGGTCGACCCAGATAATTGAAAATAGAGAATGCTGTGCAATTGGGATCAATGGGACCCTCATCATTTCTGGCTGCTCTCTGCCTCTTGCATTAAACGTGCGGCTCAAAATAGTATGATGCAAATGTTGTCACTTCTTCCACAATATATGCATTACAAATTAAAGCTTCAACACGTGCCTTATTCTTCACTTTCTTCTTCAAATGATATAAGAATCTAGTTGAAATAGAAAGAAGTTTATCGGAACATATTATATGATAAACTAATTTGAACTGTATTTTAAAAAAAAGCATAACCTCTCAAATGGATACATCCATCGAAATTGGACGGGACCTACAACTTTAGCCTTATAAGGCAAGTGAACTAAGAGATGCTCCATCGAATAAAAAAACACTGAAGGAAATATCCTTTCTAAGTTGCAAAGAATAATTGGAATATCTCTCTCTAGTTTTTTCATGTGCGATGCTTTTAACACTGTCGAGCAAATATTATGGAGGAAATTGCTTAATTCTGTAATGACGCCCCATCTAAAGTTCGGTAGAATTTCCTTCAAAACTATTGGAATTAGTCTTTCCAACTGGATGTGACAATCATGACTCTTCAAATTTGTCAACTTGCATCCATTCAAATTAACACATCTCTCGAGGTTCGAAGCATATCTATCAAGAAACCGCACAGATTTCAACCATTGACAAACAACTCGTTTATGCTCCTTATCCAATGTATAAATTGCTTTCGGTTTTGGTTCCCTGCTGCTTGCATCCACAGCTAGTATTGGCCGATCGCAAATATCTCTCATACTTTTCTTGCGTTCAAGTTGTCTTTTATTTTTCCGGCGACATCCATCACGGTATTTATGATATTGTCGAAAACATTCTTTTCTATGTGCATGACGTCAAGATTATGATGAATAAGATGAGCCTTTCAATATGGTAAATCCCAAAATATACTGCGTTTTGTCCACTTATGTGTACTTCCGTACGCAAAAGTCGTGCCGTGCGGATTCTCAACAACAGTTGGAAAATCCTGCACATGCTCCCAAATTTGATCGCCGGTCAATCTCAATGGTGGACGTGTTCTTTCAGTCCTATTCTTGATGAACTCTTTCTTATTCCTTCTGAAAGGATGATTTGACGGTAAAACTTGTTTGTGACAGTCAAAATAGCTGGGCTTCTTTTCATATTTTAATCTAAATAATTTTGACCTCTCTAAACATATCGAACATCCTAAGATCCCAGCTGTACTCCATCCAAATAACATTCCGTAAGCTGGAAAGTCATTTATCGTCCAAAGAAGGGCAGCCTTCATTACAAATGTTTGATCGGTAGAAACGTCATACGTAGCGACACCTTCAACCTATAGCCGTTGTAACTCCTTAATCAATGGTTGCATATAAACATCTATCAACTTTTTCGAATTTTGCGGCCCTGTCACGATCAATGTCAAAAACATATAAGGTGTCTTCATGCACATACCAGGTGAAAGATTGTACGGCGTTAAGATAACTAGCCAGTATGAATAACTTTTTCCTGTTTTCCCAAATGGAGCAAATCTATCGGCACAAAGACCTAACCTGATGTTCCGATGCTTCTTTGCAAACTCAAGGTATGTTCTATCAAAATGTTGCCATGCCTCCGCATCTAAAGAATGACACATTAGACCCTCTTCTGTTTCATGATTTGCATGCCAAGTCATGTGTTCAGCAGTAGCTTTAGACGCATAAAGCCTTTGCAATATGGGGATTAAGGGCAGATAAAATATTTGCTTGCATGGTCTACGCTTCTGATTACGACCCGGCCTCCTGTTAATCTTGTACCTAGGTTGGCTACAGAATTTGCAAGATTCTGCATTTTCAGCATCTCTCCAATATATCATACAACCCCTACTACATACATCAATCCTTACAACCGGAAGACCTAAGTTATCCACTAGCTTTTTCATATCATAAAAATCACTTGGCATGTTGTTTTCACGAGGCAATGATTCCCGCATTACTTCAACAAAAGAGTTGAAGCAATCCGCAGACACATTATGCTCTGCCTTGATATTTAATAGTCGGGCTGTCATCGATAACTTAGTGTGGTCCTCACAACCTGTCCATAGAGGTTCATCTGCTGCTTTCAATACATCCCAGAACTGATTAGATTGAAAAGTTTCATTATACACATTTTTCTCATAACTCGTTACTCCTATATCTTCCAATTGTGAAGTACGACTAGTACCCACTTATTCACGTATAGGAGTAAAACTAGTACTTGCATGATTTGATTCTATGACAAAATTATAACTAGCTGCATTAATCACCATTCTCTCGTATGGGTTCAATTGCTCATAATAGCCACATTCTTTCCTAACTGAAAATTGGTCACTTCTTCCATATCCTTCATCAGATATAAATGGTTCACCATGGGAAGTCCAATTATAATAGTTCGGAGTAAACCCAAATCTAGTAAGGTGTTCTTTAACTTGATCACACACAAGAAATTTACCATTACCGCACTTTTTACACGGACACCTTAACTTATTTCCATCCATAAACTCATATTTACTACTAGCAAAGTCTAAAAATAGTTCCAACCCAATACGAAACTCATATGTCAATCCTTGACGTCCAGGTAAGTTCTTATTATATATCCAAGCCCTTTCTCTTTGCATTGTGTCTGTATTAAAATAAAAAATTCTGATAAAATATTTAAAAAATCATATCTATTGTTCTTAATTAAAACCATAAAATTTTGGAAATTATAATTTTTGTTATTCACGCAACAATTAATATGAAATTGCAAAAATAGAAAAAATTACAATGTAAAGAAGACTTACCCAAATATTTGACTGAAATATTGGTAGGAGAAAGTAATCAATTTGATGAGAATTGCAACGTCCACTTGGATTGCGAGACCTTCAATTAGACACAAACCCAAAAAAAATAATCACTTAAGAATCATTTTTTAATAATTTTTAATGTGCGATGGAAAGGGAATTCATCCCTCGCAAATTTGCGACGAATAAATGAAAATTCCGTCGAAAATTTGCGACGGAAACTAGGATCGATCGCAAATTTGCGACGGAATCTAGGAGCCGTCGCAAATTTGCGACGGAACATAGCATCCGTCGCAAATTTGCAACGAATTTTTCACTTATTCGTCGCAAATTTGCGACAGATACTGATTCCGTCGCAAAACGGCGTGGCCGTTCAACCTCATCCAAAGGCCAGTGAGGTGTCGCCGGTCGCCAGTCGTTAAACCGGTGATGCAGATATGAAAAAAAACAAACATAAACATATATTAAAAAAAAAGAAATTACAATACAACGATGAATAGTCACGAAGCTAGCTATGACACTTACCGATACAAAAGCTTCAACGGGATTAATATGTGCGTGCGCGGATTTTGCTGATTTCAGACATATGAAAGAGGGAGAAAAGCGAGAGAGCGAGAGAGAGATAGTGATTGCATGTCACGGGCTGATAAACTACTAATTTGCGACAGACGTTGGTTTTCGTTGCAAATTTGCGACGGACTTACTTCGCCGTCTCAAATTTGAGACGGACTGCAACGGTTTTTTTTTCCGTCGGAAATTTGCGATGAACTTTTTTCCATCGCAAATTTGCGACGGTTTATTTCCGTCGCAAATTTGAGACGGAAAAAAGTTCGTCGCAAATTTCCGTCGCAAATTGCGTGTTTTTTTGTAGTGCCCTTGTTGACCCTTAACAAAAAAAAAAGATGTAAAGAAGGAAAATGAAAAAGAAAAGAAAGGAAAAAATTAAATTTAATTAAATTTTAAAAAAATATATTTTAAAATATTTGTTAAAAATTATCTACGTTAACACCGGCCATACCAAGTAGGATGGTTAGAGTCCATGTTAACGATTTCTAAGCCAAAATTTGCCAGATGGATTCAATTAACAAAACATGAATTGTTAAAAACTCAATTGGCACAATTAAAAAGGGTTTAGAACTTAAATGGAAAAATTGCAATAGGTTTCAAACTTTTTAAACAATTTTGTCTTAGAAATTGGATCTACCAACGTTACACGAATTACCATCCTTTTACTTCGTGCTCTTTCAATTAATTATCCGTGTTGATTTGCGATAAGCGAATCATGATCTTTGCTGTGGAAGAGATGGTGGTAGAGATGGAGGCCGAGGTGGCTGTGGTGATTCTGGCCATAGTGGAAGAGATGGTGGAAGGGGAGGTTGGTCATTTTCTGCTTCTGCTTCCAGCAGGCCAAACAAAGGTGGTGGTCGTGGCTATGGTTCCGAGTAACGTGATAGGTAATGTTGGCAGCAACTTTGTATGTTGGAAGTTCTTTTCTATTTGATAAATTGCATTTGGAAGATGATGATGCTCAAGAGGTCTTCTCCTATATTGATACGGGTTTGGCAGTGGCCATGATGGATATGAGAGAGGTAGAAGTCGCAGTCCCAAGGGATCGGGTGCCCGGGTTGATCGTGCTAGTAACTGGAGTCGTGACCACAGCCGTAGCCCTCATAAATCTGAACTTGACAGGACTCGTCCCCCAAGCAATGATGGAGAGAAGCCATTCTCATCGCCGAGGTGCATCTTCCTTCCACGGTGAGTGATGGGTTTTATTGTGACAAGTGGGCCGCCCATGATGGGCTATTCCAGCCCATGAGAAAAAAGTAACTGCACATGGCAGTTATTGACTGAAGACAAAAGGTCACAAATGAGAACATACGTAAGAGAGGAAGTTGCATTTTGTGTGTAATTGGAAGAACGCTCTCACAAGAAGAAAAATAGCAAGAAGACTTTGTCTTTGTACAATCAAAGGATTGTTCTCTCTCTCAAGGCTGTGATTAGTGCATTTAATCTGTGGCTAAAGAGGTATGTTCGTTTTTCGTAATATACTTCGAACGATCAGTGATTCAAGCGTAGAATGGGCACGTTTTTCCGCAAATTTTGTTTTATGTTTAGGAATTTGTTTCCATCATTGGTATCAGAGCATGTGTTCTTGTTTCCTGATCGTTTAATATGTTTTTACATGGAGTATTGGCCGGAATTCGTGAAACGGCGCCGACGAACGCTCGGGTACGAAAAACCGATACCCGACCGTACTGTTCGAGTTCGTTTATCGATTTCCGTGCGTCAAAATTATTTTTGAAAAGTGTAGGGTCGTAGTACTCGTTGAAACGAGCATTTTGATGGGTGGCACGCCACCGGGAGGTGCCGTACGCGCCGTCGCAAGGGGCGGCTGCGCGCGCGTGCAACGCACGCACCACGTATGCGTGTGTGGCGTGGCTGACGTCAGCCACGCGGCTGCCCATGATCCGACCCGTTTGACCCGTGACCCGACCCGGAACCGACCCGTTGACCCGTTGACTTGACCCGGTCATCCGTTGACCGTTGACCGGCGAAAAAAAAAAAACGAAGGGGACAGAATGTGTTTCTTGCAATATCGTATCATGATTTGAAATATAGTCATTTGATTTTTTCTACATTTGTTGCAGGAAAAATGGTACGAAGATATCAAACCCCTATTATACCTAGAACGGTGGCTCAAAAGGAGATCAAGCTGGCTCTTTATTGGTGGGATGCTGATGATGACATGATGACACACATCATCAAGGTCAACAAAATGATACAAGATATCATTTGGAACGGTTTCGTGATGCCTGAGTATGTGATGGTCGGGGCCCTCAAATGCACCATTCCTGATGAGTTAGGAAGAATGATTGATAGGGTTTGGGACACCTTAGTAAGTCCGAGCTACAAGATGATTATGGAGAAATTCATGATAGAGTACATACGGGTCGGGGCAAGAAGGACGTCAACCCTTGCATTGAATCGGTCTCGGCGCAATACGTTGCCCGAATCTAAGGGTTTTCCGGGTGCCTCTTTTTTTGTTTGCCAAAGAAAATAAAATTTCCTGAGGAATTCTTTGAGTCATTTCCAGTTTATAGAAAGAGGATTACCACCTGATTGTGTTTATTTTTTTTAGTAAGCTCTTATGGATATGTTCACTATAGGTTGGTGTTAGATATCTTGGGTGAATAGTTCTTTTTATGTTGGTGTTTATGTTTATTTTCTTTGATGGATTCATTTCTTATGTACATAATGTTATGTAAATGAATGTTGATGGATATTCATGTTGTGAATAGTTAATAGTACTATTCTGTTTTAATATTTATCTTATTAGTATCATATTGAGTTGAGTGGGAGTTCTAAAAGTTTTAGTAACTTTAAAGAACGTAATTTTACCTTAATGATTATATTAACGGTAATTTCACATTAGGATTTTTGATGATGATTGGGAACGTAGTGAACTTTCGAATCTAAAGCCTATGTAAAATTATTCATTAACATAATCAATTTGTGTAAAATTGATGCATAAATAAGTGGCATTAACAATTCGTGCTTGTCTGTATGATATGTTCAGATTCAATGGCTTCAGCATCAAAGAATATAGTTGCTGAACTGAACAAAGGAGAGAAACTTAACGGTGATAATTATGAAATTTGGCATATGAAAATCCAATATGTGCTGGAAGAGCAAGAGGCTCTGGAAGCTCTTAACCTGGTTATGGAAGAGCCTGAAGACGGAAGCACTGCACAGCATAAGAGAGATAAGGATGCATTTGCTATATGAAAAAGGAAAAACTCCCTTGCTCGCATCACGTTGCTGAGTAGCATGGATAATGATGTCATGCGAGAATTTAGGCGTTTTGAAAATGCTAAGGAAATGTGGGGAGCATTGGCAGCAAGGTTTGGTCATACATCTGTAACCAAGCTTAGACAGCTCACTATAAGATTTGATTCTTATAAGAAGCCACATGGTTAGTCCATGAAACAACATTTAAGGAAAATGTCAAACATGATTAATGAGCTGAAGGATGCTGGCCATGTTTTGACCGATGAGCAGCAAGTGCAAGCGGTGATTCGTTCTTTGCCTCAGAGTTGGGAGCATATGAAGTTGCACTTAACTCACAATGAGAACATCAAAACCTTTGAGGATGCAATGCGCCATTTAGAGCTAGAGGAGGACCGTCTCCTGGCAGATAAGCCGGTAGTTGACATTTACTATGCAGGCTCTAGCTCACAAGGGCCTTCGAGCTCTAAGCGCAAGCGTCCTGATTCGTTCAGAAGGTGGAGAGGTAAGAGAACGATTTCTTCAGGGAAAAAACCAAAAGATGATCAACACCAAAGAGGAAAGCGTCCTCAAGTTAAGAATATGTCGAGGGTGAAGTGCTACAACTGTAGCAAGAAGGGCCACTTTGCTCGCGATTGCGGCGAGCCAAAGAAGGTAAACTCTTCTTGCATTCTTGAGAACTTTGTCTATGTGTCAAGTTCTGTATTTTTAACTGAGTCTAATCCTTTGTGGACTGTAGATTCGGGAGCAACAGATCATGTAGCGAAGGACAGAGATGCCTTCGTGGAGTTCAGACGGGTTCCGACTGGAACGAAATGGATCTATGTAGGGAACAACTCTAAAGCAGAAGTTAAAGGAATTGGCACCTGCCAGTTGATGATGCATGGTGGACGCACATTGTTCCTACATGATGTACTATATGCTCCGGAGATTCGTCGGAATTTAGTGTCTGTTTTGGTGTTGATTAAACTTGGTTTTAATTTAAACTTTCATAGCAGTGGTGTTGATTTGTATTTGAATACAAATTATTATGGTTGTGGTTACTTTTTGGATGGTTTTATCGTACTAGATGTTAACTGCAGTAATGTTAACGTTTGTTATTCCCTGTTTACATCTTCCAACTCTTATGAAAACAACAAGGAAACCATTCGGAAAGGGCACAAGAGCTGAGTTTCCTTTGCAACTAATCCATTCTGACATCTGTGATCCAATGAATGTGAGAGCAAGGCATGGGGCTGTGTATTTCATCACATTCATAGATGATTGTACTCGATTTGGATATGTCTATTTGATTTCTCATAAATCTGAGGCATTACGTTGCTTCAAGAAATTTATGAACTTAGTAGAAAATCAATTAGATAAGAAAATAAAAGCGTTCAGATCCGATCGAGGTCGAGAATATTTATCTGATGAGTTCAGAAATTTATGTGATGAAAAAGGAATAGAAAGACAGTTGTCTATTCCATATACTCCTCAACAAAATGGTGTTGCCGAGAGGAGAAACAGAACCCTATTAGAAATGGTTAGGTCTATGATGGCATAAGCTAACTTATCAATCTCCTTTTGGGGTGATGTTTTGTTAACTGCTGCCTATGTTCTTAACCGCGTGCCTTCTAAATCAGTTACTTCCACTCCGTATGAGTTATGGACAGGTAGAAAACCTGATTTAAGTTTTCTTAAACCTTGGGGTTGTGCTGCATATACTCACGAGCCCTCTCATAAATATGGGAAACTGGGTCCCAGAGGCAAGAAGAGTATTTTCATAAGATACTCAGAGCACTCAAAAGGGTATGTATTTATAGGTGCATAAGAAAGTGGGAGTATAACTGAGTTTGAATCACGAGATGTCACATTCTTAGAGAATGAGTTTCCTACTAAGGGCGAAATAGGTGAGGACTACTCACTATTTGAAACTTTGGATCCTGATAATGAAAATGATAAAGTTCGTCCAAATGAGAGCAATGTGGGAAGTGAGGAATTAAATTCGACTCAATCTCAATTGCAACCGTTTGATGAGACGATACCGTCATTATCTAATCCAAGTGGGAGCATAATGGAGAATGATGTGCCACGTGTACAGTCTCCCGTACGGCGAACAAGTCGCAAAAGTGTTTCCCGACAACGTTTTGACATTGAAGGGGAAACTTTTATCGTCGCTCCACAAGATGAAGATGAGCCAAGGAATGTAAATGAGGCTCTAAGTTGCCCTAATAAGGAAAAATGGATAGATGCAATGGAAGAAGAAATGGAGTCAATGAAGTCAAACCATGTTTGGGAACTGGTTGATCTTCCAAAAGGACGCAAAACTATTGGGAACAAATGGGTTCTTAAAATAAAGCGAAAAGCTGATGGCTCAATAGAAAGATATAAGGCTCGCCTCGTGGCGAAAGGGTATAATCAACAGGAAGGAATTGATTATGAGGAAACTTTTTCTCCTGTAGTAAGATTTACCTCAATTCGCCTTATTCTGGCTATAGTGGCAAGTATGGATCTTGAATTACATCAAATGGATGTAAAGACTGCTTTTCTAAATGGAGAATTAGAAGAAGAAATTTACATGGAGTAACCAGTTGGCTTCAATGTAAAAGGCCAAGAACAAAAGGTATGTCGACTTTTGAGATCGATATATGGCCTTAAACAGTCTTCAAGACAATGGTATACGCGTTTCCATAATGCCATAGTAGCCTATGATTTTACAATGATTGATGAAGATCATTGTGTGTATATCAAAAGATCCAAAGATCAATTTGTGATCTTGTCATTATATGTTGATGACATACTAATTGCCTGAAGCAATAAGGAGTTGGTTAATACTATTAAGAGTTGGTTATCATCTAATTTTGAGATGAAAGATATGGGTGAAGCTGCGTATATCCTTGGAGTTAAGATTTCAAGAGATCGTTCTAAGAGATTATTGTCTGTTTCGCAAGAGACTTATATCAACAAAGTTCTTGAACGATTTAGTATGCATGATTGTAAACCCATGGATACTCCTATTGCAAAAGGTGAAGGATTGAGCCGTAGGTTGTGTCCTAAGACTCCACAAGAAAAGGAACGAATGAAACGTGTTCCTTATGCTAGTGCTGTTGGGAGTTTAATGTACGCTATGATGTGTACGAGACCTGACATATGTTTTGCAGTTGAAATGGTAAGTAGATACCAATCCAATCCAGGTCAAGCACATTGGAAAGCCGTTAAAAGAATCATGAGGTATCTAAAGGGTACTGCTGATTATTCTCTGAATTATCAAGGAAAGGATCTGCGACTTGAAGGCTACTCAGATGCTGACTGGGGAGGAGATTTAGACGAAAGGAAATCTACCTCTGGATTTGTATTCTTACTGAATAATGGCGTCATATCTTGGAGCAGTAAGAAACAAACATGTATAGCATTGTCCACCATGGAAGCAGAGTTCGTGGCATTGTCAGCAGCAGTACAAGAGGGAGTTTGGCTTAAGAGATTTTTGGATCATTTAGGTGTTGTTGAGCATGCTGCAAGCTCATTGTTAGTCAATTGTGATAGCCAAGCAGCGATAGCATACACTAAAGATCCTAAATATCATGGCAAGACCAAACATATAGATACCAAGTACAATTTTGTTGAAGATATGGTAGCACGGAAAGATGTGAACTTGCAGTACATATCTACGCATAGTATGATAGCAGATCCTATGACAAAGCCAATTCCTAGAGATGTTTTCACTGGTCATGTAAAATCTCTAGGACTGCGTAGATGCTGATATACTGAATATTGTTATTTCCCTGAATGTTCACATTTGAATGAAATTGTTATATCATTGTTAATGCCTACGATATTTTATTTATGCATATTAATACTTAGTGTATTATGTCGAGAAAGTATGTCGGACAGATAAGATTAACCCACTCACACGGGTAATCGCCTCTATTTACTGTGTGATAAATAGAGATGAGACAATTTTTAGGCTTATTATCTAGGTGATAATCGAGAGCTCAAACTTAAAATATAAATGTTGCCTTAGCTAAGTGCTAAGATGAGGACATAACATTTACTATGTCCGAAAGTAAAATAACCCACATATTTTACTTTTATCTGTCTTTGATGCCAGATGTGAGTTCTAATGGATTTTTTAGAGCAGTAGATATGTGAACTCAAGTTTAGACATTGGGTATGTCTGAACTATCATCTGTACGGTATTGAATGTAAAGACATACGCTTCACGGGAAAAGAGTTAATACCGTAATACGTATTTCATACTACGTATGCATAAGACGACCGATAAGAGTGGCAAAAGTTTTTGATCTCAACTTTATGCCATGTGAGACTATTGAGGATATGAGTTCCTCATTTAGTGCCCTCACGACTCCAACTTATTCTCAAAGTTTCTATTCAGTGTTCGCTATCTTAGGATGTTGCCAATGGTCATGAATGATATGATCTAATGGAACATTCCTAGAAAAGCGAGCCGGACTGAAATAGAGAGGTTTAAGGAAAGAGGAAGATCAATTTATCATGACGTCACATTCTATTTTTGTATTCACAGGTCGACCAATTATGATTTTAAGTAAATCATAGTTGTGAATACAATATGCGAGATATTAAAAGAGATCAAAAGAGATATAAATGTGACTGATTGATCTAGGGTACTGCATACTATATCTACTCGGAAAACATTGTACCCAATTTTGAGCTGCTATGTATTCCTAACAGATGCATTGCAACGAGCTCTCGAAGTATGCTGGTCGCACGGATTATTTGCTAGTATGAATATTGCAAAGAAGATAGAGTTAATGTTTAGCCTACCATGTGCGAGTGGGAGATGATGGGTTTTATTGTGACAAGTGGGCCGCCCATGATGGGCTATTCCAGCCCATGAGAAAAAAGTAACTGCACATGGCAGTTATTGGCTAAAGACAAAAGGTCACAAATGAGAACATACGTAAGAGAGGAAGTTGCATTTTGTGTGTAATTGGAAGAACGCTCTTACAAGAAGAAAAATAGCAAGAAGACTTTGTCTTTGTACAATCAAAGGATTGTTCTCTCTCAAGGCTGTGATTAGTGCATTTAATCTGTGGCTAAAGAGGTATGTTCGTTTTTCGTAATATACTTCGAACGATTAGTGATTCAAGCGTCGAATGGGCACGTTTTTCCGCAAATTTTGTTTTATGTTTAGGAATTTGTTTCCATCAGTGAGAAAACAAGAGAGAGTTCACGGAGTCCGCGACCTGAAAAGGTCTCCTCGGCCCGTGGGAAGGATAACGAGAGAGGGAATTTTGGGGGATGCATGGCGATGCTCCATCAAAATGGAATGGGATTGGAGGATGTGGTGGTGGGTCCTGCTCTTCTTACCTCTCTGAAAAAGATGAAGGCATGATTCCTGTTTGACGGAGGCATTGGATTATGGCAAATGAAGTACTTCACTAGAAAATTTACTAGATGCGATGTTCTTTTTAAGCGGTTTTGCGGTTTTGGAACGGCTTGGGCTTGAGCTGATGTCTCCATTCGATCATTGGGTGGGAATATAAAAATGTTTGTGATTGCCGTTTGCTACTTTTTGTACGAAACCGATGACTCTAATTTTCAGTGCTGCTGAAACTACATGTTGCATCCGTTTTTGAAATGTTATTGAAGGGATTATTTGCCTCTCCATTGCCGTCTTTTATCTGGTGCTACATTCATCCCAAATATCTCTCCTTATTGAGATAAAATGGATGCACCGATCGGTGTATATGGTCTTTCTCCGTTTTTCAATCTATGGATTATGATAACTAAAGCCTCTGAGGGATTATCTCGTTCTCGACCTTTCAATTTAGTGAACCCCGCGGCCCTAGCTGAATTAGAAAAGAAGAAAGTATTGACGGTCCTTCAAATTTTCTTTTCCAACTGAATTGATATTTGCTGAGTATTTACATGATTTCTGAACCATAACGTTTAATCAGTTACGAAATATTTAGTGCTTTGACCTTAGCTATGATGTCATGCAATTTATTTTCTGAAACATGAATTGCAAAAGGACAGGAACTCTATTGAGGAGCTTATCCCGATTTTACCCTCTATCGAATGCCAAATATGCCATGGCACTTTGCATGACTTTCGTCGTTGCAGTGCAAAAAGTTTTTAGCCGTTGAAACTTAGAAGAATCATGGCAAACTTCTTTGCAGTATTAGAAGTCACATCGTATGACCAAGAAAAGAACATTTGTCATATATAAAATGATATTCGTAGCCCATAAATTTTGGTCCAAATGTGCAATGCCATTCTTATAGTTTTGACTTATTCAATTTAGTACTTGAATTATTATTTGATATTCAATGTATTCCTTCATCTTGATCAAACGTAAGAGGGGGGGTCATCCCATGTGTCTCTTTTCTCTCTATTTGTGCATAAAGGAGTTAAACATTAATGGCACATTAGCTTCTTTTTTTTTTGGTCAAAACACATCAGCTTTTGAAGAGGTCCCCAATTTAGGAAAGAAATCCAGCGTTCAATCCTCCTTTTTGGTTCTTTTCATATTGCAATACTTTTGTACTTCCTCAATGTTAATTAATCTTAAACGCTTTCCCATTCTGTCAAACATATCCAGTAATCATTCATTTTCTCATTTAGGCTCCATTTTTTTCACAAAAAATGAATAATGGAAAATATGTTCTTAAAGCTAATCATTTATACTGCTTACAAAAATGAATGAATTGAAAATATTTCACAATCCACGAAAATACTTAGATATAAATTGTTATCGATAATGAAAATAATTTTATTAGCTAATTATTTTAAGCAATACAAATGATTATTTTTAAGAAAATATTTATCGAATCATTCATTTTTTGCGAAACAAATGGAGCCTTAAGCGAAACTATCGATCCTCTCCACTGTTCTCTATGATCAAAACTTTATGCAAAATATCCTTTTTGAAATCAATGATCGGACAATGCAACTAAGACCATGTCTTTTTGTCCTGGTCCATCGGTTTGTCTTTGAAATGAACTTAATTAATATGCATTTGAAAGCTGCAAAAAAAAACGTGAAAAATATATGAACTGTCAAAAAATCTCTGCATCTCCCTACTCATCTCATGAGCACTTTCTTAGGCATTATACATTGATTCTGTAAGGAATTTCAATGAATTTTTTTGGATTGACTACTTCGCATATTGATTTTTCTTGGTGAATTGCGGCCATTTAAGTAGTATGTAAGAAAGCAATTGCTAATGGAGTGATCTTAGAGTTTTGCTACTCCTTTTTTGTTGTTTTGCTTAGTTGGAAATCGCAGAGCTCTTTTGTCTCCCTCCATAAACTACATATATATTACTCATCTCCCCCTGCCATCTCCCTTCACCATTTCTTCATTTAAGTCATAACTCATTTACATTTCAAAAGCTACCTTTAATCCTCACTTTAACATGTATATAAATTTACGTAAAATATTGGCAACAACATCCTATTTATTTAATTAATTCACCTAAGTTGTTATAAATTCTTAATAGTTAGTCCTCGTCATAACTCTTTAATCAAAATAATATGTTAATATAAAGTTGTATGTATATTGAAATGTGTTGGTATATTGAAATGTCACCTCCAACGAAACCATCGTCGGCCACCACACTAAGAGACCGCTGTCGCTGCTCTCCTCTTTCCTCTCCCTCAATCTGGGCTTGTGTGTCCCTCGTTTTGGACAAGGTGGCATCTTTTTATGAGAAATGATGTGGCGCATAGATCCAATTGGTATAATCACATTCGAGGGTATAAACCAATCAAACCGCTCGTGAGCTCGTCGATGTCGCCTCGTATATCTCGATATTTTTCGAGTTCGAATATGTCAGAGTACTGAATCAAGACAAGCTCGAACTTTGAATACGCAACTTGAGTCTATCACAAGACCAATCAAAAAGTTGATTTTCAATTGTAGTGCATTTTTAGAGTATGAGTCCAAGTTTAGTTCAAATCTCATGAAAATTTTATTGACAAATCCAATCGGCTTCGACCTTGTTGAAAAGTCCTTTAAGTTGAGCTTGAGTTTAGAAAATCTTACTCTCAATAGAGCTTCATAGTAGCATCAAATTTTGAATATTTTAATCGAGTTGAGTTGTGAAAACTGAGGTGCGACTACTAAGGTATGTCAACTGAACTTTGTTTCAATTACACCCATGAATCAAAGCATACAAACCATACAGGAATTTGCGCTTATCTAGCAAGATCCGATCTTTGACATAAGATTCAAAAATTGAGAAAATATTAGGGAGACCAGCCCCACCACCTCAGCGTAGTCGCGGGCCACTTAGTGATCGACACGTGGTGCCATGTCAAGGGATGGGTCCCACCGGACAAGTCCGAAATCCAAGATTGGCCCAGGCCCAATATCCAATCTATAGCTCTCGATCCTGACCGTCGGTTCCTAGTGCATCATGGGAAATCAACGTGGACATCATCGCACCATCTTGGCCCCACCATCTTTTCCCTTATTAAAAAGCCCCAACTCTCGCACAGAATTCACTCACTCCCAAAGCCAAAACCAGCATTCAACCACTCATTCCCGTCTCCCTCTCCCTTTCCCTCTGCATGGAGCTCAACCTTTTCTCCTCCACTCCCTCCTCCACTTTCCGAGATGATTTCCCTTTCCCTCCGGCCATTTTCCAAGAAAATTCCCTCCCGAAACCCCGGGACGGCTTCTCTCTTGACCTCAAGACTCCTCCTCCGCCTCCTGTAAACGTGAATGGCTTCTTCTACAAGCTCCTCGACAGCCGTAACCCCGACATTCTCGACGATGACCATGGCTTCACCATCGAAGGCTCCTCGTCGTACCCTTTCTCTCAGGTGGACTCAACCCCACAGCTCGACCTGCCATTTCATCACCAATCCCCAGATCCTCAACCGGCCACGACGTTCCCCAGAGGGTTCGACCTTTGTGCCCCCCCGCCACCGCCGACCCCTCCTTCTCCTCCATCCGTGTACACCTCGCTGAAGAGCAGCGACAACAGCGACAGCATAGCGGTGCATGGCCAGCTTGAGGTCAAGAGCCTCTTTGACTACGGTCCGGTCGATCACCGTCATTATCACTATCCGGTGACGGTGGACCGCCAGATCATGCCTTTGCTCGACTTGAATGACCTTGGGTCGCTGAACGAGAAACTCGGTGAGGAGTTCTCTTCGGGTGGTGTGAGCTTGGACCGCCAATGGGGTCATGAGCGGGACGATGGTGGTGATGATCGGAACAAGAGAGAGGTGGTGATAGGTCTGCCGCACCAGCAGCCGAAGCCGACAACCGGAAAAAAGAAGAGAGAGAATGAGAATGACGAGGCTGACGAGGAGCCCTTGGTCGTCAAAGGCCAGTGGACTCCTGAAGAAGACAGGTTAACACATGACAAAACACCCTTTTTTGGCTTGCTTGTTCTCCTTCATCTATTTTTTTTTTCTGGTTTTGATTGTTTGTCTTTTGATATCTGATTTTTTAGCTTATTTTCCTCGTTAGGGTTTCTGGGCTTGGTTTTTTCCGAAATTTTGGGGTTACTATGTGATGAAAAAAATTATTCATTGTCTGTATATCTTTTCTGTAGTCGCTTGACGATGTTGGTTGAGATGCATGGAACAAAGAGATGGGCTCAAATTGCCCTGATGCTCGACAGAAGAGTTGGAAAACAATGTAGGGAGAGATGGCATAATCATTTGAGACCTGATATCAAGGTATTTTTTCCCCTTTTTTCCTTTAAAAATATGTTTTTTCTTGCCCATAATTTGTTCCTGCTTTAGACTCTACCACCATTAGACCTTCCATTATATGAATTTACATTGACCATCCTACTCAATTAGTCTTGTATTCATAAAAAGAATCACAGTTAGATTTGATAAATTAATTGCATACATGGGAAGTATATCTAGAGATAGATATGTGATATGTACATAGATTAAAGAATATGAGCATTCAACACTCATTGTGATTTTCCATCGTGATTTATCATAAATTCATGTCATAATCACACCATTCATACACACCATTATTGACTATATGTATTTCTTTTATTACCTTTCCACGGAAATATGACTTTATTTCCTTTTCTTTACCGATGTGTATTGTCTAGTGGGTGGAACTCGTGACCCTATCCCCTTTTTTTGTCGTTATTAAGTTTTTGGCTGACTTACTTCCTAAAGTTTGCCAATACGTTACCTATCTTGCGTCGTTTAGTCCATATGCAACAACTCACAAGCATGCATGGCGACAAGTGCCCATGCGGACCCGATTTTTCGGAAACCATTCCTTATAAGCAGGGCCGTAAAAATCTCAAAAGATGCTTTGATTCTTATTAATCATAAATGTTTTTCTTCTAACTTCTAGTGGTGACCAAATTGCATGAACCCTTCATGCACTTCCATGCCCTAGCTCAGCAGCTAATTAATAACAAAACAAAAGGTTAAATCCATTTTATGAACTCCAAATTCTTCCATTTAACACACGACATATACCTATTAAATCACCCCCAAAAAATTAGGAATATATCACAATTAAGCCTTACATGAATAAGATCTATAATTATATTAAAAGGGTGTAAATGCATTCATTATGAATTTTCCTCATTTTTTCCCTCAAAGAAACTTCACCTTTATATATATATAAAACATTTTCGACCTACGTGTAAATACACATACTTTGTAATCTATTTGATCAATTAAAACTGAAAATCAAATTACGATTGATTGTATTAATGAAGTGTAATCAAGATCCACTATAAAATTAAAGACTTCGCCGAAGACCCAAACTCACAAAACCCTAGAATAAGTTTTTCTATCTCTTCTCCTCCTCTTTTTCTTCTCCTTCTTCGTTGGGCTCTCATCATTTTCTTAGCAGAAGGACTTGTGGAGCATCGAAGAAGACAAGATCCTGATTCAGGCACACAAGCAGATTGGAAACAAATGGGCCGAGATAGCCAAGAGATTACCTGGAAGGACTGAAAACACAATCAAGAACCACTGGAATGCTACCAAGCGCAAGCAATTCTCTAAGCGCAAGTTACTTCCCCATAACAACAACTCCAATCTCTTGCAAAATTATATTAGGAGCGTCACCACTCCATCTCCTCCAAAACGGTCAGCACCGACTCGTGGTCACGACCATCACCGCCACCAGACCAAGAAGCTATCATTGTCTTTGTCGACGGCAGTCATTTCCCATGGCCCGGACGTGCAGCCTGAAGCGACTAACCACCCCCAGCAGGTGTCGGATTGCCACCACCACCACCAGCTGCCGCTATCGCCAGCTCAGAGGCCAACCAGCAGTTACTTTGGTTTTCCGATGGTTGATGGGAATGGGAATCTTGGGCTTTATCAGGTGAAGGACCTTCATTATCATCAGGTGTTGAGTGAAGGCAGTGGTAATGAGAGTGAAGAGAGATTTGATAATCAACATGAGTTGGACCTGAAGATGAGCTTGGAGATGGATGGTGATCACCGCCACCACCATCGCCATCAGCACTGTAATGACCATCAACGTCAAGAGATTAAGGAGCTAGACTTTCTTGAGATGATGGCCCGCCGAAGTGGCTAATTCCGAATTCATAAATACCCTGGTAGGTAATAGAAGACCCTTGCATTGTAGCTGCTTCTCAAAATGTTATCTTTGTGTTTTCCCAGTTTGCTTATCTGAGACCTGATGGTGTTGTTCTAGTAATCGTATGTGAGATAGAGACTTTTGTTTTATTCCCATATAACCGTTTGTAAGGGTGTCTATGACTATGTTAGGGTTTATGTTATTGGCCTGGAAGAGGTCTAATATTATTACATATTCATGTGTTTAACCTAGTTATTCTGTGTTTACCTCGACATCTTCGGTGATGGATCAAGGCTTCTTCACTATCTCTCGACAATTAACTAATTCGCTAGGTGAAAACAAGAAAAGGAAAAGGTAAGGGAATTGAAGATTTATTTGAGCAAAACGTATGCACGTTATTTCTGCAAGGGGCCCGATTAAGAACTATTCACAATGTCACCAAAAACGTTTCACAATGTAAGTGATTACCTCTCTTTTCGGTTAAAGATCAAACCCTGTCTACTTTGGTCAAGGTGAAATGCGAGTGAGTGATTATAGGATTTTGCAAGTTGGCAATTCTCTACAAATGAACTATTGTTCGACCCTTTTAACCTCGTGGATGCACGCATGAGTAATAGACGTTGTAACTTTAGCAAAGATGATATGATATTACTGCAGTTTGAACTTTCAAAGCTTTAGCTACGGATGGTCAACTAGCTTATACAAGTCTGAAGCTCGAAATGCATTTCCAACTGGGAAAATTTGTCAAGGACAAGACAATTTGCATGGAAACATGGGGACATTTCCCACTTTTAGAGCTTTCGAGTGTCCCATCAAAGCCGACCCTTAATCAGGGTACTATTGGGTCATGAGGCCCATTGAACCCATTGTTCGGAAGAGCTTTGCTAGACTCTGTCTTTGTATGATTAGACCCAACCAATCTAATCAAGCTCACTATAGATCAAGACTCTCAAATTGTTGAGACCTATGCGGCATTCTTTGGAACTGGCCTGATTTCTCATTACGTTTCCTTTGATAAATTTGTTTCTTCGAATCCCATGGACTGTAAGCTAACGAATTGCTCTCGATCTCCAATCCCTTGATTATTTGCTCCTGTCTGTGAGGATCGATCCCAAGGGCCAAGGAGACTGCAACGATATCACATTCGAACTTCTTCGTGAGGAAAACTCCAGCACACCTTATGCGCATCGTGTACCATTTGCAGGATCAAGTGAGCCACCTTTGACCCGATGCGTTCAGTGCACCTAATATCTCTTTTGGTTGATAAATTGGTACAATCGGCCGAAAGGCAAAGCAAAGGCTTGGGAAGTTGTCTTCCGTCTCGAAGGAACTATGGAAATGCATGGATCTCGGCCCACCATGAAAGGCTTGGGAAGATGCTATGCTTATATCCATTACCGGCCCACCATGAAACTATAAAATTCACCCTTATTTTCTTCTCGATTCTTTGTGAATCTACAGAGAATAATCTGTTTGGGCACCTCTTCGATTCTGTTCCTTTTTCTTTGGCAGTGGAAACACTAAATATTCCCGTAGCTCGATGCATAAACATTAGCCAAACATTAAAATGATCAATCCGCGTGTATGTATTACCCATGACGCTGATATAATGCCTGACTAGCATTGGGGGAAAAGCCACAACATTGGAAATCAAAATTTTCCATCATAAACCTACCGCGTCCTAGAAGGTAAAGCATAGACTTGGGAAGTTGTCTTCCTTCTCGAAGGATATATGGACTTGTATCGATCTCGATCACGTGAAGGGTATAGGTATAAGCCTTCACAAAGCGCACGCCCTTGAGACAAAATTTCATGTCAAACTTGTCATTGGCATCACATGTCCAGGTGTTAACAGACATTAGATCGCCAGACCAGTTAACGTTAGATATCAGAACGAGGACGAAAGAGACCTTGTAAGAATCACGGTTTCTTTTCATCAACTGTGAAGTTCCCCAACTTCGGCTTCGTGAAACCATAGATATCGCACATGAGAACTCGAAATGAAAGTAGTCCACAGATGAGGATTGGCATAAAGGAGAAAACTCTTTGGGGAAAAAGTTCACTGATTTGAGATGCAACTCCTGAGCTTCTTCATAGAGCACCTTCGAACAAGCTTCTATGAGCAAATATTGCGACACCTATCATTCAGGCGGTAGCAACTCTAGGTTGCCTGAGTCAAGAACAGACAAGGCCAACAACCAACCACAACAGTTCCAAAAATGAAACTCGCATGTAGAATTGATAACTCTTCAAAGTATCATCCGACTTGCTGCAGCTTTTATGAGGAGCATTTGAGTCTTGCAAATGTCAAATACCCGGTATGGCCTCTGGCTTCAGCAGAAGGCCTTGCCATGATAGTTGAACTGATGCTCTCCTGCTTGTTGCTTCCTTCACTAGTCTGTCTTCTTTTGCATGGAGGCTGCTGACTAGGGCTGCCTCCTTGACCCCGCATACTATGGTTCTTAACCTCCCGGACTTCATATGTGCGAAGAAGCACCTCAAAGGTCCGTATGTCTAGACACAATGAAACGGATGCATGGCCATCAATGTTAGAGTAAAAACAATTACAGCAAGAATATCTACCAAAATGAATTACCTATAGACAAGGGAAATCCTGTACAGTCATCTTAATACATAAAAAACATCAAAAGATGGAAGGGTTGGTAGAAATGAGAGCATTTACCAGTAAAGTTCGTCCTGAGTGCTTCACATGAGCGCTGCACTTGTTCAACGCAGGGTGAGAAAGAGCATAAACTGGCGTCTGGTTTCAGCATTTTCGCAGCCGACGCTATGACCAGCCAAGGTTGTGGTAGGTCCAAGAACACAGCATCAGCCACACCACAAAGTTCATCGGGAAATCCCTTTCCCTGGATGTCCCTAACCCCAACAGTGACCACGCTGTTCACTCCTGTTCTCTCAAAGTCCTCCCTATCAGAAGGAAAAAGTCAAGCCAGCATGTTTAGAGATTATAAAGCAATTAAACCAGAAACCATCTCTAGCAAATTCTTGATGCTTTGAAATCAGAAAAACTGTCAAATTCAGGTCCAATCACACAGCTATAACTTCACCCACGGCTAGTTCAGCTCTACTTGAACACATAGTTTGAACTTTGAAGGAGGGAAAAGAAAGGAAGAGATATGATTCTAGAACTACAATTGTGTTTGGATGGAGGGAAAAAGAAAACAGAAAAGGAATAGGAGGGATCGGTAAGGTCATTTTTATGTACATTCTCTCTTTAAATCCTCCAAATATGGAGGGATTAGGGGGGATTTGCATATCAATAAACAAATTTTTTTCTTCTTTCTCACTTATATCCTTGTTTTATATTCATTTCTAAATACATAAAAGGATAATTATGTCATAATGCATTTTTTTTCATTTTTTTTCCCTCATCAGTCATTTGCATCCAAACGATATTGTAACTCAGATCCTTCCAAACCCTTTTTCTTCTTTTCTCCAGTAATTATTCAAATGCTTTCTTGTCCTTTCTAATACCGGAAAAGTTTCTATGAAGGCAAATGGAAGACATTAAGAAAACAGTGAACAATTGCACATGCACAGGATCTCAGGGAGTAACTTAAGAAAGCCAAAAGAACTCAATTTCATAACATGGAATCACCAAAACCTTCTTGACAAATGTAGCCACAGAATCTAAGAACCAAAAGATCATCCCAAACAGCCGTATAAAACAGCAAGGCACACCGATTTCCAACATGTAAGGCACACCACCATAGCGAGGATTCATGAATATTACCTAGCAGATGCAGCCCTTTGTTCATGAAAATCAAATGTGTACACATGACCGGTAGGAGCCACGGCCCTCGCGAGCGACGTGGTCAACGACCCGCTTCCCGTCCCCGATTCGAGAACCAGACAACCCGGAACTATCTCCAAGTACATGATCACGAAGCTGATGTCCGCGATGTAAAGTATCTGCGTCCTGTGGCTCAACACCAGAGTCCACAGCTCCGGCGACGGGGCCAGCAAGTAGACATACCCGCTCTTGTTGCTGTGCACCTTGGACCCGAAGGGCTTCCCGATCCAATCGGAATGCTTGAACACGCCGAAACGGTTCTGGAAGACCGACCCCTCGCGCACGTTAACGGCCTTCATCGTATCGTGTCTCTCGTACACGATCACCAAATCTCCATCGGCAATGAGCTTATTGAAGGATAGTTTCTTCGAGGCGTCAAGAGCCAACATTCTATTTTGTTTTTCTCTCCTCAAATCAACACGGATAATAACCTGAAAGAGCACGAAGTACGAGGATTAGCTAATTCGCATAACGTTGCACATAGCGCGTATGTGAGAACATTACTTCTTCTTGTGATTGTGACGGTGAGGAGCTCTTCCAAGCGTCGAGCTCCGTCGACGGCGGGGAGCTCGACGCCTTCGAGCTCCGTCGCGCGGGTTAGAAAGCGGCTGAGTTCGCCGCCGCCGACGATGAGATGCGGCTCGTCGAGGGAGACTGGACGGAACTCGCGCGACATCGAGCTCCGTCCAGCGACTGTCGGAGCCGCGAGACAGAGGGAGCAAGAGACACAGATGGACGCGGAGAGAGAGAGAGAGACAGAGAGACGCACCCAGAGTCGGCGGATGCGGAGGCCGGCGACGGCAGTGGTCGTAGCGGCGGCGGCGGCGGCGATGGCCGAATTAGTTTCAGATTTGGAGGAGGGAAGATTTGGGGTTTCAGATGGGTTTTTGTGTTTTTTTTTTTCCTTAAATTTTAGTAGGAATATTTTGGGTTCTGCGCGGGCTAAACTTAAGCTTAGGCGAGTAAAATAATGGGAATACAATAACCCATCAATTATTGTTTGTAAAAAGACCTCACAATAATATAAAAAATAATTATCTCGAATCTACATCAAAATATCTAAAATCCTAAAATATCTCTGACCCAGACGTGACGAGGGTGCTTGAAGTATATCCTCGAATCAAATTTTATTTTATTATGTAATCAAGCGTTATGTACTCTTTTAATAAATTTATAATTTATTTTAAATTCTTTGTTGCCGCGTTGATTATGAAATTTTCAATATCACATACACTATAATTTTATGATCACAATCCCAACGGATGGAAAGCACATTGAATTTATTCAATTATATGGGTCTCTTCTCTTTCACGCATATTGCAATTATATCTATCGGACTTCAATCTTCTCATCAATATTTGCGTTGGGAGATAAATCTTGGGTCTAAATTTTCAAAGTAAAAGGACACATTGCTCGATTACAAAGATGGAGTTCATTTTTAGAACGAATCATCTATCCAATCGACAGTTTTAGCAGAAGAAAAATCTATCCAAGCGACAGATGGGGTCAAGTTCAACCCCACTTGGCGGCGGCCCAAGCGGAAAAAGACGATAGATTCTGAGGGGATGAGCTGGTCATTTTGGATGAAGAGGACAACTTGCGAAGAGATGGAAAGGTCGTAGTCAAATTAGTCCCCCAATTAACCCAATTCTCAAGACACCAAGAAGAGCAACTCCAAGTATGAAAAGAGATAAGAGGGCGTGAGAAAGTAGGGTGAGATTGCTGGTGCTCTTTCGGCCCTTCACTTGGATCTCCATTGGATAAAATTCACCGTCTCCTCTCTTCTCTCCTACCCTCCTTCCTTCACGCACGCACCCAGACAACTTATATATACATGCATATGCCTGTACACCAAAATATCCTCCGCCGAAATATCTCCAAACCTCCCAATTTTGCACACTCTCTCTCTCTCTCTCTCGTGTATCTGACTTCTGCTTGAGGAGGGAAAAACATGGTGTACCGTGACCGCCGCCGTCACCACCCCCCCGAACCCTGTTTGCACTGCCACCCTCAAAGCTACATAAGAATGGTACGTGGGTGCATTCATGTACGTTAAGCTAAGTTCAGCTTGTCAAAGAAATTTGATGGGTTTTGTCCAACTTGGTCCACAGTCTTTCTCTCTGTTTTCTTGTCTTCTTTCAAGCTCATCTTTTCGACGATATATTTGCAGGTGCAAAATTTGATTGAGAGATGCCTTCTCTTCCATATGACCAGAGATGACTGCATCCAAGCTCTAGCCAAACACGCCAGCATCCAGCCCGTCGTCACCCTCACCGGTTCTCTCTCTCTCTCTCTCTCTCTCTCTCTCTCTCTCTCTCTCTCTCTCTCTCTCTGATTCCCATAACAAGTACTTGACTGTTTGTGCTTTTGGCAGTGTGGAAAGAGCTGCTGAAGGAGAATAAAAGCTTCTTTCAAGCGTATGACCGAGTTGTTCCCCAAAGCCATCCGGAATGTAAGCCATTCATATACGGATTGTACTTGTTCTTCAATGATCATATTGAAGGGTTTTCTTCATTTGTTTTGTTTTGAAAAATATGTTCATTTGACCTCGTACATATGGTTGCTAATAATTTGTCAGATAAGCCATCGGAGGAGAGGATCTCGAAACGGACGAGCAGAAAGCAATGGAGGTGAAGAATTGAGAAAAGTGACACGTCAAGTAGATAGGGTAGAAATGGTAACATGTGCCCAGATGGTTTGCTTAGGCTTACTCATGTTATAGCTGAGATTCGGCGTCGGTTTTGCCCATGGGCCGGGTTCGTTTTGGTTTAGACAGAAACCAGACGATTCGGAGAATACACGCTTCGTCCGTTTTATTATACACTATTTTTCACGGCCGTGATTATCTTTTATCCATTCGGTAGCAACCTCGACGCAACGAAGCTCCACCTCTTGTGAGCAATAGGAGTTCCACCCTATTTTTGACCTACATAAAAGCCTTCCGAATGTTTCTTGATTGTAACACTTTGTTCGATTGCTCATTGGCTTCCTCCTTTGGGCATCAAGTCTTTGCTGAGGCCTTTCTTGGCCTGTTTAAAAGCTAGCTCTTGCTCCAAGATCTTTTTTATTTAGCACTAGAGGAGCCCCCCAATCTTAAAAACCAATGGAACAACACAAGATAAAGGTCACTGAAAAGAAACTTTAACAGCAGGAGTCTAACAACTCCAACACACACGATTGGAATTGGCCGCTCCGTCAAACAGAACAAGCCCAAGTCGATGAGCATAGAACTGAACCCGAAGACGACGCTCAACCACCATATGCAAATAGTATGCAATTATTGACTACTAGATTGATCGACCAAGTAGCTAAAAATTTCCTTAAGCTTTAGCAAGAGCTCCTGCCTGAGTCAGCAGAGGCACGAGCTTTCCCTGCTTGTGCATTGCAGTCGTATCTGTGAGACAATAGAAAACCACGTCAGAATGAATCAACACGAAGAGGGATACCATGAAAAATTAAAGCTTTGGCATCTGCAATTTCGACTAGGAACAAGAGACTTACCATCACAGCCACCAATATGGTTCCCCCCAATGAACACATTTGGCACAGTCTTTTGTCCGGTCCACTCAGCCAGTGCAGACTGAACCTCACTCCCATCAGCTATAGAACACCAAATTAGACGTTTTGAGCAGTTTTATCGCATAAGAATGAAGAACTAAAGACATATATCGATACATCATTGCTGTCGACCAGTTTAAGGGGAAAATATGCATAAGCCATACGTAACAGAACGAAATCACTGACATTTCCATGTCCAACAGAATCAGACAATCGGGTCTTGGTTCTTCACTGAACCTATATTTTCATGGATTTCTAGAGGCAAACATTCGGCAAATCTTCAGCTAACCAATCTTTTTCTGCCGAGATCTAGTAGCCCAATAGACACTTCCCTGATTTCAATATTCAGAGTCTCTAAACAACAAGATCTAAATCATCACACGGAAACCAGCATCAAGCAGAAATTCCTACTTTCCTGGAATCGTCACTGTGTTTTTCACAGCCCGTATATCGCGAATCGACCTCTAGGCTAAAGACAAGATATAACAACTGGGGCTTAGAGCATAAGTTGCAGAAAAAAACAGTAAGAACGACCAGAAGCTGTAGTTCGAGGTCATCACGATGCTATTGCCGCGAAACGAATTTCAAGCAAAACCGATACTCAGCAGCTAATCAAAACAGATAACAATTTCCCGCATCAACATCCCTGGAGACAGGGAGTCGCGACACACTGAACCAAACCGCCCATGTGATCCTCAAGGGCCACAACGATTCAACGTCTCTAATTCGCGTAAAAAAAGATCAGATCAGACCAAGGTCGAAATCCTCGCCAAGCAACTCTACTCATAAACACTTAATTCCACATCAAACATACGAGCAAGACTAGACATCATTCGTAACGCATGGGAGCACAAACACGGCGAGGACTCCAAACGAAACCAAATCCAGCAACAATCTTCCAGGCAGAACGGAAACTGTAGGCAACATCTAGAGAGAGAGAGAGAGGGAGAGAGAGAGGGAGACTCACTCTCCTGATCCAGCTCGATGGCCTTAAAATTGACTCCCAATTGAGACAGCAGCTTCTTCACGTCGACGCAGTAGGGACAGGACGATTTGCTGCACCACAAACACACACCCCTCCCGCCGTCAAACACGCGGGGCCGCGACGACGACGACAAATCGACGGCCGCGCGGTTCGGCCGGCCCGCCGGCCGCCGCGCCGGCCGAAAGGAAGAGGAGGAGGAAGCCAGAACGAAAGAGAGGCGGCGGTAGGTAATACCTGAAGACGACGACGGGGTTGGAGGACACGAGCTCCTTCGCCTTCGGCATCGCCATCTCCGATCTCTCTCTCTCTCTCTCTCTCTCTCAGAACCTTCACCGGAAGAAGAAGATCTCCGCGCCCTAAGATCGAAGGGAGTTTCGCAAATGCGGTTCGCAGAGCCGCAACACGCAGAGGCGGTGGTTATATGAGTGGCGTTGTCGTGAGAGAGAGGAAGATTGGGAGAACCACACAAATTGTTGCTAACTTCTAAGTTTTTTTTTTTGGAAATGAACCGTAAATTTCATATATATTTAATTTAGCCCCTAAATTATATGAAAATGCTCAATATCATAAAATTTAGAGACCATATTGAATAAGTAAAAAAGTGTAGGAGTCATAATACATGTTAGGCTACAATTCAGATATTATTTGTGTCTTCGGAAGACGATCGGGGGACAGCAACGTGACGTGTTGGATAACCCGTTTTGCTGCCTTTTTAATAATTTATCTAGAAATATGATACGTGAAAAGGGTCTAGAAGAGAAGCTTAAGGCCCGTTTGACAACTTGCCAAACAGTGAAAATTTCTATTCTTTTGTTCTTAGATCAGTTTGGGAATAGAAATCTGTTTGTTAAATTTTTTGCGCACGGGTACAAATTTGCAAAAAATTGTTCCTAGAATCAATTTTGGAACAAAATCAAGAAGCAAAAAAAAAAGCAGTTTCTTGATGTTGGAATAATTTTTCAATTTCTGATTATTATTGGTTTTCTTCTTTTTTCTTGATTTATTGTTCTTCTTCTTCCTGGCCTGCCGCCACCTATGGCCGGCAAGGGTGGCTCACAGCTGCGACGGCGAGGTCGAGCCTCGCCCAGCCAAGGCGAGGGTAACCTCGCCGTCGCGACCGGTGAGGGTTGTGGTGAGGGCCGCGACGCCCTCGCAACCTTGGCCTGTGGGCGGTCACCAATGTCGGCGACTGGCCATGGCCAAAGAAGAGAAGAAAAAAAAGAAAGAAATATTAAAATATTCAAAATATTATTAATAAAACGAAATTTTATATAATTACCAAACGCATCTCTCTTCTTTTTCTATTTTAAGAATAGAAATTTTGGGCAGTTATCAAATCCCTTCAAATGTTTAGAAATTATTCTCGGACACAAAATTAAAAAGAATTATTTTTTAGCAGAATCTCTTTTCGGGTACATAATCATTGCCTTACGTAGCCTTAAATTACCTGCCCAGCACCAAAAAAACAGATTTATTTTTTTGTCTTTATGTGGGAAATCTGTTGGGCCCACGGGAGGCTCTTCGGGGGCGTGACGTGGTGGATTACTTGCCGCTGGATTTGTCTTCCTACGGTAGAAAATCTGGTGGGCCCCGGGAGACTTGGGGCCACTGATCAAGTGCGAGTCAAAGTCTTCCACGTTAAATTTATTTTATTTTTTTTCTCTCTCTCTTTTCTTCAATTTTTTTGGGCGGCACTATTGCCACGGCCTAGATGACTCGGGGCACCGCCCTTTTAAGTACTTTGACTAAAATGCCCTTTTGCTTAACGGATTAAAGTGTTTGAGAAGGCTGTTTCACGGCAGAAGAGGAATGAAGGGACGAGGAAAGGAAAATTTTGCGAGGTAGTTCTTGTATTTACAAGAGTTGGTGAGCTTTATATGGAGTTTAGCTTTTTCGGTTTATCTATGGAGCATTACAACCAGCTTTGATGGCAAATATCTTTGCCAGGTAATATAAATTTTAAATTCTTTTACGTAAAAATACACGTTGACTAACTTTTAATACTTCCAGATTTTTGTAGAAAGGTCGGGATTGATCTAGAGATCTCTGGATAATCTAGTGAAGTTCTAGAGAATGGATCGCGAATCTCAAATGAAGTTTTCTCAATATGATAAATCATTGAGTAATCATTCCATTCAAAATTGTTCAACGTGGCTAATTGGGTCACCTTCATTCAGTGAGTCTAGTCTATGCGAACCCTTACCTCTAATGCAGACTCTAGGGAGGACAAAATCTCGATAAAGGATCCATCGTCTCCTTATCTCAAAGTCCAGCAAAATGCGATCAAGTCCTCGAGAAAAGATTTCTCCATCTTGTGCTTACAATGCTCTTGCCGGAGAGAGTATTGTCGGTTTGAATTTGGAGGTCAATCCATATACAAGCAGATTCTCTCTTCTTCCGTCTCAAAGGAAGTCATCGTGGAAATTTCCCCCTATGAAGGACTTTAGTGGTCTACAGATATTCACTCGATCGTATGCATTTTTAAGAGACAGAAGGGGGAAGATGTTAAGCACAGTGGGTCCCAGAACGAGGTTAATTTGGTCACCACGTTTAGAAGGTTGTGGCTACGGCAATCTTCGTTGTGGCAATAGCATCGGCCTCATTTTTTTATTTTTTTTGAGAGGTTGGGTGTTAATGGGGGATTGAGAAGGACACACACACGTACAATTTTTTTGTCAAAGAAGAATCTTGGCAGTTGGGAGATTTAAAAAGGGGTGAAGTTAGGTTTAGGAAAACAACAACAAAAGAACAGAAACCCCATAATTAATCCATGTAAGAGAACGACAACGACCTGATTTGAAAAAAAAACATCAATGAGACTAATCAGGCAATTTGGTTCGCCTTGTAGTGTTCAGTTAGTTCACTAGTTACAATCAACTCCGAGTCTTATCTCGAATTGATGGGAATTCAATAAAGTATTTGTTAGTCGATAGGAAAATTGGAATTTGAACCGAGATATAAATTACGACGAAGTTTCATAAAAAGGTCTTCGAACTGAGTTCGGATGGCTAGATCGACTCGGATAGATTGCTTGTACCGAAATGAAATTGACAATCAAACAAAGGCCGAGCTAGAATTTATAGTTTCGGTGATGGTATGCTTTGGTAATTGGCCAACATATGTAAATGGAAAAAGGAAACATCTATGAAGGGTGCAAAAACGTGCAACTTTGATCTGTCTCATTTTTGTCAACAATATTTAGATGAGGAGATTCTGGGAGAGACGATGCCAAACATCATTAAGTACAAATTTGCACGCCATGGTGTCATGTCGTTGTTTTATTTGTTGATGAGCCATTTCATACTCGACCGGATGAATATATATATGGATCGAGTCATCCGAAATCATATCGATTCAAGCTAATCTTGTTACTATCACAATAGCTTCGAGTACTGAACTTAATCTTTTTCATTTTAGTATCATCGCAATTTATTCTCATGCCATACCAAAAATTACCAAATTCTATTGAAAAAGTGGAAGTAACATAGAAATTTTGTGGAGCGTCACTTCATGCTATGTCGCTTAAATTTCAAACAGGAACATTAAGATGACTCATTTTCTCAAAAGATAGCTCAATGTGAACTTTATTTCAGATAGAAACCTAAAGTGGTCACTTAAATAAAAGTGTGAGCTGACTGGCTAACTAAATTTTCGCCAGCTGACGTGCTTTTTCCGGCGGCACAACCAGTAGCCTTTTCGTAAAAACATTTTCTTTTTCTTTCTCTTCTTCCCGTTCATCTTCTTCTTTGTCCAAGCGTTCTCTGCACCTCCGAAAACAGGGCCTGCACCAGCAGCCCTCACACCCACCGCTTAACATAATGTTAACATCATGAATCCAAAGAGAAAAACTGCTTAACATAATGTTGTGCCTGTACACTACACTTTGTAAGATTACATTTTCCCTAATTGAATACATGGCCAAGGACAAGAGCTTAAATTTTCTCTCCACAGCAAACAATCTTAAAATCAGACAATCCATCAAGTGAAATCACGGGTTTTCGATAGATGATTTCTCAATTGGGTTGTGATGTCATAAACACAAATTTCATGGCTACACGAATAACTCTCCAAACGTGTAAATAAATTCGGGATTTGTAGAACCATCTCAGACAGTCACTGGCTTTTAGAAAGAATGAACATCATTCGGGCCCCAAAAAGGAACTAAAACTAAGTGAAAAGCCATGGAAAGATTAATCAGGAAAATGTCTCGATTGTGTTTGACTGCCCGCAATTTAGCTTCCTGAGTTTAATCCATTTACCCCGCTAGACTAGTAAATAAGATTTCAATTCGCGACCAGGTGCAGTAGACTATGCAGCGTTTATCCTCACAGAACTCGCCGACACTAAAGCAATCCTCTGAGTATGCCACATCACAAACCAACACCACTTGAAGGCAATTCTACAAGTAATTATGGAAAGGAAACTTTCAGCTCCCTCTTCTGCAAAAGTAGTCAAAGGAATCGGCCCATTAATTCAAAATACTATAGAAGAGAACATCTGCTGGATGAACTGCAAAACCTATGGAAGAAATTCGCGACTAGGAACTCCGAACGGAATGTGCATTTAAGGATACCGATGTTATTACCATTATCTCTATATTTATTCAGCCGTTCTTCTGATCTCTATTTCTCATGGTTAAAGAAGCGCCCTCCCATAGAAACGATTTCAAAGGCCACCAACCACCGAGAATTCCGACCAAAATGTATTTCTGACCAGTCGATTCAATCTTTGCAAGGCAGAAGAACTTATAGTCCTCGACTTCAACCTTCTTGGCACGTAATGACTACAAAGTAGGTGACCGGCAGATATATCAGTTAAAAGTTAAGAAGAGACGACAGTTCTTCATGTCATTGGTAGAGAACATGCTCTAGGTAACTCATAAATAATCTCAACGTGAATGTAGTTAAGACAAGTGCATGTGAATGCCCGTGAAGCTGTCAGTCATGCTCATCGCTAGAGAAAGAAGAAAGGGGCAAAAAAATGCAGGATGCAAACATAAATCTAGATATGAACTGTTTAACCCATAAAAAGATTAATCGTTTCATTGATTAGCCAATGCTTGTCTTTCTAAATCGTCTCAAGTCTTGAATATGCAATCAGGGGTTTCAAAAGAACCACCTTTTGCCTCTATGAACTGAGCTGATCAGAAAAAGGGAGAAACAAGAAATAGCTACTGCACTGGACACGCAAGGGTACTTCACAACATTTCCTAATAAAAAAACCAATTCGTAGATTAAAGACATATATGAGCTGATCACTTTTTAACTTTACTCAGAGCACATCTAGAAGAGAGCCAAAATGACAGTTTTTGCTGAAACATCAATCCACGGATTTCACTTCCATAACAAGTGTAATGATATTCAGATTAGTATGCAAATCATGATCAACAAAAAGGATCGATAATACATGTGTGGCCACAGGATAGTTATGAAATTGTTCTCAGATTCATTGAGAAATAATATGCACATTAAGATCCCAGACTAATATTTGTAAGCAAAAGGGAGAGAGCTTTCGATGAAGATTTCAAAAAGATATCTATTGGCACATTCAAAACATCTTCCATGATCCACCTCCTCACTCATGGCTAAAGTGGAAGATCAGAAAAGCTTATGGCAGCAGTGAACATACCTTTAGTCTGTATAGGTCAGAATCTTGATGCATAGATTGATTACACAGCTAGAACATAAAAGATTTGATGTCAACCGGTTGCCAAACAACAGCAATAGATTACAATAAATCGACAATCATAAAAGTCTATTTCCTTTCAAATATCTAAAGAGAAACAGGACATAGCCATATGAACATTAAGCATCAGATGTTTCCACATCTCCAATTTAATAATTATTGGAATGAAACTTCAAAGGATCATTAAAATTGAGCCAACTTTCCTTTTGAAGTTATACTTTGTGAGAAAGAGCTCTAACCGACGGGGCATATCAGATCAATTCAGTAACTGCCAACAGTTAATGAAACAGATCAACACATCTCTCTGAATAGTGAAATTATGAAACAAGAACAATTATCACCCTCATAATCAGGTTAAGTAACCAAAGATGCACTCACATGATATTGAGGAGAAGGATGGAAAAGAAAAAAGCTTTGTTAATAAATAATATTTTTCGAAATTTGAATTCTTGATGCTTAGAGGAGCCCATGTGAAGTCGCCCTTGAACTCAACGTATTACAGACCAAACAACGAACTTATAACTGTCCATTTCTACAGATCTCTGTTTATTTTCTCCTTTAATAGATATGGGAGCGGAAGACAGGAATCGATCCGAGACCTCATGGATCTTGGTAAGCGTGTAGCCTGGACCACCACTAGGCCATGCCCTTGTCCATATTGTGTTCTTGAGTCCTAGACTAGCCCTCCGATCAAGCACAAGTATAGAGACCAATAAAACACAAATGAGTAAACGACCTACCTTTTCTATAGGAAGATAAACTGATAAAGGACTGGGCTTTGTGCTGAGAAGGAATAGAATACTTCTCATTGCAAGTTCAATAGGATGGTCCCAATTCAACAAGACAGTAACAAGGAAAAAGATGGGGAGCCAGAGTTTCCTAGCAAGGGTCCAAAAGGCCTTGGGACTATCTTCCAGACGGGAATCATCCAGCATCTTCGCTTGTTCATCATTTTTCACAGTGTCTTCACCTACATGTTCAAGCAGATTTCAGATTCAATGGTGAACTGAGCAACTTATAGCACAATCCAATGACTTGTTGCTCCACTCACCATCCAGGGAAAATGCAAAGTGTGGCCAAGGATGAACTGATCCAAATATAACCAAAGTGCTGATAAATGTTCCCACTTTACTTCCTGAAAGAGGTCAATACTAACATGAGAGGCTGACAAATTGGCATAGTTCACATGTTAATTTCAGTGTGAAGAGGACAGCAGTGACATTGGGTGCCAAATGCATAGTTAACCAAAGGCATCAAACATCAGTACCGTCCAAATAACTTAGACTCAATCAAGATGATAACCCACACCAGTTGTCTAGAGCATGTACAGAACAGACCCAAATGTTGCAATTAGAATTTGCTATAGAAGGCTATTAGCAGCAGGAACGACACAGTACAACACCCTTCTTGGGCCAAAGGACAACGCGCTTCACTTGCCTGCTCTACCAAAGCTCCTGGCACACAGCGCCCGAAAGCTGAATCCACAGCTGAATTGGGGAACCCGATGATCGCGTATCGCAGGCCGAACCCCCTCAAACCACGCCCTCGCAACCCCGAACTCGGCACGACGAACTGGAAAAACGAAGTCCAGAGACGAAATTCACATCGAAACCGGGGATCGCTGCATGCTTTGACTGGAAATGAAAACGCGGGAATTCGCTTGCCTGGGGGTTCACAGCGAGACAGAGCCGTGGGAGAAGAGCTCGAAGCGGCTAGAGATGCCCTAATCGGGCGGAGAAGCCTCGCCACGAGCGCCATGCCGTCGACACAGTCATCTCCGGCGGCTATTGGAGTGCGAGCTGGAGATTCGAATCGATCGAAGCTCGTCGGAATCTACTTATTCCGGCGTGCTCCGGCTTTCTTCTTTCGGCCGAAACGACGTGCTTTGGAACGGAGGCAGTTCGGTTCTTTTTGTCGTTTCGCGCATTTTGCAATAAATGGCCACGGCCTGTCGTCCCTCGCGTTACGGGTTTTAAGAGCACCTGATCCGCTTCAGCGATCGGCCTAGGAGCTTTCTAGTCTTTTGTCCGAACTCCCGACATCTTCAATGTCACCTCGAGTCTAATGGAACGTTAGAAACAATTAGAATATTTCCTCGATTATCTCCCTCGATTGTATATAAACCCGATTGATTATAATCAATATCATAATACATTGTTATCTTAAATAATCATTGTATAAAGCTCTCATGCACTCTTCATCACGATGCATAGAAACCTGAAGTACTCTTTGTTCAACCTAGCCTAGCCTTTGTTCAACCTGAAGTGCAAATAGACAGGCTCGAAAACAATAGCCTACATAGAAACCTGTGTCCCAATCCCTGTCATTAGGTACTCTTTTGTTGGCTATACTCGTTCGATTTACGAGGCCGATACATATGATGCCTATTATACAACGTGATCTAAAGGGGCAAAGTACACAGAAAATTCTAAAACTTTATATTAGATTAATTTAGTTCTAAACTTTTTTACATTGGTGCAAATTGAGTCTATTCGATCAATTTATGCTTGGAATTGTTAACGTAGATACCAACCATCCTATGTGACACGAGTAACCCTGATGTTTATAAATTTTAATAATTTTTTTGATTATTTTTCTTTCTTTTTCCTCAACATAGGCGATGGTCAGCGACAATCAACACTAGCGAGGCAACCTCGTCCAGGCGACGCACGGTGAGGCCACCTTCGCTTGTGGTGGCGAGGACGACCCTCGCTTAGGCAAGGCTACAGCTCAGCACAGGCCATGGAAGAAAAAGGAAAAAAAAAAGAAATTACAAAAAAAAAGTCTACGTTAGTGCTAGCCGTGTCATGTAAAACGGTCGGCGTCCTAGTCAACAACTTCCGGCTTAAATTGACTAAATATACTCGATTGATATCAATGTACAAGATTTAAGATTAAATTGATCCAATTGAAGGGTTTATGACTGAATTTGTATCAATGCAATGGGTTTAGAACTTTTTTGGTAATTTTCCCGATTTAATGGTTAAGATCATCTTTTTATTAGCATCTAAGAGTCCGAAGGGTCAGGCCAACCTCCGACGAACCATCAAGGACAATTCCAAAAGTTTTAAGCGCCGGTCGAATTTTCGCTAGAGCGAAAGGAGTTTGTGTCAAATTCATGACATCAAAAGCACACCCCCGAGTTTCCCCAACGAAGCCATGGACATCGCCTCACGATTTTGGCAAGGCCAACACGTATGGTGCGCGAGCGGGGATTAAGATTCCTTAACGTCTCGAGGCTGACGATAAAAGCATCGCAAAAAGTCAAACACGAGCGCGAGCGGCACCGGTCCAGCAACATCGTCGAGCAAATGCAAAGCAAATGCAATGATGTGAATCTTCTTTGTCATTTGCTCTTGCTGGTGAATCCATACAAAGCCAGCCCCTTCGAGCAAAGGGCAAGCCAACCGCTAGCTCCGACGTTGACGCATCATCGGCTCATCATTATGATTCCCCAAATCGATGATTAAGAGAAGCAACTTGCTTTGTTAGGTGCATTTTGCTTTGACTTGAAACCTCCATTTCAAAAAAACACAACAAGAGTGTGCCCACTAAAATGAACTTTGTCTGCCGAGACTTCATTATTACATCCTAACGACTTATGTAGTTGGCCAGTCCAATTCCACTTCTGATTTTTCAAATTAATTTCGAGGGTAATTGACGTCACCGATCCTTAAACTTTCGCTCGATATTTGATGTAGATCTTGAATTTTTCTTTTTCTTTTTGATGTGTCCCTTGACTTTTGAAATTTATCGTGTCGTAATCATTCTGCTAAGTGTAGCTCGAGACAAATAGAAGTGGACAGATGAGCAATGACGGGAAGCGTGAGCCATGATGAAGAACTATGGATCTGTATAATTCCAGACAACTACAGTAAGGCCTATGGAAACACGTATGTGTTTGGGTAAATGATCTCTCGAATAGTGGTCAGTTGTTATTACACCAGGTAAAATACTTTATGAAATCGGTGAAGTAGCAAAAATATATGACCCCGAAAAGCTATTTCAATGGTGAAGTTCAAAATGCCAATACGAACTCAATTTATTATCTCGAGATAGGAACGTAGAACCAAAATAGAATAGTCCAGGAAGACCAATCACTTATAAAAAGGATCCTTACCTCGTATCACTCCTATTTCTTTTTATTCTATTTATCTTCATTTCATTCAAAAATCATTATATATTTTTGTTATTTTCAGTTTTGATTAATATTTAAATTGAATAATCGAACGATTTTTCTTACTATTATCCCTTTCGATTGCCCGATCAATCTCCTCCGATTGCCTAAGCATTGTTCATGGCGAAAAGGGCTATTCTGCACAAGTATCCGACAAGTCGGACGTATGAGTCTGATCGCATGGTGCGTGTCATCTTCGGAAGCCTAGCAACGGGTACCCGGCATTTGAAGCAAACACATATATATCATATCGTGAGTAGAGGTGCTTTTTGAATCATCAAAATCAAATCGAGGCTAATACCATCAATTATGCGCTATCTGCTTTGCAAAGTCAACGTCATAGTTATCGTAAAATAAAAGTTATGATGATCCATCTTCCGGGAATCATAGAACTGCCCCCACAAAAGGCAATGCCCCGTAAAAGGCAATTCTAAGAATTCTAGCAGCGATTACCTGACACTTGAAGTAAACCCAAATATATTTTAGGTGATTTTAGAATCATCAAAATCAGATTGAGGCCAATACCATCAATTACGTGTGATTTGTTATGCAAAGCCACTTGCACAGTTATCTTAGAATAAAAATCATGATGATCCATCTCTCAGGAATCATAAAACCGTTCTCTAAGGAAAGAAACCAAAGCAAATGATCCTTGATGTTTGGTCCAATATTGAATATTGTTTCTGAACTTTTAATTTATTCAATATGATTCATGAACATTGATCAATTATACAATGTCAATTTTGAATTTTTAATTTGTTCAATGCGATCCCCGAACATTGATCAAATATTCGATATAGTCAATAAGCTTTAAATATTTTCATAAAGTAAAGGGGATAACAACGCCGAGTCAAAGTTCTGAGATCATATTGTATAGATTAAAAATTCATATATATATTATATTAGACTAAAATTTAGGATTAGTGGTGCGACTGTCCATTCTAAGGAATTATAAATTCAGTTCATTTTTTTATGTTTTATCGTGAGTCTTGAAGCGCATAGAACTCGCGAACAGCATTTCGCCCTGGCGTAAATGCGGAATGATTAAAGGTGGGGGGGAAGAGGTGGGGATCTGATCTCCTGCACCGCACGCAACCCATAAAAACTCGCACCTTTACGACACCATCGTCATCGTCATCGCCGTCACCGTCGCCGTCGCCGTCACCGTCACCATCACCATCACCCCCCCGTAACTGAAAAGGAGATAAGCAGCCGCAGCAGCTTTCTGCAACGCCAACACATCTCTCTCTCTCTCTCTCTCTCTCTCTCTTAGTCTCCTCTTCAGTCCACTCCTGAAGAGCGCCTCTTCATGCGGCTCCTTCGCTTCCCGAATCGGCGCGCCATCAGGAGCTCGCCGCGCTTCTCCTCGCGATTCCGTCCTTCGAATTCCCGTCGACGACTTCCTCGCAAGCCTCTCCGCGCATGAAGTCCTAGCCGGTCCTCGCGTTCCGGCGGATCTGGTCGGATCTCTCGCGGCGCAATTCGAGCGCCGAGGGGCGGGGGGTTTTTTTTGAAGCGAAGAAGTTTCGGCCGGAGGGAGGAGCAGGGGGCGGCGGCGGCGGCGGCTCGCTTTGCGGGAGCGGCGCGAAGAACTCGAGGAGCCTGGAGCTTTCTTCGCGTAATGCGTGCGCGTGCGCGTGTGCGCCTGTGGTTGTGGGGATTGGAGGAGCGGCGGAGGGCGATGGAGAGCGGATCCGAGTAGAGGGTGGCGGGCGGTCGTAAATGAAGCGCAAGGGGAATCAGCAGCAGAAGTCTCAGCACAGATGGAAGAGGAAGCTGTTCGCGGCGGTCTTGCTAGGGCTGTGCTTCGCGAGCTTGGCGCTGATGCAGAGTCAGTACAGGCGCGTCGTGAAGTTGGCTTCGCTGCACTACCGCTCTGCCCCGAAGCCCAAGATCGCCTTCCTGTTTATAGCCCGGAATCGGCTTCCGCTGGACGTAGTTTGGCACGCGTTTCTCCAGGTGCGTCGGTCCGATGGTATTGTTCGCTGTTGGATTTGACGGCTTCGCATTCCGTTCCAATACCTCCTTCTGTCAATTTGCGGGCGATCATTTTAAAATTCTCCACTTTTTCGTTAGGACATGATAGGGAGGCATTTTGGTCAGCCGATACACGACATGCGTATCCGAAACATTGTATCCTAGTAAGAAAGTTCATGGCGTCTATATACTCAATAGTTGCTCACGTTGTGGATTGAGATATCATGTGTGAAGATCACCACTAGCACGTTTCAGTATCTAGAGTTCCATTTAAGTTTGGTGCTGTTCGATGTCTGTTTATTTCAATCTCAGATCCCCCCGAGAGAGAGAGAGAGAGAGAGAGAGAGAGAACTTGAAAAATTCTTAAGGGGGTAAAAAATGGATAGGTTGTGAATCTTGTGGAAGTAGTGAAGCATTGATGAAAGAAACACATCTTCTGTCGTGTGAGTATTTTATTTGTCCAGACAAATGTTGCACAGTATGCCCTTCCTGTTGGAGTCTGATGTTGTTACTAGAATTCGAAATCCGGTTCTAGTTATGTGGCCTTAGTTCGTCTCTGCAGGCAGGTTGGCTTTGAACAACTTAAGTTTTCATGGCTCTGCAGACATGGCAGATCTTGGATGTCCCTTGTATTTTCATGGCTCAGTTAATTCCTTTTTAGGTGCTTTTTGAAGTTCAGTACAGATTTTTTGGGATGTTTTGCAGGGTGAGGAGGACAGATTTTCAATTTTAGTCCATTCAAGGCCTGGGTTTGTGTTAAACAAGGCAACTACAAGATCGGTCTATTTTTTAAATCGGCAAGTTAATGACAGTGTACAGGTACTATTACTCACCTCACCGGGTCATTCTCCTTTATGTTTTACTCTCTTTTGATTCTTGGTGCAGATATATATGCATGTTCCTGTTTTGTGCCGGAGGTTTTAACTGCACATACACTTTCTGTGGCTTCCCACAGTACTGGTGTAATATCTGCTCCAAAAATTTTAAAAAAAGGCTAATATTTATTACTTATTAGAATTTTCCGGGAACAAGCGGTTGTATGCGAATACAAGGACATTTACCTCCATTAGGTGCATTTTCGATTCAAAAGTACTGATGGGTCGTGCAAACTGAAACCTATGTGCATGTTGACTGGTTTAAACGCTGTTATGTAGTGAAAGGTTTAAATTTCTTTCATTTGCACAAGAGTTCTCAGTTTGGTAGATTTCACCAGGTGGATTGGGGAGAAGCAAGCATGATAGAAGCGGAGCGTATTCTTCTTAGACATGCACTGGAAGAGCCCTTTAATGAACGCTTTGTTTTTCTGTCGGACAGGTAAGGAATCATCCTAACATTGGTTGCTTTGGCAACAGTCAGTTCATGTCGGAATTTTGTCTGAGCATCTTCATTGCAAATTTCTTAAGAGGAAATCCTTTGGTTATTTTCATTATCACTTTTGAAAGGGCTTGTTCTTAAAGCAAGAGGCCCTTATTCAACTTCCTTTGACAGAACTCTAACAAAGATTTTGTGTTCTTGCATTTTCTCAGCTGCTTACCTCTATATAACTTCAGCTACACATACGACTATATAATGTCAACAGCAACTAGTTTTGTGGACAGGTGAGTGGAGCTGGCAGATTTTGTTTGTGAGCTTATGTTGAATGGTGTTTTGATTTTCTACTGATAGATATCCTCTTTAAACTCACCTCCTTAATTTAAAATTCAGTTTATTCGGTGTAAAGTTGATTTGGAGGAGGTCAGTGTTTTAAAAGGGGATAAACTTACGAAATTGGTTCAGACATTATCTGATTCACTTTGATCATTCTGTTGGCATACAACATATGTGATCTTCTCTGCATGTTCTATAGTCATGCGGACATTCTGGTTATCACATGAAGTGTAGCCTAAATTCGTCCATTATTTTCTCGCACTACATTTTGTTGGTTTTTTTGGCTGGTGAGAGCCATGTTAGCTATGGGTCATCATGCTAAAGAAAAGGTCACATGATTGTAAAGGTAGGATTAACACATACAGAACTCGTAAGTGAAACTAAACACAAAGTACCCATGGGAGGTGAAATTGGTAGAAAGTGCAATGATGCTTGCTTTTAGAGTTTTAAGCATGGGTTCTTCTTTATGTAGCTTTTGTTGCCTCATATTAGTTGGCTGAAATTTTGTCTTTACCTGAATGCATTTTATTACTCTGTTATAATGACTATTGGCTCCACAGACGGATCTATTATTGATAAAGTATTTGGCCAAACCAGCTTTGCAGATACAAAAGAGGGCCGTTATAATCCAAAAATGGGTCCAATTATACCTGTTCATAACTGGAGGAAAGGATCTCAGGTAACAGATTAGCATCTTAATTCCTTTCTAGTATAGCAGAAATACTATCTGCTAATCTTTTATCTGTTGATTTTTTCTGACAAGGATGGAATAACATGTTGCTTTTATCTCTCAGTTTTTCTAATGTGTTGCTTTTCTCTTGTTTTTAGTGGGTTGTTCTGTCGAGAAAACACGCTGAAGTGGTGGTAAAGGATAATACAGTCTTTCCAATGTTCCAGTTGCACTGCAAGGTTTATTAAGATGGCCTTACCTTGCCATTTTTAGTAGAAAGTTCAGAAACCTTTTGGCATACGATGTTCCTCTGTTTAAGCATGACTGAAATGTTTTGACTCTGGATTATGATCATTGTGCAGAGGAAATCACTACCCGAGTTTTGGAGGGATCGTCCCCTTGTGAGTTCCCTACTTGATTCCCCTCGTTATCTCCAACTTTGAGGACCAAAATGTCTGTTTCCTTCCGTAGTGGGTGGACCTTATATTGTTTTGACGCTCTCTAGATTGAATTTGTATATCTGGATGGTCTAATTCTGAACCATGAAATTCTCTTTGCTCCTTCACCAATGAAGCGGTTGCTAATGATCTTGTATGCAGCCAGTTGATGTATCAAAGGAGCACAATTGTATACCTGATGAACATTACGTGCAGACCCTACTTGCTGTAAGATTTCAATTTTGAGTTCACCTTTATAAGTCAACTGAGAGGAATACGAGCGATGTCAGAATGGGGTCGCTAGTGTGATAGAAACAGTTTTTTTGATTTGGAGAGAGCATAATGCTCTAGCTTCCTACTATTAAAAATAGATTTTTCAAACTATTTTCGAAGTTTATCCCAAACTCACTATGTCCCTCCTCCCAAAGTTGAAGGACTAATGGAGATATATTTGCTGTAAAGTACAATGGTTGAACTCATAAACATGTGTGTAGAACATATGGAATAGGACATATGAGCCATTTCTCATTCATTTGATCGTTAATAGGAAATAACCCTACTGTGGTTGTAATGACTATGCCTTCAAGAGATATTTTTTTCCTTTCTATATGATGCCGATGGGATTGTTTTTTAAATTTTCTAACATGTGAAATGGAAGTTCAAAATAAATTCTGGTTATGTGAAGTGTTACTTCGACCTTCTGAAGTCTGTGTTTCTCGAAATTTAGCAGGAAGGCCTTGAAGAAGAAATTACACGAAGATCACTGACACATTCTTCATGGGATCTTTCATCCTCTAAAGACCGTGAGCGTCGTGGATGGCATCCTGTGACTTACAAGTTTTCTGATGCTACTCCAATGGTAATTCAATCCATAAAGGTATGATCATTTCATTTCTTAAATACATGTAATTTTGTCTGGTTGGTGTCAGATATTGCAATGTCCTTCTGCAGATGGTATTGCAGAGACAATGAAGGATTTAATTAGAAACTTTCTTCCCCTTTTCAGTGCTTTGTATGCTGCGCAGAGAACTAAATGCCTAGTCAAACCATTATAGTCTCCCCAAAGTTAACTCGGATATTTGATGAAGACCTGTAATACATATACGTATAAAACTTCTGAATATGTGTGAATGGTGATAGTTTGTTTTGGTTAATGAGCTTTAATTATTAATGTCCTGGTTATAAAAAGGGATGCTACTACCATGGTATTACACAAGTCCTTTGGACGAAGGAAGTTTAAGAAGATTACACTACTTGGCTTTGGGATTGGCTCTTAAACTCAGCAGCTTTCACCAACACTTCATGTTGCTCTTATGCAGATAATCCCACTACACCAAATCTTCCTTTACATGTTTCCTAGGTGTCGCCAACTTTACTTTCCTCTGCAGTATCACCCCTGGATTTCCTCCAGTTTAAGTGACTGGTGACCACGTATCTGGATTTCAGAATAAATTTCATTTACACATTATTAAACTCTGATGCCATCACGGGATATGGTTTGATGGTGTTGCGGTGAGAAATTGACCATCACAATCATTAGGTGGAGACCTCAGCTAGTCACCCAGCATGCGGATACTGATAGCCCATGTACTCTTAAGGTTTTCTTGATCTGCAAATCTGTGCAGGTTTTAGTTTCCACCTAGTTACGGTAAAAAAGGAATAATATAGGTCATGATTTGGTGCTCTGCAGGCCCTCGTAATCATGGTGAAACAAAACTAACAAGATCTTCTTGTACTGATCAATACTTTTTTTTTTATTACGGCTACATGAGTATATTGTGTATAATATGTAATGTTTAGAAACATCTTGGACTTGTAAATGGATCTGTTCAATTTATTGCAGGATATCGATAACATCCACTATGCGACAGAAAACCGAAGAGAATGGTGCAGCAGCAAAGGGAAGCCATCGCGATGCTTCCTGTTTGCAAGAAAGTTCACCCGGCCCGCTGCACTCCGGCTTCTAAATAACGTAAGTGTCTTGCAACTAAAGTAGATGGTATTTCATGGAGAAACCATATGGTCGGTATCTCATTTGGGCTAATAGTTCTTTTCCTAATTATCCGTCCTGTCCTTTCGGCAGTCGGCGCTGGGAGCTTCCAGAGATAATTTGTAAATCCTGACCACAATGAAGTATAAATAGTAATCTTTATGTGTTAGAGTAGCTTCAATTAGATACAACTCACGCAAAGAATGTCGTGTAATATGTTTGTAGAATAAAGGGGAGAGCTGTAGATTGAAGGAAATATAGGGATACACGATTATACGGTGTATGAGCTGATGTAATTGATTGGAACTTCAAGCAATAAAAGAGAGGATGATTTCCCCCTTTATTGTAGTATTCATCTTTACGCTGTTGGGGTAAAACGTGATGCTTGAATTGGAGAGGTAATGATACCATTGTCATTTGATTTACTTAAAAACTACGAGTCATTGAAGTAATTGATTTGAAGTCCAGTGTTTTGAACAGCTTCTATTCAAACCGTTCGCATCTCAAAGGGTGACCTCACCGTCGGCCTTACCGTGCATAACACAACCTAGACTAGTATTAGAAGCTGGGTGCATGGCCATGGACACGCGGCCCTAACGGACCGACGCCTATGATTTGTCTCTGTCCTCCTCACATCTAAAACTTCTTTCTTCAATATCAACCCTGTCCTGGCGACACGCAATTCCTATACATCTATCAGCACCCCGAGACATGTCACGCCATGGTCTTTATCCAGGAGGCATTCAATTCAAATGTATCGCGCTGCACCGTCGATGTGGTGTGATCAACCAATCATATCACTTTGTATAACAAGCATTCTCAATTTTATTTTCCGTCTAAAGTTTTCGAAACTGAAGTCCTGCAGTTGGTTTGTTTTGTCGCCGGTCACATGATGATATGCATGAAGTGGGCAATTGTCTTTATTCTCGCCGATCAAGGCAAAAACTCATCGAGATAATTCGAAAAATAAAGGAAAAGTAGATATATGAGAACGGGAATAGAAGAAGAGCATTGTCAAGAGAAGTACCTCTACTCGAGGAATTATGAAATATTCTTCTAAATGAGGCTTTTTGTACCTCGAAACACCAGTTAAGCATACTTTTTGTGAGGAAATTTCGATATCTCGTTACACCGAACATAAAACTTTACTTAAAACAGTTTACGAATTGGAATTTGTAATGCCCACAGGGCACCAAAAGGCCAAAAATCAGGGACGAATGACCAAGGTAGGCGCCTCCCTTTAGTCCGACCCGAACGGCACATGGCCATGTGCCCTCCGGGCTTTCGGACCGCCTCCATAAAACGGCGTCGCAGGGGAGCGCCGCCACCGTCCATTTTATCCAAAATCCCCAGAACCATCGGGGGGACATCACTTTACGCTCCACTGAACAGGGTCGAGTCCCTTTTGGTCGGTCGCGTCACAGTTAATAAATTGCACCCTTTGCGCTGTCCTCCTTTGACCCACCATTGATTGCCCAACGCGCTTTGAACCCCAATTACCCTTTTTCCTTTCTTTAATTTTGCCAAGTGTGGTGCCTTTGCATTAGGCCACATAGCACACCAATTTCTCCTCTCCTTTTTTTTTTTTTTTTTTTTTTGTTGTGGGGGGGGGGGGGGGTGGTGTTGAAACAAAATTCAATGGACTAGGTTAATTGATATATTCTCAATTAATTAAGTACCCTTTCTGCCGGGTCCGCATTTTGTTGGAAATTCCAAATTTGAAACGCGACATAACTATCGTTACCGGTCAAGTTGTGTTATCACACATTCATGGAGCAGTATTTATCGCATGTGATACAGAGATGTTCAAAATATTGCAACTTGAAAGTTTCTTCGATTTTGCTCTTTAACAGGTGATCCTCATGCACGCGCCTTGGCATTTTAAAGGATCGAAGCATGGTAGGCAAATTCAAAATAGCATCGCCCTTTATGTTACATGCAAAATGGCTAGGATAGGGATTCCACTTTGCTATCAGGCATGAGGGTAAGTTTTGCATGGACTTAGAATAATACATCCAGGTGCGTTGTGATTGTTGATTACGTTACATAGACTTATAGGAACGGCTGTGATTGATGGATTTAATCATGGCCAAAGTTCACGTTCAAGTTATCGTCCCGAGTGCGGTTGTCGTCTCATCACCGTGTCCTCAGTTCAAGTGTCGAATTCCGAGGCCCACACGTGTCTCCCTGGGACGCTGACACCTGACGGTTAGGAGCCTTGGTAGTTTCAAGATTTCCCGCGGTACAACGTTCGTTGCAGCAAACATCGACCTCTCGACATCTCTGCCCACAACACGTGGCGCATCCAGGAACGCGCCACATGGGCGCTCAATTCGATTTCCTTTTTTTTTTCCTTATTAATTGGAAAAAAGTAATGCCGCAGCAGGTGTCGGTGGGGCGCCGCGCGGGGCGCTTTTACACGTGAATTGTCGGCACGCCATCACCGACAATTGGCAGCTAGTGGATTAACCGATGGTTTAAAAACTAAAAAAGAAACCTTAAATTTGGTTAAAAATTAAAATCAAAGAGCGAAACTCGTCGTGTCGTGGTGCTATTGGCTACGATTTTACCGGGGGCCCAGCACATTTTAGGTTTTTGACCAGCGATTGGGCCCACGCCCACGCGCTTTCGATCCGAATAATCTTTTTCATTTTGCCTGGGTCTCGCGGTGCTCTGCATTAGGCGACATTCAAGAAAGCAGGTTAATTAGTAAATTTTTAATTAATTTGAGTACCCTTTTCCGCAGGATTTTGCAGCCTCTAATGGTGGGATTGATTTCCAAGCTTGTTGGAAAATTTAGAATGCGAACGGGAGTATCTTAATTTTAGTTATACAAATGAAAGAGTCGTAATTGAGGATGTTAATGAGTAGTTTCGAATATCTAAGAAACATACCTACCATGTCTTGTATGCGTACGAGAACATTCAAAATATTTAAAATCCGAAAGTGTCTCTGATTTGCTATTTAGTCGGTGCTCCTGACACGCGCTTGTTCACAAAATAATTAGACAGTGGAAATTCTCTTTTCTTTTACTAAAAAGCAAAAGTAATGGCTTCTCACATAAGGAAACAATCTTCTTCTGTTTCATTTTGTTTTTTTTAATGGCTTCAATTTAGAATAGTTGCCTTTTGTTGTGAATTTCACTTTGAAATTCGAATTCTCGACCTCTTCTCCACCAAAGGACGAATGCTAAACTGAAGTAAATTCTTTGTAAAAAACAGAACAATGCATATTCTATTTTTGTGTGGCATTGCTTATATATAGCTCACTCTTCTATAGGCTACAAAAAATTTTGATCCATGGCAAAATGATGGAGCCATTTGAGAAAAAGAATCTGAAAAAAAAGGGCCGGTTTATTTCCGATTTATCTAAAAGAATAAAGAATATATGACGTTTTTTTTTTTGGGTAATTTGCTGGGGACTGTTGTAAACTTGTAAGAACAAGCCATAAAATCGCCCAAAGAACAAGCTCCGAATATTCCCGAGTGCACTATAGCGACTGCTCGATGCCCCGTCTACATGGATCCAATGCAATAAGCTTGATGTCACCAATTTTAAATAAAATGTAATTTGAGCAACTCGAAAAGGAGAACAAAAAAAGAAAAAAAAACTTCACGGGGAAGCAAAATGAGAAGTTGGGTCGATTTGCTTTCGTGCTCTTGACATTCTAGATTTGATTCCTAGCAATCGAGGATTGCATCGGGGAATCAAACAACATACGATCAATCGAATGGAATATGGAACCTCGAACCTCTGTTCCGTGTCTCCCCGTCAGGCTTTATTTCTAACACTTAGCAGCTTATAGCAACGGAAAATTCACGACCAACCAGAGGCAAAGACCAAAAGAAAAGAAAAGTATAGTAAGGCCCGTATACTAGAAAAAGTATGAAAAATTGAAAAATGAAAATCTCCGAAATGGGTTCAAATTCTATGGAATTTACTAGGAAATTGTTTGTTTCAGACAGCTTTCACCTCGACAATTGTTCCACATGCCAATTGGTCAATACCGCGAAAAAGGCGCTCTTCTAGATTACATTTGTCCCCGTTTTACCCGAAACTTCCGATGACTCTCTCTTTGCGAGGACTACGAAATGAAAGTGAAATCCCAGCTTATGTGACCCGCCGGAAGATGTTTGAGCAGATTTTGAGCTCTCTTTCATGTTTCACCTGGAATGACCCACCAACAAAAAACAAATAAAGAATTGAAAATAAAAAAGAATTGAAAAACAAAACAAAAAACCAACTTGAAAATTTAGCAAAAGAAAAAAACAAAAAACAAATAAAAAAGAATTGAAAATTTTATATTATTTTATTCAGTCTAGAAGAAGAAGACAAATCAAACCAACTTCCACAAACAGGGAACCAACCACCTCGCCGTCCAAGATCACCCCATCCATCCATGGCTTCCCCTATAAATGAGGTCGCTGGCCTCCTGCATCCGAGCATCGCAGAACATCAAAGTCAAGGCTAGTTTCCATCCAGAACGCAAATCTTTGTTCCCCCAAATCGCTCCGAAAGATTCTTACTTCCTTTACTTCTTCCGACGTTTCGTTTCTGTGCAAAAACAAAGCCGTTGTTCTTTCGTGATTCTTTGGCTGCTGCCTGCAAGCCTGCCCGTTTCTGTCTTCTTCTTTTGCTCTCTCGGCTGCGAGCTTTCGGTTTTTTGTTTGTTTCGAGAATCAAAATGGCTCCAAGCTTGAGCAAAGCCGGCTCTGATGTGACTCCCCTTGTCAATGGTCGCGCCGACCCCGTGATCGCTCTGGAGGAATCCAACTTCCTGGCGAATGGCCACGTCGTTCTCTCTGAGGTCCCCCCCAACGTCACGGCCAAGGCGCTCGCTGCGGCCCCGGGCTGCTTCGTCGGGTTCGATGCTGCCGAACCCGGATGCCGCCATGTCGCCTCCATTGGCAAGCTCCGGGGCATCCGGTTCATGAGCATATTCCGGTTCAAGGTCTGGTGGACCACCCACTGGGTCGGCACCAACGGCCGCGACCTGGAGCACGAGACCCAGATGGTCATCCTCGACAGGTCCGACGACGACGAGGGGTTCGAGTCCGGACCGGCCCGCCCGTACGTCCTCCTGCTGCCCCTCCTGGAGGGGTCCTTCCGGGCCTCCATCCAGCCCGGTCCGGACGACTTCGTGGACCTGTGCGTGGAGAGCGGGTCCACGAAGGTCACGACCGCCGGGTTCAGGGCGGCGCTCTACATGCATGCGGGAGACGACCCTTTTGCCCTCGTCAAGGACGCAATCAAAGTGGCGAGGGACCACTTGGGCACGTTCAAGCTCCTCGAAGAGAAGACCCCGCCCGGGATAGTGGACAAGTTCGGGTGGTGCACGTGGGATGCGTTTTACCTCACGGTGCACCCGGAGGGGATATGGGACGGGGTCAAGGGCCTGGTGGAGGGCGGGTGCCCGCCCGGGCTAGTCCTGATCGACGACGGGTGGCAGTCCATCAGTCACGACGAGGACCCGGTCACGAAGGAGGGCATGAACCACGCGGTGGCGGGCGAGCAGATGCCATGCCGGCTCCTCAAGTTCCAGGAGAATCACAAGTTCAGGGACTACGTGAGCCAGAGGGGAAACGGCATGGGGGCCTTCGTCCAGGACCTGAAGGAGGAGTTCGGGAGCGTGGACTACGTGTACGTGTGGCACGCGCTGTGCGGGTACTGGGGCGGCCTCAGGCCCGGCGCGCCGGGCCTGCCCGAGTCTAGTGTGGTGAAGCCCGAACTGTCGCCGGGGCTTGAGACGACGATGGAAGATCTCGCCGTCGACAAGATCGTGAACAACGGGGTGGGGTTGGTCCCGCCGGAGCTGGTCGAACAGATGTACGAGGGCCTTCACTCGCACCTGAAGTCGGTTGGGATCGACGGCGTGAAGGTGGACGTCATTCACGTAAGTGGCCCTTCCAACCTTTTCTTGATCATCTATCTTAATATGATTTACGTGTTGTTGATGTTGATACACATGGAAGAACGTAGAAACGAACTGAAGATCTGGGTCGTTTTCTTTCTTGGCTTTATCTTTGAAGTAGGACAGAACAGACTCCACCAGCCTCTTAGGTGGTTGTTTCGGTTACTTTGACTTTTTGGCTCTGTCAAGTTGACTTGACTAACTCGGTTTGATTTGGTCGGCAACGTTATCTCCTTCTCATCCATTGGAGTTTTCTACAAGTTTATCCGGTTTCCGAACCTTTCTAGGATGTTTCCCGTACGACGACACTTGTCGTGTCGTTTGATCTTGTATAGCAGACCTTCATTACCTGTTTGTTTTTTCTTTCTTTCTTTTTTTTTGTCTGATCGATGTGCTTGAACAGTTGCTGGAGATGCTGTGTGAGAACTATGGCGGAAGGGTGGAGCTCGCAAAGGCGTACTACAAGGCCCTGACGGCTTCGGTGAGGAAGCATTTCAATGGCAACGGGGTGATCGCCAGCATGGAGCACTGCAACGACTTCATGTTCCTCGGGACGGAGGCGATCTCGCTCGGCCGTGTCGGTGAGTCTTGCTCGAGACGCGGCAAATTTTTCGTGTGACGCGGCACTTGTGCGACGGCTCTCTCTAATGGTGTTGTGCGATGCATCTTTTTTTTTTTTTCCGGCAGGCGACGATTTCTGGTGCACCGACCCGTCCGGCGACCCGAACGGCACGTTCTGGCTCCAAGGGTGCCATATGGTGCACTGCGCCTACAACAGCCTGTGGATGGGCAACTTCATCCACCCGGACTGGGACATGTTCCAGTCCACGCATCCTTGCGCTCTGTTCCATGCCGCTTCTCGCGCTATCTCGGGTGGCCCGATTTACATAAGCGACTCGGTCGGGAAGCACGACTTCGAGCTGCTCAGGCAACTGGTGTTGCCCGATGGCTCGATCCTGCGGTGCGAGCATTACGCCCTCCCGACCCGAGACTGCCTCTTCGTAGACCCTCTCCATGATGGCAAGACCATGCTCAAGATTTGGAACTTGAACAAAGTGAGCATTACTTGACTCTTCGCCATGAATTTGTCATGCAAGTAATAGTGCAGTTCATCTTATTTTTACTATTGTATGCTCAAAAAATTGATCCTTTTGCGACAGTACACGGGAGTTATCGGAGTCTTCAACTGCCAAGGCGGCGGTTGGTGCCGCGAGTCCCGCCGCAACAAGTGCGCCTCCCAATTCTCCCACGCCGTCGCCTGCACTACCAACCCCACCGACATCGAGTGGAGCGCTGGCGAGTCCCCAATCTCCGTCGATGGGGTCCGAGTCTTCGCCCTCTACCTGTCCCAGTCCAAGAGGCTCGTCCTGTCGAAGCCCTCCGAGAGCCTCGACATCTCGCTCGAGCCGTTCCAGTTCGAGCTCATCACCGTCTCTCCGATCAAGGAGCTGAGGCGGTCGGCGGCCGGGTGCGCAAGGGCCGTGCAGTTTGCGCCGATCGGGCTGGTGAACATGTTGAACGCCGGCGGGGCGATCTGCGGCGTGGAGCACGGGGAGGGACGGGCGGAGGTCAAGGTGAGAGGAGGAGGGGAGTTCAGGGCGTTCGCGTCGGAGAGGCCGAGGGAGTGCCGGGTCGACGGGACGCGCGTGGGGTTCGAGTACGAAGGGCAGATGGTGGTGACCCAAGTGCCGTGCCCGGGTTCTTCGAGCTTGTCAAGTGTGGTGGAGTACTTGTTTTAGAGAATGACTCCATTGACATTATATTTCCCTAAACTTCATTTTCATGGGATTTATCTCCAGTACTATTTTTTTGCCAAGTAAAGAGGCATTGATTGTAAGGAGTATGTACATAGGATGAAGCAAACCATGATTAATTTGAGGAATGAAGTATTTCAATTCAAGTTTCTATAATCTCTCTCCGTCTGTCTCAAAAGTGCAATCGTCTGTTCCATCTTTACTTGGGAGCTTGGATGCCAAATTGAAAAAGAAAGAAAAGAGAAAGGGGTCTTTGAAGAGTTCATACACAGTGTCAGCCTTCTAACAGCACAAGCAGCTAAAACTTTTCGCTGTGATCTCCATTTTTCTTTATCCACGAGAGGTACGTCTTACAGTAAGGCGATGCAGCACAAATCATACAGGGATTTTGGTCATGACGTGAATCGAAAGGCGACGCTTTGGTATTGTTACTCATTTACCATTAGATCAATCACTTTAATAAAAGTATTCAATCATATAGATATATTAGTCGGGAAGAATTGCATTTTCCCTCAAAATTTTGGGATTGTGGCACGTTGTAAAAATTGGTGAATTTCCCCAAAAACGCTATTTGGTATCGCCTTTTACACCCTCGGAAGTCCTCCGACCGCCGGCGGGAACAGTCTTTCCGACATTATCAGACATACTCTCTCTCTCTCTCTCTCTCTCTCTCTCTCTCTCTCCATCCGACTGCTGATGAATCGAACTCGCCTTGATTCGATCAACAAAGTTCTCAGAAGCTCAACCCGTTTAGCATCTCATGGCCATCTCAGAACGCCCCCTCCTCTTGCATCGTTCTTCTGCACATCCCTTTTCGTATCGTCGTCGTCGCCGTCGTCGTCTTCTTCTTCATCCCTCCAGGCTCTGCAGAATTCTCCCAAAAAACCAGTCTTGAGCCCACTCTACAACTTGCTTTCCGAGACCCAGAACCCCGGCAAACTGGTCGACCTCATCTGCTCGTCTCTCAAGAACCCGAATCCCCGCCTCGCGCTCCTGCGCAGCGACCTAAGATCGCTCCTTTCTCACCTGGGTAGCGACGAAATCTCGCGGGTTCTGCTGAGATGCCAATCTGATCACGGCTCGGCTCTCGCTTTCTTCAATTGGGTGAAGGATGATCTGGGTCTCAGGCTCTGCGCTCGTAACTATTGCCTCGCGATCCACATCGTGGCTTGGTCCAGACAGTTTCCTCAGGCAATGAAGTTGCTGACCGAGTTAGTTGAGGTGGCTGAGGATGTCGTGGCTCCCGACGGGGATGTTTTTGGAGCTTTGCTCTTGTCTAGCGAGGGCTGTAATTGGGACCCGGTTGTTTTCGACATGCTCATCAAGGCTTACTTGAAAATGGGGATGGTCGAGGGAGGTCTCAGGGCATTTAGGAAGGCGACAGAGGCAGGTTTCGTCCCTAGTGTGATTTCTTGCAATTTCCTTCTGCATAAATTGTTGAGGTTGAATTGCATTAAGGAGTGTTGGCAAGTTTATGGAGTGATAGGGAGAGTCGGGATACACCCAAATTCGCACACCTTCAATATTTTGACCAATGTCTTGTGCGAGGAAGGAGATATCAGTATGGTTTATGAGTTCTTGCAGAAGATGGAAGAAGAAGGATTCGAGCCGGATATTGTGACCTATAATACCTTGATCTATAGTTACTGCAAGAAAGAGAGGTTAGATGATGCATTTTACTTGTATAGGATTATGTTTCTCAGAGGGTTTGTGCCGGATTTGATCACGCACACGGCCTTAATCAATGGGCTTTGTAGGATAGGGAAGGTCAGGGACGCTCATAAGCTCTTTCATCAGATGGTGAATAGGGGGCTGACTCCGGATATTAAGACGTATAACACTCTCATACTTGGTTATTGCAAGGAATCGAAGATGCAGGAGTCGAGGCTGTTGTTGCATGAGATGATTGGAAGAGGGATCTGCCCTGATGATTTCACTTGCCGTGTTCTTGTTGAAGGATATGAGAACAAGGGAAGTTTGGTTTCTGCTCTGAATTTGGTTGTGGAGCTTAGGAGATTTGGGTGTACCATTACCTATGAAATCTACGATCATCTAATAGATTCCCTTTGCCGAGAGAATCGACCCTTTGCAGCTAAGAATTTTCTTGATGGTATATCGAAGGATGGTTATATCCCCACTTTGCATATGTATAAAAAGCTTATAGAGTCTTTCTGCGAGTGTGATGGTGCCAATGAGGCACTACTTCTGAAAGATGAAATGGTCTGCAAGAACATGAAACCTGATCGTGAAGTATACAGAGCTCTTATCTGCTGCTTATGCAGAACAGGAAGAAGTGAGGAGAGTGAAGCATTGATGGAAGAAATGGATAAACGTAGAGTTTCACCTGATCTAGATATATGCAGGGCATTAATATGTGGGTATTGTAAGGAAAAAAATGTTGATAGAGCCGAATCTTTGTTAGGTCTCTTTTCTGCGAAATTTCACATTCAAGACTCTGAGAGTTACAATGCTCTAATCATGACTGTTGGTGAGGAAAGGGATGCGGCTAAGCTGATAGCTCTACAGGACAGAATCCTGAAGATGGGTTTTGTGCCAAACAGGCAATCATGCAAGCATATAATCGATGGGATACGAAACGCGGCTATGGCTTGTAAGCAACCTTCCTGAGGACTGTGCAAGGAGTTGGTGTGGATGAAGAAGCTGAACAGCCTTCCCAGAGTTTTGAAATTTCAGGTTCAAGACCCTGACTTACAATATTCTTATCGGTAGTGTTGGTGCTGAAGGGGATGTGGCTAAGCTGATGGCTCTAAAGGACAGAATTCTAAAGAAAGGCTTTGTGCCGAATTGCCAATCATGCAAGCATATGATCGTGGTATACGCAAGGCTGCTGTGGCTCATTAAGGAGCCTTCCTGGGGACAGACTTTGTGAGAAGTTGGTGTGAATGGAGCAGCCGAACAGGTGGGTCAGTGCTTAGCGGGATCAGATTGGTGATTAGTGAAGCTGCAAACTTCTTGAGTGCATTCGTTAAAACTGAATGAGGCAGAACCTCCTCTGGAGAAATGACAGTTTGTTCCGGAGGTGATGCATGAGGCAGTACTTCAAAGATTGCTGAAATGGGTATTTTTCCTTCCAGTTTTAAGTCTCTTTGGCTGCATATCCGGGAACTGTAGTACATGAATTGTTTTTGAAGATATCCAAGTGGGCAGTACATAGGTGACGGCAACGCTTTAAATCAATTGATACCTCGAATATACTTCTCAAGGAAATAGAACATCAGTGGTCAAGGTAAATTAAATGTTACCCACTAAGCTTGCCCGGGGCTACATGTGGAGTTCGGGCTAAAACAAATCCGTGTTCTTATTACAATTTCCTTTCCTCCTATTTGCATAGAATGGTACTTAATGATCAAAGGGTTCTGGCAATAGTTTGGAGAGTTGGTAATTTGGAATGAGTAATTCTTATGCTGAGGATTTCAATGCTTGTTATGTCGGGGTGGTGATGGCATTGCAGGTTCATTTTTGTCAACCTGAAGAAGGGTTCGATCACGTCTCGTTAAGATCACCTGATCATACATGGTTTGGTTTGGTGTTTTTTTGGTCCTTGTATCGTTGCCATTGGTCCTCTTGCCTCCCCCAGCAACGATGCTTCCTAGGAGGCTCGAACGCAGCAGCTTCATATGAAAAAGAAAAATTCTAGTCCGCATACAAAAGGCTTCTTACTTTTTGACTTTCGATATTGTAAGCTACATCGCATCAAAAGTCTGTCTCAACATGCAGAACTTGAAAACAAAATTTAGAAGCAGACTGCTCAAGCTGCTACCTCCAGCTTCTGGCTTGCGATGCTAATTTGCTTTCCAAGATATGGAAGATAAAAAATAATATAGCACCTGAGTATATAGGTACGCTATCTATCAGGAAATCGTTAGTTAAAAAAGTCAGCGTACGCAGCTATATCAGATTGGTTCGAACTCAGTGAGGGACGATGACGGGAAAGCAAAAGACCGATTCTCATGACGCCAATTTCTTAATTTCTTCAATGACATCCAAACCCACCCTCGCATCATACGAAAGAGACCAAGCATCACTATGACGTATCAGAACAAGACTGGCCGCAAAATGGAGTAGAACGGGTCATCGATAAATTTCCTGCAGAGGTTTTGGGTCTTCTAAGTCGTAGCTTTTCGGTGAAATAACGAAGTTCTATTATGTACTCAAGGGGAAGGAAGAAACACCCTCCGAGAGGCGCTACTTCAGTTCTGATATTGGATCTAAACATATAGACCAAACAACCTATAAATCGCACCACCAATGATTTTCTTCAGGCAAAGATAAACAGATGACTGTTGAACAGAAGGTAGATCATTATCTCAAGGAGTTCCTCAATGGATAAAAAATTCCTGAGCCACACAGACGGAATTCATTGTCGCTCCTATGGACCTAGCATATACCCATAAAACCAATGGAGAGCTTTTACTTTCGGTAACCGAAGAAAGAATTGCTTGGCAAGACAAAAATTAAAGGAAAAGCTTCATTCAAAGATCACTGGCACTGAGGGCAACTCAAGAGATCTCTCAACTTCGCCGCCTTCAGGGATCAGGGCAACATACAATGGGTGCGTTTGGAAACACTTTGGGGGAAAGTTTTTGGGAAAATGCAAAGGACTTTGAGCTAAAAGGGTTTTTCGAAATGCAAGTAGTGTTTGGTAATGTGTATTTTAAAAACACGTTTGAAAGCAACTTTGGTCTAAATACCGTTTGGTAAAAATTAATTTTGTAAAGGACTTTTGCTAATTATTTATGAAAAAAAATTCAGTCCAAAAAGGACATCCACGCCGACGGGCCAAAATGGCCGCCGGCCAACCTCCGGCGGCCAGATCTGGCCGCCGGCCAGCCTCGCCTGAGGTCGCCCGACCTCAGGCGAGCCGGCGCCGCCAGGGCGACCTCAGGCGAGGCTGCACCGCCGCCTGAGGGCTGTGCGACCCTCGGGCCGACGCTTGCCTGCGTCACGCGACCCAGGCCGACGCTTGCCTGGGTCGCGCGACCTCAGGCGAGGCGACCCGAGGTCGCATGACCTAGGCATCGCCTGGGTCGCGCGGGTCCGGCCAACGCCACCTGGGGTCGGCCGACCTCCGGCGACCGCCGCCTTGGGTCGCCCGACCTCAGGCGGCGCCTAGGTCGCGCGACCCAGCTCGGTCACGCGACCTAGGTGCCGCCTGAGGTCAGGCGACCTCAGGCGGCGGCCGCCGGGGTTGGGCGACCCCCAGGCGGCGGTCGCCGGACCTCGGCCGACCCCCAGCGGCAGTGGCCGGACCCCTCAGGCAGCGATCGCCGGCCTCCGGTTTGGTTCCTCGGGGAAGATGAACAGTACCAGACGAGGGCAAAACCGGAAAATAAAAAAATAGATGAGGGTAGTTTCGGGAGAAAATTTTTTTACTTACCCGGGTACTGTTGCTTACCGAGAAAGCTGAAAGCCCAAGGCAAGTTAGGACCTGCCTTGGGCTTTCAGCCTTCACAAGGCCAACTTTGGCTCAATGGGGTTTCAAAACAAATTTGCCAAACACCAAATTTTAGCCTAAAGGGCTTTAGGTGCCCAAAGTGGCTTCACAAAGCCAATTCCAAACGCAGCCAATGAGGGGTTGTAATCTTCGGCCAAGCTTTCAAGGTTTTACACTAACAAGTGCAGCACGACAGAGAACCCAAAAATGAAGCGAGGGCATGATAATTGTTCCAAAAGTACTTTTTTTTTTTCCACTTTGTATTGCTAATTTCAAAAGAGATTTCTCTCTCCGGTCCTTGATCTTTAAAGTTTAGAGATAAAACAACATTTGTTAAACTAACGAGGCATCCAAAATTCCCTTGTTACAATCCAATGGATGAAATGAGAAACTATTGGAAAATCCCATTTTAGCCATTCGCCTAAGCAGCATATCCAATATCGCTCAATATCTTAAAATTTTACCTTACTGTACATGGAAACAAGAGAACCCAACTCACTTTTGATCACCTCTCAGGCGATTCGTGTGACCCTTCCTTGGCAGATCCCAATGATGGATTAGGCCAAGAAACTTCAGCCGCATAAATATTTTCGTCATCTCCCTGTCTTTCTGAACATTCAGCATCCCCATTTCCGGGTTCCTGCAACGAAATGTGCAACTCTTTACCTGCAGAATGAATGGTTGATGGCTCAGTATGAGCAGATGCTCTTTGATCACGCATATCATTGCTGGACACTGTTGACGACCACGCAAACTGCAAATTATGGCCTTGCCAGCACTTTCCATTTGCAAATGCCTTCTCTGCTGAATGGCGAGTTACGAAACCAATATGAGCAGAGACAGTTTTCAATGTCTCCGATCCATTAAAATCATCCTGACCTTCCACATGTTCTAGCTCCACAATAGCAAGATCACCAAAAGACGAAAAGTGTTCCTTCAAAGCAGAGACCTGATGTGTGTAATCAAATATAGTTCACTTAGAAATTACTCTGGCGCACGAAATTACCTAATTAAAGCACACAGAACGAATAGAATATCCCAAAGGACTGTCTTGGAACTGCAAACTCAAACAAAGCACTCCCTGTGCTACCATTCCATTATTTTCTCCCCAACAGAAAAAAATAAAAGAGAGAAATTTATTAAAAGTGAAGTCGTTAAGGAAGCGAGCAAATTTCCTTCTCTTTACAACACCCCTTACAAGTGAAATCATGGCCACAATTCTACCATTGTACGCTTTATCAAGTCATACTAATAATTCTCTATTGCTAACCCGTCAACATGAACTCGCCCACCTAGTTGAGCAGGGAGGTGGGTGGGTGGGTGGGTGGGTGCGTGCGTGTGTGCGTGAGAGAGAGAGAGAGAGAGAGACTCACACTTGCAAAACCAGTCGGAAATGGTGGTAGAACTTTAAATGTTGTCGGACGGTTGTCAAGTTTGTATCTATGTATAAAAGAAAAGCCAGCAGGGGTCACTGACAAATTCCGCTGTTTCATGCTACTAGAACCTTCTGTTGATGTTAATGAGGTTATATCACGACTATCCTGTGTAGCACCCTCCACTAACTTGTTCTCATTGTCCATGACTTCATCATTTGATGATGCCATTGCATCAGCTGTAGCGGAGGACCTCTCAGTAACAGCAGCAACATCAGAAGATCTGGGGGTCACAGCCCCTGCAGCATCAGCCCCCAATCCGAATTTCTGTCGCTTAGCAGCTTGCTCAGCAATTACCTCACCCTTGACTCCGGAAGCCTGCAAAGGGTACACAAGAGAGGATGAAGGAACCAAAGTATTTCAAAATCCCCAGTTCCCAACTCTGACTGGGAAGTGACATGCACTCAACAGAGGGATGAGCCAACACAAGTTATCTGGTAAGTTCGACTGAGACTATTCAACTTCTTAAGAGCACCAAATTTCATCTAAGATATCCGCACATCTCCAACGCAATCTATTTCTTTAAACAGAGTCCAGTGAGAGCAAAGGCCACAAGGGCATTCGGTTTACTGAAGTAAGCAGAAGATTGCACGTGCACCTTATTCGTTCTGCTTCATATGTGTAGAAGTGTACATTATGCATGCCAAAAACACTTTGCTATAATTGCTCACAACCTTGTAAAAGAATTCTGGCAAAAACTAAAACACCAAAGAAGAGACTCATTTTTTTTTTAATTGGTCAGCTAAAAAGAGACTCATTAGGTACACAGTGTTTTTTACAAAGTTTGAACCTGTCTATGTGACATGCCAGACTCATTTACTCTACCATTGCTCCTTTAACTCTCAACTGCTTCAGGCTCACACAAGCTGCTCTATTCTCCTGAAAAATGTTGGCTTAGCTGTTTTCTTTGGGGTGCTTTTTTCACGTCATAGTTTCATAATTTCCACAACTGCTCAAGGAAGTCATACTCCTATTCTCCTTTTGCCTCTCGATAACATAGTTCCCCTTCCTATAAACCCCAGTAGTGGACCAGAGCTGAAAGTGGCCCTCATCGTACAAGGTCTTAACCTGTTGCTATTTTCACTTTTATTTTCATTACAAGGAGGCCATGTTGAGATCCAATCCGTGAGGTCTACATAGTAAGAGACATCAATGAAATGTAAATCATTACATACAAACAGAGAATACACAAACTCTCTTTAATACCACCTCTTGGCCCATACAAGAACACCCCTTAGTCTTCATATAAGCTATCCAACATAATGATTACACTAAGCATAAAGTTAGCGACTAGGATCCAAAACCTGAATTCAGAATCACCAAGTAGAAAACAAATTACCCACAAAAATGCAATATCTAAAAGTAAATACTAGACACAAAAGCATGATGAAATATGTCATCTCGATTGGAGAATGAAAGACAGCATAAAGTAAAACAGAAAGAAGCGCACTTGTTTCTGAAGTTTGTCCAACTGACGTTTGAAGTCGTTGCGCTTCCGGTCCAGCATTTCTTGCTTCTTGCGAAGTTCTTCCTTCAACTGTTCTAAACTCTCCAATTTCTTTTGCAAAGGAGGTGTACCCTTGGAGCCATTTGGAGTAAGAGGCTTAGATTGATCAGAGGATGGAAGGGCGGATTCTGCTACAGGAATATCAATAGCTTTCAAAGGAGCTGATTGTATGTTATCTTTTGTTCTATTGGCAATGGACAGACCGGTGGGAACTGAACCAGCTGTCCCACCATGGGGAGTCAAAGATGCACTACTTGCACTACTTATGCCATCATCAGGAATGCTATCGCGATTAGCCCACCACAGCTTAATGAAGCGATTGCCCATTACAGCATCAGGTGCCTTTAGAGCAGCCTCTGCCTCTTCCCTTTTCGAAAATTGAACAAAAGCCCTCTCGCTATTTATTGGTATGTAGATATCAATGATCTCCCCAAACTTTTGGAAATGAGAAAGAAGAGCCTCCCTTCTGTTGCTTCTCTGAGGAATGCCATTAACAAAAAGAGTACGCGTTGCCTTCTGAGTTGGTTTCCGCACAAAACGCATTGCGTCAGACTGTGTTTTTTGAGATGAATCTATAGCTTTAGAGCTCTTATCCTCCCCAGTGATCTGCTTTCCATGATGGGAGCTAGCTATAAGACTGGCTGATGCTTCCTTCTTTTCCTTCATTTCATCTCCCACCAAATCAGAAGTACTAGATTTAGCATCATTTTCACCTTTCGAATTCATTTTAACTTTCGAGCTTCTAATTCTACCCCAAACAGATGAAGTTGGATTCTGTGAAGCAACAAAAAGCCCAGCACCCCTATTTGGGTGGTCAATATCAGCAGCTTTCTTGACACGACGATAAGAGAAATCATGATTAAACGAGGATTCAGTTTCATCAGCCTGGGATGAACGTAGAGCTAACGGTGAAGATCCTTCGGGACCATTATTACTCCAAAGTGGCTGATCAGGATCGTATAGATCGGCTCCAACAACATTAGCAGCAGCAGAGTATGCAGAATTTAATACCAAACTATCATCAGACATTCCATGTTTACCACTTTTGCCTTGTGGTCCTTTGTTATTCATCAACGAGGTTGAAGAAGCACTACCAGAAGGTATGGGTCCAGGTAAAGCAGGCGGTCCAAGCAAGTGCGCACTTGGAAGTGAAACAGGGAGGTTAAACTGGGAGAGACTCTGTAAAATGAAAAGAAAATACTTCAGCAACTTCCATATAAAATGAAAATGATACCTGCAAAGCATCAAACCTAACTCTAGCACCTTTAAGGAAAAGCAAAAGCATCTCCACTTCCATTTGATTGCATGAAATAGCTAAGGACATTCCACCGTGTGCTGGGCAACCTAGATGACTAGTAACTTGACCTTAAACCAACGGACAGCATGATCAGAAAGAGAAACATCTACTTGCAAAGGGTTCTTTTCAGTTGGCCTCCAGGCAGACCTCAAGTACCATCATCAATCATTAGCTGACTTATTGAAAGATCAGAAAGCAGCTTAATCATTATGAATGCCCCTTGAAACCAGATTCAAGAGTCAATGCACAAACTGTAAAAGATCAACAGAATAAACTAAGTATGCCAGTAACCTTTCTTTTCTTCTTAATTCCTTTGTGAATCTACAAGAATAAAACTTGTTTGAGCACCTCTTCGATTCTGTTCTTTTTTCTTTGGCAGTGGAAACGTTATACATATTTGCTTAGCTTGAGGCATAAACACAACAAAGGTGTGCACATAATTTAGGCCAAAAATAAATAATGATCAACTAGTGTGTATGGATGGCCCATGACCTTGATATAATGCTGGACTAGCATAGAGGGAAAAGCCACAATATTGAAAATAAAATATTCCATCATAAACCTAGTGCATCCTAGAAGTAACTTCGTGGATAGCAACCAAAGATGGACCAGATTTCAGATTTAATCAGTCAGTTTTCAGATTTAAGCCTAATCAACAGTTCAATTATTTTTAAATGCTTTACCAGACCACTATGCAGGTCTTGATAAGAGGAGATACCTGTACATCTTCCACAACAATACGGTTGACACCATGCTCCATAGGGCACATGTCTCCTCTCAGACAAAATCCACGTTCCTCAAAGTCTCTACATCTCTGCCGAGGAATAGCTATACCCAATGAAGTACTTATAGGGGGCCTAAACGCACCTTGCAGGCCAACAGAATTGAGTGCATCTAGACCACCACTCGGTACACCAGGGATCAATCCATACGCACCCCAGGATGCATTTTGTGCATTTGAAGCACCTGGCAAACCCCTTCCAGGAAATAGGCTCGGTCGAATGGACCCCCTCTGCATTACCTGACTAGCAATATCAACGGAGTTAAACCTAGCATCCCGATGGTTCCATGCACCAGAGTCCCTTCCTCTTCCTCTACCAGGACCAGAATTACCAGAGAAGGTTTGGTTTGCCCTAACTCTCGGATTCAAGTCCAAAGGACCTCGGGGTAGTGAAACAGAACCAGGGTGACGTTTTTCAAACTTAGTAGAAAAATCTCTCTCTGAAGAAACTGCATTATAGTTTTTCCAGGACTGACTATCTTGTGTTTCGTTTTCTCTAAACATGTGTCCATTATCAAAAGGTTTGTTGTGCTTTCTGTATGACCTTGCTATATTGTGCTCCAGAGCATCTTTGTCAGAAGACTGAGAACGTGTTTCCCGCCGTCGATGCTTATGGTTGCGATCATCATCATCATCATCACTAAATTCCTTGTCTTCAGGATCACTTGCATAATCAGAAGGTGAAAGATCCCCAGACATTTGAGAAGCAACTTTCAAAACCATTGGATTTCTTCCAATAGATGAAATACTAAACCTTTAGAATCTTTCGACATCCAGCAATGTAGTGAAACCTAAAATCAGGAAAATCATGTCAAAATGAACACTGTGTAGTCAGGAAGTATAACTGTAAAACAATTAGTGTCGCCCAAGTGTCTATCTCTTGAAACAGGATTCGAAGAAGTGTTAAAGCATATACTAAGTTGATGCAATTTTCAGAGGAAAAAGAAACATTGTATGGGTAGAGCCATAGATCTAACCAATTTATTTTTGGATGATTTCAAAAGGATAACACATCAAAACAAACCAACCTACTGGGTCGATGGATAGATTAAATAATGGCACAGCTCAATTGAACAAAAATTAACAAATGATAACAGAAATATAACAGTTATCGATAAAATCTGATGGCACAGTTTATCGACTTATTCTTCTTCAAAATCCTAGAATCAGCGAAAAAGAATTCTAAATTTCTAGTAACTAAATCAACGTCCTCAAACCACGATTCTGGCTTCTTTCACTATCAATAAGAAACTTCTTTGGCAATGCTACGATCACAAAGAGACCCCAGACAAACTACTCAGCAAGTTCATGTTACTTATGAATACTCTAAACCCTCCTAGGAAGAAATGGGAGTGCAGAAATAAAAAACAATTACTGTTTCAACAAGGAATATTCCATAAGTGATTACATCATTCTGGTCAGGGTGAATTTCTGCATAGCAACACCTGCTTTCGAATAGTGAGCTTCCCTGCACCTTTTAGTACCCCTTAATATTATTTGCGACACTGAATTGCTTCTACAACCCTTAAAGGAATGACACCTTTATCTAGCAAATTTGAGTTAGACCTACTATAGAGGTTTCAAGTTGCTTCTACATATGGACACATCTTTTTTTTACTGAAAATTCTTTGTATATGTTCAAGCAGTAATTTCTCCAATTTTGAAGATCTTTCTTATTTTTCCGCTAAAGAACTTGTTTTTGTTTTCACATCTCCCCAGGGTTCTAAAAGATCTCTGCTCCCTTCCCTTTTCCTTAAAGTCATACTGTTCTACACCTCATCAGTGTTGCTCTATTCTTTACCTTTACAATTCGAATAGACTTCTCAATATTATCTACAATCAAACACCTTTTGTGATGGAATTTTGAGATTGCCAGGCTAAAAAGTTCTCTCGAAGCAGTTTGCACTTCATTATTTGAGAGATTTAAATTACCAATGGGTACTCAGGGATGATACATTTAATGCCATTGCCAAATCAAAAGTTCAATGCCCTCCAAAACTTGAAACCGGAAATTATTTCTTTTGATCTGTAAGGTCTGATCAGCGAAGAAGTTAATAGCTAAACATCGACCTCCATTTTCCTTTCTATGAATTTCAGTCACTAATGCTCTAAGGCATAAAACTGTGTGAGTCCACCTCCAGAACCCCTTTAATTGGTGGACTCCTCCGAGGGTTGGGGTCCATTTGTTTCTCTCTCCATTCTCGTCCTTGCAAATGCTCTATAGGGACACTAGCTAAAAGGAAAATGTTCTACATATCACACGCACACATGCACGAGCACAGAGAGAGAGAGAGAGAGAGAGAGAGAGAGAGAGAGAGAGAGAAGTAAACATTATGAGAAAAGATAAAAAAAAACGATTTATATATTATCATACAGCTAAAATATTTCCTTCGCAACAAATTCTTTTCTTCTCCCTGTTTAAGCCTAAGATTTTTTTTAATATGCAAAAGCCAACAATAAAAGCTCATTTGCATTCTAGTTATAAACTGGGTAAATAACCAAACAGCAGCTCTCAATATGAAGCGGACAATTTAGGCATGAATTTCTAATATAGCATGCCTCTAGAAAACAGTTCTCCCACTTGGGCCTCATAAAACAGATAAGGGAAAGGAGCTTCTTCTATACAATCGCCACACAACTTGATGATAAAGAATTGCTTTACCCACATAGCCAACGAAGTTTATGCCTTAGCCGAAAGGGGCAATTCTCTATAATGTTTGCGATATTCTCTCATTCCCTATTTGTAGTGATATTTGTACTAGAAATTATATCTACTAAAGAATACCACTAATTGCACATGTAGCATTGACATTCCAAAAGCTAGCATCTCTAGAGTCAAATTGGCAGACTCCACAAAGACCAACCTATCCTAGATACTACACCTGGGATCGAGCCTCATTACAGCTTATCCACCTTACATAGAGTCATATGAAAGTTAGCAACTGTAGTGATAAGCTAATGACCGGCATAAGTGGAGAATGCTCCAACCTAATCCACAATCATAGCATTGGAGAGACAAGGATTTATATAGAGAAAAAACTGTCTTTAGATAATGGAAACACTTAAAATACAATGGTATTAGCATTTAAATCCTAAGGGATATTAGAGAATTCTCTTGTAGACAATTTTAGAATAGGTGACACAAATTAGCATAGTAACAATTTACACGGACATAAAACTAGCTGTGGCTAGACGATTCTACTCCCTAAGCATGTCTTGACTCTTTCCACTGCCATCCATACTGGCAAAAGCTGCAAAGAGACAAGTGCAACTAACGGAATTTCAGTTTCCAGACCCATTTCTTTTTGGCGGATGCTTTCCCATCACATGCCTTGGCAAAGATAATGAACCAATATGGACCTTGTATACATATCTCACATGTTAATGCATATTCACCACTCGTCACTCATGATGCCCACACAGCTCCAGTTTCCAGATCGAGTACGGTCCGGATAGCAAAATAGGGCAACCATTACCATATAGCATGTAATGGCCATACCTCGACTGACTTCATTACTTTCCACATTAAGCATGACTAACCGATTACCGCGAGGACCAATACAACAACGTAAAAAATCTACCACGAGCACGAATGCCACAAGAATAAGGACATAACTTCCAAATGCTGATCAGATAACGACAGTTAACAAGACACATCCAACAGCAATAGCTGCATATCTTAGACAGGCATCGGTACGAAAAACTAGTATATCGTGCACATGGGCAGAGCTCTTCCACAACATAAAGGAAAAACTAAACGCTGCCCAAAGCAGGATACGCCCTTACATCACTCAATAGAGTAGATTAAACACGCAACACGTCCACAGAATCGAATTGAGAAGCGAAAACCTATAACGAACCAAAAACAAGCGACCGAACTCCGTTGCTAACCAAAAGACGGGCACAATGGCGAACGCAAGAAGCGATAATCTAGGTCAAACGGCGGAGGCGAAGCGCCGACACGAGAGCGCCACGAGCAAAGGAGCCTTACAGAAACTTCTAGAAGCGAGGGACCAGCATCGCCGAACGACGGCCCGGTCCGATTGAGCCTCCGATTCCCAATCGCCCGGCGATTCGCAATGGAGCAAGCGGCGATCGACGGGGGGCCGCGGGCATTACCGGCGGAGGAACCGAAAACCCGCCCGGGGCGGGAGGGGGGGGGAGGCGGGCGGCGGCGGGGGGCCGCGGGGCGGGGAGCGGCCGGAGAATCAGAGGCCGGAGGGGTTGGGGGGGGGGGGGGGGGGGCGTGCGCGCGCGGAGTGAAGGATTTCGCCGGCGAGAGAGAGAGAGAGAGTTTTTGCGTGGGAGAGAGGTGAGTACTCGCAGTTGGTGGGTTTGAAGCTGCGGAGAGAGAGGAAAATCAGAATTTTAGAGAGAGAGATTTTATGGGCACCGAAAATGGAAGAAGAGAAAATAAAGCTGGGGGGGCGGGGGAGATGACGAAGGTTCTATTACTTGTTGGGAGCTCCAGCTCTCTCGCTCGCGCTCTCGTCATTGCTCATGGGTCAAATTTTACCGCCCTCCTTTTATCTTTTAACCCAGCTCGTTTACGTCATGAGTGGCTCGCCCCCTGCCGCCGCCGCAACCGTGGCCTGAAATCCTCCGTCCCTCCTCCTTCCACGCCCGCTCGTGAGAGAGAGCGACCCGAGTAAAGAGCCCGAGCGAAGCGGTGGTTAAAAGATGGGATAAGGAATCGCTTCTCTCTCCGATTGACTTGTCACGTCATGAGTGTTACTCGGTCGGGCGTGAATTACTTGCGGTAATTTTCTTTTTTGTTTATGGGCTGGCTCTGCTTGTGGTCTCTAAAGACTATATCATCTTAAAGAGAACTTGGGAACATCTGTTCATTTGCCGGATTTCCCACAAGGAGCTTGGCAAAGGCTAGGACTCCCTTTCAGTTACGCTTCTCAATACTTTCCAGAAAAGCTGCTTTTTTTTTACGTAAAAGAGTGGGACGAGGGCTCGGGCTCCTGCGCAGCTCGTGCACCGCATTTGCCATTTTGAGCTCTTAGAGCTTTGCTCTAGATTCAGATACGAATGCAGATTAATTTGCAATTGGCAGCTTCGGATAAATTATATATTATCCGGAAGTTAACCTACCCGGTCTCCTAATTCGACTCATATAACTCTTAAGATAACTCAAGATCGTCATGCAATTATGTTGGGACGGGACACTAAAAAGACAACATAGATAGTGAAATTTTGTAAAATGTGAAAGCACAAAACCAGGATGCGAGTTAACAAGCCAATTTATGAGAAGAGTGAGGATTCAAGAAAAACTTTGTCATGCTGATGTCCAGCAAGTAAATTCCCATCTCCAACTGGAACCCTTGCATTGACTTTTGAAACAACTCTAGGAATCAGTATACTATATGTACATCTCAATGATAAAACAAACACTAATTTACACATAATCTACATATCGATGGATTGCCATGTTGGCAAGGGCGATCTGCTTCTCTAGAGGCAAGTAGTTTCTCAACAATGTACAGGCATCATGCATCACTTGTAGTAGGGAAGGAGCTAAGCTGTTCTCGCTTTTATCAATACCTTGCAAGGTAAGCGTACCCTCACCACAGGAGGGCTGTGTAACCCAATGATATATGCGCTCGGTTGATGCCAAAAGAGTCGCAGTGAAATGTTCCGCGATGACTGTCCAAGAGGGGTCGTTCAAAAGAGAAGAGAGAGTAACTGGTAGATCACTCAATACACTGAAGCGATCCAGGATCAACAAAGGCATGTATTTGCAGCAACTGCCTGAGAGCAGGCCAATAAATTGCATTGGCTGCAAGAGATCACGAATATTACATAGAAGCATGATGAACAAAAAAGTAATCTTACGGCACCAACACAGATAAACAGATAAGAGAATCCCATTTGCTCCATCTTGCCGCATTGGTCAGAAACCCATTTTCTCACCAGGTAATAGAGCCGGAGTAAAAAATGGAAACTTAACATCTTATAACATGACAGAGGCAAACCTGTCCCGAGAAGTAAGATCGAAGAGCTAGTGGTGTGCTAGCTAAAAACTTTAGCATCCCTATTGAGCCCGATGCAGTAGAACATCCCAAGTAAAAGAAAGCATCTCTTTCAGTTCACATTACTAAAGTGCGTCAAGTCGATTATTAGAATGGGAATAAGAGAGTTAAGGGGGAACAAAAGGGCAGGACCGAATTCTTTTGCTGTTTGAATCTAACTTAAAAGTCAACACATAAAATACTTTGGAAATCATTTTTGATTCATCATTGTAAATTGCAAATCACTATAACATGCTGGGTATTGACAGGCCTGATGTAGAAGAATGAGTTCAAGGAAACTGAGACAGGTACAACTTGTGAAAAGAAGCAATCGTTAATTCTCTATCCACTTCGTTTAGTACTGCTTCAAAAAGTTTGGGGAATAGTTGCATACCGTAGAGGGAAAATTAGAGACACAGCTAATCTCCACCGCATCAACAAGCCACTGTCTTTTAATGCTTCCTTCAGCATGTTGTAAAGTTGCTACAACTTCAACGAGCACGTTCCATGTGTCTGCATGTCAAATGATTAAAAAAATCCATCAAAAAATCTAGTCACTTCTATTTTCTTACAGTTTTAAAATTGGTGGTTGACATTTAAAATGACTTCACTGACCATTTGAGTTGCAGTTAAAGAGAAAGGCCTTCAGTCTTCCCAGCTCAGCCAATGGGATGGAACTGCTCCCGACTAACCTCACTTTCACCTCAATTTTCTTTAGGACATCAAAGAACCGGCCATTTTCTTTATCCAAATCCACCTGTCAAAGGAGTAGAGACACAAAAGCTTAGAGATGTCAACACTGAAGCCGCAGGAAACATGAAAACAAGCTACATGCAACCAAACTTCGTTTTCATACCAGTGACCTTATCAGAAGTTCTGGACAAAAACACTTATAGAAGATGTGTAATATGGTTGTCCTAAAACGTTCTCCAATAACCCAAAGGTTTTGAGAAGGAAAAGCTGTGTGGGAGCAAGAGGCAACTTCTCCAAGAGATAGGGTTCTGGTAGTTCTTGAATCAGGCAGATGAATGCAAGTTGAGAAGAGTATTTTTTTATTGTGCCATGTGCCTCATTGGCGCGGCAAGAGGATCCTGTCTATAGGAAAAGGAGTAGATGTAGCTTGTTCAATCTGTATTCTTACTACATAACTCTTACAGAAGCCGAACACCCGTGGCAAACAAAAATAGAAGCCACAAGGGTTGACATCTTTTACTAGAAATGCAGCCTGGTAGAATGCTTTTATGAAGGAAAACCCCCAAAGAGGGAAATGGCATTAACCCAGTGTGTTTGCAATTACAGAGGACAGTCATTGTATTAAACCAAAATGTTAGCCAGAGGCAAACCATGAGCATGATTAGGTACTCAGGGATGATTCCATACTAAGGTGAGCATGCCTTGCCTATTATTCTCTCGTCTATTTCCATCAATGTGGAGTCAAGGGAATAGAAGAATTTTGATGAGGTTAAATTTCATACAGCAATCTATTAAGATAGATAGTGTAGAACCTTTCACTTATGACACAGAGAATACTTTATTTAGGGGTACATATATCAGAAGGTAAGATATGGATCTTTACACTTTAATTCAGCTCTTTATTCGTATTCATAGATTCTTCCATAGATATTTGGCGACCCTCTTCATAATAATCAATGTAACGGAGTGACTCAGAAAGTTCACTCACCTGTAGAAAATTCAAAAGCCAATCCCTTGGTGCCTTCTCAAAGCATCTAACTGCCTCGGACCATTCTTCAATGGAATTCACATGCTCTGCCTCAGCGATACTTGTAGGATGATATGAAGGCAATAAAGAGAAGAGCACCACCATGCACCTTTCGATACCTAAAAGATACTCTTCAGAATCAAGTAAAGCTTCGTCTAAACATTGACGGAGGCCCTTCCAGCAAGAAATACGTAACAAAATTATCTGATCAAGGTTGTAAACTTCGTTCGAGGCAAGTGAAAGCAGGAAATCAGCTATATCAGAGAGTAATTTCTCGCGCCTGGATGAGGAGAAAACTTTTACAAGATTGGCCAAACGAAAGAGCAGGCAACACTGTAGATTTGGTTCAAGTGTCCTGAACCTCGAGAGGTCGGAGAGCTCATCAAGAAATTCCAGCAATTGATCAAAATGGGATGCGTGAGCTAACGAAAAATTTAAGCATTCCTCCCTCAAGATGCCTTTCTGAGGAGCCAAATCAGATGGCAAGGAGTTGCCAATTTCCACCTCGTATCTCATAAGACGCCTAACAATTGCTTTCCAGTCAAAATTCGGTAATCTCTGAGCTCGTGAAAGGCACTTCAGCACAGTTCTAATTGTTCTCACGTCGGGTGTGTTCCCTGTCTGAAGTAGAGAAAGCGAGATAGTAAATTTGCTAACATATGGAACCATAACAAAAGACACATAAATGATGAAATAATTCACCCTAAGTAATGAAATCTAGATTTAATTGGAAGAGAAATAAAGGCAAGGTACTTAAAAGGATCACCCCATGAAATTCTCAGTACATTGTTTTGTTATTGATGATTCAATCGTGGAGATGCTGTAATCAAAAGATAATCCTGGATGCTCACAAACTAAGAACTTGACCTACCATGCAAACACGCCACAGCAAATCCTCTGTTCCAAAGAACAAGACAGAGGATACACGAACAGCCTGTGCATCAAGTGACATGCAGCTTCTTTCTTATTCAATGAGTAACACAGCACAGGCAACCATACATTTCTCAGAATTGTGATAAGGAGCAAATTTATTACAATTACCGCTCTGTTTGTTTCACGAAAAATGAATAATTTGGAAAAAATCTTCCTATAAATGATCGCTTGTATTGCTTGAAATAATTAGTCAATGGAAAATGTTATCATTATCGACAGAAATTTATATTTAAACATTTTCAAGGACAATAAAAATATTTTTCATTTACTTATTTTTGTAAGCGATTGAAGCGATCATTTTTCGGAAAATGTTTTTCAAATCATTCATTTTCCGTGAAATAAATACACCCGACAAGTAAAATACAAATTCATAAGGAAATGACCTAACCCTTGGTGCAATTTTTAGATGCTCACCAGTGCATTCACAAGGTTGTAGATCATCTCGAACCATATCATGGACATGTCTTCATTTAATTCTATTCAATAATTTAGAGTCTCGGCAACAGAAGTACACCAAAAAGAGAAAATCAAACACTTCAGAGAGCAAAATCTAAGTTGCTGTCACGAGTCCACGACAACCACTTCTGACTAAAGCTCTAGGGTGAGTCCTTCATCAGATATATCGTGACAGAAACATTAGACTTGAAGAATTTGGAAAAAAGAACAATATATGGAGCTCATCACCTCAGTAGTTGGCTTATTCATCTTTGAAGAGTTCACATTCGTTAACCACGAGCAGAGTTTCATGACTACACTGTCATTGGAGAAACTTTGAGCAACAACTTCTGGGACAGTGGTATCAATCTGAGCATGATCATCTAACTTTACTTCCTTGGACCACAGACTGTGTCGAAGAAAAGAAAGTGCCCAGGCAGAGTATTGTTGCAGCTGATTATCATCAGAATGTTGAGCAGCAAGAAACATCTCTTGCATTGATGATGTTAGCAAAGGCTCACAGACAGGACTTGAAAGAAGCGCGTGGATTACATGAGAAGATTCCTGCCAAGAGCACATTTCACCATGAGAAACAAAGACCAAGAAAAATGGTTAAAAGGCTAGTTGAGGGACAATCCTCAATCACCTTCAGCCTGCAACGACTGTCATTGGAGGATAAAGGATGAATGAGAACCAACCCGGCTTCTGCACCCAATGAATTAACAATTCCAAGCATCCCTCCCAGACAAGTGGAGGGAGGCTGAGGATTGGAATAACATCTCCTCAACAAATCCAGCAACTCTTTCAGACATCCAACTTCGATAGAGTCTATACCTTCCTTCAGAACACAGGCAAGGAGGCTCCCTGCTCCAGCACATGATGCCATCAACAAGCTCTGGTGGAATGCACCTGACTTTTTAACCAACAATAATTCAGATATAAGATCTCTATAGCCATTTATCAGATGATTCAGTTCACCAACATCCATCAATTCTACTCTCTGGCAGAAAGCCACAACCAGGGGAAGTGCAAGACAAGATCCAACAGATAAAAGCATCTCAGATCCTTCATCACAGGAGTCAGGGCTCCAAACAAATGATTTCGGGTATGGAATCCATGAAATTATTGAGTCCTTTATCTTTAGTGTTGCATCAATTTCCCCAGTTCGGTAAACTGCAGTAATAGAGCTTCCCAAACCAAGAACAAGTCCAGCAAGACCCCAGGTGTCTTCCTCCACGAGATCACTGTCCTCATTCAAGAGATCAGGATTCTTATATCTGCCATTCTCACGCATGTCATTGGAGAAACGTTCACAGAGACTTCGAAGAATCTGGGATGATGATTTTGTAAGTTCCAATATCGTGAGAGATAAAGACTTGATAATGTTCCCTATTAATTCAACTTCACCCATCTTGTAGGAATCTCTGTCAGGATTATCAGCAGCTTCAGTCCTAGTTAAAAGATCCTGGCATGAAAAACCCAAGCCAATTCCACAGGCTCCTTTCACAAAGGTGCTTTTGCTGCTAGACAAAACCTATAGGCACAGACGATCAGTAAGAAAACACGATTATCAGCAAGAAAACCAAAACCTGTCCCATTATTATTCTTCAATCGGCACTAAGAAAACACAATCATCACGGGCAACATGGGGACAGACATCAAATTTTTAGAAAGCACCCACTATGCAAAGTGGGAACTCAAGTGCAAACCAAAGAAACTATACCACCGATCATAGCAGGTACATTACAAAATGTTTCCCACTCTAGGATTTGAAAGCTTTGAACCATCGGCATTTTTAAAAATAAAAATGAAGTTTTCTCCCTATCAAAATTATTACTCCCCTCTGACCATGTCGCACAACAAAAAGAGTCGTTTTGTGCCATTGAAAAATTCAAACATATGATTGACTGGTTGGCTTTGCTAGAGATCCATTTAATAGCTGATGAGCTAAATGATAACAGTTTTGATCAGATCTACAAAAATATGGTACTCGTTACAGTTTTACTACTTTAACCCACACTAGTCTTTTGAAAGTCACAGCTAGACAATAGCAATTGTCCGCCTCTGCAAAGTCATTTCTTCTGGAACTGACAAAATATGAAAATGCTCGTCCAGTTGTTGAAGATGCTCTACAGTAGCCACAGGTCTTAAGATCAAACAGCTTATGGAGCATGAAATATTCTTTTTCACTTTGAACTGTATAAATCGACAATAATATATATTATAGTTTTGATTGTGAATAAAAAAAATGTTCAGCCTATTGGGAAGTCTTTTCTAGGCAAGAGAAGTTCCAGGAACAATATTTCATTCGTGAATTATACTACAGTTTCATAGAACTAAGTTTGAACTGGATCACACCCTTTCAGTCTGGGTTTTATCAGTACAAACTGCACCAGGCCATGAACTAGTAACTGGCCAACCAGTTGAACCAGTCACTGCAAGTAGGTTTTTAACACCAGTCTATACATAAATTTACGTGCCTAAATAAATGGTCTTCCTCTCTTATTGATTTATGAAAGAACACTAGTACCAAACAGGAAACCTGCGAACCTCAATAAGTCCTGAGATGTTCTGAAATTTTTGTTTATGATCTGTGACATGTAGGCAGCTTGAGATCACTCCAAGAGAAATTGCAGCAGACCACTGCCGATGTTCATGTTCGAACTGGAACAACCAATTGAAAAGAAACTTCGACGCAGCCGATATAACCGTATGAGCAGACTGAGGCAACACCTAACAATTTCCAGAACAGAAAATAGTGAGAACAGTCAAGAGTTCAATAGCAAGAATAAAACTGTGCTGAATCTAAGCCATATGAAATAATAGATATCAACTCCAATAGAATAGGTTAGTTAAAGTAGACTTATTTGCTTAAGTAGACTTATCTTGCCCTTATATTATACAGTTCCGCAATTATTTGACTTCATCGTTATTGTCAAATGGAATTTCTATGCGTACAACACTTCTTTGTTTTCAATGACAGATTTGTCCAAATATGAATAATTCGGATTTACAAAAACCATGAACTTCATGAAGTTTTAGTTTTTCAAACAGATAAATTATGTGAAAACTAAGGTGTTGTCAGGGGAAAGAGTAGTTTTCTGATAAACAAATATAGGTTGCAAACAAATTTTTTGATATGACATTTTATCTTGAAAAATAAAATCAGATAAAATAATTATACTGCAAAAATAAGTTTGTTGATGGCAGGAGGTAGCGCATGAGACCTAGCAAACAATAACTATACCGGAGCAAGATCAATTAAAGCTAAATGAATAAGTACGACAAAGTAGTAACAGAAGCTTCATATTTCTTTAACAATCTTTTGTTCTCTCCACCAAAGAAAACTCCAAATGATCAAAACTCTATATGGAGATTGGGTTCCAATTAACAGATACAATCATCTGACAACTTTCACTTATTGGCACTAAGAGAAAACCCATTCTCACCAACCAACAATTCAAAGACCCACGCTCTTGAACTATCTTGGACTCCCCCTCCCAAAAAATAAAAAAACAAGTAAGATAAACATCCTGGATTAGCATGTCCAAGATAATTTCAGAAAAAAAAAATTCTTACTGCACAGAGTGCACCGAGGGCCAGTGCAATATTCTCGGCAGATCTAGGAATGGACTCCTCAGCAATTCTCATCATGCTCTGCATGTCAAGAAAGACAGAATATGATGTTTACCAAAGTCATACAAATCTTTGGGTCAATTGCAAAAGAATAATCCACCATGGAGAGAATAAACAACTAAGAGTACCTTCAAGATATCATGAGCAGCTTTAGATGGTTTATGTAGAGCTACGGACGATACTTTCGCATCAAGAGACAACATATTAGCCCTAATCCACCGTCGCATGAAGGATTTCCACGATTGCAACGAAAGAAGTGCAAGGAAAATATTTCTTGAGAGTTGAAGAGATGCGGCGATCTCCACCAACATGTTCTCATGCAGAGCATGTGTATCCTAAGTTCCATCAAAGTTAAGCAAGTATAAGAGATGCACCGTCTATGCTCGATATCAGAATCTTAATGATGGTCCTTATCTTACAGTGTAAGCTCCTTGACTCTTTGAATCTTTTGGAGTAAATGAAAGGCATAGCAGCGCTGCACCAGGACATTCTCTGGCACTTCTTTTTCCTGAAAATGAAATTTTTATACAAGTATCACTTATGTGCAGATTACACAGAGACCAATTAAAAGAGTTAACTCAAATCGACCAGCAACAAAAGTAACAGCACCAGAGGACTGATAACTAATATTGTTGGTTTAAACCAACAAATTACGGCAATCTGATATAGAAAAAGACCTAGAATTATTTTCTAATGAATTAAATGCTCCCGAACAATGATACCTGAAGAGAATATAACCTGAGGCAGTACATCAAGCAGCTTTTCAATCTTATTTGTGACGACCTTTCTCTCCTTTACGAATCTCCGACGATTCCTACATTATGTAAATAAGATTAATTAACGAAGTGACGTTGCCACTTACCAACAAATAAATAAGGAAACAAACTGTAAATTATTTTTCATACATGTGTTCGTATGTGATCATCTTGACTTGAAACCGTTCCATAGAACCAAGTATTTCGTCATTTGTTTCTGAAAAGAGCAAAGATGTGCTTCTTTCCCTTAACTCTGGAATGGTTTTTTCAATATCCGGTACCTGGAGAACAATAAAGAGTTTCGGAAGAGATGTAACCAGAAATGGCATCTCGACTTACCAAATAAATGATATATTAAAATTAAAAAGATCCTCCGCAGTTCCTCAGTTGAAGGAAAAACCAACCTCATACTGGCTTAAGGCAGCAAAAGCTGAGGCCCTGGCCTTTGACCACTTAAATCCATTACCATGTGTTGAGATGGCTATGTCCCACAAAATTTGCAAGACATGCTCTGACGCTTCAGGGTAAGCTTGTGCGTCCATTGCACCCCATCTTAGGAGAAGGCATATGCTACAAATTCACAGCACATTATGGTATAGATTAGAAATGATTGTCCATAGAACTGTTTTATGAAACTCAATCACACAAATGGTTGTTTGATTAAGCAACTAATGGAATTTTATAAAGCCAATATGATGTGTAAGCAACTATCTTGTCCAATAAGAAGATAACAGGAGCACAATGAAGAACATTACACAAATTGTTCAATGGTACATGGTCACAAATGTCTTTTTCAGGGGGAAAAAGTCCATTCAATCCTTTCCAAATTGAGGAAAAAATGCAGCAATTATGTTAATCTTAGGAAAAATATTTCCTGCCCTAGCTTGTCTAAGGTACTTCTACATTCCATCCTCACAAAGTTGCAGATCATGTATATATACCAACATCAAGAGCTCAAGGCACTTTTACCTGTGCGCTAGATTTGGGTCTTTGGAGTAATCTAGCATGTGCTTTCCAATGACATCCCATGCCGTGTAGAAATCTGGAAAGATTGGGCATAAGAAATTGGATGTACTTCAGATAGTCTTGCCAAGGAACGTAAACTTTCCAGGCGCGATTCAAAGTATTATCACATATGCAGGTACCGATAAAAAAAAACCTTGACTTCCAATCTGGTTGCCTTAAAGACATTCAACCTAGTTTTCAGTAGATATGAACTCCTGTCTAATCCCATGTCTGTCATCTCAATTATCAACTAAATTCAGTGTAGCAACCCAATAAAGCAAGACATGCAAGTAAGATTGAGTAACTATGTGCATTCTTGCAAACCCTCAACTATTTCTTACAATGGGCATATCTTAAACATATATGAGTTCACATCACCACATTTAGCAGATGTAATCAAGGATATTACTCCATGCATGCACATTTCGTTGCTAAGTTAGACAAATCTGGAGGGATGGTAGCAGACAGAAAAATAATTTGATGTAGAAATTGATTATACCAACTACATCAGCTTCACAAAGGTGGGCAAGACTTTGAAAACCAAGCGCCTGAATGAGAGGATCTTGCGTTTCAATGCACGACTGTTGATCAGTCAACACATATTAATTAGAGAAAAGAGTTAAGATTAGGAAGAAAGAAAGGGGTAAAAAAAAACAAATAATAGCTTCATATAACCATACCGAAACAGACAGAATAAGGTCCACGCCCCTATCAGGATTTTTTCTGCAAACGTCTCGAATGGAAGTAGCCATACTTAAACAGACAACTTTTTCATGTCCGAACTCGGCAAAGTTTTTCGGAAGAAGTATCCCCTAAGGCAGTGAAAAGAACATAGAAGTGAAAAGAACAAAGAAAAATTATCAAAAGATAACAACAGATCAAAAGAGTCCTAATCTGTGCAAATAACATCTTATACCAGAGGCTAACATCCTGACAAATGCAACTACTCTCAAAAGAGGATTAAATATTCCTCAGACGACTTCCAGCCAAATTACGAGAAATTTGACAGGGAGATCAAATTACAAATAATAAGTTTAGGAGAGGGAGGGACCAAATCCACATTTATTTCTTTTGAGAAGGATTGCAAAGGTTACATGGCTACATGTTCCACTCCATGAAAATTGTTCTGCTCATTTTTTGATTACCTTTGCTTACATTTTAACAGGAAATATACCGAGATTGAAAAGAACAATTCAATGAAATGTGAAGAATAACCAAAACAGAGAGGAAATATTCTTACTTGCAGACTTCCAAAAGCACGGTCATTAGTTGCCCAGGTCTGGCAAAGCAAACGGGTTGCTGCCGAATACAAAACCCTGAATGTAGTTAAAAGGGGAACAGCTTATCATGCAAGCAGGATGAAACATGTGTTCATATATAAACCTTGCAAATTGGAGATGATACTCTTACATATGACTAGAGCGCCCATCAAATTCAAGAACATGTCAATCAAATGCACATGTAGAAAGGTCCCGCACAAATACTGGAAAAGATCAGGACAAACTACTCATTTAAGTTTAAAGCACTTGGAACCAGTTGGTCCTACTGGGGGAGAGAGAAAGAGAGAGATTATTATAAACCAAAAGAATATAATGAGGCAGCAGTACCAAGAAGTGAAATACTATAGGGTCTACATCAGGAAAGCTAACACCTACACAGTTTCCTGACCAAAGTCACCGAATTCCAATATAAAGCATGAACGTGCACAAGTCTCCCATTAAAAATGACAAAATAGACTGCAATCTTCATTGTATTTTCATGTATGTATTAGTAATGGAGACTATAACCTTTCTTGCATGGTCACATTTTTTACGTAATGGAGATTTTATATGGAAATGTGACTACAAAGATGGAGCGCTCCATGTAGTTCGCTTAATCATGCACCTTTGTACAGTTATAAACATATGGGAGTATTTAATCTCCCACAGGGTACCCAGCATGGAAACACTACCTTTTTCTATTTTGTTACACCCCAAAGGAATATGATTGTGCAAAAAGAGTACCAGGAAGGGATATTCACTACATACGGATTTGTGTCATTGTGAAGCAAGGGCAAGATAGTCTGAACAACGAGAGGAATCATCGAGGAATTTGAAGCCAGTGATGGAAGCATCCCCAAAACTTTCAACTGCAAAAAAGATAGAAAACAAGAGCATAAATGATAGCTAACTTGTGCGCATTGTAGTGGCCGCTGTAGTTAATCACAAGTGCTCCCCAAACTCACTAGCATATCACCGCGTCCAACATCTTTTCTGGCAAATATATTAGTGAAGAAAAGAACACCTAGCAACAACGGAACTCCAAGTTTAGGGACCACGAGACCCATAGCAGTCAAAACATCAACTGCAGCAGGCCCTAGCAACTGATGTGTCACCAAAACACTGGCCACTGTGCAGATTGTCATTGGCATTTCTATAGAAAAAATCAAAAAAGCATGAATGAGAAAATATATGATAAAGTTCTTTAATTATGCAAAACAAATAAGTCCACATGATGGATATAAGAAACTCTACGGATTACGGAAAATTATAAAGAAGTAACCAAGTACCAGTCATGAATACTTCTTGAGCTTGTGTCACAGGTAGAGAACGTTTTTTACGCTCAGCGATCATTAAAGAGAGTTCTATCAATTTAGATGCCCAAGGTCTTCTAACATGAGGTGCTCCTTCAGATTCAATTGTCCCAGAGGAAGCAAAAGTCTCAATAAAGAATTTTGATGATGAGGATAGATCCTGAAATGAGAAAGAAGAACAATATATGGCACTTGTCAACTGTAGGAACGAAAATTGTCTTCCTATGTGCTAACAAACTATCCACCTATTCCTTATCATGCATGAGAAATTGCAAGCACAGAAAAATATGCATTAACCCAATGATACAAAATTTTAAGGGAATGATGAACCTTCACTCTGGCATGAACTGTGAATCTATTTAGCCTCGTGACTCCAGCTAAACCATCACATAAAATACCAGCATCTAAAATTCTTTCTTTGAATTTTCTATTGTCTAACATAGAAAAGTTGAAAAGATATGTTATGAGTTTAAACATAAACAAAAGAAAAAGAACCATGGGTTCGAGAAGAAAAGAGGAAACCTGTGACCATAGTTGCTGCAAGAGCCTAAACATTATTTTTCCGGGTATGCTGACTGATTGAAATTGCTCTTTAATGGGAATGTCATTCTTCAGTACTATCAGTGGTTTCTCTATCGTTTTTTGCAATATGACAATCAATTCACCTGCCGCCTCTTTGATGGATTCAGAAGGTGATGACATGAGACTGATAGCTGGAAATATGAATAAGAGCTCTTCATTGGCAGCACATCCAGAGTTACCATCCACATATCCTTTAACACATATAGACAGCAAAGTAAGAAAGACATAATGGAGCGAACTACATGCATGATTAAGTTATTTATTCAAATGTAACAACCAAAGTTGGCCAAAAACAAGAGAGAAGAAATTTGAGGTCTCCAACACAAAAAGTAACTTCATAAACAGGAAAAAAAATATCCAGAAAGCGAATAATCACCATTTCTTTCGCTTAAGTCTAAGAACAGTAACATCCACCTTTTACTGTTTAGCACTTCCCATGTATTCCTCTTCCAAAGCATAGAATGAGTTCGCAAACCCATTAGATATATTCAACAGAGAGTGAAAATTGATACCCAGTGTATATTGTCAATATATCAAGCACAATAGAACACGGAATTCTGAAAAATATCAGCTGTTCAGTCTCAGTTCTTAACTCAACATTCTCAAAACATTATTGATTGCTATCCTAGCTCCTTTTTCTGACAATCCCAACCCCAAAATGACCACTACTTGAAAGAGGATTTTTCTCAAGCCAATATAAGTACCCGAAAATGCCGGCCTAGAGAATTGACGACCGTCGTCCTAAAGTTAATTTCAAGTCATCCGAGGTAAAGGGCACGAATCTGATAAATACAGTAAATAACATGACATTTTCAGTAGTCAATGCTAATGTATAGACCACCCAAGCACAATCCTGAAATCCTTCTATCAAGGATAACATACGATGGTAGACATGATAAAGCTTGCTACCTGAATCAGTTTTCCACTTCAAAAGACGGAGGATGACTTTCAGTACTGAAATTTGTTCGTGTTCAAGTTCTGATTGAACTAGAACAGTGAACAAGGACAAACTGATTGACGTTAGTTCATGCGTGTATCTCAGACCAAGATCTTTCTGGACAAGCAATAAGCGCTTTGTCAATTCAACAGCAGGCTCACTCCATCTAGAGTGCTTGAGAGGATGGATGCTTAACTGAAGAACAGTCTCCAAAAGCTGCACTCCACAAAGTTGAATTTCGGAAACCAGCTGTTGAGCAAAAGAAAGGACAGAATTAGCAATGAGTAGGCAAGTTTCAGGGAGACAACCCAATTAAGTTTTTACTGAACGGTACCCCATGTTTCAAATATCAACTTAAGCCCTAAAAAGCTTTGAAATCATCCACAATCATGCTCGCAAAGTTACTAAACAATCCGAATTTTGTTAACACAGGAGTATTTTTGTGTTTGTCCTGATTATGGAAGAGAACGAATGATTTAGCAAGCAAACAATTTGGAATGGCTAGTCTATATATTCGACACAGGGAGGTCTCAATGGTTAAATGAAAGTTGCCATCATACTATCGCCAAAAATATAAGACGAAGTGAAATCAAAGGAGAAGAGGTATATTAACCTGCGATTTGCCTCATAATTACATTTACTGATTAAGGAACTATACAGCTCAATGAGAGAGGATTGGAAAATCAAGGTCAACTGAGGCCCCGACATACCATTTGCGCTGCAACAAAATGCCTCAAAACAACTATAAATGCATCCACCATGTGCCCAGCAAAATCCATTAAGCTCCCGAAATCCTGAAGATATTCTGCTAGTTAATAAACCAATTGTCTGCATTCGGGTAAATTGTGTGTGTGTGAGAGAGAGATAGTGCGAAGGGGGGTCAACAGTATGATGGATGCAAATGAATCAAAATAAGTCCACTTTCTCCCGAATATAAACACTCACATCACCACTCTTGTGTGGGAAATACTTCACACATCGCATCAAAAGCTTGAGTATAGGAATTGCATCATCAGGCAATGAGCAACAAAGCGATGCCATCGATGTCAACAGATGCCTCGCGAACAAAGCCGATGAGGAGTCCGAAAACGGTACTCTCAAAATCGAATAGTACAGAAGCGGCCTCAAGAATTCACACGCTTCCTCCATGCCAATTTGCTTGCTCTGCACCACAAACGACAACACCTGCCGCACGAGTTCATCTCGGGCCTCAGCTCGGTACAAAAGAACCTGTCATCATGATTCGCGTTGCATCAAGACGCAAAAAAATCCTCAGTAAAATGACAATTCGGACCAACGGTAAAGCCACTCTCGGACCACATAACTCCAGTCCAAAACAAAAGCTGACTTGTTTCGCGCACCTTGACGAAAGGATGAGCCTCCGTCGAGGCGAACCGCCACGAACCGCCGCTCCTCCGAAATCCTAATCGGACCAGGAGCCCGATCCCTCTCACGAAGAGACCGACGAACCTCGGCTCCGATCCTTCGAGGGCGGACTGTAGCTCCAGCAGCCCGCGGGGGAAGTCCATTCTCGAGTCGGCGACGAGCCGGCACAGCTCGCGCACGGATTGGTCGACGACCGCGGAGGAAGCCGAGCAGAGGCATTGCGTGACGGCCTCGCGCCCGGGCCCGGAGTCGGAGTCGAGGCGGCTGGGAGCGGATCGGAGCTTCGAGAAGACGGAGATGACGGCGAGCCTCTGGAGAGAAGGCTGCGGGAGCCGGAGTTTCTCCAGAAGTGGAGCGTACGACTCCATCGCCGCGAGCGCAGTGTGGACTGTAGAGGGATGGTGGCGTTCGAGCGTTATGAACAGAGAGCCATCATCGGTGGTCGGCGGACGGCGGAGCGCGGCGAAATGACGGAGCGCGGGTCAGTTCTGAGTTGATAAACCGGCCCGATAAACCGGTTCGACCGGGTTCCGCGCCGCTATTGAACGGGCCACGCGTCGGGAGCTCGGCCCGCCCAGAACGTAGCGGGCCTAGTCCTGGGCCCGGATCCAGTAGAGATCGGCCCGGAAATAACCGAATCGGTTCGGTCTGGGCCTGGCCTTTTCTCCCCAGCATGAAATGGAATAAAACTTGATTATTTTGCATTCCCATTTTGATCGAGATGAACCATATTAAGAGCTCATTAAGCTCAATAACAAATATTAGTAACTATGTTATGACCTAATATTTAACAAAAAAAATATAGGAGAATACGAGAGGGAAACGAGTATGTCCCGCATCCATTTTCCAAATTCGGTTTCACGACATAACTGCGGTAATAACAAAAAAAAAATGCCAACAATAACCGGACTTATCCTTTGATGCGTGACAGATTCCGACAAGATATCCGGATCGTTTCTTTCCGGAAAAAAGAGTGAAGGACGTCGCTCTTTTTAAAAACGCATCGAGCTGTCGGAACAGATTTTTCTTCGATTTGTTAATCGTAACTCCAAAAAACCAAATCAAATTCGGCTCCCCGACGAACGACTCGACTAAATTTTTCGAGACAGCCGTTGTCCCATGTCGAAATTTCCATGTTCCTCGTTCGAAAACAGAATCTAGACGCAATAGCTAGTCTTGTATAGGTTGCCAGGTAGCTGTCTTAGCTTCTCCTATGTTGGAAAAAAAAGATGGCTTTAATTTCAGAGGGCATCGCTAAAGCACTGCTTCGATACTATATCAAGCTAAGCGACGTCCATTTCTTGGGAAAAAGACTTTGGTGCACAAATTTCGTGGTCATGATCATAATGCACCTTTGATGCTTTGATAGGACGCAAGGCACGCGCTCACAAACCATTAAAGTTACCGTCCAAAGTCTATCTCCGGTCAATACTGTCCTATCACATGATCGCCTCATCGGTGGCATGCTAGCTTTGATGGTTCATGTCCGACCATTTAGAGCATTCGAACTCCTTCGGCGCTAATTGCTCATCGACACTCCCCCTCCGCTCATCCGATGTATGATTGATTGCAGAGTTGCCTCCCTGATTGCATAAGCCCGTTACAAACCACCGCTCGTTTGAGTCTTCCCCTTCAGCCGACACTTCCCCCTTCTCCCCCGATCGACCAAGGCTATATTTGGTTATCTGGATTTTTAGCCAGAATATGATAGGATATGACAGGATTGGAAATTCAGGGATTTTACTATATCCAGTCAACTGTTTGGTAAATCGCAATAATAAAATCAGACATTTTCATATCCTATCATGTGAATTTCGTGTTTGGTATGACCAGCATATCGATGTGAATGAACCTACAAATGAACAAATGAGATGATAAGAATCTCTCAAGATCCATTGCTAAAGAAACCGCAAATGCACAAATGGAAATAACCTCCATCAACACGGCTATCGCACGATCTAATCTTAAATAGCAAAGAAGCTTATTACGGCATTTTAGAGCCAGAGGTTTAACTATGATAAGAAATGTAAATGGGTTAGAGCACTATCGATGAGGTAGATTGGCCAAGAGATTTCAACTCTAGCAAGAGAGAAGGCATGATCATTCACTTTCACAATTCCAAAAATATGCAATAAAATTTACTTCATCTTATGATTACTTATTTTTTATTATTTTTCCCTTTTTTATTTCTTATTTATTATCTTCCATCATTCCTTAATAAAATTTCATTAAATAATAAACTATACTAATATACCTAATATACTAAAATACCTAAAATATGCAATAAATATAAATACCAAATATATATTAAATATAGAATATAGGTTAGAAAGAAATTCATTTTTATAAATAAAAACAAAAAATGTCATTTTTTTATTTTGAAATTTATATTAGAATTCAAATATTATTTATATTCAATTATTATTCCAATTTTATTAATTTAAGAAGTTTGTTATTCGGTAAATATAGCTTTTATACTATAGATAAAATAAACCTTAGGCAACCATCACCTGGGATGCGCAACCTCAAGCGAGGCTGCCCGGCGCTAAATATTGGCATCGTTGGTGGCCCACCGGCAGCCTAAACCCTCGCTCGTGACATTGCGGGAGAAGGAAGATTTCTGGAATTATGAAAGTTGAGCAAAGATAAAGTTGAAAAGAAAAAAAGTATATTTGCATTCGGGAAATGCTCAAAGCACTTTCGGACCTGCCTTTAGTCAAAGGCTTTAAGAAATGCAATTGAATCTTTTCATTAACTTTCCAAAAACTTCGTCAAACAATATTTGTATCTGCCTAAGAGACTTTAGAGCCCAAAGTCCCTTGGCAAAACAGCTTCCAAACGCGCTCTTTATCCTGTCTTGGGCATGAACCAAATACTGGACATCATATCTTGAATTTTATCATGTCTATCAAACGTAGCCTAAAGAGCTAATCTATTCCATGGTCACACAACCACCAGGGTGTGGATTTTTTTCCATACGCGGTTTGTAACTACCAAGCCCATTTCAAACGACAAAACCCGTGAAAGAAAGAATTCTAGTAGTGACTATGGAGGTTGGTTTTGACTTTTGAGTACCCGTGTATAGCTTTACACAATCCCTTTCCATCCAACTCAGCGATGAAGGTATCGCACATGATATATTAACGAGATATATTGACGCAGAAAGATACCTAATTAAGAATTAATTAGCCTAACACGCAAGGCTCATGCGTCGGAGGGAGACACGCTAAACACGCACGTGTAAGCGCCTTAGGGACGGGCAATCAAGCATCGGGTAATTAACAAGGGATGGACCGACTAATATACAGCGGCGCGCGATTCGCCGGCTGTTCAATCGATATAGGACCAACTAAATGTATCGAAAGTGCTCAAATTAGGACTTAAACTCGCTCTTGACGATCTTCTCGTGACGGGAAATCATACATCGGCTGCGCATTCCCTACGTTGGACGGTTAATTACCCTACTAGTCTATGTCTAAGCACGAGCCCCCTGACTTGTCTTTCCCAACCACGAAACCGCAGCGAAGATCGCCCCATAGTTGTCGACTCGATCACATGGGAAAGACTTCTCAGGGTATAGTCAATGCTGGTCCCTTTCCACGTAAAGGGCGAACTCTCCGCAAGTTCCCGTGTTCTCTGTATCCGACGCCGTGGTGGGATGGATGGATGGAGGAAAGTCCACAAAGAACAATTCCCACGTTGCTTTCTTGACAATGCATGTCGCCCACAAGCCAAGCTCTCTCGACCTCCTTCGTACGCTTTTCCACCATATTTAACTGATAACTAACAGGGGAAATTTCCACGCTCCCGTTTACACGGTGCGCTGCTTTCCGCGCCGCGCGACAGCGACGCGTGAAGAAGCAAGTCAGCGACATGCAAGAGCTTTCGGGATCGAGAAATGACTGAGTGATACTGCTTAATCTACCGTGAGATTAACAACGTGTCCCGAATCACAAAGGGATAGGTAATAAATAATTATACACTGTTGTGCTCCATTCCCTTAAGTTGTTACTCTAACAGTAGCTCAAAAATTGTTATGTTAGCAGAACCCGGGATTCGAACGCTAAAATTGACCGAGATGGGTGTCGTATCACGGCAAACGAGGCGATCGGTCGGTCGGTTCGTATCGTGTCGGGGCCGCCCAACCGCGGCAACGGAATATAACTTTCTCTCCGTTTCTCCCGTTTGGCATTGATTGGGGCCTTGATAATCAAACGTCCGCTCAATCAGTCATGTTCAAAAAGATTGAAAAAGTGCAGAGCTTTTAGACCGAAGCTGTCCCGGGCTACATATCGGGCGGGGCCGCTCGATCCCTTGGGCGGTTCGTGGTGGCCCGCGGAAGTGGATAAACGGGGGGGGGGGGGGGGGGGGTCCGGCGGAGCTCGGCAGCGACTCGTGGGGGGAGAGTTTTCCTTTTGCCTTTTTCACTATGTTGGGATGGCGACGCTTCGTGCGGACTGTTCACGCCCTTCGGTGATCATCCGTTCTTGGGGTTGGGGCTTTTTCCGCTTTGTTGCACGACAAAGACAGAGGGACAAACAGAATCTGGTGATGTCATGGGAATTGAAATCTCCCTAACTTGGCATCGCTCTTCGTTTCAGAAAGGGAAAAGGAGAGGATAGGAAGAGGAGGAGGAGGATGAAGGAAGGGAGGGGGTGGGGGGCAGAGAAAAGGGAAAAGTGCCAACACCTTTTGCCCCTTCACTTGGTTAATCTTTTCGTTTTGATCCATGTGCTCTCGCGATCGGTTTGCCATTCCACCCTCGCTGACGGTTCCCGTTTGCATTTGACTCCCTCGAGAGCACGAGGAGTAAGGTTACCTCGAAACTTTTTTAAACCCCTAGAAAGTCGACTGAGCAGCGAGTCGTTTGGTTTGGATGCACTAATCGAATTCTCGCATTCGAATCTCAATGTCTCCCACTCAAAGTTATTTCTGGGATCACGTCACTCCACGAGGAAGCTTTACGGGATGCACGTGAAAGTAAGGGTGAGCAAAATGGACTGCCCGAATCGGGAACCAACCGGTTTTGGGCAGTTCCTGGGGTAGCGGTCCGGTTTCTGGTTCCAATTTTGAAATCGTTGATTTTCAGTCCAGTTTCCGGTTCCATGCGTGGAAACCGCCCACCCGAACTGGACCAATTATTTATTTTTTTTTTGTAAGGTAAGATGTATATATACTATATAACGCACCAAATACAACGGGTCCTTGGACCGGACCAACTATTGTAAAAACTAAATAAAAAAAAACCCTGAAGCCTCAAATACTCTCTTGCACGCAGCTTGAGTCGCTCATTTTCTCAAATCTAAACAAAACCCTAATCTGTGTTGCTCACCTCACCTCCCTTTAGCTCAATTGTCACAACTTGCCTCCCTCTCGCGGTCTCACTCTCTCGCTCGACTCTTGCCACCTCTTTCTCGCAGTCTCACTCTTATGCTTGACTCTCGCCTCCCTCTCTTGCTCTGCTTTTAGTAGCTCGACTCTCAGTCTCTGTCTCGCGTCTCATCGACGTAAATGCTCTATTTTCTTTGCTATTCTTTGTCCACCATTTTCGAATTTTTTTTAATCTCGTCTTCAAATTTTTTTTGTTGTTCTCAGTCTCGCAACTCATCAACTCTCACTCTCACTCTCTTTTTTTTTTTTGCGGTTTTGTTGAGTGCTCGCCTCAATAGTTTTCGTGCGTCTCATTCTTGCCTCGTTAGCCAATTCGTCTTCTAGATGGAAAGATTAAAGGGTCCATCATGAATCACTTGACCATTTGCGTAAAGATTCGCCCGTCTATTTTCATTTTCTTCCCTTCTTTTCCTTGTTCATAAAAAAAAAAAAAAAATTTCGTTGGCCCACCGGGAAACCGGACCGGACTGGTTCCAAGGGGTACCGATCCGGTTCCCGGCCCTAGAAATTGGGAACCTGACCGCTTAGGAGCCAATCACCCCTATTTAGGAAGGGACTGTTTGCAAATGCCCGTGAAGATCAATGCAGCCAAAAGATGGATACCACGTGTTATTAAGAGAAATTGGTGGAGAATTTGTAAATGGATTTCTTTTTGTATGTCTACTTAGGTAAGTTTGTCCAAAGTGTAGAGAGACTAGAACCGAACTTATTGTTTCCCAAAAAAGGAGCTTATCTTTCTATTCCTTTTCGCTAACAATATTTGGCGCATATCTATTTATATGCATTTATACATAATGGGGTGGGACAACGCGAGGGTCACATTTCTCCCTATTCATGGTCTCAAGTCTCGTGCAGAATTAGGTCTGTATATATCCTCATCTACGAGAGAAAGTAAAGGCCGATGGATAATATATGTCGCTCGCCTTGGTCGGATTAAAGTCGAGTTGAAACATACCCGAACAGTAGTTTAGTTCAGTTTGCAAACCATTTGTTGATGTCGGTTCGGTTGGGTTCAGTCTAGTGCGTCGGTTCAAACCGTTTTTCTGCTCGCCTTTGAAGGCGACGATGGCAAAAAACCTAATTATTTTACAAATCCACAGTCCTCGGCAATCAAACGTACAGCTCAACTGTGTGTGTTTTCAGAAGATATGACAGAATTGCCATGCATGCTGCGGATCTGCATCACGGCATGAAACAAAAACTGCCCCGGTAAACAAATTTTCAACCGACAGAGAAGTCAAGTTTCTACATACGGGATCACTTTTTAACCCCCCGAGCGCTTTACAATGCCTCGAAATCGAAGACAGAAAAGAAGGAGAGAGGCTCCAACAACGAGGAAAGTTCACTTCGTTTCACACCACAAGGGAAGCTGTTTGACATAATAGTGGAAAAGGCCAGCAGACGACCATGATCACGCACACGCGAGAGAGGACCTGCGGGAAAAGAGAGGACCCGATTGGACATTTGAGATTTTGATCCGGATTTAATGACCATTGATTGGAGTTAGCTTCCAAAGGAGGGCCCCCAGATTCCAGTCTACCACAGAGAGATTAGTGCAGCAGATTTTAGGCTTTTGACAATTCGTCTTGATGGTTTGAATTGAAAATATAAACCCTTTTTGACGACCAAAAAGAGGAAAAAGTTCATAAGATGATTCAGTCAATTGACTTGATGTCGTCTAGGCCCCGTTCTACTAGCTAAGGGCGGTTTAAAGCCGATTACGAGTTGAGAAAGTCTGGTGTTCATAATGGGATCTCACGTAATTCATAAGGGCAATCTCGCGATCGAGATTGAGCCTCTCGACGTGCTCGTCTCGTCGATAAGGTTTGCACATTTTCTTAGTCCATTGGGGCTTTATGTTTACAGGCTTTTAAGTACAATTAAACGATACCAAATATCTCACATACTTATTAACAAGTTTAAAAAGTTATTAACATGATGCTGAAAGTTAACAATGCCAAAGTCGATGCATTTGATAATTTACTACCACCTATTGAAGATTGCCATAGATGAACACATTTCTCTGTGATTTAAATGATAGTCATCCGTGATTTGGGTGGCATTGCATAAAGTTAACTTGGAAGTGATGTGTGTTCACGTGATCTCGTTAATATACTCTTGACCATACTTGTGCTTCGCCTATGTTCAAACCCTATAAAAATCACGCTTTTAAAAGGAGTACTCGAATTAAAGTGTCGGCATTTCGGTTCGGGCCTAAGATTTGAATTTCCAAATTTCAAATTCTTTACCATTCCATTCCATGCCATGAATGTTTGATTCGAGGCGTGGCAATTAAGTTTAGTCAAACCCCATCAAAGACGTGCACATCTTTTTATTTTTGTGAGCCCGAAAATGGAAGGAGAAAACATCTTTCGAATTATGGAAATCCCTGGTTCTGGTTCATTCCCTTTCTCCTAACTATTTCTTTTGCTGTCGGCATATGATGTCCTTGGAAAAAAAAATGCATGATTGGCTTACAATCTCATTCAAGAAAGCAAACTCTCTAAAAATATTATATATATGCAAAGCAACTTTATGTGTTATCGATTGCACATTTTGTTCATATAGCTTCGGAGAAAATCATGCTCTGATTGTTCTCATTCCAAGAAGGATGCATTGCTTTTGATTAAGATATGGTCGTCAAACCTACAATTTGAAAAGGTTCACGCAGGTTGGTAGATTAGGCAAAACAATCTACAAGTCCGCCTAATTAATTTAACCAGACATCAATTAAAGTTCTATTCTAATGTTCCGGGATTACGGTCATTCAGGCGATTCTTGATTACGGCGCGAGCTCTATGTTGTGTGATCTGCCTACTGTTGCTATGTTCCACGGATAACACGGGCTCAACCCTAGTATATCATATGTGTTGGATGAGAAGTGTGATGGTCCGAAAGAAACGGCCCGTGTCGGGTCGTTCTCGGTCCTTACTTCAAATCTTGTCCCCATGTCCACCGCGGACTGTAGTTTAGCTAAGATTGTTCTCAAATATCTATTTGTTATTGGAAACAAATGATCCTTTCGGGATTGATTTGTATATAGAGGTACCTGTATTTACTCTTCAAACGATCAAGTTCTTGAAAAGGGGAAGTATTCAATTAATCTTGAAAGTAATAAAGTAAATGATATGTTATGAAGATTTAGTGTTATACGCATATCTCATTACGTTGCTAACAAATATCAGTTAATGAATGTCATCCAAATTTTTTTAAGGCTTACTTAAAACCCAAGAGAAAATGACAAAGCTAAACCCATTCCCTTGAAATGATTGTGCAATCCCTCTAAAGAACTCTCTTTATGCCCTAGAAGTGATTTCGGCAATCAGTCAGTCATTTTCTCTTAAAATGCCTACTCTATGAATTGTGCAGTGTAGCAAGAGACGTCAAAAAGTAGCGAAGTGGAAAAGTCACGTAAAATCGTGAATTATAGGCCACAAGTCTTTCATAGTATTCCGTGATAATAATTGTCTTAATATAATTGTAATTTCAATATGCATAATAGTATGGTAGTATGAATAATTTTTATTATGGAGGTAGTAGCGTTTCAAACAGATACTGTAATGCCCACCACCAAAACACCGTGTCAAAACCCATTCAAGTAAGATGGATAAAATTAAGCTGCCTCTAAGGTGGTCAAGAAATGGCAAACCGTCGCCAAACTTTTGATCTGTATTCATCTATGGCTTTCTTTAATGTGGGTCGAGGCATGGACTTTGGATTAATGAAAACACGGTTGGCATCAGATGAACCCTAATCTATTTAACGAAACGGGATGATCAAGATGCCAAACAATTAGAAGGATCAGATGGGAAAGAAGCAACACAACCTAACCACATGGGATATGTATGTTAACTCAGACATGAAATGAAACTCAAACAGCACAGAACTGCCCAATGCCAATTCAATAGCCACAACTATATAGCAATCAATCATCCATCACAATATACAACAGCAGAAGAACAGTCGCGAACAGATCGATACAGACGCACCAGGAGTATCATGTCCCATTATATACACACCACATATGTATGCATGGGAGCTTGACCATATCTTCCCACAAGTACTTATACTCCAGAAACCCTAAAACCACACACATATCCCAGTCCTGACTCCAAACTGCACACACAATAATCTTAGACAGCACTTCCTCCCCCCTGATCATGATCTCCACTAGGGCCACCGGACCAGGGATTATAATTGGAAGGGTAATAGTACCCGGGATTGTTCTCGTTGAATTTAGACGACCCTCTCGGTGATCCAGAATAATTGTGGCCAGGATTAGTCCCCTGGAACGCGCTATTATTTGCCATCTCGTTGCACGCGTGGCGCATCAGGTCGGCATTGGTTGCATCCAGCTCCTTCTGGAGCCTGATGACCTGTCGCTGGAGCACCGAGATTGCCCCCACACAGCCGTACACGGGGTCCTTCATACGGGCCTCAGCCTCATAGGCAAGAGAGTTGACGGCATCCTCCCTCTGGTGGGGGAGGACGTCGTTGAGGAGCTTGCTCACATTGCTCGCACCGAAGATCTTGTGGACGTTGGCAAACTTCTGGGGCTCCTCGGGCGGGAAGTAGGGAGCGAACACGCAGTCGGGCAGGCATTTCCGCCTGAGGAACTTGCAGGCTGCACATGGCGGATTGGAATAGCTCGAAGAAGCCATCTAAACTGTGTGCAAACAAAATGGAGTCAAAGGATATGATTAACGTCATCAATTGAACAAATCATCGGTAAAATACATAAGCATTAAAAAGTGGAAAAACAGAATATCACAACATGTGATTTTTTTATTGAAACTTTTCCCCGGGAAAACAATAGTCCGAGACTCCGAGAGATAGAAAGTTAGCTGGTTCAGTCAGTGCTCGACAAGTACTAATCTATTGTGAAACTAATCATAGTGATATGATATAAAAATACAATAGGGCTTTCGCTGCAGCATGAAGTTAATTATATTTTGTTGCTGCTAAAGAGCATATATATCCTCCCCTAGTTCAGATTCGTGTCTCAACATATTTCTCTCCAAGATCGCTTTCTTGAACTCAATCCTAGCTAGGGTTAGACCCTTTTAGTCTTGCAGGCCAAGAGCTCTCTTTAATCAAAGTTTACGAAGAACGCGATACTACATGAAACATGCGGATAAACTTGAACACAAAGCTCTCTCTCTCTCTCTCTCTCTCTCTCTCTCTCTCTCTCTCTCTCTCTCTCTCTAGATGATGAACCTATATTCCCTATGGCAAGACCCTGCATCAGACCCTATGGCCATGCACTGTTATGAAACAAAAAGAACAAGCCAAAGATCCACACTAATTTGGGATATCAGAGAGGTTTTTCTTTCCAAACATACTACACAGACACTCGCCTTCCTTCTCGTGAACACACGTGAACAAACAGTACTATATTTACCTTTTCTTCTTTTCTTCCTCCAGACACTCTCTCTGAATTCTCTTTAACTCTTTCAAGACATGACTGTTTGTAGCCCAAGGTCGAATGATCGGTCACACCCACACGGCCATATTCTCAACCATGGAAATTCCCTGGTTCTGTCACTTGGGTGTGGGATGTGAGAGTTCAACGAGGAATATATCTCCAAAAACCCTAGCTATATAGTAGAGTGTCTGCGAGAGAGAGAGAGAGGGTGAGACCCTGCAAAACAGTGATATAAAGATGAGTGAGAAAATGATGAGAGAGAGGAGAGAGACAAAGGGTGTTGTTTGTTTTGTTTTTCTCAGTGAAAGGATGGGTGAAAAAGGAAAAGAGACACAACACATTGGGCAATAAATGGAGGAGGGTTTGATACATGAAAGTGATGACTATGACCCCGCACTAAAAATAATAATAACAATAACAATAATAACGGTATTTGTTATTTAGCACGCTCGAAACACTTATTAAATATGCTGAAAATCTCAATTTTCAAACCCTAATTACACGTTTCACTACACGGTTCATGCATCGAAAGCTCTAATGTTTCTTGAATTTAGTCCCTTGACAAGCGACTCACAAGTACTCCTTCGTAATAATTCAGTGCACTGTTCACACCCATGGACGAATCAACCAAGGGAGAATTTTCTTTCCCTCAATAGTTTCCTTGTCTTTGTGTCTGCAGAAACCGGTTCCAGCTGCTACTATTTGGGAATGTGATGCTTCAACGTACCATCTGCATACTGTAGTGCATGATTTAAAATGTGAAACTGGTCTCGTTTTCATTTTAATTGCTGTGGGCAAGAGATCCTTTTTTTTTTTTATTCTCCTTTCTTCTTTGAAATTATATGTGCCGTGGTAGTGGAAAGACCGATTATCGCCCCAATTCGACCGACGGAAATGTTAGTGTTAAATAAAACTATGTTGCTTGTTTCTGCGTATGCACACTCGCTGTATATTCGTTTTCGCATAATTGGCTGGTCTCTTAATCCATAATTTCTCTTAAGCACCTCTAAGAATGCTCAGGAACAGCTAATAACGGTGAAGGCACTTAACGATCCTTCGCTTATAGTAATTTCATTGACCTAACCAGATACTTGGAGTGGCGTCTTGATGAACCTATCTCTTTGAGCTCGGTGCCTTCCAAGAACCCTAATCCTTCTAGCTTAGCTTATTGAAAAGTCGAGTATTGGCACACCAAGAAGAGAAAGCAATATAGGTGGAAACATCACCAATGCCTTTCCTCGATGCTATAATTGAGAATGTTAAAAAGGAATCTCTGGAAATAGTATCGTTTCGCGCAGAGATCGTCTCACGGAGACTTTGAGTGAAACAGCAACTTATAGCCTTATAGGACTCCATAGCAACAGCAGTGGGCCTCCAGTCTTCAGTCTTTGCACTGCTCCTTTCCCTTTCACTGTTTGATCCCCGGTTAATAGTTTTGCCGCCTTCACTGAATAATTTGTAGGACCAAGAAAAATCCACAGCATCTAGCCTTAGCACAACCCTTCGTCTCGATAAATATCCCAGCTAAAATCGCATCCCAATCCAACTCGGTTTTGAAGTTTCGAGTTGAATCAGAACGGCCGATCACGGCGTCTGGTTTGGTCGGATTCATACCGAATTCAATTTATTCTTTCTTTTCGTCCGCGATCAACATGCTCTCGATGTACTTGTCCCGTTTAAGATGCGCAGGTTCGTCGCCTCACAGCAAATTTAGACTACTAATTAGTATCTTATCTCTCCAAGATCATCAATAATGTTTACAAGTACATGTGATATAATTCAACACTGTGAAAAATCTTCAAGGAATAAAATTATGGGAGACCCACCCACCATGTGATGTGCGTGGTCTGTACTTTGAAGTTTGTCCGAAACCTGCGAGATATGATTGAACTTGTGAAGCTCGGCCCGGTAACGGCCCAAACTGCATCAGCCGGCCCACTCAGCGCTTGAGGTTGAGGAGGATGATACGACGCCGATTATCCTCCTCCTAGAATCCGTCCAATCAAATCCGGATAGAGAAAATGACGCAAATGATCCATGAATTTTAACTCAACATATAATATAGCCTATGAACTTTTAATTTTTTTAATGTGGTTCTGAAACTACAGCCCAATCTGCAATACGGTCCCTGAATTTTTTATCTGTTCAATATGTTTCCTAGATTTTTTGGTACGTGTTCAATTTAGTCCCTAAATCATATAAAAATGTTCAATATTATCCCTGAACTTAAATTAATAGAAGGAAAATATCGAACATTTTCATATAATTTAGGGATTAAGTTTAACATGTACAAAAAGTTTGGGGACCACATTAAACTAATTAGAAATTCAGCGATCATATTGCATATTAGGTTAAATTTGAGGGTTATCACTTTGAACAAATTAAATTTTTATGGATCACATTACACAATGAGTTAAAGTTTATAAATCATTTGTGTCATTATTCCACTCGGAGAAAAACCGAGCCGAGCCAAGTAGATTCTTCTGCCCCACGTTTTCCCGGGCCTAGTCCCCTATCCGGTCTGAACCGTTAGTGGGGGAAAGACCGCGGTCCGGTCTCAAGAACTCCGGTCGGTCGGTCCAACGTTCAAGATTCATTCCTCGCCTCCCACGCGTGAGAGAACTGCAGACGGAAGGCGATCGATTTCAGGTGGTCCCAGACGCTCCGCCGAGATCGTCCGTCGGAAAAGCTGGAGACGCACGGTCAACCGAAGCACCAATTGCGCGGGAATCGAGAGAGGGCCAGATCGAACCGGTGAGACTTTCACTTCCCATTCGCTCGCTTCTCCTCCTCCTCCTCCTCCTCCGTCTGGTACTCGGCGCGTGTTTCTCCGATTTGCATGTGTGCGATGGCGTGCGATTTGTCCGAGGTAATATCCTCTGCTCCTTCGTGTTCTGTTCGTTCTTAATGGTCGAGTCTTTTGTTTCGTGCGTACTTGCATTCCTGTCTCCGCGTTCGAATTCTGCTTCGCTTCGGGTTCTCGAAAAAGACGATACTGGAATTCAGCAGCTCTAGCGTGATTGATTAGTGTGTACTCGGTTTTTGGGCTTTGTTTCCTTTTTAGGCAGCTTTTTTTTGCCCCGTTTGCTGATCATGGATGCGCCGTATATTGCTAAATTGGTATGAGGTTCGTGCTTTCCTTAGTTAGATAGCAATGGAATCAACCGTAGTTCTGTTCGTACTGCCAGATGACGACGTAGTTTACTGAAAGATTTCGTGGGATAATTTCCCAATCATAAGCCTATTGTACGGGAAAAGAATGGTGTTCGAAACCTTAGTCATGCGGTCAAGTTTCGCCTTATTTGTCTAACGTGGCGGTCCAATCATTGCCGGCCATTCTCCGTGCGGGGGCGTGATGTGGACTTGATCGAACAACTGAAGCCCAAATCAGCCCCAAATCCCCAAATCAATCTCTCCCATTTGAACCCTGACTCCCCTGAGAAAACCCCAATTCCAGTAATGGCGATTCCACATTCGACAGGAGGAGTGATGGGCCGCTAATGACCAATTCTGCCATCTGCGCTTTACCGAATCCGCAGGAACACAGAAACCGAAGCACGGAAATCGGCTCTTTCAATGTCATTTCGGTGGGCACCGTGTTTCTGAGAGATTGAAAAAGCGAATTCAGAAGGAAGATCAAGTGATTTCACTAGACAATCAACCAACGGCGATGATGAGCGCGAAGACGAAGATGTTTTCGGGCGAACAAGAAGGGATTTTTAGCTGAAACTTTGAACATTTCGGAAGCAGAAATTGGTGCAATATGAATAGCTCAGGGGTTCAAGTGATTGGAAGTCAAATTACCTTAGTCCGCTACCATGAGAAGCGATTGTAATTCTGCAGTTCGATTTAAACTTTTGAAGTTTCATGGTCGCAGAGTCTTCTGCTTTTTGGAATAGGTGTGATTTGATTCTCAGTGGAATTAGGGTTTGAATCAATGGGATTAATTTGGGGATTTGGGGCTTTACTTGCTCGGCCAAGAGACGATACTGTTTATCAAAGCAAAAAATGGCATTTTTTCTTAAATAATCTGTCGCCGTGACACTTAGGACGGCCGACGAAAGCTTTGTCACGTCAGATAAATTAGGTGAGACTTGACTGAGAGTACTCGATTGCACTTTTCCTCAAAGGTTTAGGACTACATTGGTTCAATTAAGAGGTTTAGGACTTGATTGGTTCCATACGATAGGTTTAGGACTGATTTTGCAATTATCCCCGATTTCATGGATTGGTTTTGAATGAATATGGCTAACGGCGATCATGTGCTTTTGGTTTTTTTTTCCTTGGTGAGAGATGTACAGATAAAGTGAGGAAGGGCTTAAGTTAGCCAGCAATAATTATGGCCGAGTTGGAGAAGTTAAAGAAAAAGCTCACGCCATTGTTTGATGCGGAGAAGGGATTCTCTTCAGTGTCAAGCTTGGACTCTTCCGATTCTTACATGGTATCCTCTTAGTTCTTTTTTTGTAATAATTGTGCAATATTGTCCTGTGTCGCCCCTTATGCGTCTCATATGTTCATGAAGCTGTCAGATGGCGGAGCTGTCAATTTACTTAGCAGATCATATGGTGTCTACAACATCAACGAGCTTGGATTGCAGAAATGCACATCATGGTCTGTAGATGAAACGGATCGCAGCGAGAAAACCTATCAATGTGCTTCCCATGAGATGAGGATTTTTGGGTCAATAGGCAGTGGGGCAAGCAGCGTAGTCCAGAGAGCTATCCACATACCCACCCACAGAATTATCGCTTTGAAAAAGATCAATATATTCGAAAAGGTATGTAAGTCCGAGCTTGTTTCCAGCAGTTAGCTTCATACTGTTTATAGATTGATGGACAAAACAACCAAACTTCTTCTTACCTCAGAGGATAGATTTCTCTTTGTCTTGTATTCCTGTCCTTTTGCTCTCGCAGTCTTCTTTTTTTTTTTTTGGAGGATGGGGGGGGGGGGAGCTTAACTGTGTTTCATCTTTGGTATTAGGAGAAAAGACAGCAGCTCCTCACCGAAATACGGACATTGTGTGAGGCGCCTTGTGACCAAGGTCTTGTGGAATTTCATGGGGCTTATTATATACCAGACTCCGGGCAAATAAGCATAGCTCTTGAGTATATGGATGGAGGATCATTAGCAGATATCTTACGAGTGCAGAAACGTATTCCAGAACCTGTCCTTTCAGTTATGTTTCAAAAGCTTCTGCATGTAAGAATAATTCTGGCGTTTTAGCATTTTCTTTATTTGACATGGTGCCTCGTTTTTGGCCAAGCTTATATATCTGGGTTTCATTTCCTTTTTACCCTTTCACTGCAGGGCCTAAGCTACTTGCATGGTGTTAGACACTTGGTTCATAGGGACATTAAGCCTGCAAATATGCTTGTAAATCTCAAGGGGGAGGCAAAAATCACAGATTTTGGTATCAGTGCTGGCTTAGAGAATTCCATGGCAATGGTAAGCAATAGAGGTTGAAGTTAACTAACGTACTGTTTATTCTCTTGCAATATGCTCCTTTAGAAGTCAAAACAGATGTCCACTTCTTTCTACCAGTTTAACTTTCTATACCTCTAAGGATATGCCATTCTCTGCTGATATGTCTCCGGTTTGTGATTAACCAGTGTGCTACTTTTGTTGGGACTGTGACATACATGTCACCCGAGCGTATTCGCAATGAGAGCTATTCTTATCCGGCCGATATATGGAGCCTCGGTCTTGCTCTGTTTGAGTGTGGTACTGCAGAGTTCCCATATACAGCTACTGATGGACCAGTCAATCTGATGCTACAGGTGACATGTCAATTCAAAGAAGTGGACTCGTACTTTATGCTGCTTGCATTTGATGTATAATTGCATTCAAGAGACACCAGATCATTCTAGGATTGACAGAGGTCTTCTGAAGGATTGGAGTTCGAATGTGAAATGGAATAATAGAAATTCCCACCAATAAAAAAATTGACCAAAAAAATAATGTAGATAACATCCAATTGGATGGACAATGGATATGATTCGTGCGACATCAAAAAGAGAAACGAAATTCTAAAATCTTAGGTCATCTGTAGAAGTCAAAATTCATATGTTCTACATTTATATAATCCAAAATGTCCTTCATTAATATGTAGACATATATTGAGTTGAAGTTTACATGGGTTTTATTCAATGGGCAATGTCGATAGAATCCTACAAATTAAAGATTTAATTGATTAGAAATAAAAATTTTATCCTGGCCAATTAAAATCCATATTAACATTTTATTGGTATTTTAACAACCATGGACGAGTATACTTTCACAAAACCATCTTTGTGGATCAATACAATTGATGGATTTCCCAACTAGTGGGATAAGGGTAGTTGTTGTTAAATATCAATGATGAACATGCACGGTCGTGTTAATATTCGAAAGTTGCTAAGGTTTGCACGTGCCCTTCGATTTAAGTTGTGGGGGCTCCATGCAATGTCATACATGATTTTTTTTTCTTTTCGTGTTTATGGCAGATTTTGGATGACCCATCACCATCGCCTTCGGAGTGCAATTTTTCACCAGAATTCTGCTCTTTCATTGATGCATGTCTGCAGAAGGATGCGGATGCTCGGCCAACTGCTGAGCAGGTGAGATTGTGGTAAATTTGGCGTCAAAGTTACTATTTTGGAAAATAGCTTGAGCTTTGTGAGGCATTTACAGCTCCCGTGGAACTTCTTCAGTCTTTGAGTAGGTTTTGTAATGAGTATATATTCATTGAGGTCCTTGAGGAAATATTTATCGAAGAATGCCATTAGCATCATGCTACATTGCATAAGTTCCACCTCATGGTAATGTCTTGCATCTTGTAGGATAGAGGCATTTACTGATGACACTCCTTTCTTATCCTTTAATCTGAGTTGTGTGATGAATTTTCTGCAGCTGCTTATGCACCCATTTATCACAAAATACGAGCATACCAATGTTGATTTAGCAACATTTGTTAGAAGCATCTTTGATCCAACAGAAAGGATGAAAGATCTAGCAGATGTAAGTTCTCTTCTACATATGGATGCACAATCTCAGTGAACCTGTAATTGCATGAAAGAATGGTTTAGACTTTATGGACAATTTGTCTTGTCAGACACAGGACTATTCAAGAGCTCTAGATGCATTTGTGGAGGGTAGAGCTTATTTTGTCGGATCTTTTCACTGAATCTTGGAAATGATGAACACAGTGACTACATTGTATCTTGTGTTGTGCCTGCTGAGTGCTGACGTATATATAGCTGGTCATACAAAAGTTATTTTCTTTGTAAAAAATTTAGTGACACCTGTTGGTGACCCTGTCAATGAAATTTTGACGTGGCACCTTTTCACGCGGTGATTTTAATGGAGGGGAAGTTGGTATTACAATTTTCTGACATTCTTGTGGTTACTCTTGGACTGGTTCAACCAGACTGCCCGAGATATAGGAAAAAAGTGCATTTCATTTCTCAGTGAGTATGCACTGTCTTACCGGGACTTGCATTTTAGATAGTAGAGTATGTGGGTTCAAAAGGACCTGAAGTTTAGGTCTAGTTGGGTAACTTGGGTTTTTCTCCTCTATCGTGTCAAATCCTTCTCCTATTGACTTTTGCAAATATTTCAACCACTGACAGAGTTAAAGCCATGCTTGAATCAATCTGTTTGGTCATTTGTCAAGTAACTCCTAAGTTGAATGAGGACTGTAACTCTTGTCTGTACATTTTGAGAATTATTTCACTCAGTCCTTGAGACATGCTGTTATAAACTTATAGTCATGTTAAATGGATTTTAATATAAATTCGATCTTCTAACCAGATGTTGTCGATACACTATTACCTACTATTCGATGGACCTGATGAACTTTGGCATCATACAAAGACCTTCTACAATGAAGGATCAACTTTTAAGTAAGAGATTCTTCTTTCTAATTTTGTTGTTAGAATTTTTTTCTTTGCTTTTTAGGATTTAAGTGTTTTAATAGAGATGTTATTTTGAAGTTGCGTTGGAGTTTGAATCCATAATCAGAGAATTTGCTGATACTATTGGCACTTGTGTTTCTCATTCAGGTATGCTGATATTATTACAATTTTCCTCTTTTAGTTTCTCAGGCAAGCAATTTGTTGGTCCGGATGATATTTTTGGAAGCTTGTCGAATATCCGGAAAACATTAGCCGGTGACTGGCTTCCCGAAAGACTTGTACATGTCGTCGAGAAACTGCAGTGCCGTAATCATGCTCAGGATGGGATTGCAATCCGCGTATCAGGCTCCTTCATTATAGGGAATCAATTCCTCATCTGCGGCGATGGAGTCCAAGTTGAAGGCATGCCACATTTCAAAGATCTATCTATTGATCTTTCTGCTAAACGAATGGGAAGATTCCAGGAGCAATTTATAATTGAACCAGGCAATCAAATTGGATGCTACGTTATAGTGAAACAGGAGCTTCATATAATGAGTTAGAGAAATGAAAGCAGATGGTCATCCCCAAGGTTAGCAATCTTATACGTATTGGTTTGTTGCTTTCAAATTTAAGTGTCGTTGCCAAATCCCAATAGTATTGGTGTTGTACTACCTAATTTTAAGTTCTTTAAAGTGAGAACAAACCTTTTCGGTCGTAAGCTAAGGTTGATTATTATGATATTTCCTACCGCCTAGCAATACAGTTTTGTGCAAGAGTATCATATGATTTCTCAATCCCAGTGAATTGGATCTGACGACATCTTCGCTACACAGACCGATGTCGGCTTAAGGCGGATTCTGTGGACATTCATTCAGGAAGGTTTCTGTTTTGAGCTTTGAGAGGAGTGGGATCGATCTGTCTTCCACTTGCGAAGGAACTTCAGCATCGAACCTTCGGGAGATGCAGAAGTGACAATCAATACTCTGAATCTGTTGCGCGGTGCCGGTGGGACTGTCATGTACCACAGTTTGACGGTCAATGGAGTTTAAGGATGTCCTGCTTTGTTTTTCCTGCTGCTCAGCATACTTTTGATACAGTTGCAGTAAAGTGGTTTGTTCTGTTTCTCTCTTCTTCTTGGGGCACAACTGGTTATATCAGGAAACCATTACTTCCGCTGCTAAGTAATGCCGTGTCTACCGCTATGGACTTCGCCATATAGGCAGATCCGGGCTTCAAGAGCAGCAGCTCAGTCCTCCTTACAATCAGAGAAGGAGTTGCACGGACGCCATAGGATACTCCAAACTTTACTATATTGAAATGTATAGTTATTGTAATTTACATACTTGAGAGAATGCGGTGATCCTTTTCTATAGCTACTTGTCCTCTCCTCATATTATGATCGCCCCAATTCGTCAGAATTTGCCCTCTCTGTACTCGTTGTGGGGCATTAATTGACTTCTATCAATAGGGTTTGGTGTTGATGATGGTACAGGACAAAATCATCATTTGTGGGGAAAATTTCAATTAAGGATCCCAAGTGGGATCAAATTCTCAAAAAAGGGTCCAAAGTGAATATTGTGTCAAATAAGGGCATGAAGTGCTTAATCAGTCTCAAATAAAGATTCGAAGTGCCCAAAAAGTCTTAAATAAGGACCTGGGTCTCTGGCCAGCCAAAATACCTGCTAGCCGGTGAGAAAGTTACTGTTTCGGCACCAGAACAGTAATTTTTTATTATTTTCTTTCTGTTTTTCCTTTTCTTTTTTTTCCTTTTCCATGCCTTTTTTTTTTCTTTTCTTCCTCCGCCGGCCATAGTCAGGGTCGGCGGAGGTCACCGGCCTAGGCGAGGCCGCCCTTGCCGACAACGGGTGAGGGCCGACCTCACCTAGGCTAGGCGAGGTCGCCCTCACCGGCGTTGGGCGAGGATCGCCCTCGCCTGGGCTGGGCGAGGCCGGCCTTGCCAGATCTGTCGAGGGCTCGACCTCGCTGGCGTCGAGCGAGGCCGGCCTCGCCAGTTGCAGGCGAGGTCGAGCCTCACCAGCGGCCGGCAGGGCCGAGCCCTCGCCAACAGCTAGCGAGGTTGAACACTCGCCAGATTTGGCGAGGCTGACGAGGGAGACCTCACCCAGCCCAGGCGAGGGCGGCCTCGCCTGAGGCTGGCGACCTCCCTTGGCCACGGCTATGGCCGATGGAGGAAGAGAAGAAAAAAAAAAAGAAAAGGAAAAGGAAAAGAAAAAAATTAAAAAGTTACTGTTCCGGTGCCGGAACAGTAACTTTCTCGCCGATCGGCAAGTTTTTGGGCCAGCCGGGGACCTAAATCCTTATTTGAGACTTTTTGGGCATTTCGGGTCCTTATTTGAGACTAATTGAGCACTTTAGGCCCTTATTTGACACAATGTTCATTTTGGACCCTTTTTTAAGAATTTAACCTCACTTGGGGTCTTTAATTGGAATTTTCCTTAATTTGTGTTTCTTATGTTGTGCTTATTATTATTATTATTATGGCCTGAATGATTTGCTTGTTGGATTTTGTGGTGAATTGGGAATGTAGTTCCCTCCTACCAAGCTTTCCTTGAAATCTCGTAAGATATTTCAAATTTCTATAAGAATCTAAGTCGGATGTCCACTTTTTCGGAGGCTTAATGATTGAATGCTATGCCAGATTATCATAAATACATAAAAAGAAGAACCAAGTTTTATAATCTGAAAATAATAGATAAACTCCTCAATAAAAGGAATATAAGATTTGTTACTAAGCTGATTAGAGAACCCACAGAAAAATAGCGAGAGAAAAGAACGAAGAGAGAAGAAAAAGAAAGGAGAAGAAGAGAGAAAGAAAAAGATTGTAAAATCCAAGAAAGGGCTCTTAATTTCTGTGTGTAACTGAAACCCTACACCCATCACAATATATTTATATTAAATATGAATTGTATATGACCATAATGCCCTTATATACGTAAAAAGGAATAAAACCTAGAAAATAAAAATAATTTTACTCTAACACTCCCCCTCAAGCTGGAGCATATAGATCACCCATGCCCAGCTTGGAACAACCAGCAACAAAGGTAGGACGAAACAATGCTTTAGTGAACATATCAGCAAACTGATCTCTAGAGGCAATGTAAGGAGTGGCAACCAACTTCTGCTTCACAGCATCACGAACAAAGTGACAGTCAACTTCTATATGCTTAGTTCGCTCTTGAAAAACAGGATTTCCAGCAATATAAATAGCTGCCTGATTATCACACATCATATCAATAGGATGATTAATAGAAAATCCAAGCTCTTGGAGAAGAGATTTCAACCACAGCAATTTAGCCACAGTTTTGCCATAGCACGATATTCAGCCTCCGCACTAGATCTGGCAATGGTAGTTTGTTTTTTACTTCTCCAAGTAATCAAATTACCACCAAGAAAGGTGTGATAACCAGTCGTAGACCGCCGATCACACTTTGACCTAGCCCAATCAGCATCAGAATAGCCAACTAAGGTGGAAGAACCATTCGGTTTATAAATCAGTCCCTTACCAGGAGAGCCTTTAAGATATCGAAGAATGCGACAAACAGCATCCCGATGAGCCTTCTTGGGTGATTCCATAAACTGACTCACCACACTAACAGCAAAAGAAATATTGGGACGTGTAACAGTAAGATAAATCAGTTTCCCAACTAGAAGTCGATACCGATGTTTATCTTCAGTATCTCCATCATCAACTTCAAACTTTTGATTTGGATCCATAGGAGTATCAACTGGCTTGGAAGCTAGTGTACCAATCTCAGATAAAAGATCAAGAACATACTTTCGCTGAGACAAATTAATACCTTTCCTACTTCGTAAAACTTCAATACCTAGAAAATACCTAAGAGCTCCCAGGTCTTTAATCCGAAATTGCTGTTGAAGAAAAGATTTAGCCTCAGAAATTCCGGTCGCATCACTACCAGAGACAATTATATCATCCACATAAACAACAAGAATGACCACTCCCGACTCCTTCTTGCGAACAAAAATAGAATGATTAGAATAACATTGGCGAAAACCACACTTGGAGATCACTGAACTGAATTTCTCAAACCATGCTCTAGGAGATTGTTTCAACGCATAAATGGCTTTATGTAGCTGGCATACTTTACTGCGATCCTCCCCCTGGGCAACATACCCAGGAGGTTGCTCCATATATACTTCTTCATACCAATCACCATAAAGAAAAGCATTCTTGACATTCAATTGATATAATAGCCAATCAAAATTCGATATAATGGCCAATCAAAATTCATAGCAAGAGAAATAATAACATGAACACAATTGAGACGTGCCATGGGGGAAAAAGTCTCAAAATAATCCACTCCACAAGTTTGAGTAAAACCTTTAGCAACGAGCCGAACTTTGAGACGCTCAACTGAGCCATCCGAGTTATACTTGATAGTGTACACCCAACGACACTTCACCACATCTTTCCCAAGAGGAAGATCAACCAAAGACCACGTTTGGCGGGACACCAAAGCTTCTATTTCTACATCCATAGCTCTCTTCCACTCGAGATGAGACAAGGCCTCAGTGGTAGAAGTAGGAATTGTGTGAGTATGTAATGATAGAGTAAAGTCATGCAATGGAGGAGGAAGATGTGAAAAAGACACATAACGCTCGATAGGGTAAGCAAAAGAGAATTTTTGTGTATAAGAACGAGTACTTTTGCGAAGGGCAATCGGAAGATCGTCCGGAATAGGAGACAAGGAGGGAGATTGAACGAAGGGCATGGAAGAGCTAGAGACCGGTGGTGCCGTAGACTACTTTCGCCGCTGATATACTTGCAAGGGAGGAGGTACAGAAGGACTAACGGAATCTAAGGGAATAAGTTGTGGAATAGGAGGATTAACTACAATGTCAGTTGAAAACTCTTTACCCTCAGTTGAATAGTATGGTGTGCCCTCAAAAAAAGTAACGTCAGCATTGACATATTGAGTACAAGTCATAGGATCATAACACCGATATCCCTTTTGAGTACGTGAATACCCGAAAAAAACACATTTAGTAGCACGAGGAGATAGTTTATCAGCACCAGGTCGTAGATTATGGACAAAACAGACACACCCAAAGACACGCGGGGTAAGAGGAAATAACGGCTTGTCAGGAAATACAATACTAATTGGTGACTGTTGATTGAGGACAGTGGAAGGCATACGATTTATGAGGTAACAAGCAGTAAGGACAGCATCACTCCAAAATGATTTTGGGACATGCATATGTAACGAGAGTGAACGAGCAACTTCTAGAAGGTGACGGTTCTTTCTCTTGGCCATCTGCTGAGGGGTATAAGTACAACTTGTTTGATGTATAATGCCAAGACTAGAACAAAACAAAGAAATTGATTGTTGTGAGTATTCTAGAGCATTATCTGTTTGTAAAATTGTGAGGGATGTATTAAACTGATTAGTAACCTCACGATGAAATAATTGAAAAACATGTAAAAATTCAGAACGATCATGAAGCATATAGAGCCATGTTAGCTGAGAATAATCATCCACAAAAGTAACAAAGTACTTAAAACCATTTCTATTAGCAACATGGGAAGTTCCCCAGATGTCCGAATGAACAAGTTCTAATAAAGTAGATGCACGAGAATCACTACGACTAGGAAAAGAACTACGATGATGTTTCCCAAGTTCACAAGCCTCACAATCAAGAGTAGAAATTGATTTACACTCGGGAATTATTTGCTGTAACTTAAATAAAGATAAATGCCCTAAACGGGAATGCCATAATAGGGGGTAATAGGACTAGCAACTAGACCATTGGCGTCAACAGTGGAGACACCATCCAGATAATAGAGTCCATCATGTTCATGCCCTCCACCAATCTTCTTCTTTGTCTGAAGGTCCTGAAAAATGCAATAGGAAGGGTAAAATGTAACTGAACAACCAAGATTTTTAGTTAACTGACTAACATATAACAAATTCAAAGGAAGTTGGGGAACATGTAAAACGGAGGACAAGGATAAGGAGGGTGTAAGTGAGACAGCCCCTGATCCAACCACTTGAGCAGAGGAACCATTAGCTAGAATAACTTTAGGTGAAGGACTAGAGTTATGGTGTGAAGAAAATAATTCTTGCTTACCTGTCATATGACTAGAAGCTCCTGAGTCAATGACCCAAGAGGTGCCAGGAGACAAAGTAGAGAAAAAGGCCATGTTACCTGTACGTGCAAGAGTGGCAGTGGATGAGAAATTGGAAGCCTCCAGTTGTTGGACACGCTTGATGAGTTGTGCGACCATATCATCCCGAGACGCGGACTCAGAAGAACCACCCCCACTTGAGATAGATGGATTCGTGTCGCCGTAAGACACATTTCCAGCACTCCCTTCAGACACAGCAGCATTTGCAGTAACTAATCGCTGAGCCCACTCAGGCTTGCCATGCTTGGCCCAACATGTGTCAACAATATGACCAGATTTGTTGCAGTATATACATTAACGGCTATCTCGATCAGAATTTTGTCCACTACGTCCATCACCACAACTGCGACCTCCCCCTAAACCACGACCTTTATTAGAAAATCCACCACGACCATGAACACCACTACTAGCCACAAATGCTGAATTATCTTTAGATGATGTAGAAGATGGAGGGACAATGCGCTGAATCAGACAAAATGCTTCATTCATAGAAGGAACTTTCTCTCCAGCAAGAAGTTGACTCTTCATAGGCTGTAAGTTAGCATTCAAGCCTGATAAAAACTTGGTCATCTGAAATTCAGCTCGTTGTGTCTTTAGTGTCTCAAGATCAGTAGTGATGGGCTGATAAAGATTAAGTTCTTTCCACATGCCTTTCAAAGCACTATAATACTCTCCAAGAGACTTGTCCCCCTGTTTAAAATTAAAGATCTTCTCATAGAGCTCATAGACTTTAGACATGTTTTTGTCTTGTGAGTAACTCTCCATAAAATCATCCCACACTCCCTTGGCAGTTGTGTGGAACATGACATTAGCAGCAATGGATGGTTCCATGCTATTCCATAACCACACTAAAAGTGTATCATTCTCTCTCATCCAGTCACTATAGTCTTTAGAGTTTTCAGCAGGGGGTTCTGTAGTAAGATAATTAAGTTTCCCTTTGGCATTAATATAAACCTTCATAGCTTGAGCCCATAACAAGTAATTGGAGGATCCATCCAATTTAATGGTGGTAATATGAACATTGACACTGTCCGTAGAAGACTTAGTGTCATTCATGGTGAAAATCTCAATATAAATATATCTACCACCGATCACAAAGGCCAAAACTTCAGTGCAAGAAATAAAACGGTAATACCAACATATAATTAGATGCAATTGGCTCCATCAATCAAACAAAGGGATGCTGAAATCTTATAAATATAGGCTGCGTAATCAAGGAAATACCCTGATTCTTGAATCTGCTGATCATGAAGTGTTGTAATCCATTGTCACAAAAAGAACCTAATAAATCTGATTTCTCCTGATCTTATATGTATCGGGACTTGAAGAGAAAATAGGTAAAAATTGCAGTTTTAGGTGGCTACGCACTAGAGAAGGAATAGGGTTATTAGGGGACTTTCAACCAGCAATAGGACCAGGTAATCAGGTAGTCAAACCGTGCTCTGATACCATATTACTAAGTTGATTAGAGAACCCGCAGAAAAATAGTGAGAGAAAAGAACGAAGAGAGAAGAAAAAGAAAGGAGAAGAAGAGAGAAAGAAAGAGATTGTAAAATCCAAGAAATGGGCTCTTGATTTTTGTGTGTAACTGAAACCCTACACCCATCACAATATATTTATATTAAATATGAATTGTATATGACCATAATGCTCTTATATATGTAAAAAGGAATAAAACCTAGAAAATAAAAATAATTCTACTCTAACAAGATTGATATTCAAGAGTAATGTAGAGGAAGGTAGTACCTATATGAAAATATTCAATGTTATCCGTAATGTTAAATTAATAAAAGGATAATACTGAATATTTTTATTTTGTCCAGGGACTATATTGAAGATATACTAAAAGTCTAGGGACTATATTGAGCAAATTATAAGTTTATCAATGACATTGTACAAATTAAACAATCTAAAAGTTTAGGAATCATAATGAACATCAAACAAAATTTAAAGACAATTTATATCATCGGAATTATGCTCGTATACATCTTCATCTTTGTTCTACATTGTAAGATAAAATTAACAATATCGCTCTTTCAAGTCTCTATAGTACATCTCTAAATGCCCAAATAGACTTGAACAAAAAAAAAATCTAGATGTTACTCGTTCTACACTTCCCACTAATGGAATACACAAAATACATTTCACATCTAAGTGGTGACCACTTATATGAAAAAAGCACCAAAATGCAACGAGGAGAGACACATTCTAGTAATTTACAGCCCGGGTAGCAAGTTAAAAAAAAACTCCATATTAATAAATTTACATAAATAGGGTGTATAAAAATCGTTCCTTGTTTATCCATGCTTCCTTTGACCTCATCTAGGTTAGTTTTTTTATTTTTTTTGGTAATGATATAAATTATTCATGAACTTTAGTCAAATGCGTAATATAATATTTGGTTACGATTTAGGGATCACATTGCGTATTAGGTTAAAGTTTAAGGACTACTCATGTCATTTTTCCTTCTCAATAGGAGTTAAAACGAAAAATAAATTATTTCCACGAAAATAAAGGGGGAAAAAGAAAAAAGAAAAAGTTCGCGGGAGCCCCCATTTTTAACGGTCGTCCCTAACCTACATAAACCCTAGCGTTCGCCTCGCTCTGGAGCAGCCGCTTCCCGTCCCCACCTCTTCGCTCCCTGCTCCTCCTCCTGCGCCGGCGTCTTCCGCGACCATGCCGAAGCACTACAGACCTGCGGTGAGTCCATCCTCTCCTCCTCCTCCTCCTCTCTATATCCGCGCGGCTTCTGGAAAATCCCTTTAGCAGCACGGCGGATTCGCGACGCGGAGCCGGACGAGTTTGTTCGCGCGATTTCACCCTTGCGAGTGTCCTCCGCGTTTTTCAGGGGAAGAAGAAGGAAGGCAACGCCGCGAAGTACGTCACCAGGTCCCAAGCCGTCAAGCTCCTCCAAGTCAGTCTCGTCACTTTCAGGTCCCCTCTCTCTCTCTCTCTCTCTCTCTCTCTCTCTCTCGCGGTGCTTTAGGGTTTTTTTTTGCCTAGACAGGGGGAAGGGAAATGGCGGCAGCTTGTTTTTCGTTGTGCTAATGATGTTTTGACGACACGAAATGCTCAAAACTGTTGTCTTGGTTTAATTTGTTTCCTTTGCTTTTAAAGCATCCGTCTTGCAGGTATGAATCGATCTTACTTTGCTCGAAATCTCGATGTTTAGGTTGTTTTTCTCTGATAGGGAGTTGCGCTAACCTGTTCTTTAATCGATGGACTTCTCCTCTAGTATGTTACTGAAGCTTATTAGTGGATGTGGTCTGCGGGTAATTGATACGTGTGCTACAGGGCTATGTTGCTGCTTGTCTTCACCGTTTTATCCATTTCTGTATTTTTTTTTCTCTTTTGGGAAGCAAATGGGACAGTTATAGTCCGTTATACAACTTGGCCAATGAAAGCATGGTGATTTTTGTTATGTTGGTTTCGAGCTAAGTTTGAGGTTTTTGGATTTTCTCTTGGATATAAATCTATGGCTGTCTTACAATGTGGTGGAGACAAGACGATAATTCTTAATATCAACAACCTTGCAGAGGCTGTGCTTGTACTGTTAAATCTTTTATGTGGAGGTCGAACTCATAACGTTGATTCAGAAAACAGGAGAGACTCTCGAGATTTTTTGCTGTATCATGTTGCAGTTTTCTGTTGATTTCAAGAAAAAACAATTCTCTTCGATACACGTCCTTTGCTTATGTATTGGGAATTTACTCTTTTATTTCTTCTTATTGGAAATTATAGGAGACTATGCATCCTGAAAGGTGTATTTCCCCGGGAACCTAAGAAGAAAGTCAAGGGGAACCACCACACTTATTATCACTTGAAGGATATCTTGTTCGTTAAACATGATCCATTGCTCGAGAAGTTTAGGGAGATGCGAACTTACGAAAAGAAAATTAAGAAAGCTGAGGCAAAGAAAAATAAGGACCTTTATGAGCGTCTTCGCACTCGAAAGCCTACTTACACGCTTGACAGACTCATATTGGAGAGGTCTGTTGAATATGCTTTTCTGTTATCTACCAATTGGAGCTTTCACATTTTATCTGACATTTCCTGGCTGCTTACGCTTTTAATGTAGGTATCCTAAGTTTGTTGATGCTCTTAGAGACTTGGATGACTGCCTGTCCATGGTGCACCTTTTTGCCGCATTACCAGCCTTGGAGCGGGAAAATATTGAAGTGAAGCGCATTCACAATTGTCGAAAGTTAGTTTCCTACTTTCATTAGGGAAAACAATTACCTTGTTACTAGCCCACTGGTACGCACTTTCCACGTGTACTATAGGGTTTCAGAATTTGGAAAAAGTGAAGGAACCACTTCGCTCCTCCTATAAGTGTAAATTTATAAATGCTCCAATGCCAAAATCTCCAATGTGGTTGGTCAGGGCAGCCTGATCACTTATATAAAGCTGGGACTCATAATGCCAATAGAACATTTAGGGCTCAAAGGAGCCACAAAGGTTAGTTGAAGGCAGATTGCAAATTGAAATTGAGGGCAAGTTTGTAAGATAAGACATGTTTACCTTGTAGAACAATGATGATTTGGGTAATTGGGTGAGAAATAAAACGTGTGGAAGGACAGAATAATATGCCGGTACAGCTTTTCTCCATTGAAGCTTCCTCAGACTATGGAACATCACCAAATTACAATAGTCAGAGACTACTTAAGTTAAGCAAACATCTAAATAAACAAAAACTTAGTCTTCCTGTTGTTCAATCCCAATAAATATCTAGGCAAGGATTGCCATAAAAATATTAGTCAGCTGAAATCTCACTTTGCCTGTTATAACGGTAGAGGTTCACGTATCAGGATGTATTATCAGTCTAGGTTAATGTAATTCGTTAAATGATTAATGTTCACTTTTGGTTTGATCAGATCTGCTTTCGTTCTTCACTGTTAGGTTGAGTCATGAATGGCAAGCTTATATTGCTCGAACTCATAAGCTCAGAAAAGTCTTCATATCTGTGAAAGGCATATATTATCAGGTACTACAGGTTACTTATTGATCAACCATATCACTTCTCATGTTGCATATAATTCTTACTGAGCAAGACACGTCTGCAATAATTTCATTTGCACAGGCTGAAGTTGAGGGTCAGAAGATCACATGGCTAACACCTCATGCCTTGCAGCAAGTTCTGCCCGAAGATGTGGACTATAATGTCATGCTAACTTTTCTGGAATTTTATGAGGTCGTATTTTGAGCTTCCGTTTTTGCCTCCTATTCTAGTTTAGCTGATGACATGAAGTGGTGTTATTCCCTTATGTTTTATGATAATACGACCCGAGAAGCTTCATCAATTAGGAGTCTTGTATAAGAGTCCCGTATGTGTCTTTTAGTTTGAATTTAGTAGTGTTGTTACAAACTTATTCAAGTAGAGTGGATCTGGATGTACATAGATTGAATTGCCTCTTTCTAGGTTGATGAAATGTCGGTACCTCTGTGCTGAGTAGAACATCAATCGAAGATATGACTACTTTAAGGTAGATGGTCATGATAGTCTGGTGGTTATAGACCTTCATTGTTTGTTTTGTATTTCCAGTCGCAACATATCTACATTCTTAGTCTGCTTTCTGTCTCTTTTTGACCTTGTCATTCAATTACTGCAGACTCTTCTTGCTTTTTCGAATTTCAAGCTTTATCATTCAATCAATGTGAATTATCCACCAATCCTTGATCCCCAACTGGAGGCTTTAGCTGAAGGTATTCTTTTCTTTCTAAAGTTTAACTAAATAGGACTATTGGCTATCTGTATGGAATAGTGAAACTTCTATCCATGATAATCTTTTTGCGTACTTTGGCCATAGTTTTCCGAGTTATCTGTCGGTATTGCACTTTTCACAGTTGAGATAATAATTAGCTCAAAAATTTGTGCAGAGCTTTATGCATTGTCAAGATATCTTGATGCTAATACTAGATCCTCCCATGCCTCTGGATCTAACCAAGTGGAAAGTCAACAAAATGAAAAGCAGCATGATGAATCTGATTTAAGGCTCGCACAACTTCAACATCAGCTTCCTCATAATGAGCCTGGGGCTCTAATGCACCTTGTTGAAGATGCTGCTGGTGAGGATGAGGAGGATGAAGATACAAAGGAGTGCAAGAATTTCTTTAAGGATATGAAGTTTTTCTTGGGTCGTGAGGTGAGATTGATTTTGCATTGGCATATAGTTATTTCTTGTTGGTAGTCCATACATTTATCCTTTCTATAAACCCTGTTGTCTCTGTACATTAGATATTTTGCGGAAGTGCGGGATTTGCTTGCTAGGAATTGAAAGTGTTTCTCCTCCCTCTTCCCTTTCTTAATAGATAGGGAGGGAGAAGTACTGACACGATGTTTTAATCTTTGAATGTGTAAAGAAAGTGGGTCAAGGGAGCTTAAGAAAAGAAGTGAACGTAGTGTGTGCTTTCCTAATTCATGGAAATAAAACAAACGTAAGAAAATCAAGCTGTGCCAAGGAAATGAGTTGTGTCTGGTAAAATGTCGGGAAAATTCTTTTTGATGAGTTTTTACATTTGGATTCTTCTTTTGCATGGTTCGTTTGTGCTATTGGAAACCAAATAACGAGGTTCAACTGGTGACTGCATTTTGCACCAATTGTGTCATCATGCCCAGTTGACTGCGATGCAGCATATATTACCAAATTGTATCTATGTTACCTTTCATATCCATCCTTTTGACTGAGACAAGAAGCATGCTTCCCTCACTTACATGACTATCTTTCTATTATCAGGATATTAGCCTCTATTTGAGTTAAAACTTCCAGCTTGTACTGGTTTTACATGCTGATAGTGTGGTATTTTGTAATGTTGCGGACACTGAAATATTTTCCAGCGGATGTGACAGCAAAAATTCAGTAAAAATTTCATGTAAACCAACGTGCATGGTAGATATTAGATATTAATTTTTTTAAAGTTGGCAGTTTGCACAGTGATGAAGTAAAGTACATATTGTTGACATGCATCCACATGTCTGCCCCACAAATGGATCAGTCTTCATCTTAGGTGCATCTTTCATGCTGAACTTTTGTCATTCTGCACTCTCTTCTATTAATTATTCATGTGATATTCAGGTTCCTAGAGAGTCATTGCTTTTCGTTATTCCTGCTTTTGGAGGTATTGTTTCTTGGGAAGGAGATGGGGCTCCGTTTAGGGAGGCTGATCAGAGCATTACCCATCAGGTGTCGTCTTTATGCTCCCAATTGTTCTGTTTTCTCCTTATGTTCTTATCATTTCTTTTGGTATTACCAATGCTTGATGATTGCATTTTACCTGCAGATTGTTGATAGACCAACTCAAGGTCATAAATTCCTCTCTAGAGAGTATGTTCAGCCTCAATGGATTTACGACTGTGTGAATGCAAGAATTATCTTGCCAACTGAGGGTTACCTGGTGGGAAGGTAAAGTGGACATGTCTTCGAAATTTATCTATGCATTGTTTTTATTCCCAAGTGGTGATGTTCTGACAAGGTTATTTGTTTCTCTTTTTCCTTTTCTAATAGAAGTAGGAATTGGTGCTCAAATAATATGTCCCTCTCTTTCTTCCATATTATCTGTTGAGTATTTGGTACTCACTGTGATTGCAAAAACCTGCATGACGTGCCAATGCAGTGCTGGAGATATTAGCATGCTTGGTTGGAGTTACGCTTCAGAATATATCCACAGGGTCTGGGACTCACTATAAATGTAAATGGATAAGATGGGAACCGTCTGGAAAACTTTCCAGTTGTGAAATATTATGAGGTCTGGCCTGCAATGGAACCAGCCATTAGCTTAAATTGATTCATCCGAGATCAGTGCAAGATTTACTCCAACCAATAGTATAAATGCACTTGACTTAAGGCTAAATGGTGATTGTTGTAACATGGTATGTGCAAAGAAAGTAAGAGTAAGCTTCTCAGGGAAAAAAACACAAAAATAAAGGGGGCTTGTTGCTATATATATGGACCGAATCATTGAAAATAAGGAACATTACATTTGACCAATAATTTCTACTGCAGACTCAGAAGGGTACTTATAGAAACAACTTTTGTTGGTCTAATATTGAATGTATGAAAATAGCCTTATCTGTTTTGTTTAATCACCTCTCAGGCTAATTCTTGTTATTAAAATATAAATTTAATATAATTTGTTTACTTTCATTGCCTTCAATTTACACAATAACCACAAAAACTCCTGATATAATTGTCCCGTGCATTGCACAGTCCAATCTAGTGCTCTACATTAGTTGGATGGACATTTTGGAGTTGATGAATTTCTGCTATTTTTTCCGTAGGTTCTTTGCATCCTTATTGCTTTGTTCTCTAGGATTGATGTCATTTTTTGCAAGCAGGGTTCCTCCACCACACTTGTCGCCTTTTGTCGATAATGAAGCAGAGGGTTATGTGCCAGACTATGCAGAGACCATTAAGCGCTTGCAGGCTGCTACCAGAAATGAGGTTCTTCCAATGCCAGGCACCGTAAAAGAAGACTTGGAAGATCCTCAGCGTCTCTTGGTTGAAGGGATCATCGACCGTGCTGAGGCAAATGAAGCTGCTGAGAAGAAGCGGAAGGTATTCAATCTCTTGATGGCTGATCATGATTTTCTAGTGTAGCTTTTTTACTGTTTGTTTTGGACGAGTTCACACTGTAGATTTTGTTGCAAGTTGTCATAACTCAGAAATTCTTGTCAATCCAGATGGCAACTCTCGAAAAACAGTATCACGACGAGTTAAAAATGGAACTAGAGGGAGCCCAGTATTCTTCTTCTATGGTTAATCAAAACATAGAGAGCAATGCAGCAAGCGGAGAAGCTAGGGAGGAATCGGTTCCTGATCTACAACAAATTGCCGATGATAGCGCAAATATGTCGAAGATTGTGATGTCACGGAAGAAGAGGAGGCTTTTAGAAGCCATGGAGGTAACATATAATGTTTACTGTGTTTTCTCCTTAAATTTGTTGGCTTATCTGCGGTTTTTCTCATGCAATGACACTCGGCCATTGCTCTATGCAGATAGGGAAGAAACGTAAACAGGCTAATGTCGATCTTCTTAAAGAACGGAAGAAGAAAAATGAAGCAGGTCAGACTCCAAAGAAGAAATAATTCTGCCCGGAATTTTGAGCTTTTTTTCCGAGTATTTGATGTTTATGTATTCTGCTTTATTCTGTTGGAAGGATAGTGTGCCGCCAATCAAAGGTATTGGCTGAAATTTTGCAGAAATATGGATGATGAAATTGTGTAAATTGTATTCTTCTCAAAGCTTATTAAGAGCGAGGTTGTTCAACTTGCCACCGGGAATGGACATAGTTCTAGCTAAGATTTAGTTTGTTTTATTTTTATAAGCAATAAAAGCGATTATTTTTAAAAATATTTTTTAAATTATTTATTTTTCCGAAATAAACGAATTCTAAGAATATTGTTCTTCCTCTTGACACTTTGCTATCCACATATGATTCTTGAGCAAATGTAGATACAAGTTATTCTTGGTAAATTTTTTGAAAACGTACCGGCTACTTTCTTGGAATGCACACAACCCAACAGTAGTGTTATGAGTAGTGGTGGCCACGGGCCGGAACCGACCGGTTCCGGTTCGGAACCGGCGGTTCCGGTTCGGAACCGGCGGTTCCGGTTCGTGGCCAATAACGAACCGGAACCGGAACAGCCAGAGGCGGTTCCGGTTCCGGTTCGGAACCGTCCGGTTCCGGTTCCGAACCGGAACCGTCAGGTTCAGAAACGGTTCGGAACCGGTTCAGAACCGGAACCGGACCTCGCCACCTCAAGCGAGCGAGGCGACGGCGAGCCTCGCCCGACGCCGGCGAGGCTCGCCCTCGCCTGGATCTGGCGAGGGCGAGCCTCGCCGGCGTCGGGCGAGGCTCGCCGTCGCCTGGGCGAGCGAGGCGAGCCTCGCCCGACGCCGGCGAGGCTCGCCCTCGCCAGATCCAGGCGAGGGCGAGGCTCGCCGGCGTCGGGCGAGGCTCGCCTCGCTCGCCCAGCCTCAGGCGAGCCTCGCCCGACGCCGGCGAGGCTCGCCTGAGGCCGGCGACCTCCGCCGGCCCTCGCCGGCGCCGGCGGAGGAAGACCAAAAAAACAAAAAACAGAAAAGGAAAAACAGAAAAGAAAAGAAAATTAAATATAAATTGTAATTAAAATGTAAATTGTAATTAAATTTGGGGATAAAAATACATGACTTGAACTTAATAAATTATCATTAAACACATTACAATTCGTTACAACGATTTATAAAAAAAACGAGCACAATATATATGCCCTAAAAAATAAAATGATCCCAAAACGGCAAAACCAAAACATTCCGTGCACAATGCATAGGGGATCAGAGGTCACGTGTCGTCGGATTATACTCGGGTTTCCCTAAGCTCATGTGGGCGTACCCGATATGAGAAACAAGGGTTCCCGAAATATTTGCCAACTCCAATAATTCTTTTACCCTCAAATCTCAATCGTCACTACCCGTTCCAGTACCGGTAGTGGTAGTATCTCCTCCATCGTTAAAGAATTCGGATTCAGCATTGCGATCTATCTCTTGTTGCCGGTATTGAGCCTTCGTCCAATCAGCAACACAAGCTTGCATCTGCACTGATTCTGGATCTAATCTTGAACGATGTTCTTCCAAAATATTACCTCCGGCACTAAATGCTTGTTCGACCGCAACTGTGGAACAAGGGGTTGAAAAAATCTGTTTTGCAATAAGAGCAAGGATTGGGTATCGGCTTGCGTGCCCCTTCCACCAATCCAAAATTAAAAAATCCTTACCACATTCAGTAATCTCAAATGAAACGTTTAGATAACTCTCTAATTCAGAAATATTTCCCATAACTCCTTTTTGTTTTTTTTGTCTATGTAATAAAAGTTGGTACCCTCTACTAATTTTACCTGTACCGTCGTTTTGTATCTCCGTTGATTGAGAAGATCCAGTATCATCTAAATTATATTTAGTATAAAATTCATTATATAATTCTATTACTACGTTTTTAACATTACGTACTATAGCTGTAATATTTATATCATCACAATTTAAACATTGATAATACACACGTAAAAAATCATGTAAGCCATCAATTTTGCAACGCGGATCAAAAGCAGAAGAAACTAAATAAATAATGGGAATTTCCATATAATAATGTAGCCACTTCCTTTTCATTGCAAGTATAGTATGTTGTAATTGAACATCATTTTCACATTCATCAAAAATTCCGACAATATTAATACACTCTACTAAAAATAAATGTGTAGTAGGATAATAAACACCAGACAAAGTATAAGTTGCATCATTAAAAACCTTTAAAACATCTAAAATTTTTTGGCAAATATCCCACTCTTGTGGGTATAAATTAATCTGAGGTACATTATTAGAAATGAATGTACATAATAAATCTTTATATGCTAAAGATTCAGTAAGCAAGTGGAAAGTAGAATTCCAACGAGTCGGAACATCTTTTGGAAATTTTTTTGGCCTTCTGCCATTTTCTCTACAAAATTTACCCCATTCTCTCATTTTTTGAGGATGTTTCCATAAAAATTGAATCGCCATTTTTATTGGTTGAAGAAAAATATCGAGAGTTTTCAAACCATCTTGTACACATAAATTTAAAACATGACAAACACATCTAACGTGAAAAAATTTTCCGCCAAAAGCAGGTCTACAAATATTTTCTAACTCGACAATTGAAGCGGTATTTGCTGCAGCATTATCAAAACCGATTGAAAAAATTTTGTTAAGCAAATAATATTCTTCTAAAATTTGCCTAATTAATCTATAAATATTATTTGCCGTATGATTATCATCGAAAACTCTAAATGCAATGACTCTTTTTTGAATACTCCACTCGTCATCTATCCAATGACATGTTATGCCCATGTAAGAATGACTTTGCCAAGGATCACTCCAAATGTCACTACCTATATGCACGCATCCATTAAATTGCATAAAAAAATTTTGTAAATCTTTTTTTCCTTTTTTGTAAAGATCTTTAATTATTCGTTTAACTGAATTTCTAGGAACACGTTTTGCTTGTGGAGCACATGCATTTTGTACAAATTCATTAAAACCAAATCTTTCTCCAAAATTAAATGCTAAATGCTCAACGGAAATAAATTTGCCTAATTCTTCCTTATAAGTTTTGTCATTAAAACGAAATAAAGGGGAACTGTTAGGATTAACGTACCCGGAAATTTGTTGTTGCCCGATATCGATTCCCGTTTCGGTTGGATGTTTGCTCCTAAGATGTCGTTTAAATGTTCCATATCCTTGTCCACCTGTATATTTATATATTTTCCCACAATATTTACAAATTATATCATACCTTTTTTCACCAAGATCAAACCTTTCCGTTTTCGTGAAGTGATTCCAAATGTCAGATGTAAATTCTCGTTCCGTTTCCTTTGTTGTAGATATTTCTCCAGGAGGATTAAAACTTTCTTGAGTCGGGACGCGCTCCATATCGGGAAAAATGTTGATTTCATCATCTTGAAAATCTGCATATTCACGAGGATCAAAAGAATGATGGGATTCCGTCGCGATATTCTTACCTTTGTCAGACGGCACTCGACTTCCACTTGCCATTTTTCGAGTGGATTGAGAGAATTGAGCGGATTAATTGAGAGAATTAAGAAAGAATTGCGTGGATTGAGAAAATTGAGAGAATTTAAGAGAATTGGCAATTGGAGAGAATTTCGAGTATTGAGAAAATTTAAGACTTGAGAGAAGAGAATTTGAGAGAATTTGAGAGAATTTGAGAGAATTGTGTGAGTATTGAGAGAATTGTGTGAGTATTTATAAAAAAAAATTGAGAAGAAAATTAAAAAAAAAAAAGAGAAGAAAATTTGCCCGTTTGGCCCGTTGCCAAACGGGCAAAAATTTGCCCGTTTGGCAACGGGCCGCAAGGGCGGGCCCGCCTGGGCGCCTGCACTGCAGAGTGCAGCAGGGCCTGCACGTCTGCAGGCCCTGCTGCCCTGCAAAGTGCTTTGCACTTTTTTTTTTTTTTTTTCACGCCGTTGGCGTTGGGTTGGGGGCCGCCGGCCGGGGCCGTCGTTGCCCAACGACGGGCGCCGGGCGCCGAGGAGAGGACGGCCGACGGCGACTCCGCGGCGTCCGCCGGTCGCCGCCTGAGGCCGGCCGCCGGAGTCAGGCGAGGGCCGCCCTCGCCTGGGCTGGGCGAGGCCGGCCTCGCCTGCAACTGGCGGGGCCGGCCTCGCCCGACGCCGGCGAGGGTCGACCTCGCCTGCAACGGGCGAGGCCGGCCTCGCCCGACGCCGGCGAGGGTCGACCTCGCCTGCAACGGGCGAGGCCGGCCTCGCCCGACGCCGGCGAGGGTCGACCTCGCCTGCAACGGGCGAGGCCGGCCTCGCCGGCGTCGGGCGAGGCCGGCCCGCGCCAGTCCTGCGATGGGCGAGGCCGGCCTCGCCCGTTGCAGGCGAGGTCGACCCTCGCCGGCGTCGGGCGAGGCGGGCGACGCCTCCGCCTCCGGCCTGCGCGCTCGGTTTTTTTTTTTTTTTTTTGTGAACCGGGCCCGGAACCGGCGGTTCCGGGCCGGTTCAAGAATTTCGGGAACCGGAACCGGGCCCGTAGGGCACGGGCCGGTTCCGGTTCCGAACCGCCGGCCCGGTCAACGGGCCGGTCCCGGGTTTGACCAGGCCGGTTCCGGGCCGGTTCCGGGCCCAACCCGGCCCGTGGCCATGACTAGTTATGAGAGTACTATTGTTATTTGAATCTCTTTTATTACCAATCATTTCGGAAATTCACTGAATTTTATTTTGGTTGAACACCAACGTGTTAAAATCATTAAGTTTTATACAAAATTATCAAACTTAATTGGAAAAACTTATTGATGTTTAGGCTCCGTTCGTTTGGAGGAAAATATTCTCCTTTTGGAAAATATTTTTCCGGAAGTCATTTTCCTGGAAAATGTTTTTCCGGAACATAATTTTCCGGTGTTCGGCGATCAATATGAAAAAGTTTCGGAAAATATATTTCGCCGGTGATCGGCGGCGGCGGCGGCGGTGGCGGCGGCGGCGGCGGAGGCGGCGGCGGCGGCGGCGGGCGACCGGCGGCGGCGGCGGCGGCGGCGGCGGCGGCGGCGACCGGCGGCGGCGGCCGGCGACCGGCGGCGGAGGCGGCGGCCGGCGACCGGCGGCGGAGGCGGCGGCCGGCAACCGGCGGCGGAGGTGGTGGCCGGCCACCTTAGTGAAGAAGAAGAAGAAGAAGTTCCGGAAAATGATTTCCACTTTTGAAGAAGTGGAAATCATTTTCCAGAAACTTAGGCTATTTTGTAAGGGGGGAAGGAAAATATTTTCCTACGGAAAACATTTTCCGCCCCCCGAACACCGGAAAACCCGGAAAATATTTTCCGGGAGAATATTTTTCCCCAAACAAACGGAGCCTTATTTGATTTTTTAATAATTTCGACCGTTTTGGTAAATTATCGACATTTATTTAACTCGGTTGCAGACTTGTTAAAATTCACTGAATTTGAGTTGGTAATTTGTATAGGAGTTGTGACGTGATATTTTTTGTTTGGTATTAAAAGAGCAAATGATATAATACATGAGTTCTACTTATTTCAAAACCCCATTGATACTTCCAACGTATTTTAGCACATATTCCTTTCTAACAAAAAAATATTTTTCTTCGTTTTCTTGTTTCATTGGTTATGGATTAGCAATAATTCGATTGCTATCGTTGCAACTAGGATCTTAGATGGAAATAACACAGGATAACATGCACCTAAAGTAACTTGAACATAAATAAGAACGTGGCATTCAATCAACCAATCTCGAATCAAGTCACGTGGAATTTCTCTAAAAATTTTAGTGTCCTTATATCAGTTAGGTGGTTATATGGGTTAGTTTTCGCACATTTAGACTTGTCCATATCTTTTGCATATTTAGATTTGTCCATACCTTTCACAGCAATCTTATGGGCGCGCTTGTCTAAAAGAGCGAATTGTTGATTTATAAACCTATCACATTATCAATGCTGATATATTCCTAACAAGATCTATCTATCTATATATACTAGTCATGACTCAATGATAATGGAGAGTTTTTATAAATTCATGGCCAAAAAGTAGATAAAATAGCAAGCTGATAGTTTTTATACAAAAAACAAATAATATTCAAATCATAATTTTCTATGCAGAAATTTAAGAGTCAAAATATTACGCTAATATGCCGGAAAATATTGGGGGAGGGGTGAATTAGCAACATGGGCATCAAGCCTTTTTTTCCCATTTATATATATAATACATTCAATAATTCTGTTCCAAAACTTTCCCTCAAGTATGAATAATACTTAATCAACATTGATTAAGTGAGAATTTGTATTTATTTTTAAATGATTGAGCAAAATAAAAATTTTATAAATTTTGGCTCAGCAAAAAAGCAACTAACATTATCGTGGAAAATGGTGAGAAAGTCATTGAATCAGCATGAAATTTGATTTTAGAGTTGAAATTTCGCGGCATGCAGTCTTACTTGCACGTTTTTTCGGTCAGATACGAGGAAAGTGCACAGGAGGAGGCGGAGGAGGAGGTTGTCGTTCGACCGAAGCATAGGTGGTCCGCTCACCTACGACGGCGGCGGCGGCGGCAGCAAGAGCTCGCCGCTCTTGTGCTTACACCTTCTCTACGGAACCACCGTCCGAAGCAGACAACGCGAGGCCATCCATTCTCCATGAGCAGACCTTCCTGAATCCCTCCCGTCCCTCTCACGATGCTCTCCCTCGAACGCGTGACCAAGACCAGGGCCCTTCTCCTTCCCCAGCCCCTCGTCCTCGGCCACGCCCTCCTCGCCGCCGCCCCCGCCCCGCCACAGCACTCCGCCGCCTCCCTCCTCCACGCGCCGCAGCGGGCCGGCGTCCCTGGCGCCGCCCTCAGCACGAGGGAGCTCGTGCTCTCCTTCGCGGAGTGGTTCCGGTCCGGCAACAACTCCCTGTTCGACCGGATCTTCGAGATCCCGGGCTGGAGCCCCGACGATGGCCGCGGGCTGGCCGACTTGGCGCTCTCGCGACTGGGCCTCCGCCTGACGGAGCGCCTCGTGCTGGACGTCCTCGATTGCGGGACGAGGAGGCGCGGCGGCGTGCTTCCTTGCGTCAAGTTCTTCGACTGGGCGGGCCGTCAGTGCGGGTTCTACCACGCGCGCGCGACCTTCCATGCGATTTTTAAGATCCTGTCCACCGGGAAGCTCATGTCGCTGATGATCGACTTCCTCGGGAGCTGTCAGGTGCAGAATTATTTCCACAGGATCAGGTTTCATGATACATTGGTGATGGGGTACCCGGTCGCTGGGAAGCCCGAGTTTGCACTCCAGCTGTTTGGTAAAATGCGCTTCCCGGTGAGAATCGGCCCTTGCTCTCATCTGCAGATTTTATCATGCAATGACAATCGGCCCTTGCTCTATGCAGATAGGGAAGAAATGTAAACAGGCTAGTGTCGATCTTCTTGAAGAACGGAAGAAGAAAAATGAAGCAGGACAGACGTTAAAGGAGAAATAATTCAGCCCAGAATTTTGAGTTCTATTTGGAGTGTTCGATTTCTTTATATTGTGCTTTATTCTGTTGGGAGAATAGTGTATTGCCAATTAGAGGAATTGGCTGAAATTTTTGCAGAAATATAAATGATAGGAATGTGTAAATTGTATACTTCTCAAAACTTCAAGAGCGAGGTCGTTCAACTTGCCTGTGGGAATGGACTTTAGTTCTAGCTAAGAATATGTTTGTTCACCCTCTTGACACTTCGCCTTCCACAGATGATTCTGAGCAGATGTAGTTGCATTTCTTCCTGGTAATCTTTTTGAAAACGTACTGGCAACTTTCTTGGTACGGCACGCATGAGTAACCCACCCACACTGTTATATAAGTACTACTGCTGTTTTGAATCTTTTATATTACCTATCATTTCAGGAACTCACCAACGTTTATGTGGGTTGAATACCGATATGTTAAATCATTAAGTTTTATGTGAAATTATCAAACTTAATTTGAAAGACTTACTGATGTTTATCTGATTTTTTTTAAGATTTTCGATTGTTCCGGTAATTTATTGAAAGTTTGTTTTAGTTGATTACGAACGTGTTAAACTTACCAAGTAAGAGTTGGTAATTTGTGTAATTGTTAGTGGCTTCATCAGGTTGCTAAGTTTGCACAATTAAATGTTGGTGGAGTGTAGCAACCAATAGAAATTTCAGAACAATAAGATGAACATTTGTAATTTTGAGTTTTTTTTGCTCGAAATTTGTAATTTTGAGTTGAACGGGGTACGGTTGAGCTTCAATAATAAGTGTTATTATATAGTTTGAACGATTGTTGCTTCTGAGTCAATCAAATACACGGTGGTAAGAGATTCAAATATAGGATTAGTAACTTGAAAATCTCGATAAGCTCCAGAAATAAAAAAGGGAACTTATTGAAGTAAAAAAGATAGGAATAACTAATTAAATAAGAGTTCGTATGATTAAATTTAACTGGTAAATTAATGGGAGATAAATTGGTATATCACTCCAAGTAAAGTTGGTAATTATCTATACAAATCACAATAACTTTCACACGTCGGGTAAACTCGAAACTAAATATCGACAAACCCTCACAACAGTTGACAATATCGAAATAATTAAATAAAAATTAGAAAGTAACTAAAATAATATTTTTTTTAGATCCTAAATAGTTTGGTAGCTTATTGGAGATTATAGATTATTAGAATAATTGGTAATTATAGAAGTACAAACAAATATCGGTATTATTAAAAAAAAAACTGATTTCCTAACGCCAAACAAGTTACCGTTTAGAATTTAGTTATCAACGCCCTGCGAAAATTGCCAACGTTTTTCTAAAGATTTACGAAAAGATCTGCGGTCTCTTTCCCGCGCCATTACCTTCTCCTTCATCTTCTAAATCCTGAAGTCCTTGCTCGATCGCTGCTCGATTTCTTCGTTCTCTTCAGAGTCGAATCCGCATGGATGTTACCTTCAGGGAGAGCTCTAGTTCACTTACCCGTGAGCACAAATGGATGTAAGGCAAGCGAAAACAGAGAACATGGTAATACTACGACCTGCAATCTCATAGCTGTTTGCGTGATCACTCGCTAACTCTGATTGTAAACACACTCGGGCCTGCGTAGAAGCAGACCATGTTTGCGTGAACACGCATGGCTATACACACTAATACAAAAAACCCCCAATCGGAGCTCCCGCAATCTCGGAGCTGTATGCGTGATCACTCACTAATCCTGATTGTAAACACACTCGGGCCGCGATGACGCAGACCATGTTTATGCTACAGGTATGACCTTAGAGACAGAAATGTACAATGCCCATTTGCTCACGCAGAGCATTCTTTCTTCTGGTTCTTTTCCACCGCTGGGACTCATTATACTCACTTTGATGATTGTGTCTTCGAATGAGAAGATTTGCCGGTTATGGCTTTCTTCACTTTCGATATCGAGTGCTTGACCTTCGAGCCAACCCCTGATAGTATGCCATGGGATTTCTTATGCGGCGCCTTGACATCGATGTCTTTGGAAGCTTCCACCATGACAAGAGCATCGTGTCCCAATTCTGTCCTTTCATGCTCGTCTTCTTCATGCTCACCTCTTTCCTCGTCTCTTTTCACTTCTTCAGGTGGCACAGTGTCCGATTCGTCCGTTCGTCTCGTCTCTTTAGACGAAGGCTCGGTGGTTGGCAAATTGCCTTCCGGGATCTTGTTTAAGAGGTCAGACAATGAGGCGACAGACGTGTCTTTCGACATATCCTCCTCACTTGTCTTTTCATCAGAACTGCACATTGTCTTATGCGGCGCCTTGACATCGATGTCTTTGGAAGCTTCCACCATGACAAGAGCATCTTGTCCCAGTTCCGTCCTTTCATGCTCGTCTTCTTCATGCTCATCTCTTTCTTCATCTCTTTTCACTTCTTCAGGTGGCACAGTGTCCGATTCGTCCGTTCGTCTTGTCTCTTTAGACGAAGGCTCGGTGGTTGGCAAATTGCCTTCTGGGATCTTGTTTAAGAGGTCAGACAATGAGACGACAGACGTGTCTTTCGACATATCCTCCTCACTTGCCTTTTCATGAGAACTGCACATTGTCTTATGCGGCGCCTTGACATTGATGTCTTTGGAAGCTTCCACCATGACAAGAGCATCGTGTCCCAGTTCTGTCGTTTCATGCTCGTCTTCTTCATGCTCATCTCCTTCATGCTCATCTCTTTCTTCATCTCTTTTCACTTCTTCAGGTGGCACAGTGTCCGATTCGTCCGTTCGTCTCGTCTCTTTAGACGAAGGCTCGGTGGTTGGCAAATTGCCTTCTGGCATCTTGTTTAAGAGGTCAGACAATGAGACGACAGACGTGTCTTTCGACATATCCTCCTCACTTGTCTTTTCATGAGAACTGCACATTCTCTCTCCTCCATATTCAATTCCTTTCAGTTCTAGATCAGCTTTCGAAGGATCCCCAAGTTCCATATTGCTTGCTTCGGAGTTTTGAATGGTTTCAACAATTCTTCCCTTCACTGTAGGTGATCTGTCTTCATTGCCTTCTGTTAGTATAGCATCTGGAGCCGTACTCAGACAAGCTTCCCCTGAAACTGGCATTTCAGGCGTAGCAATTGAGGCGTAATCTTTCTGTTCTAGAACAGGATTGGTTTCCTTTGCTTCTTCAAGACCCAAGTCATCTCCTTTTCGAGTCTTCTCCGCACTTGATTCCTAGACATGAGATGTAACAGAATGTCAATTACCCTTTTATATTTTCCACACTTCATAGATTTAACTTTCTTATTAGTGTGTTTTCTTCAGATTTGATGGTCACGTCATGTTCTTTCCTATCAAGGAGTAAATTCTATTTCTAAGGAATTGGCCGGCAAAGGAACAAGGTGATCTCAGGAGCAAGGTCTCATGCCTTGTTGGTTGGTACAGCGTATTATGTTACCCAATGGGAGTGAGTCGAGGTTTCATTGGTTCTTACTTTGTTACATATTGTCATGGCGTCTGTCGTGCTGCTTCCAGAGTTTGTTTTACTGTTCTGGTCCTCTGATTCAGTTGCTCCTTCTGACGTGATGTTTCCCTCAGCTTCATCGATAGAGTTTTTATCTGCTATCTCCATTTCAACATGCACCTTGTCAACTTCTTCCGGAGCATTATCTTCGTAAATTGCACTGTGTTTGCTTTTGTCCTGCAAAGGAAAAACATTATACAGATTAAGGCTGAAGCTTGATACACAGAATTTTGCACAGGACAGAAATTCAGTCTGGTTCAGTTGCTGACCTCCTGATATTGAAGTTCATTAGCCTTGCCACGGGATGTGTCATGTATCTCCCCTTCAACAATTTTTTCATGATGCAGTTCATCTTCTTCACTACTCCCTTTAGTTATTTCTTGATTAATTGGGCGGCTGTCAATATCTTCAAGCTGTTCGACAATCTGATATATTTTCATCCGTAGTTAATAATTAGCATAATAACGTATAACTTGACATATAACTTATCAACATATGCATAATGGTATTTGTTGGTTCCACTGTCTATCATACCTGCCCTTCGGCATTTTCACCCTGCGAGGTTTCATTTGCTTTTGATGTTTCCTCTCCTTTCTCTTCAGCTCTTAAATCCGGTGCCAATGCATGGACTTGGTTTTCCTCAACTCCAGTATCCTCTGGTTCATTAAAGTCTTCCTGATTGTTAACCTGTGATGCAGATTTGACCAAGTCGTCACTATCTCCTTGCTCATGACTCTCAGCTGCACTCGTTAGACCCGCAACTATCTCACTATCTGATGGAAAATCAGTGCATTGAGTCTCATTTTTAGTCTCAGGTTCCAAACCTCCCTCCTGTGTACTGCAACATTCATTGTACTTTTCAGCTAGGTCGTCCTGCATGGTTTCACTGCCTCTAGAATGGATTTTTGGAGGTTCAAACTCTCTATTTTCCTTCTGCCAGACTCCTTCCTTTGCCTCTGCTGCTGAGGATAATAGTACAGTTTCAGTTTCTTGCGCAATCTGTGTGTCTCGTTTCCCTTCTATCACCCCAGTGGTAGATGTAAATTCATCTTTATGTTCCTCTTGAGGCAATGCGGAGACTGGGGTCAGAATTTGCACCTCCAGTTCTTTTGCTGATGTATTCTGGTCAGATGTTGCATCTGCTTCATGAACTAATTCTGGGCAATGAGATCTGCTTTCGTTCACATCCAGCTCTTCTGCAGTTGTTTCCTGCATTGCATCAATAATGTCCGTACCTGGATCTTTGGAATCTAGCACTGCTTCAGAAGCTATCGTTCTTCTCCCCAATCCATCTGCCTTCGGATTTTCAGCAGTCACATTCTCTCTCTCCACAGTCTCATCATCTGTACTTAAATGCTTCTCTTCAAGCTGTGTCTCAAATTTTTCTTGGAGCAGACTAGTCTCAGTGACTTCTTTGGGCAATTCCTTGTCAAAGCCAGTGCCAGAGTCATCTACAGGATTTTCTTCTTTAGGAGCCATGCAGGAGCTGGGAGTTGATGTTAATGAGGTCTTTGGTGCAGTGTCAACCTTATCATAGCAAGTATCCAGATCCTTTGTTAATATCTCGCTATCTTTGGTTGCATGCTCAGTTGGTGCAACAGAGCCACGATTTTCTTCTTCCTGTGTCTTTTCCTGATGCAATAATTCCTGGATTTGTGCATCGCATTTACTGTCCAATAATTCCTCAACGTCGAAATTTCCTCCTTTGGTCTTTTCAGTTGAATATGATGCTTCTATATGTTCCTTTGATACTGCATTGGAGTCTACCTCCTGTGTACAGATAATTCCTTGCGTCATAACATTGGGGGGGTTGGGGGAGAGGGAAGAGGTTGGCTTATAGCAGGAGTACGATTTTTTTTTTTCTTGTCAAATAACATGTCTGAAGATATTATCAATTATGCTAAATCTGACCTCACAGATTGCATGGTTCGCAGGTGACAAGGCAACTGTTTCGTTTGGGCTATAGTTCTCCTCGACCTGATGCTCTTTCATCAAGTTTTTGCATTCATCTGCATCTCCTGGACCAATGAACACCTGTTTGACAGACAAGAGAACAAAATGGAGACGCAGCTATAAGAAAATATGGACTATTGGATATGGGGAAATGCATCCTGAAGTTTCTGTCAGGTTTCCTTTTGTACCTCTTCATGAAAAATTTCGTCCTTCAGAGTATCAGCTGCTTCACTTGCAATGTCACAATGTTTTTCAGGCTCCAAATCATCGGCTGCTGCCTTTGAATCTGTAATTTTTACGTCCTCATAAGCTGCGGAAATTTCATGTGCTTGAATTTCTGATACTTCTTCCCTAGGTTCTGTAACTTCTGTTGTGTTACCCATGTTTCCTTGGTCAGCTGATGCAGAACTCGCAGATCTTCTCTTGCTTTCTTCTTCCAGAAGATCTAGTTTCAGATTTTCAACTTGATCGCTTCCTTCCTTGTCCTCTTCAAATGATGTGTCCTTGGTGACTTGATTGGCTTGGATCTCAAATTCTCTATCTGCACGCTTCATTGAGTCTGCCTTTTTGCACACTTCTGTAACATCTGTCAATATCATGCTCTCATTAATCTGCGCCATCTCTCCATCTAAGCTCTTTTCTCCAAAATCGTCATCCGTGGTTGCTGCTTCACCCCCTTTCTCCGTCGGAAACAACGAGGAGTCATTTTCACCTGTCACATTGGTTCCGGACTCACTTACATGTGGATTCTGAATGGTTGCATTCTCTTTCTCTGTATCAGATAGTTGACAAACAGAGGTAGAAGAGGTCTCTTCAAGATTTTTCTTGTCAATGTTTTTGCTGCTGAGAGTTAGACCAGGCTCTGTTGCTTCTGGTGATGATCCCTCTACCTCAGCAGGGGATGCCTCCACAGGCTTGTCATCTTGCTGGACTGCCAGCGTCCCAGTCTCTGTTCTCAGAGAGGTCATTGCTGAAGAATCAGTCTTGTCATAACAGCTGCCTGCTTCCTCTTTGATCTCTTTTGTGCCATCAAAATCCCGTGAGGCATCTTTGGTTTGTGCAATGCAGATACCACCTCCATTCAAAATATTATCTTTTTCCAATGCTACTGTGGCATATGATTCACTTTTGCTTGCTAGATTCTTCTCAATCTCTGGCTTCTCTGCATTTGTTTGCTCATCACAGTGTGTTATTTCTCCTGCAGATACCGAGCCTGTGTGCATGTCCTGTATAACAGATCTTTTTATCCATATAGTTCCAGCAGAAGAAGAGTAGCAGATGAGTTTAAAGAAAAGAAAAAGGTTCATTTATGCTAAATCATACCTGATTGATTATGCTGTTTCCAGGCGTTGTTCCATGAGTTTCCTTTGACTTGACATCTTTCATTGTCTCTTGCTTGTTTATCTCTTCACTCCCATCAGTCTTTTCTCGTTCATTTTGCATCTATTCGCACAATATCAAACATTACCAGAATGAGCTGTGAAAACATGATTCAAATATGAACAAGAAATTCATTATCATTCTTTTCTTTCAATGTATTTCGATACCTCTTGTTCAACATTATCTGCTATAATTGCATCCTCACTCTGTTCTGCAGATTCTGAAATTGCTGCTGCTTCCAAATTCGCATCCTGAATTTCACCACCCTCTGATTCTTCGAAGGTCTCCACTGTCTGAACTTCTGACTCGTCTACTTGTGCTGTTTTGCTTGTCTTGAACATTACATCAGATGCTTTCTCATATGGTCCGCTGAGCTCTTTGTTTTTAATACTACTCAATGGAGAATCGGAAAATTCTGTCTCCTTTTCTTTTTCTTCGGGGGCTGTGTTTAGAGCTTCACCATGAGTGTTCTGTTCTTTTTCATCTTCATTAGTATCCTGTGTACTTTCATTTGCTGAAATCTCTAATTCTGTTACTCCGGGATTTCTTGGCTCTCCCCTCTCCAAGCGTTCTGTATCTGTCTTCTCTGCGAAGGAAGACAGTTCTAGATTCTCCTTTAGTTCCATCTTTCCTGCCACTTTTTCATTTCCTTCTATATTTTCAACCTTCTCTATGTTCTCCTCCCCCCCTCTTGGAAGCGATGCAAACACAGGTGTCTGAACCAGCAACTCCTGTTTCTTTGCTGAGAGAGTCTGGTCAGCAGTTGTTTCTTCTCCAAAAAATGTCTTTCCTTGATCAGTTTTGGATACAGTTACTTGGTGGGCAGTTCCTTCCGATTCTGCTTCATTTTCAACCAAGCCAAGCTTTTCATCTGTTGATGTTTTCTCTGCTCCATCAATTGTTTCGTCATGTGCAGAATTGCTATCATGAGATAGTTCAGAAACCATTCCAATTCTCTCAAAATCATCTGCATTTGAATTTTGAACTGTCACACTATCTGGTGGCACTGTGGATGTCCCGATGGCAGTCTCTTCTTCCTTAGGCTCCCGCAGGGCAATCTCTGTTTCCGCTGCAGCTATAGTTGTGGCATTAAACTCATCAGGGGTATCTAATTCCTCTATGATGTTCTTTCCAACGTCTTTGACAGTCTCCTCTTCCCGAGGCTCCCGCAGGGCAATCTCTGTTTCCGCTGCAGCTATAGTCGTGGCATTAAACTCATTGGAGGTATCTACTTCCTCTATGATGTTCTTTCCAACGTCTTTGACAGTCTCCTCTTCCTGAGGCTCCCGCAGGGCAATCTCTGTTTCCGCTGCAGCTATAGTCGTGGCATTAAACTCATCGGAGGTATCTACTTCCTCTATGATGTTCTTTCCAACGTCTTTGACAGTCTCCTCTTCCTGAGGCTCCCGCAGGGCAATCTCTGTTTCTGCTGCAGCTATAGTCGTGGCATTAAACTCATCGGAGGTATCTACTTCCTCTATGATGTTCTTTCCAACGTCTTTGACAGTCTCCTCTTCCTGAGGCTCCTGCAGGGCAATCTCTGTTTCCGCTGCAGCTATAGTCGTGGCATTAAACTCATCGGAGGTATCTACTTCCTCTATGATGTTCTTTCCAACGTCTTTGACAGTCTCCTCTTCCTGAGGCTCCCGCAGGGCAATCTCTGTTTCCGCTGCAGCTATAGTCGTGGCATTAAACTCATCGGAGGTATCTACTTCCTCTATGATGTTCTTTCCAACGTCTTTGACAGTCTCCTCTTCCTGAGGCTCCCGCAGGGCAATCTCTGTTTCCGCTGCAGCTATAGTCGTGGCATTAAACTCATCGGAGGTATCTACTTCCTCTATGATGTTCTTTCCAACGTCTTTGACAGTCTCCTCTTCCTGAGGCTCCTGCAGGGCAATCTCTGTTTCCGCTGCAGCTATAGTCGTGGCATTAAACTCATCAGGGGTATCTACTTCCTCTATGATGTTCTTTCCAACGTCTTTGACAGTATCCTCTTCCTGAGGCTCCCGCAGGGCAATCTCTGTTTCCGCTGCAGCTATAGTCGTGGCACTAAACTCATCAGGGGTATCTACTTCCTCTATGATGTTCTTTCCGACGTCTTTGGTTGCATCCACAGTTTTCCAAACGAGGACGCTGTCTTCTAGCTTGTCATCCGTCTTGCTTTTGCCGGTTGGAATCTTCTCATTATCAACATTTGCTGTTTCTGCCTCTTCAACTTGATCTGTTGCTTCTGTATCTTCAGCTACTACTGGGCCAAAATCTTTCTTCTGTTCAACAGATAAAGCTATATTGTCATGTTTATCGATAAAACGATGAAAGCGACATGTAAGCAATTCTAAAGAAAAGCTCTTGTTTTTGCTCATACTAACCTCATTAATTTTGCCGCTTCCAAGTAATGATGCATTGTCAGCTTCCCTGGTCTTGTTTTCTTCCCCTCCTGCCTTTGTATAAATGTCAAGCACCTGGACAGCATTTAAATGTTATTCAATGGGAAGTTCATGGACCAACTAAATGTTCATCAAACTTTTTTTCATACCCCTTCACTAGTAATTGCATTCTGAGATACATTATTTGCTTCAATTGCATCTTCACGCTTCTCTTCAGGCTTGACATCATCCATGACTTCCTCAACTTGCTTACCCTTCGTTTCAGCATCCACTGATCCCATGGAACTTTCATTTGCTTGAACATCTAAAACAATTTCACGTGTATTTTCACTTGTGTTTAACACAACGCCAGATTCTTCTTCTGGGGGAAATTTGATTTCTGTCGTTTCTGGCACTGCAATGAAAGTTGTGGCATTAAACTCATCAGTGGTAACTGCTTCAGTAATGATCTCCTTCTCAATGTCTTTGGTTGCATCTTCAGTTTTTGAAACAGAGACGCTGTCTTTTAGCCTGTCATGAATCTGGCTTTCACTGGTTTGAGTTTCCTCATTATCTGCATGTCCAGCTTTTGCCAGTTCAATTTGATCTGTTGCTTCAGTAACTTCAGCTAGTGCTTTGCCGAAGTCTTTCTTCTGTATAACAAATAAAGCCATATTATCATGTTCAGGGAAAAAGGATAATCACAGCCTGTAAGCATTCTCAAGGAAAGATATAATTTTTTGTGCACACTGACCTCACTGATGTTGCAGCTCTCAAGCAGTGGTGCCTTCATACGTGCGTCAGTCATCTGTATGACAAGTGGTGAAAATGATTAACAAAGCATTCGATAATTGATGGATAATTTAATGGAAAATCCAATGAAGATCAACTAAATTTTTGTCAACATTTCTTCATACCCCTTCATCAGTTATCACATTCTGCGACAAATCAATTTCTTCAATTCCATCCTCGCACTTCTCTGCAGGCTCAACATCCCCAATGACTGCCTCAACTTTCATAGAATTCATTTCAGCATCCTCTGATTCTATGGAACTTTCATTTGTTTGGACGTTGGACATCATTTCATGCATATGCTCACCTTTTCTGCACATAACGCCCGATGCTTCCTCCCTCAGAATGCTAATATCGGCAGCTGTTTCCACAGCGGCTATGGTAGTGGCATTAAGCTCATTAAGGGTATCTGTTTTCTTTATGATGTTGTCGAAGTCTTTGGTTGGATCTTCAGTTTTCGAAACAGAAATACTGTCTTTTAGCTTGTCACAAATTTGCTCTTTATCTGCATTTCCTGCTTGTGCTTGTTCATCTTGATCTGTTTCTTCAGTATCTTCAGCTAGTATGGGGCCAAAGTAGTCTTTCTTCTGTCGAATAGAAAAAATCTAATAACCATGTTTGTGAATAGTAAAGTAATATCCATATGTAAGCATTCTCAAGGAAAGCTAGAATTTATGTGCTCATACTAACCTCGCTGATTTTGATATCACCCTCTCCATTCTCACGTTCTTCCCCATTTTGAGTTTCTTCTGACTCTTTATTTTCGTCAGGCACCTGTAAAACACATTTCGATGTTTGACGAACAGCACATTGGATAAATCATAAGAGGTGAAGAGTCTATGGGAAAATCATACCGCTTCATTGGTTATTCCATTTAACGACATATCATTTTCTCCAGTTGCATCCTCATGCTTCTCTTCGGGCTTGACATCAGCAGCAACTGCCTCAACTTTCATACCTTTCGTTTCGTCATGCTCCAATTCTATGGAACTTCTATTTTCCTGAACATCTGACATGACTTCATGCAAATATTCACTTAACACACCACTAGATGCTTCCTTGGCTGGAATGCCAATTTCTGCAGTTTCAACTGCAGCTGCAGTCAGGGCATTGAAATCATCAAGCGTTGCTGTTTCCTTTACAACCTCCTTCTTGAAGTCATTGGTAGCATCTGCAGTTTTTAAAGTAGAGATACTTTCGTCATCATTCTCTATTTTCCTGATTTGAATCTCCTCATTATCTGCATTTCCTGCTTGTGCTTGTTCAACTTGATCTATTGCTTGAGTATCTTCTTGTACTGGGACAAAGTCCTTCATCTGTTGAACACATAAATCTACATCTCATTTTTGTGGATAGGAAGATAATAGCAACATGTGACAGCATTCTCCAGCAAAGCTATTGTGTGTGCTCATCTACTAACCTCACCAATTTTGCAGCTCTCAAGTAATAATGTCTTATCTCCTTCCCCTGTCTCGAGTTCTTCCTCATTTTGAGTCTCTTCCGTCTTTAATTGTCCGTGAAGCACCTGTCCAACACATTTCATGAATGGCTAACAGACATTTGGTAATAGATTAAAAATGTGAAACTCATGGATCAACTCATCAAATTTCTGCATACCGCTTCATCGTTGATCACATTCTGCGACATATCATTTGCTTCAATTGCATCCTCACACTTCTGTTCAGGCTCGACATCAGCAATGGTTGCCTCGACTTTCATGCCTTTCAAATCAACATCGTCTAATTTTGTGAAACTTTCATTTGGCTGAACATCTGGCACGACTTCATGCACATTTTCACTTTTGCTTGATACAATGCCAGATGCTTCCTCTGTGATAACACTAACTTCAGCAGTTGTATCATTGACCTCTGGAGAATCAGGATTTGTGGTCTTGCATTCTTTTTCCTGAGTCTCAACTCTCAGAACTTCTCCGTGAGTGCAACCATCTTTCTGTCCATTTGGAGTGTCTTTGTCACCCTCAGAATCGCCATTGTCTATTTTGGAGACTCCATCATTATCAAGCTCTTTCGTATCAAAGCATGCTTCCTCTGTCTGCACTGTACCTGAAGATAATTGTAGACTCTCATTTAATTGCGTTTCAACCTCCTCTTCATTGTCATCTTTAATCTTCTCATCTGCAGTTTTAGGTCTATTTTCTTTCTCTTCCATAAGAGACATTGAAGTTGCTGTCAGGAGCTCAAGTGTTGATTCTCGAGGGTTAGTCTGATCAGGTGCGCTTCCATCTGTGGCTGCTTCTCCATTTTGGGTAGCGGATGTAGCTAGCCTTTCAGAAATTTCTTCATGCTTTTCTGTTTCTTCTGCATTTGTGTTTTCAATAGATGAGCAGTTCTCCATTTCAGTACTTTCTTTAGCATCTGAAGCTCTTGTTTCATCCATTTTGTCTGAAGGTAGCTCAATTTCTTCTTCTGTTATAGTTGGATTTTCAACAACAGTAATCTCTCGTTCTGAGCTCTTAGAATCACTTTCTGAAGATTTAGGCAGCAAGTTGGTGGAGGTTTGATAACACTCTGTGCCATCAGCCTCTTCACATTGTTTACTGTGGTCAGTTTCTGTTCTTTCTGGAGACCCCATGTCCGAGCAAATACCAGATGCCTCGTTGGGTCTGTCATCTAGCTGTTCTTTTTGTGGTCTCACCTCTTCCTGTTCGATATCTGCCGCAGCAATGTCCCTAATGATACCACTGTCCGGTTCCTTGATTGTATCCTCCTCAGTGGTTTCCATTGGTGTGATGACGAGACCAACTGGCTCTACATCTTCTTCCACTTCTCCCGCAATACATGTCTCCCTTGCCAATCTTGAATGTTCTTCAATCTCTATGTTCATTGTCTCCGTCTGTTCAGTCAACTCCATTGTTTTGAGATTTTGAGTGGATATTGTGTCAGTAGCGCCCATCTGTTAAAGTATGGTAGCTTAAGTCACTTTTTGACAATAAAGTACTCACTAGTAGAATCTCAGTACCACGTGGATTACAACTTCATCTGGAGTTTATAAAATTCTTCTATGTTAGTTACTTCCTCTATAAGCCATTCCTTTACCTTTCATTAGCATTTTCAGTGAGACTATTCAGTTTTGACAAGATGTAGACAAAAAGAAATGGAAATGGAATTGAAAATTCAATTGAGTAATTTTTTTGACCTCTTATTCTTGCAAACTATTATCGTTACCTGACTAATTTTGTTAACGCAATGTTCTGAATTTATGACATCTTGTATCCCTATGTAGAACAAGTCTCTACTCTTGAGTTCATGTTCTCCCTGTTTTTCCCTAAATTACTCCTATTCTTGATCTGCCACTTGGACATAAGACTGTGATGGAAATGTCACTGGGATGTGTGAAATCATGCTTCTCAACTTTTAGATTGCTTTCTTAGTAGTTTCTGCAAGTTTTTTTTTCGTTCCTTTTTTTATTGAGTGCTGTATCTATCCCCATAATTGGTTAAATTGTGCTCTAATTCTTAGTAGCAGAGAACAAACATTCACCGCTACTGATTTATGTCGGTATCTTCACATTTGTCATCTGCATATCAGCACTCAAGTAGCGGTGTGAAATAAATTTTTGGCTTTACAATTTAGCTGTCTTATGAAGTGTGGTTTCATGTGGTTTCATCTATCTTGCGCATCTTATTATTGACTAATTTCAGAGATGAAAATGTGTTAAATTACTGCTGCAGAACCTTTAAACAGAATCAAATCATCAACTTCCAAGTTGCAATCGAAGCTGCATGTTCCATCTTGTGTATGATGACAGTAAAGAAAATGACACTCTTACCTCTTCTCCAAAGGGAGCACTGACTTCAGAGTGGAATGCTGCTTTATTTGGCACATAATCTTCCTTTAAGTTGTCTTCGGCATTCTCTGTGGAAACATTTTCTTCTGGGATTCTGTTCTTAATATCTGTCTCAGGTTCAAATGATTCCTGATGCTTCAAGGCTTCATCATGCGTCTCACCTTCCATTTCCTTCATTTCTAAATGTGTATCTACAGATCTCACATCTGATAAGGCATTATGTTGGTCCACTTGAACCTGCTTTTCTGTTTCTCCTGTTCCATTGGTGGCTGAGATATATGTGCCTTCTGCAATATTGAGATCAACAAAGTGCACCTCAGCGGGAACATGTAGATCTTCCCTCACTTCCTTTTGAGCACTCCCCTTTGCCGTTTCAACCTCCTCAGATTCAGAGACTGTCTTTGTAGATTCACTTTCTTGTGGCATCAAGACACCTTCGGTTGAATGAGTGCCATAAGGATGTTCTTCGTTCTTGTCTGGGCCTTCATATTCTGCAGAAGCCTCACATTCTTCCTCACAAGATTCAGTTTTCAGGATTGAACAGAGGCTTCCTTGTAAAGTGTCCACAGCTGGGTTTTCAGTAGTAACTAACTCTTTGGATTCTTTATGTTCTGCATCCAATTTTTCAGATTCTGTCGATTCTTTTATTGCATCAGCTGATGCTCGAATCTCCTCCTTTTCCTGACCTGAGTCAGTCGAGTCATCTTCCTTCACATTGCCGTCTGTATTTTCCAACCTTCTTTCCTGCTTTGCCGATGTTGAAAGTTCATCTAATCCAGAAGCAATATCTGTACTTCCTGCATTATTTTTCGCTTCTGATTCATTATCATGAGCGGGAATGCCATCTTCTATTGCAGAAACTCGTGCAGCTTGGGAACCCTTAGCAAAACGCAATTCTAAACTCTCAGCTGCCCCATCAACCTCAGAATTGGTTTCAGGGGGTGCACAAGGGGAGTCCGATTGGTAATATTCATCATCCTCCTTTGGCGGCGTTTCTTTCTCTGAGCATTCATCAATGCTGGTAGATTGGATCTTGTTACATGTCTCTGTATTGTCCTTTTCGGTGTTGGCAGTATTCTCAATTGAGCGTGCTGCTTCCACCTGTTCTGTGAAGTCTGTCGTGTCTTTACCCTGTTAAGTATAATTCGTCAGCTAGCCTTATGGAAATCAAATGACGGGGAATGGTTTCAAAGACATTTAATGTGATCTCACCTCTTCTTTTAAGGAGATTGAATCACTCATAAACTCTGACTTCTGGTTTTCAATCTCTTGTTCATCCACTGGAGGAGAAAGCCTGGATTTTGCATCTTCCTCTCGTTCACAATCATCCGTTTTCTCGCATGAAGTGAATGTAACTAATCGCATATGTACCTGGACAAGATTAATCAATATTATCTTGTCAACTGATGGAAAACTTATTTGAGAAAAAATACAAATTTTAGTTTGATTGTCTGCACTGGAATATAAAAGCTTTAGTGTTTCTTTTGTTGATAAAATTGTTCTTCACAATTTGAGTTGTGACATAAATTGATACCAGACCTTGTGGTAGTTTAAGCATTTATTACGCAGATGTAGATAAAATAAATCCGAGGAGAATTGCTTAAGATGGTATTTTGTTATGGGAATAGTTACTGTGTTGTGTAGGTAGGTTAGCATGAAAATGCACCTAGTGCTTGTACAAGCAAGAGATGATAGAAGGAATTTGTCCATAATTCCTTCAACCACATAGTAGAACTTAGGGCTATTAGCTTCCATTATGTGTATTAATTATTCTCTGCGGAAAGTCAGAAGAACCTTGAAACTTTTTTAGGAGACTGAAGTTGATTGACCCTGTGGAAGATGGAATCTTGTAACATTCAATAAGGATGTGAAGAATCAAGTTTTGATGTAGCCAACCTCCTCATTATTTTCTTCGTCTCGATCGTCTTTTAAGGGTCTGCCTTCACTAATTTCCTCTGCAAGTACCCCAAAGTCTCTTGCTACATTTGTTTCCTCCGTGAAATTATTGGTGTGGTCGATAGCTTCTTCAGTTGATGGATTGATCGGGCTTCCCTGTTGCAGTTAACGGTCCATGATAGGTCAAAGGTAATAGAGAAAAAGCTCACATACTGAGATTGCAGGGACATAAGGGAGCGTTCATGTCTTCTTTGCATTTAAGGGGGTTCAAGTCATTATTAGGCATAATGGAGGCAGTTCAAGAATCAAGTGCTTGTGGTCGTACCATCACATTGTCCTCTCTATGGGCTATTACTTCAGTGGTCCTCTCTTGAATAGGATCCTCTTTGATCAAGTCTGGTCCTGTAGATTCTCCAGTCTCCCTGTTGCCTTTAAGCAGAATTAGATCTTCCAGATCCTCAGTTATGCTAGATCTCCCTGTTTGTTCATAGGTCTGCACACAGGGGAAGTTGTTCATGGATATAAATCAGAGGGACTAGACAAAGATGCTTAGAATTAGCTTTGATTATTTTCAAGGAATGGTCCATGTAGATGTTAGAGTTATTCCCTACATATGCATACTAAGGTTACACAAGGACACAAGTATGATCTCATTTGACAGAGTAATCAGTGGTCTCTGTCTTGATAAAGACAAAGTGGAACAAAATTCATTCCTTTTACCTTGTTTATCTCATTTTGTTCGTACTTGACATTGTCCTTATTATCTCCTTTTGCTGACAATTCTTCATGGCAAAGAATGGTTCCATCCGTTTCTGGACTATTAGTACTATCTGCCTCAGTTGGTTCAGGCATCTCATTTAACGATCTTGTGAACTCATTTGCCGCTTCATTCTTGTTCACCGTTTCTTCGGAATCTTTTTCAGGCGTCGAAGCTTCCTCTATAACCTCGTCCAGCCCAGTGATGCTGCTGTTATCAGCTAAAATGGCAGCAGATGTCCCTTTTTCTTCTCCTTCCACTTCCCGTGTCATTTCCTCATGCATTGGAGGAGGAATTTGGAGAGACATTTCAGAGCTTTTGTTGTCTTGAGGTGCATCGTCTTCCAAAGTCATATCTGCTCCAGCTGGTTCAGACTCCTCCGATAACTGTGTTTAATTGAGTTTTCAGGTTACTTTTGTCATACAAAAAATAACACATCTTGATCCACACATATTGCTATGAAGCTAACCTTGATTTCACATTCATTTTCCTTCTGTGTAGAATCAGAGCTCTCAGCTGGACTTGTTCTGATGGTTTCTTCTGTGAGGTCTGCAGCATTGCAGGACTTTGCCTTGAGTTCTTCATTTTCGTCCACTTCTGTAGCTTTTTCCTTCTCCTCACAAGAGCTGTCATGTTCAGCTCTGCATGTTGGAGCTGTTTCCAGAACGATTTCTGGTTCAAAAGTTGGTTGAAGTATCTCATCTGCAACACTTTCCGTACTGTAGATATCACCTGAGGCAGCTATGTCAGTTGCCGCATCTTCAAAATCATGTCCTGCACATGTTTCCCCAAGTCATCAGTACCCGATCCACTCTCTCTCTCTCTCTCTCTCTCTCTCTCTACATATATATTTGTACATATATGTGTATGTATATCTGTGTGTGTGTGTGTGTGTGTGTGTGTGCATTTGCATGCATTGTATCCTCATCCACTCATGCATATCACTGTATGCACCATTGCCAATTAGGTTGCAATTATGGGGTGTTGGACCTGTTAACAGCTTCTCAAGCCTGATTCTTTCCAGAAATTTCCTTATAAACATATTCTGATGCCTTGAGTTTGAGCACATCGTCTCTATGGTTTTCATTGGGTTGATTATAAGAAACCAATGACAAAACTATGCAAATATTTTCGAAATGCTTCATTTATGTTATGATTGTCCAATGTGAAGTCTGGATTGAAGCCTTTAAGCGCTGGTTTGGTTGTTGGAATAAAGCCAGTGGAATAAAAGTAGTTCTTTCATCTCCTTTTTCTTACTTGCATTTGGTAACTTGGAATTGAGAAAGATATCGAATCTGGAAACAAAAAAAGCTTCTTTATCATCTTTTGTCCATGACGGGCCTGTGCAAGTATGGATAGGAATGAATGAGTAGGAGTAAGAAGACTCTGCAGAAAAGTCATGTCTGCACATGAATTGATGGCTTTGGAAACTTTTGTAAGCAGAGATTTTTGACATGGCAATAGTATTTTCATAAACTAATGGATATGCTTCTTTACCATCTCGAATAGGATCCTCTCCAATCAAGTCTGGTACTGTGGATTCTCCAGTCTCCTTGTCGGCTTTAAGCAGAATTAGATCTTCCGGACCCTCAGTTGTGCTAGATCTCCCCATTTGCTCATAGCTCTGCACACAGGGGAAGATTATTCATGGATACAAATAAGAGGGACTTGACAAAGATGCTTAAAATTAGATTTGACTATTTTGAGGAATTGACCATGTAGATGTTAGAGTTATTCCCTACATATGCATACTAAGGGTTACTCAAGGGCACAGGTATGCTCTCATATGACAGAGAAATCATTTGTCTCCATCATGATAAAAAAAAAATGGAATGAAATTCATTACTTTTACCTCGTTTATCTCATTTGGTTCATACTTGACATTGTCCTCATTATTTCCTTTTGCTGACAATTCTTCATGGCAAAGAACAGTTCCGTCTGTTTTTGGACTACTGGTACTATCTGCCTCAGTTGGTTCAGGTATCTCATTTAACGATCTTTTGAACTCATTTGCCGCTTCATTCTTGTTCACCGTTTCTTTGGAATCTTTTTCAGGCGTCGAAGCTTCCTCTATAACCTCGTCCAGCCCAGTGATGCTGCTGTTATCAGCTAAAATGACAGCAGATGTCCCTTTTTCTTCTCCTTCCACTTCCCGTGTCATTTCCTCATGCATTGGAGGAGGAATTTGAAGAGACATTTCAGAGCTTTCGTTGTCTTGAGGTGCATCGTCTTCCAAACTCCTATCTGCTCCAGCTGATTCAGACTCCTCCGATAACTGTGTTTAATTGAGTTTTCAGGTTACTTTTGTCATGCAAAAAATAACACATTTTGATCCACACATATTGCTATGAAGCTAACCTTGATTTCACATTCATTTTCCTTCTGTGTAGAATCAGAGCTCTCAGCTGGACTTGTTCTGATGGTTTCTTCTGTGAGGTCTGTTGTATTGCAGGACTTTGCCTTGAGTTCTTCATTTTCGTCCACTTCTGTAGCTTTTTCCTTCTCTCTACAAGAGCTTTCATGTTCAGATCTGCATGTTGGAGCTGTTTCCAGAACGATTTCTGGTTCAAAAGTCGTTTGAATTATCTGATCAGCAACACTTTCCGTACTGTAGATATCACCTGAGGCAGCTATATCAGTTGCCACATCTTCAGGATCATGTCCTGCACACATTTCCCAAGCCATCAGTACCCGATCAACTCTCTCTCTGTCTGTCTCTCTCTCTCTCTCTCTCTCTCTGTGAATGCATGCGCATGCATTGTAACCTCATTCACACAAGCATATCACTGTATGCATCATTGCTGATTAGGTTGCAATCATGGGGTGTTGGCGCTGTTAACAGCTTCTCAAGTCTGATTCTTGCCAGAAAATTGCTTTTAAACGTATTCTAATGCCTAGAGTTTGAGCACATCATCTCTGTGGTTCTCATTGGGTTGATTATAGGAAAGCAATGAAAAAACCATGCAAATATTTTCGAAATGCTTCATTTAGGTTGTGATTATCCAATGTGAAGTCTGAACTGAGCACTTTAAGTGCTGGTTTCGTTGTTGGAATAAAGCCAGCGGAATGGGAAGTAGTTCTTTCATCTTCCTTTTTAACTTTCATTTGGTTACTTGGAATTGAGATGGATATAGAATTCGGAAACAAAAAGTGCTACTTTACCATCTTCTTTCCATGATGGGCTTATGCGAGTGTGGATAGGAATGGATGAGTAGGAGTAAGAAGACTCCACAGAAAAGTCATGTATCGACAATTTGGGGTTGACTTTGGAAACTTTTGAAAGCAGAGATGTTTTACGTGGCAATGATAGCTTCATAAACTAATATGCTTCTTTACCATCTTGAATAGGATCCTCTTCGATCAAGTCTGGTACTGTGGATTCTCCAGTCTCCTTGTTGGCTTTCAACAGAATTAGATCTTCCAGACCCTCAGTTGTCCTAGATCTCCCCGTTTGCTCGTAGATCTGCACACAGGGGAAGTTTGTTCATAGATATGAATCAGAGGGACTTGACAAAGATGCTTAAAATTAGCTTTGACTATTTTCAAGGAATGGACCGTGTAGGTGTTAGAGTTATTCCCTACATATGCATACTAAGGGTTACTCAAGGGCACAAGTATGATCTCATTTGACAGTGAAATTATTTGTCTCCGTCATGATAAAGAAAAGGTGGAATAAAATTCATTATTTTTACCTTGTTTATCTCATTCTGTTCATACATGACGTTGTCATCATTATTTCCTTTTGTCAACAATTCTACATGGCAAAGGACGGTTCCATCCATTCTTAAACTACCGGTACTATCTGCCTCAGTTGGTTCAGGTATCTCATTTAACGATCTTTTGAACTCATTTGCCGCTTCATTCTTGTTCACCGTTTCTTTGGAATCTTTTTCAGGCGTCGAAGCTTCCTCTATAACCTCGTCCAGCCCAGTGATGCTGCTGTTATCAGCTAAAATGACAGCAGATGTCCCTTTTTCTTCTCCTTCCACTTCCCGTGTCATTTCCTCATGCATTGGAGGAGGAATTTGGAGAGACATTTCAGAGCTTTTGTTGTCTTGAGGTGCATCGTCTTCCAAAGTCATATCTGCTCCAGCTGGTTCAGACTCGTTCGATATCTGTGTTTAATTGAGTTTTCAGGTTACTTTTGTCATACAAAAAAATAACACATCTTGATCCACACACATTGCTATGAAGCTAACCTTGATTTCACACTCATTTTCCTCCTGTGCAGTTTCAGAGTTCTCAGCTGGACTTGTTCTGATGGTTTCTTCTGTTGGGTCTGTGGTATCACAGGGCTTTGCCTTGAGTTCTTCATTTTCGTCCATTTCTATTGCTTTTTCCTTCTCCTCACAACAGCTGTCATGTTCAGCTCTGCGAGCTGTTTCCAGAATGATTTCTGGTTCAGAAGTTGGTTGTAGTATCTCAACAGCGACACTTTCTGTACTGTAGGTATCACCTGAGGCAGTTATATCAGTTGCCACATCTTCAGGATTATGCCCTGCACATGTTTCTCAAGTCATCAGTACCCGATAATCAAACGGGTAATATCTGAAACCTTCACGATAAAGTGATGACATTGAACCTTGCATTCAGTATATACGCAACAACCAATTCTCTTCTATCTAATCTCTAGCTTAGTTAGTTGTTTATCTGAGACGCTTGCAATTATTGAAGTTTTAACTGCACCATACAAGCCACTTGTTCAGGAACCAACCTTCTCTAGATGGATGCCCTGCATCCTGAAATTCTGTGCTTCTGCATGCTTCAGATCCATCTTCATTTTTTGTTTCCATTGGCTTGCATGCTTCCCACTCTCCAGTAACTTTTTCACCTTTGATTTCCTGTTCAGCCTCTTCAGTTCTCTGTTGGTCTCCTTCTGGATTTAGTGGAGAGTTCTGCAAATAAAATGTACAATTTTAAGCTTTGGAATTTGAATTGTGCCAACCTTGTGGATAATTTTAAAGGTTCTGAACTTATTTAGACTTCATGAGTACGAAAATAAAACCTCTTGTATTTCTTCATTGTTTGGCCTGTTATCCACGGAGTTGTCTTCATCTACCTTTTGGGTAAAGCCACCTTCACAGCTCTTGCTATGCGCCTCCTCTTTGATACATGAAACTGCTTTCGGAAGCACCTTAATATCAATTTCAGGTTGCTCACTACCCAGTAGACTTTGCTGTAAGAAACTTTCCTCTGATTCTGCTTTGACTGGTGATGATTCCTTTGCAATGTGATCTTTAGCATCAGTTATTCCTTGACCACTGACGTTCATGACCACCTCACCTGTCAAATATCCACTATCATTTCTCTCCGCATCTGAAGCTTCTGTGCTAATCGGATTGCTATAATCTCTCTGCATAGGTTCTTCATGCTTTGCTGATGAACTGTCAGGGTTTTCTTTTCGGTCCATGCCGTCCTCATCTTCTGCCAAGGTATTCTGAACAACTTGGATAATTGTCTCCTGAGTCAAATCATTTGCTTCCTCCACATCCATTTTGAGCGCAACCTCTTCGTCAATTTGATGTGAGCTATGTGCTACTGGTTCTATGATAACAGCAGAACCTGTTGAGTTGCTTTTGTATTCTTCATTTTCTCCTGCTGGCATCACATGTTTCATTTCTGCACTTTCAGTCAGATCTTGGCTTTCAGTACTGGCGGTTTCTTTGAGCTCGACTGTATCCACTCCACGTTCATGCTTCATTGGCATGTCCGCAGCCACTATGGTGGATGACTCATCAAGCTTTTTGTCTCCCTCATTGCTGATAATGGTGAATTCTGTGTCATCATTTGGAGTGTCTGAACTTGCTGCTACCGCTGCTATGGAGGCATCTCTGGCTCCATTCTGTATGATTTTGTCAATCTCAACCTTTTCATTTTCTGTTTGTTTGCATTTATCCAGTGATTGTGGGGCCTTCTGTTCAGCTGGTAAATCCAACAATTTCTCCGATATTTCACTCTCTACATCGAATATGTTTTCTCCTACATTTTTGGGTACAAATTGAGGATCCATATTCGCAACATTGTCTGTGCAGTCAACTTTAGGACCACAAACCGTGTCGACATTTTGGTCCAAGACTTCTTCTGTTGTTTGCTCTTCAACTATATTGAAATTTGTCTCCACTGTCTTTGCAACCGGAACAGCGCTTGTCACATCGTCAGTATCATAATCCTTGTCACTCTTCTCTTCTTGGATTTGCTTCCCCTCATCTGTCATCCTGTCATCAGTTTCTAATGTTTCAGCTCTCTGTAGTTGTTTGCTATCCTCTGCCTTAACAATTTCTGCTTCAGAGGACGATTCTAAAAACTTCTCCCCCTCTGAGGCTCTGTCATTGTCTTTTCTGTCAACGCGCATGCTTTCTGCAAAATCACAACTTGATTGCACGTCTTCTGCATTTTTCAATAGTTCGGTGATTTCTGCAGGCAGGTCCTGCATGCCCAGGGATTTCTTTGGTTCCTCTGAGGAAAATTTGTTTGGGATTGGATCAAGGAGCTCACATGTGATGCTTCTCTTTTCCCCTTCACTTTCCTACAAACGGAGTCTTCAATCATTTATGGAAATATAACTTAGATTACCTCCACTCTAAAATAGATAGGACACCTGTCTAAGCTACTATTGTGAGAGACAGTAGTTTTGTCTAAGCCTTGTACAACATTTTAAAGACAAATAAGAAGGTTAAGTTAGTTTTTCCTGAACTTGAGATGATTAAAGGTCTACTCAAGCTAGATTACGCAGTTTTATCAGTCCAATAGCTAACTGAAATTTCTCTGAATGTATCACGATGCACTCTTGTGACAGGACCAGCAGAATTTATGCTTTAGTTGGTCTCCATAGTGTCACAGTTAGCCTGATTTAGTTGCTTCGGCTTAAATTGAACTCAGAAACATATGCCCTCAGAAGTCAAACTCAAAAAAAAACGCAGAATACATCTTTGGAGATTGCATACTGTCTATAGATGACTATACATGCTGGTTTGTCTGTAAAATCTCTTTTGAATCCAGTGGAATGGTTTAACATGCGAACTGATGTTTTCCCACTGAAATACCCACAACCTTTTAGATACGATATTGGTCGAAAGAAATCACAGGATCAATTTTACTAGTTTGACATTTAGCCAAAAAGTCCTCGTGCAGCATATACATATTGTATGTTAGCAAAAGTTATGCGTACACTTTAAGCTCACCGCTGTAAGAAGGAAGTAAATAAATCAGTGACGTACCCCCTTGAAGGGATTCTGCTGCTTTTCTTTTGTTTAAACAGAGCATGGCCACTTTACAAGTAGGATACGTAATAACTGATATTTCATCTTCATCACATGATAATCTGTAATTTAGGCATCTCCTCTTTTGTTTTTGCGTAAGTTTTTGTAGGTCGGATAAATTAGTATAGCTAATCCTTAAGCAGAGTTTTTGTGCAGCTGAATGGATCCATGATCTCATTTCCTAGTAAAAAGGCGTTGCCTGGCGTCTGGGTTGTCTTTGTTTTCTTCTTTAATTAAAAGATGGAAAATTTTCTTGACATTTTAGATTAGCTTGTCCATGTCTGGCACTCTGGTCACTAAGGTTTAGCTACTATAGACTTCTCTTATATGCAGAAACTAAGACTGAGGACATTGCAGGGTCTCCTACTTTGTGTGATGTTATGAGAATTGTTATGAGTGAAGACAGAAGCTAGGAAACCTCAGATCAGTACCAGTCACAAGTTATATCAACTAGTTCACTTATAATTCCTCTGGGTAGTTAACTAAAGTGCGTGTACTCCTTTTCTGTGTGACTGGTGTCGACAAACAGCTTGACATTACTCCAGCACCAAAGCTCAGTAACTGAGCTAAACATCCCATTATCCTTAAAAAGCTCCCATCTCTCATGAAGTTCTGCGATGTTTTCTGAATTCTGATTGAGATTTCTAGAGTTCCAACATCTTTGACGAATCCTAGTGATGATATCGCTGACTTTTCAACCCGTCCTATGCATTCTAACTAGGAAAGTTTGCTCGCTGAAGCACCGAGAAGCTTAATACAGAAAGAGACATTCAAAACACAGTCCCGATGACACCATGATGATATGTTCAAGCAGACATGTCATATGCAGGAGAAGATCTTCCTTACCATCGTCACCGCTTCTGCAATCTTGTTTTCCGCCGCCATCGTTCGTGTACTGTTACTCCGGGTGGTGGATTATCATGAACTCTGCATGTGCTTAGCCTCTTCTTGAAGTGAGCTAACAGTTTTCTCTTTTATTTTTCCTTTCTATGACAATTCTTGAAGCTGAGCTGAAAGAATTTAAAGATCATTAGATCGCTGTTATTATTTCATGATAGGTATAGCAAAAGCAGGCGAGAACTGACAAAATGCCACTTGATATATGTTATTAGTTTGGTGAGTTGGCCAAGCAGGTGATGGTCCTACTGATTGATTTTGGGCACATGCCTTAGAGATTAATCCTACTTTACTAAAAAGGGTCGGATTCAGTTAAATCAACCTGCCTTACACTTCCAACTTTTTCTATTACTTTAGCCGATCGTAAGAAGTGGTACTACTCTCACTTTTTCCCCAACTATCGAAGCTAGATTACTATTAATCTGTCTCTTGTGAAATGTTCTGTTGGGGGCTGTTTTCCCGGGAGTATGTTCTTTTTAACTTAATCATCCTCTTTCGTTCCACAATTCTACCCAGCATAGCTTATTAACAGTATCCGGTGAAAAATAAAGAGACACTTCAGTGATACACTGATAGATCATGGAACTGCATTTTCTTGTCAGAGTCACATGAGCATTTGCTGCTACTGAACCGATCTATACGTCTTTAAGAAGACTTAGCTTGTCGTTGGGGCTCATCTGCAATGGTGTAGATCTCTCTCTTGTTATGTCATCAGCTGTTTTCAAGTTCTCAGACTGCTGCTGCTTGCGCATGGGCATTTGTCACCTCCGCTGGTATACATCAGTGAAACTTTTGAAACTCGACATTTCAATTTGATTTTCCAAAATGCAATGAATAAAGATGACAAAAGGCCTTGAAAAATTCCAAGTGGGTTTCGATTGGCTAATCCTTGTCAACCATGCATTTTGGGTCCTTAATGATGGTTAACGATAAGATAAAGATAGATGATGAGGTTGATTGGACTTTTCAAGCACACCATGCTCAGAAATTCTTGTGGGTGGCATGGACCAACATATAATATGGACATGGTGGGTATGCCTCCTAATCATCTATTTTAAGAATCTTAACAAATCACAGGCACAATGCATTACGTAGATCATCATGTGCATTATTGCAGAATAACATCATGTTAAACCCATTAGGTCAGGGTCGGCTGTTGGGGCGGTTTGTGGGGGGTCCAATCAATGAGACGTCCCAAGAACCAAATGCACTACACGAAGTACGAACTGCCCGAGTCGATCTGTCTAGCATTCGACAGTTGTTACGTCGATTCTAGTGCATCTGGCATCATTCAGATTGATCTTTTCCTCTGTTTCTCGATACCGATTCATCGAATATGATTTTGAGATCCGACCATGATTCCGGCACAGATGTGTACTGATCTATGTGCAAGGTGGAGGGGATGTGCACATGTTGGGATGGAGATCAATCATGCAAAGATTGAAACCACTCACGTGGACATGGGTCCACCAGCATCGAGCCATCGGTAAACTTTGGTTCCTTTAGTGCTTCCTTTATCTGTAAATCCAACATGAAAACGCTATTCGATTTTTCTGGCAATTTTGCGAATCATGTCGATCGGGAGAAAGGAGATAATGCCTTCCTACGTGGAAAGGCGGCACTAGATAACAAAGAAACAATCTCAATCACACCACCCAAGCTTTGCCGCATTACTGATATTCTTCGCCGCCCATTGAGACGGATAGATGGGCGGTCGCAACCAGAGGTTGGCCCGTTTTGAAATTCTTCTTACATTTTATGACGACATGAATTTGGGTACGACCATGGAGTTGTCGCATTTCGGCCATAAGTTCATACCGTGGAAAATTGGACGGGAATTGGAGGCTTCGTTACGTGATTCGTTGCGAACAATTGGCATTCTGATTCTCAAGAATCCGAGCGTTTGCTGACCAAAGCACCACCGACCCTTTGGAATTCCACAGATCGAGAAGCCAACGTCGTCAGGTTCTCTTCGGATTCATCGGACGATTATGTTTGATCTAAAATAGCGCGACAAGTTACGACGTCGGTCGGACGTGGGATTCCATGTGGGAAACCTTCAAGTCCTTGTGATTCCGGATCTCTATATGCATTTCGCGCAGCCAAATTTCGAAGATGAAGGAAAAGGAGCTTGCTTCGGAGGCAGAATCTCCTCCAAGGTGATTCTTTTCAAAGAATCATTTGAAATTGCGCACGTCATTTGACCGCACGAGTCACTAAACTGGAACGATCCAATTTAGGTACACATCCACCCAAACTGCTCTGTCACAAAACACTTTTCACTAAGAACGAAACGACAATCGAATTCTACTAGTTTGATACGTATCGGACTCGAATTGCTTCGAGTCTCTCTCATCTGCATGGCCAGCGCAAAAGGGTCTTAGTCTATTGGCTTTTCTAGTCCAAGAAGATCAAGCTAAGCTTGCAGCTTTGACTGGCAGATATGGTGCCATTCCTCCTCCTCTTTTTGTTTGACTTTATAGATAAGAAAGATCGGTAGCTTCTGTCTTTACCCAAAAAAAAGGATCGGTAGCTTCTGTCGTTGTTTTGGGCTGCTGAACTGTGATAGATCGGTAGGTGAGAGAGGCCCCTAAGAAGTGGAGTGGCTGAAGCTCTTTTTCCATGCATCTTGGTGGTTTTTCCATTTGCTTCTCTTTGCTTTTTTGTTGGTTCTCTTTTGGGGTTGCTATCTTTGGCCATTGGAGTTGGCTGATCTGGACGTGCACTATCTATCGGTGACAGGGAGATCATGAGAGCGAAGGGCAAAGGAGGAGAGATCGGATAAAATTCCAGTTGCATTATGCATCTGCATTGTAGTGATGTTGTCTACTGTTTTGTTCATGTTCTTTGGCAGGACCCCCGCTGGCTTACTTTCCCGGTTTGATTTTTTAAACCGAGCCCTGTGGTTTCAACCTAGGAACATTTTCAATCCAAAGTCCAAACCCCGAATCGACTTTTATCGCGAGTTAGACCGAAGTCATGACTTCGATCTGATACGGCGGCTTGATTCCAGTCTGGGCTGCTAGTGATAGGTTTGCATTTGGGTCGAAAAAAGGCCGAGCTATCTGAACCTCAAAAGAGTTGGTAGAGTGATTGAGTACTTGATTCGGATGCGATAGGTAGAGTTTCAGGATGTGTCGCTCCGAGTGAACTCTATGGTTTTTGTTCATCATCTTGTTGGGTAGTGCCAAGTACATGACAAGAACAGAGCAAGAATTCTGTAAAGTGCAATGGGAAAAACAATATACTTTTAAGTAATCGAAGTCGGTTAACTCATATATCAAATTGTGCGGTCACACATTTTTAGGGCTTTTGACTAATAAGCACGTTTAGCCAAATTCGTGTCATCACAGATGATCATGAAAATATTTTCTAAGTCTAAAACATAAGTGTTAACATAACATTTTTCTCCCTCGGAAGAAAATAAGAAAACAAACCTAGCAGGGCAGTCGCTTAGGATGTGTTTGATAAATAATTTGTTTCCAAAAACAATTTCTACTCATAAATGATTTTTTTTATTCTGTTCCCGGAGCATTTAAAAGTGTTTGGTAATGGCTCGAAATTTCTATTCCTAAAATAGAAAAAGAATATAAGTGCGTATGGTAACTGTACAAAATTTCTTTTTATTAATAATATTTTGAATTTTTAATATTTCTTTCTTTTTTTCTTTTTTTTTCTTGTCCTTCCTTAGTCCATGGCCAGCGACCAGCCACGGGTCAGGGCCGACGAGGGCGTTGCGGCCCTCACAGCTTGGGCGAGGACCACCCTCGCCCAGACCACGAGGGTCCAGCCCTCGCCCAAGCCGCAAGGGCCGCAATATCCTCGCCGGCCACAAGTTAGGAAAGAAGGAAAAAAAAAATCTCTTCTATTTCTTATTTTTGTTCTCAGAATCAAGAATCAACTTTTTTTTTTATTCTTGATTCTATTCCAAAACTGATTTTGAAAATAAATTTGTGCCTGAAAACAAAAAATTTACCAAACGAATTCTATTCTTTTTTGTTTCAGAGAATAAAAGAATAGAATCATGCATTATTTAATTGGTTACCAAACATGCACTTAATCTTTCGAAAGCAAGCAAAAGTTTCCCATCGATCTTAATTCGCTTTGTGACCCATTTTGCGTGGGAAAGATGTGGGATTTACACCGTCCGACGTGGTTTAATGCGTGCCCGTTTCGCACTGACGACATAAGTTCGAGTACTAGAAATGAGATGAATCCTTATGTCCTAGCCAAACATGCAAAAGAAGTTACGACATCCAAGCATCCTTCGGTTACTTCGACCTTTTAAGTTGCTGGTAGATGTAATGTCGCGCAACGGGGGCAAGACCCCTATGCGATGTCGAGAGAGTGTCGCCAGCGACGGTTGTCCTTTCGGTCCTAATAAAATGAAACATATTTTTTTTGTTTTTGTATATAGTTTTCCAATTCATCGTTCTTTTTCTTTCCACTTTTTCCATCCTAGGAGTCTTTGACCCGCAACCGCAAGTGACAAGACATAACATAAGACTGCCATTTGATTATAAATAATAATAATAAATAAATAAATAAAAAGAGGGAGAAAAGTCATGAAAATGAGGTGGTCGAATTATCGACGTGGCAACACGTCAGCGCTTAGTTCATGCTCCTGCTTTTTTCATTGGACGGCTGTGTTTGGCGAAGAATGCCGCCATTGAAAGCAAATCCGCCAAGAGCGGCCAGGCCATCCTTACGTCATTTGTCAATTTGTCACGTCGCACGTTCGTCTTCTTCTTCAGAATATTCTTTTTTTCTTTTTGTTTTCTGTTTTTCATTCCTTTTTCCTTTTTTCGTTGCACTGAGCATTACCAGATTAATTCTTCTGGCCCGACCCTAAATCATATGCAACGTGACCAGGGTTCGCGGAAAAAAATAAAAACGGATTACCTTTAAACCTCGAGAGTTTTGAAGTCGGAACGAACCGGTCTCTCGCATTTCTCGATGTGCAAAGACCCAGTTCAATTAGTTTCTCGATATAGACTTCAATTCATTCGATTACGACTCTCCCCCCAAAGAAAGTATCCTCGAGAGCTACTTCGCCAATAATGTGGTAGGAATCGAACAAGGCCATCTCCATCGGATGTCGATGACATAACTCGGGCTTGACCAGGTCACACGTGGTGGCGCATCGAATGCATTAGTACCTTCTCCACTCGAACCCCGTTCCAAACGAGGACTGGGGGGCCACGCATTACTGTGGCTCTGAAACAGTGCTCGAATTTCTTGGAAGTGATTATTATAATGGGAAAGAAAGGGTGTCTCCAGGTTGGACCAGTTTACTATTATGGAGTTTTTGGAACATTGAATGGTGCTATTCAATGTGGCCTCATGCAGATCAATGATTGCGTCGGTGGGGATGTATACACGACGATGCCAATCGATACAGCTTTTTCTCGATTTGCAGGGGAGCTCTTTCTCGAGCCCGTGCCATTTTGATCGAGCATTATGTCGTGAGATTTCATGGAGTCCTGATCCCAAATTATTTTGTCTTAGATGTATGGCTTGCGAATGCATGTTGTGTCCAAAACAGAGGAGAGCATGCACGTTCGGTTGGAGATGTCCGTTATATTTCACAATATATATGTGTGTATAGTTGGCTTTTCATATTAATTTTTCGATGTTATGCGAAAAACTACCCGCTCTATCAAATAAACCTAAAAGGTTTAGAACTAAATTGATCAAATTTAAAGGGTTTATGACTAAATTGGTATTACTACAATAGGCTTAAGATTTTTTCGATACTTTGTTCCAGATAAGATCGTGGTTCCATCCTATCCTTTTAGGTCCATTTGCTGCTAGGGATTTGACATAGCAAGAGCTATGGATGAATGACAGATAAAAAAAATGTATTCGCATTCCTAGATGGATAGAATAATTGGCAAAGATTTAATTACGTGGTATGGGAAAGTAAATTATTTTCGGAAGAATGCTGGAACTTCGAAATGAAAACCATAACAAGTACGAAATGTCGACGTGATACCATCCATACAGATAGTTACGTGTAGGGGTGTGCAAAAGAATTGAGACCCGCCCGGAACCGCTTGGAACCGGATCGGAACCGGTGGTTCCAAGGGAACCGGTCTGATTGTCAGTTCTAATTTTTTGAAACAGGTACTGTTTGGGCTGGTTCCCGATTCCCGATGTGGAACCGCCCACCCGTCCATCCGGACCGAACCGGTAATATAATAATAATATTTATTTATTTTTTAAAATTTTTAATTAAAAAAATTTGACCAAAAAATTTTTTTTTAAAAAGAAGAAAATTTGTTATCATGTCTGAAACTCTTGTGTAGTTGGGATACTTTGGTCATTTTTTGCAATAATTAATGGATACCCACTTGATTTATAGATGATGTGGTTAATATAATTAATCAATTATAGTGTAGGAATTGTATAAAAAGTTATGTTCCTTTCCTTTTGTTCTGTTGATCCGATGTTGATCCACAGATTTTTTTTGTTCATCTAGGAAAACCTGTTGAGACCGGTTCCATGGACCCGCCCGAGAACCGAACGGACCGGCGGTCCGGTTCTCGGGCGGGTCCATGGAACCGACGAACGATTCTCGGTTTCAATTTTTGAAACCGGTTCTATAGTGGACGGTCCACGGTTCCTGGGTGGGAACCGCCCACCCGGACCATGCACACCCCTAGCTACGTGTGTTTTCCCTTGTCAATTTTAGCTCAGTGTACCGCAGTGTCGCTGAGAAGAGAACCGCGGTAAGGACAAAAGAAATTTGGACGGCGTACTACGTTCATCTCCCCGAAACGGGGGCAAAAGAAGAATTCGCCCACAAGTTCCCTTAGACACTTGCTAAATAATCAAATAAAGAACCTTAATCTCCAGCCCATCGCTTTTCAGTCCATTATCCATAAATCGATGTTTTGGAAATCGAATCGCGGTTTATCAAACAAGTATGCCAAGTGTGTCGGCGGCACCTGCACCATGTTTTATTTAAATTAAGCGTGCTTTAAATGGAAAACGTTGCGGTTTTTTTTATTTTTATTTTTATTTTATTTTTTGGGGGGGATGGGAATCAAGGAATCCATAGGGAGGTGAAATTGGTGGGAAAATGTCAAATTGGGTTTTTTTTTAATATTTTTTTTGTTTTTTTTTTTCCTCTCGGGTATGTGCCGGGGTGATTTGGGCCCGGACTGGCCATCCCCCACTTCCCCAAAATAGATAAAGAGCAGAGCCCGAGAAGGAAAAAAACATAAATGGGGTCAGAGATAGAGGGACGGGGAGAGGGGCAAAATCGGAAAGGGGGCAGCACCGAGAGGGGCAAAACGGGGAAATCGATCCGGAATTCCCCCCGTCAAAGCGCGGGAAAAAGAGCCGTTGCAAGCCCGAACCAAAGCACCTTTCGCGCCAAAAACCCAGCCCCCCGCCCCTCACTCGGTTTCTCGATTCTCCCTGCCCGTGAAATCCCCGGGCAGCTCCCCCACCTCTCTCTCTCTCTCTCTTTTTTTTTTGTTTTTTTTTTCAGATATCGGTTCTTTCCCTTTTGGCCATAAAAATTGTCATCTTATTCTCTCTCTCTCTTTTTTGGCCCCAGGATGAGAATTTCTCGGAGGAAATAAAAAATTTTGAATTTCTACCCTTGGCTTTCACGGAACATCTAATCCTTTTACGTAAATTGAATATCGATGCGCATGATGTTATACAGTTTTTCATAATTTTAGAAATTCGAATGCCTTTTCGATTTTCACCGCCGTTCTTTTCTTTCTTCGGGTCGATTTTCATTAACGTTTTTTTTTGGTCGAAATTTCTTCGCTAATATGTACCGAGGGTAAGCAAAAATAGGAGAAGAACAGGAGAAATTTTTTTCTCGAGTGCATTCAAACATACAATAAAAATAATCCAACGCCCAGCATCTCTCTCTCTCTTTCTCTCTCTCTTACTCTCAAACCTCGGTCACCCAATTCCCCCCTTACCCCACACGGGCAGTGCACTCTCTTTTCTCCCACAGTTCGCACCGTCAAACTCTGCATTATATAATCTCTCTCTTTCTCTCTCCTTGGTAATCTCTTTCTCATTTTCACACCCACAATCTCTCTCTCTCTCTCTCTCTCTCTCTCTCGCCGAGACCCTTTTCTCTTATTCCCTCCTCCTCCTCCTCCTCCTCTCAGAGCCCTCCAGCTTCTCCGTCTTTGTTCCGATTCCCGAATTGAAACCAAGAAAAAAAATTCCATCTTTTGCTTCGCTTTTGCGGGCTCGCCCTGTTCTTCCGCTGCTCCCGCGCTCCAAAGAGGGTGGGAAAAAGCTCAAAGCTCCCTTCCTTTCATCTCGGCCTTTCTTCGAATTTTTCTTTCTCGTCGATTCTCTCTTTCCCGCTGAGGATCATGGGTTTCTCGGAGAAGCCGCAGGTGGGGGCGGGCTTGGAATCCGAAGGAAGCAAGAAGTGGGTGATCGCCGGAATCTCCATACGAGCCTCGCTCAAGCCGGTGAGCACCCAGCCGAAGCCCAGGGCGAGCGGGGACGACGCCGACGAGGAAGAGAGGGAGACGCCCTCGACGACCCCGACGTCGAGAGAATCCAGGATACCCGAGAAGCTGCGGTGCCCGCCCGCCCCGAGAAAGAGGAGGCCCTCGTCGTCGTCGAGGTGTCATTTCAATGGCGCCAGGGAGTTCTTCAATCCTCCCGATTTGGAGTCAGTGTTCAAGCGCCACGTTGAGAGGACAAACTGAAGAAGAAGCGGAAGAAGAAGAAGAAGAAGAAGAAAGTAGTTTTGGTTAATTTTTAGGAGGTAGCAGTTTCTTTTTTTCTTTTCGGACATTTTTGTCGTGAGTTTCTATTGATTGTTCCTTTGTTTTCTGCAATCTCCTCTGCTGAGAGAACCTGACGCTGTACTATAGATTTATTACGTCATGATGACTTCCTGAGATAATTATGGTTAGTTTGTATTTTGACAGGCTTGGTTTTTTATTTAAATTTTTGGGGTGCGGCCTGAACATCGATGGTCTGTGGACGTTTCGGTTTTCGTATATGTTTTTCTCGACTATTCCAAAATTTATCCTCGTACATGTACAGCTCTTACAAATTTTAGCTGAGTAGAGATTAAAAATTGGGTTGATGATATGTTTGTCGAAATTGGTGAATTGGAGGGACCAAATTTAGCATGTATCATATGCATATGTTGATTCGATAATAACAAGACCCGAAGAGTGTCAATATATAAAATACAAACGTCGTACTCTAATAGTTTAAATTGACATCACAATTAAAGGTCTCGAGTTTGATTCTTTCGTAATCAAATCGGCTATCATTGGATCCTTAACTTAGGGGCTTTCCTTAGAGTCTTGATGTTCAGTTAAGAGGTAATCTCCAGAAATGGAACTTTCACTCTTATGAGGAATTCCACAATTTGTCCCCTATTATATGAGCGAGTTTCATGGATGAGTTCTTTATTTTTTTCATGCTGCTATTTAAGTGCTTCGCACTCACAATCCCCAGGATATCTTTTTCTTTCCTGGTGAGTGGAGATACTCTTTTTTTTTTTTTTTTTTGGTAAAGTCTCTTTTTTTTGTTTTTTTAGTTGCTTTACATTCCAAGAATTCCTGAAATCCGGATGTAACCTAGGATGAAGTCTTTTAAGGACTTACTCAAGCCCTCAAGGTGTCAAGTTTGATTATTTCGTGCCTTCCCTCGAGGAAAATACACACGTAATATTTACCGGGTTGCCCTCCTCCCTTGCTATCCTCGCCTTCTTCTTGTCTCGGTCGGTATTACCATTCAAATGGCTTTGGCCATTAATACTACGGAAAAGATCAATCAACCGTTCAATACAAATTGACAACCACATTGAACCAAATTGCGTCTAATAATAATAATAAAAAAAAGAATCCTTCCCATAGAAGTAGTGAATAATTATGAATAATTTTGGTTAGTTTAGTACGAGAGTTTTGAGCGTACGAAGAAAAGTCACTTTTTTAGTCTTACGATATCTGGAGCGGGATGAACGGATGACCCTATATTCATTTGATATTTAATTTTAATTGAAACGAATTTTATATTATTTTTATTCTATAATTGATGCATGCTTTTTTCATGTAATATTTTTCTCAAACTATGTATTTTTTTACTCTTTTTTTTATTATTTGTCCTTATTCATGTAGTTTGTGTAAGGATTTTCATTGGCCCTTCTTTATATTTTGAAGCCAAAATGAGTTGCCAAAATTTCAATGTAGTTCCTTCAATCCTCCACTTTACTATTTCTTATGAATAGATGGATATCAATTTTGAAATAATACCATTCCCCATGTACTGAAGGACTAGCCAATCATTTATAGGCTCAGTAAGGTTTGCTCAAACTGATCAAAAGGAATCCACAGTGACATCTACCGATGAAATTAATCTAAATTCGTTTTCTCAGGATGTATAGAATAGAATAAGATAATGTAAACTGTCTCGTTGAAAATAATCATGAGTTCCTTCTTAAGTGTTTAATGACTCCCTAAAAACCTTATCCCTGTCCCAGCTCAATTTTCTTGATACATTATCTGTAACATCGTTCACTTCTCTTTCCTCTTGACAAAACATGAAAGAATCAGCACGAGAGACTCCTTTGTTTAACCTTTTGAAGTATCCATTCATACCGGTTCCCGATTTCGCCAAATGGGATGAGTTTCAATTGATCAGTATCACCCCCGCCCCCCCCCCCCCCCCCCCTCTCTAAATTGTTTTTGCCTATAGTAGTGTGCATGGAACCGCATAACAATCCAAATTTGTTTGGCCAAACCAGGGCACAAGAATGGCCGACAAGTTTTGATAGTGAAAAATGGTATGGCGGGCGATGGGAAATCTCTTTCGTGGCCGGGAGATGCTGCACGGACGCATCATTGTTAATTTGACTCTGGGACAAATCCCTTCACTATCTTTATCAGTTCAAACGCAACAAAGTACCACATCTCCATGTCCATCCACTATTTTTTCATCTCCAAATGCCCCACAAGCTCACGATGGGTCCCGCCCTCATATGGAATTATACATGTCCCGAAGCCACAAGTCCCTCTTGAATTCTCATATCTGATGTTACACGTTATAAAAGACACAAAGCCCAAACAGTACCGATCTTTGAGAATCCAATGTGGGGTTGGGGGAGATGTTCCAAATACACGCTTGAATCAAAAGGGTCTTCAAGCAGACCTTTTCTTCTACGTGTTCTTTGGCTGTATAGCTGTGGACTTGATGACATGGAAAACATTTTGAATAGACGGAGTGTTCTCTGTCATTTAGTCTATGCAAGTTGAGGTACTTGTGCGGGCTTTTGGGTGTGGTGCGGTGGGGGGATACGTGAGGCATGTTGATCGCATTGAAAGCGCCACCGAATAGTCTACTTGAGGGGGAATATAAGACGATATCTGTGTGGATGAAGGAAGAATTTTGTTGGAAAAAAGTGGGTGATGAAAACTTGTTGACCTAATCAAGGTTTTCGATTTGGGCGTCGGAACAAAATATGCATCAGTTTCTAGGGATCAGAGCCCTTTTGGCAAAGCATGTAAGCCAAAAGTTTGAGTAAGCATTTCTAGGGTTTTAGCTTTGTCTTGATTGTAAATGATCATGGGTGCTTTCAATTGGACAAATCTGCATGTCCCATTTCTGCTAACATCTTTTGGGGCCGAGTTCGCAATTTGCATGGAACCTTTGCAAGAGAGTTCATAGGTTCATGTACATACATATGTAGGTGCATGCGTACGTACATACATGTGTGCAACACAAAATTTGTCGGGATCACATCTTTTCTAACCCCGTCTTTCAAATTTCTTAAAAATGAGCACACAAAAAAGGGTTGCCCCATCTTTCAAATTTCTTAAAATGAGCACACGGAAAGAGGGTTGTCTAGATATAATAATTATTGGACCTTGGTGCGGGTACGCGTGTGGAAGAGCCCCCCTAAGTCGTGCATAGAAGGATTTGGGCAGATTGACTTATCATGGCAAAGCCTTGCAACCAATCTACGCCACTAATCATGGCATCAATCTCAACCCTTTTGCCAAAAAAATCGGACGAGCTATCATTTCCAATTCCAAGCGTTTCTTCTCTTGATCTGGTCTTGTTGACTAGGTCGATATGAATTGCACGACCTGTACAATTTGCGAATGTTGCTATCGCCCACACGCATACACAATCTGTCGGGGACCCTTTTTCTGGGTTGATTCTTAAGCAATCATTCCCGAAAACGTGTTTCTTTTCTCAATAATAAGACCGGGCAATGCCGCGTTAGAAGCTTCTCCCGAGGCCGCTGCACTAGTCCATGAACTTTATCATCATTTGCTGATTTAAACCAGAATTGTCGGTCAAATATCAATCCACTATAGGCTTTAGTGATCTTTTGGACTCATCGATGATATTGCGTTCATTTTGCTGAAATTGAGTACTTTAATAAAATATTTTTTAAAATGTGATTGTTTATATCGTTTAAAAAAAATTAGTCAACAGAAAATATTTTCATTATCGATAACAATCCATACCTAAATTTTTTTGTGACCGACGAATTTTTTTTTCATTAATCTATTTTTGTAAGCGACATGAACGATTATTTTTCGGAAAATATTTTTCAAGTTACTTATTTTTCGCGAAACAAACACGCCATCAATGACACTGGTGACAGAACCCGGAATTTTATTTTGGGAAATTAATTTACCATTCACAAAGAAAGAATGAAATCGAAATTGGAAAACCCATCTATTAATATACATGACAATGTCCGATCATCAGCATTAATTGGCAAAACGGCCAAGACCGAGACCATTAATAAGAAAGGTCCTCGCAGAGTCTACAGCCTAACACCAGACTAAACTAAAATTTTCCATGTTACCTCGACCTTGTTTGACCCCAGAGTTAAGAGAAGTCAGAGCAGCATCATCGTTTCGCTCGAGCCATGTGGCCAAATAATTGCAGGGCCTGCGGTAACTTTTTATACCGGGTCAAATTGCCCGGGGTTTTGCTTCATGCCCCTCCGAGATGGAGACGACGAATAAAGAAATGCAAGAAAGTGCAGAAATTTCACAGGGCACAGGTGTCCCGAGCAATCCTTTGCCAACCACGAGCACGTACCACGAAGGTACACGTAACACGAAGGTACAAGTAACACGTGCTCCCTGTCAAAAACCCTCAGAAATAGAAATGCCCCCCCACCCCAGCAGCTCGTAGGATCCAATAATGCATGGGATGGGAGGGGCTTCGGTGTACGTGTAGACGTAGCCATAGCCCATAGGGGTCTATGTAGAGAGAGAGAGAGGCGCATGGAATCCGATGCGGTGCATGGAGGAGGAGGAGGACGGGAGCCGTCCTCATGACGCACACGCGAGGGGATTGGGTGGGGCCTCTCTGCATGGAATCCTATGAACAAGAACGAGCACGAGTGCAAAGAACGCGAGGGAGATTCTTGAGGTTTGTTTTTTTTTTTTTAATTATAATAAGGTTGAAAAGTACCGCCTGTCATTTAAAGCCAATCAAGCAACCCCCCGCCCCCCACGACCTTCAAAAGCTTGGCCCCCCACCCCTTCCCCTGCAATTGATTTGCCAAATTTTCTCCTTTTTTTTTGTTTTTTTTTTTGGGTTGGGGAGGAGCTGTTATAATTTATTATTATTATTATTATTCCACGCGGTTTCGGACCTGCCCCCCAAAAAGCCAAAGTGCCGCCGCCCCCACCGCTCCCCGGCTTCGGTGCCTGCCCGTGCTGCCCGGGCTTGTCGTTTTTTATGGCGGGAAAAACTCCCGAAGCGCAGGCGAATCGAGGCGAACGGCCCCGTTTCGAGTTGGCGCCAAAAGAGGAAAGGGGAGGGGGGTGGCGAAAATAACGGGTGACAATGTCCGGTGTTCTTCGTGTCCCCCCGCGGCGGGGCCGACCTTTTCCCCCCGGGGCCCCGGGCTTGCCTCCGCCGCTGGTCGCGTGGGTCCCGCGTGGCCCAATGGGGTGTTGAGTCGATGCGAGGACTTTCCACGGCGTGGCTCGCTTTTCGGCTTGTGCCGTGTCCTCGTTACTCTAGCTAGTCATATCGCTGTGTTGGACGTTGCATCGCCACAGCTACACTCTGTGTTTCAATTAACATTCGTGACAGTATTGTTCTCGGTACGTGCCAGTGGTTTCCTCGAATAAGCTAATAACCTGGCACCAATGACTCCTGTTGTCAGGCTAGTACGTTTTAACCGAATAAAGTGATTGATTCGCAAAATTTAGCCCCCTCTTTTGGGTGGGTAAGTTCTGGTTCTACGTAAAGCTGTGCCTTGGAAAAATGCGAACGAATCCGCGAACTTCTCCTGCCGCACTATTTTTCACGGCAGCCTATCCGTCAACGGAGTACTTAAGCTTGCACAACTTGCGTATCTTGCTCTACCAATAGGCCCATTTGGACGATTCCATTAGTGATATCCAAAATTGCTTAATGTGGGTACGAGTTCTGGTTTGCCAACGAGTAACGCATTCAAAGTTACATTTTACCACGAGAAGTCACGAATCGAGTGAAAAGTTTCCTTTTATTACCGACAAGTTAAATTTTACTTATTCTCGAGTGAAGTCATTACAGACTCGTGAAGATTATTTTTTCTTACAAGTTCCAAGCAGAGATCGTTAAATCACTCATGAGCTGAAATATATTGACATATTGCATGAATGACTATCAGCAGTCTATAAAATACCAGTAATTCATACCTTCTTCACGTCGTGCTTGGTGACTTATTATTAAATAAAAAAGTATATATATATATATATATATGTACGCGCGACTGACTAGTACCTTATTCGCGTTAAAAAATGATTTTCCAAGCGTGATTAATATTCATTCATTTAAAAAACAAGTCTGCACATGAAAATTAGTCATTGCAGCAAATTTCACGTGAAATTTGTCCACGGGATTAGCAACTTCCCAAGAAGAAAGCAAATTAACCAGAATATCTAATCTATAATAAAGCCTGCTTTGTTATCCAAGTTTGGCCCAACAAAGAAGCCCGTGGGCCTTTACATTTAGGCGATCGCGGTATAGACTCCGCAGCTTTTGTCATTTAAGTAAAATTAAAAACGACATATGGTATTGAGCAAAATCGCGATGATTTCGATTCATACTCGTTTGGTAAAAATCCACGAATTAAAATTTTCCTCTTTAAGAAGACGAGCTAACGAAAAATACTTTTATCAATAGCGAATAATCTCTTGCGAGAATTTTATATCTGATAATTAAAAAATTTTCCGTTATATTCTTGTGGAGTAATTGCACGATACAATGAGCCCAAAAATGAGATAAAAAAATAAAAACAAAATAGTGGAAATGAATCAAAACCCAAACGGGTCCATTGATGATTCCTACACTGTAGGTGGCAGTCGGGAGTGACCGGTTATGCGCGAGACGTTCCTCTTCCTTCTCCTTCCAAAGCTTAGCTCGGAGCCGGAGGAAGCTCCGATCCTATTTCCGACGCTGCCCATGTCCTTCGTCTCTCGCTCCAGCAGTCTCTCCCTTCACAGCCACGACCGTCGCTCCCCGCATCACCGCCGCTCCGCCTTCCAAGCCGGGCCGCACCGCCTCTCGTCCCCCGCCGATAGCCGGAGGTTCGAGCTCCGCCGCCGCGGCAGCATCGGCGCGTGGTTCGCGGTCCGTTGCTCGCTGCGTGGCCGCGGAAGTGGAGCGGGACGCGGCGGCGGTTTCGAGAGCGCTCGGAGTCGGCTGCGGTCGGTCGCTTCGTTCCTGCCCGGAGGCGGTTGGTGGAGCTCGCGCGGCGATCGGGAGGGCGCGGGAGCTGCAGATGCCGACTCGGTCTCGGTGGCTACCGCTCTGCGTTGGATTTGGGGCTTGGTTGCTGAAGATAGGCTGGTGATTTATGTTGCGTTTGGCTCTCTCGCAGTCGCTGCGGTACGCGGTTCATTTTCCTTGAAGGTTGCGTTGCTTGGCTTGATGAATATTGACTCATTGGAATGGAAGAACTAGCGCATTGGACGTTTCCAGAATAGCTGAAGCACAGCACAGATATAGAATAAATCTAATAGCGTTGACGAAATGCTGGCAAAGGCTTTAGAACATTGAAATTCATTCCACTTTTGTGATGCTCGGGTCATTGATTCGTTTGTCAAATTAAGATGCTTATATGTGGATTGTTCCAGCGTGTCCCTTTGTTGATATTGAGAATTCGGGATCTTAACATCTTTGTACTGGTTGGTTCGAGTGGGGAGAAGTACCTATGCATGTTGCTTTTGTAGATACAACGTGGAATTAACTTTGGCCAATTTCTTACATGCTTGCTGGATGCATGTGAAGTGAATTTGACGGAGAATCCTCTTTACTCCTGTCAATTTGCTTGCTTTGGAAATGATGGCGATCAGTGAATATTGTTTGATCGGCTCTTTCCTTACTTTCTTGTTTAAATTCTGCCCAAATTTCGGTGGTGAAGTTTGCTTTCTGTACAGCTTTCAGAAATCACAATGCCAAGCCTACTGGCAGCTTCCCTATTCACTGCACAGAGTGGTTGCAGAGACCTGTTTTATAGACAGGTCCGGCTTTTGGGTATACTGTGTTGCACTTCAGGAATATGCAGGTCAGTTTTGCTTCATGTTTGTATTTTTATAATTGTCAATAAAAGAGCCATAGTGTTACGTCCCAAGGATTGCAAGTATATTCACGGCGCAAGAACATGCCTAAACAAGACTAAGGAGAATCACATTCCATTTATGACGAGGATAGTAATCGGCATTTAATAAGGATAGCCTTTGCATTAGTTTCTATCTTTAAAGATAGCCATTTATAATTTATATCAGCATTAATTAGTTTCCATTGATATCCATATGTGTACTCGGCTATTTAAAGGGCCATTAGATTACACTAAAGGATAAGCAATTACAATTCTATTCCTACCTCTCTTCCTTCTTTCCCCTTCACTCTCCTCAATTCCTGCTAAATCAACTATTCTCTTAACAATTTGGTGCTCTCGTCGACTCACACCTCCACCATGCCTGCAACTCGTTCTCAAGAACAGGAGACCCAATTGCAAGCGGTGCAACAACTAGCCAATGAAACTGCTGGAGCTGTCGAACAATTACGACAAGATCTCATTGCCTCTACAGCCAATCAACTGACTGCCGAGAGCCTCATGACTCTCCTGGATAAACGTGACCAACGTCTCACAGCTATCTTCCGAACAGAACCATCACCACCGCCCACCTCATCCAATCCTATGATGTCTGGCATTCTCGGGAGTGGCCCACTGAAACCCACCCATATGGATGAATCGCCACCGCCCACCTCATCCAATCCTATGATGTCCAGCATTCTCGGGAGTGGCCCACTGAAACCCACCCATACGGATGAGAGGCCAACCCAGCACCCGACACCACGTCTCATATTTCCTCGTTTCTCTTTGGGTGATCCGTCTGTTTGGCTTTTCAATGTAAGCCATTTTTTTCAATATTATCACACTCACCCCGAGGATCGCCTACTGCTAGCGGCAATGCACCTCAATGCTCCCGCCGCCACTTGGTATCAAGGATTGGCGGCTGAAAATCCTTTGCTAGATTGGGATGCATTTACCCGTGCTATCCGTCATCGCTTAGGCCCCTCCGAATACGAAGATGCAACGGCCCTCCTTGCCAAGTTATCGCAAACGGTTCCGTACTTGATTACCAGGCCACCTTCGAAAATCTTTCCAGTAAGGTACGTGGACTCTCACCGGCACACTTACGTAGTTTGTTTATTTCCGGCCTGCAACTCCGGGTGCGCATGGCCGTCCAAGCTCACCGGCCAGTGGACTTGCACGATGCCTTCGCATTAGCACGCATGTACGAGGCCCAGTTCAGCGAGCCGCGCAACCGGTCATTTTCCCCGCGTCCTTTCGCATCACCCCACCCGTCCGCATCTGCAACCGCACAACCACCGCTTCCACAGCTTCCCATTAAACATCTGTCCGCAGAAGAGATGCAAGTACGACGTGACAAAGGTCTATGCTTCAACTGTGATGAAAAATTTGTCCGCGGGCATCGTTTTAAAGGGCGTCCGACCCTTTTATATTTGGAGGGCTTCGACGACTCGGACGACATCTCGCTACCAATCGAAAGTGAGGCTATCCAAACTACTTCACCTGAACCCGAAGTCAGCCTCAATGCTCTCCTGGGCCAACGTTCGGCCAAATCCATGCGTATGACTGGAACAGTGTGAGGTCAGTCGGTTCAAGTACTAGTTGATGGAGGAAGCACACATAACTTCCTCTCTACCCGTATGTCCAAGTTCCTTGCCCTGCTGCTGTCACCAATCACTCCCTTCCAGGTGTTGGTTGGCAATGGTGATACCCTACGATGCACGGCCATATGTCGCGATGTGCCCATACTGCTTCAGACCCATTTATTTACCATGAACCAGTTTATTCTTGACCTACAGGACACTGATATTGTTTTGGGCGTCCAATGGCTAGAAACTTTGGGGCCAGTCGTAACAGACCACGCCAACATGACAATGGAATTCCAGCACCATGGCCAACTAGTGTGTCTGCAAGGTGACTCCTCTCCGCGCGCTCTCTCCGTCTCATCCTCGGGCCTTTTCAAACTCATGGCGGCTGACGGCATAAGCGCAGGCTACATGTGCTTATCCGCCTCTTCATCAGACTAACCTCCAACAGACGTGGATGCTGACGTTCCGTTGTCAGTACAAACCCTTCTTGCGGAGTACGGCGACCTATTTGCCGAACCAACCGGCCTTCCACCGGCGCGTGATGTCGACCACCGCATTCCCCTCAAAACGGGCACCGAGGCGATCAATGTCCGACCTTACCGTTATCCATACTCCCAAAAACATGAGATTGAACGCCTAGTCACGGAACTCCTCCGAGATGGACTCATTCGCCCTAGTCGCTTAGCCTTCAGTTCGCCGGTCCTCTTGGTCAAAAAGAAGGACGGTTCTTGGCGCTTCTGCGTCGATTATAGGGAGCTTAATGCTGCCACTATTCGAGATCGATTCCCTATTCCAACGGTTGATGAGCTATTGGACAAATTGCACGGTGCTGTCATCTTCTCCAAATTGGATTTGCGCTCCGGATATCATCAGATTCGGATGGATCCCTTTGACATTCACAAAACAGCCTTCAGGACTCACCACGGCCACTTCGAGTTCCTGGTAATGCCCTTTGGACTCACCAACGCACCATCCACCTTTCAGGCGTTAATGAATGAGGTATTCCGACCGTTTCTTCGTCGTTTCGTTGTTGTATTCTTCGACGATATTCTTGTTTATAGCAAGGATTTGGCCTTTCATCTTGATCATCTCCAACAAGTATTTGCTACTCTGCGTCACCACCACCTGGCAATCAAACACTCGAAGTGCAGCTTCGCCACACCCACTGTCGAATTCCTTGGACATATTGTTTCAGCGCATGGTGTATCCGCTGATCCTGCCAAGCTTGAAGCGGTTCGAGGTTGACCACTCCCAACAACGCCCAAGCAGGTTCGCCGCTTTTTGGGGTTGACCGGCTATTATCGTCATTTCATCCGCCACTACGTGACGTTAGCCACCCCCCTGACGGACCTCCTCACCAAGGATGGATTCGCATGGTGCGCACAAGCCGAGCACGCCTTCAACTCCCTCAAAGAAGCCTTGAGTCATGCCCCGGTATTAGCACTGCCTGATTTTTCCATTCCCTTTGTTGTGGAGACTGATGCCAGCGGCGTAGGAATTGGCGCGGTATTGATGCAGTCTGAACACCCGCTAGCCTTCTACAGTCGCAAACTTTCTCCCATCATGCGCAGCAAGTCAACTTATGTGCGTGAGTTGTTCGCAATACAGTCTGCCGTTCAGAAGTGGCGTCAATATCTGCTCGGCGCTCACTTCATTATCCGGACAGATCATAGGCCGCTGCACCATCTTCTTAAACAAACCATCCAGACACCAGAACAACAGCAGTTCCTCTCGAAATTGGTCGGCTTTGACTACTCTATTGAGTACAAGCCAGGCAAGAAAAACGCAGCGGCAGATGCCTTGTCAAGGGTTTATGATGACGATAACCAGGAGAGCGCACTTTTGACATTATCCCGTCCCGTGAATACTGACCTTGACACCCTTCGTGCCGAGTTGCTGCTAAACCAGCATACAAAGAGCATCATTGACGACCTCCAGCGTGCTCCTGACTCCCAGCCTGGGTGGTCTTACTCATCAGGTTTGCTCCGTCACAGTGGCCGCTTGTTCTTGCCGGCGGACTCCTCCCTTGTGCCCTTCCTTTTGTCAGATTATCACTCTAGCTTACATTGTGGTCATTCTGGGATACAACGGACCTTACAACGCATCTCTGCGCATTTTCAGTGGGACGGCATGCGCAAGGACATAGCCAAGTTCATCCAAGCATGCGATGTTTGCCAAAAGTGCAAACCCACCAACCATCACCCTTACGGGTTACTTCAACCTATTACACCACCCGACTCATTATGGACCGATCTCTCTATGGATTTCATCACACATTTACCACAATCTGCTGGGTATACAGCCATATTAGTGGTCGTTGATCGTTTTTCCAAGGGGGCCCACCTCGCTTCTTTGCCACCACGTTACATTGCCACAAAGGTGGCCCAAGTTTTCTGGACTACAGTGGGAAAGCTACACGGTATACCTCACTCCATTATTTCTGACCGTGACCCCATTTTTCAAAGCGCCTTTTGGAAGGAGTTGTTTAAACTCCAGGGAACAAAGTTGCACTTCTCATCCGCTTACCACCCACAATCGGATGGACAAACGGAGCGTGTCAATCACTGCATTGAACAGTTCCTTCGTTCATTTGTTCATGATTAACCCTCCAAGTGGTCCAAGATACTTAATTGGGCGGAGTACCACTACAACACCACATTCCAGGCTTCTACGGGTATGATGCCCTTCGAGGTGACATTCGGCTGAAAACCTCCCTCCCTCGTGGCCTATTGTGCAGGCACCAGTGCTGTCGAAGCAGTCGATCATGACTTGCGCTCACGTGATATAATTTTGTTTCGGTTACGTGCCAATTTATCCAAAGCTCAGGCGGTCATGAAAGCCCAGGCAGATAAGCATCGCACTGATATTTCTTTCACACCAGGCGACATGGTGCTTCTTCGTCTTCATCCTTATCGCCAGCTGTCAGCTCGCAAAGACTCAACCCACAAACTTGGACTTCGCTACTATGGTCCGTTCCCCGTGAAGGAACGCGTGGGACAAGTGGCTTATCGGCTTTCCTTGCCAACTTCCAGTCGCATACACCCAGTTTTTCATTGTTCACTACTCAAACCGTATATGGCTTCACACTCCACCAGAGTGCACCCACTCCCAGAGGCAATTGTTGATCACCAACCCATTCACAAGCCACTAGCAATTTTGGGTCCCCGAGTTATTATGAAGGATTCTAAGCCAGTCTCACAAGTGTTAGTTCAATGGCAGGACCTCGCGCCCGATGACTCCAGTTGGGAGGATGAGCACCTCTTGAATAATATTCGACTTGAGGACAAGTCGTCTCTCTATGGGGGAAGGAATGTTACGTCCCAAGGATTGCAAGTATATTCACGGCGCAAGAACATGCCTAAACAAGACTAAGGAGAATCACATTCCATTTATGACGAGGATAGTAATCAGCATTTAATAAGGATAGCCTTTGCATTAGTTTCTATCTTTAAAGATAGCCATTTATAATTTATATCAGCATTAATTAGTTTCCATTGATATCCATATGTGTACTCGGCTATTTAAAGGGCCATTAGATTACACTAAAGGATAAGCAATTACAATTCTATTCCTACCTCTCTTCCTTCTTTCCCCTTCTCTCTCCTCAATTCCTGCTAAATCAACTATTCTCTTAACACATAGTCACCAGTAAGGTGAGCCATTTTTCCCTTAAAGTTATGTCCGAAAGAACATAAATGGCTTTCTCATCTGGGTGCACTTTTGTATTCTAGATGTCTCGATCCAGAGTCAGTAGTAATGATGAAGATTTCATGCTTCCTTTTTCGTGATATGATCTGCTAGGAAAAATCTTCCTTGTATTTGGATGTACAATCAGCTTGGTGCCTCTCCTATAACATTGTCTTTTCAAATTACAGTGGCTTGCGCAGTGGATGCTTTGCCATTGCAAATACAATCCTGGTGAGTCAATTGCTTTAAGTGCTCTCTCTTCCATTGTGAATTTCTCGTTCTCTTAAATGTGAACTCAAGTCAAATAAAGAATTCGAACTGATGTTTTCTCCCTGCTAAAGGGGTGTTTATAGGGTTTGAACTCTAGATATGGGTTGTTTAGGATAGATGGGGGCCATTGCCTTATAAAGGACTAAGATTCCAAACAATTTGGTACTATTTCCCTTCCATGCATATGTTATTTCAACATTTCAATTTGTAATCTGTGGATTTTGAGTGTTTCCTGCTGGGATAAATGACTGACTCAATAGTGTTCTTTTTTGTATTAGAGAGAGCTTGAGCAAGCCCTTTGGTTTAGTTTGGTGCCTTTTACTTGCCTACTGGTTCAGAAGCATAACTAAGTAGAAGGGAAACTCTCGAGCAACGATACCAAGTTTAATCATCAATGACTAGTTGTTTGCTATTGGGAGAATTCTTTTGAACAAGAGAATTTCATCCATCAGATGCCATTGCTGTCTTCATTTGAAGTTGAAGTGATGACAAGGCTTGAAGTTGTTTACTCTTCGGGGCGAAAAAGTTGTTGGGTCACTTGCAATGAGTCCTTATAGGAGTATATGGAAGACCACTCCTACTTCTTTGAGAACGACTGTTGCCTTTCCTCTCCGTTAGCTATTCTGTCCAAAAAGTCCTTTGACTGCTGTTTATTTCGTCTTCATCAGTTGAAGAGGGATCTCCTTCTTTGCCATACTGCAGTGTTCTTTCTGCTTGTTGTATATTTTTTCATATATTTTTTCCTTTGCGGCAACTTGATCTTAAAATATTTGTGTTCTCTACACTTACAGAAGAAGTTTATTCATCTCTTCTGTTTCCTCTTTGCTACAATAAGCGTACCCTTCTTTGTTAGATGATATTTTTGGAGCACGGATTTTTCAATTTGTGCCCTTGGATTGCTAACTGAGTAGAGGCGGTGATTGCTGTGTCCTTGCAGGTCAAGCGTCTCCGGGAAACTATATTTTCGTCACTTCTTTTTCAGGTTCATGTTCCTTTTAGTAGTTGTAATTGTTGTAAAGCTTTACATCTCGAGGACAAGCTCCGCAGTAGAGAAGTTACATCTTCTAATTTTCAGCTGTTTGTTACTTTTCTTTGGGAGACCCAATAGGATTTTTCCAACTTCTTTGGCCCAGGATATAGGTTTTTTCGACACAAAATCAGTTGGTGATCTGACGAGTAGGCTCGGATCAGATTGTCAACAACTGTCTCATGTTATTGGGAACGACATGAACCTAATTATACGCAATGTCCTTCAGGTTGGATACAGATTGTTATTTAGATTTTGCATGAAGGCTTAAACATTAGTGCGTCACTTTTTATGTTTAGGGGACAGGAGCATTGGTTAATTTGCTCAGTTTGTCATGCCCCCTTACGATGTCAACATTGGTTATATGCTCAGTCCTATCTGCAATCTTTTTGGTTTATGGCCGGTAAGCTTTTTTACCAACCTAAATTTAATTATCTTAAGAATAATCTTTTCTTTTTCTAATTGCATGACTTTACCCATTACCTTTTCATATTGTTCTATACTCTGGCGGAGCAGGAATGTTAATGCTAACACGATAAATCCAGAAAAAAAAAGTATTTATTGTCAAGTATGGGCATATGGTTTTATATTGGACTGCCTCCTTTCCCGCATCATCTCAAGCGAAGCTGTAAACAGTAGTTCTATTAACCTTCAGGTGTGAGCATAATGCAGAATTATTATGTGATTATGTGCCTATGCATGAGTGCTGGGAACATAAATTGCAGTCTTTATTGCTTATATTCGGTATGCTTTCTCCACTTGTTTCAATTCTTGGTATTTTGGTAGGTACCAGAGGAATGCTGCGAAGTTAAGCCAAGAATTTACTGCCAAAGCCAACGAAGTATAGGCAGAAAAATTGTCTTAGTTTTAAGTACTTTGCCGCCATCGCAATTTCTTGATGTCCTGCTTTTGCGTTCTATTTAAGGTTGCTGAAGACACTCTTACCTTGATGAAGACTGTCCGAGTTTATGGAACAGAAGGAATGGAAATTGGAAGGCAATGATTCCCTCTAGTAATTGCCTAACAATTTTTGTTTTTGCTGATTTATTTAATTATGCGGCTTATGCAAATTACCTGATTCTGTGGCTAATCTAGTGCAAGCCTTTCATTTGTGTGGTGCTAGGTATAAGCTATTGCTTGAGAGGTTAGGTTCTGTAAGCATTCGTGAAGCTGCGGCTTATGGATTATGGAATCTGAGTTTCAACACCCTTTATCGTTCAACACAGGTTTGAATTTTTCCTTCTGGTTGGAACCTGCAAATGTATACTTTTCCAAAAATTTCATTGTTCCCATGTTCATGCTGCTAACTGGCTTTATTACTGTTAAAGGGTATAATGGTCTTTGGAATTTTGATGTGTATATATACCGTATTTTCTGATCAATAATACAACACATCATTATTATCCTACATGGTATCAGAGCCAAAACCCTAAAATTACCGTAGTCCCCAACCAACCACCGTAGAACCAAGACCGGCGACCTCATCTCGGCGTCCCCGCGAAGCACCGGCGACTCGGCGAAGCACCGGCGACCCAGATCTGAGGTCGCCCAGGCCCGGCGAAGCGCCGGCGACCCAGATCTGAGGTCGCCCAGGCCCGGCGAAGCGCCGGCGACCCAGATCTGAGGTCGCCCAGGCCCGGCGAAGCGCCGGCGACCCAGATCTGAGGTCGCCCAGGCCCGGCGAAGCGCCGGCGACCCAGATCTGAGGTCGTCCAGGCCCGGCGAAGCGCCGGCGACCCAGATCTGAGGTCGTCCAGGCCCGACGAAGCGCCGGCGACCCAGATCCGCGGTCGTCCAGGCCCGGCGAAGTGCCGGCGAGCCTGACCCGCGGTCGTCCAGGCCCGGCGAAGTGCCGGCGAGCCTGACCCGAGGTCGTCCAGGCCCGGCGAAGCGCCGGCAAGCCTGACCCGAGGTCGTCCAGGCCCGGCGACCCATTTCCGGTGCCGATTTGAGTCCTCCAGGCGTCGATTGAAGGTTTCCAGGCCAGGCGACCCATTTCGACGTCTTCTGACGTCACTAGGTGAGGAACGGACTCTTCTGATGGCTGCTGATTGAAGTGGAATCGAAGAAGAAGAAGGAGGTGAATGTGTTTTTAAAGTTTAACTTGACGGCTGATGTTTGAGGGAAGGGAGACTATTGCTGTTGATGTTGGTTTGGCTAATTGGCTGATTATGTATGGTACTATATATGAAGATTGAGAGAGGGGGCTGAGTACTGTTGCATAATACTGATGTGCAAGCTGATGCTTTGATTGGTTCGGATTTGGTCAATCATTTTGAAGTTGCTGTGATAGGTTGTGGAGTTTTGTTCCTGGTTTAGTGTGAGTGATTATGGCAGATAAGAACAAAGGAGTATTGACTGAAGTTGTATCTACATCTTCTAATCGTTTGATTGAGGAAAAATTAGCTGGGATCACCAACTTTCAGCATTGGAAGAGAATTGTGGTGATAGTATTGACCGGAAGAGAGCAAAATCACCATTTGACAGGTGAACGAACTGCTGCTGATACTAAATGGGACACCATGGATGCTAGAATTCTTGGACAAATGTTGAATTCTATGGAATCTCACGTGAGTGCCTTAGTTACACATGCCACTACTGTTAAGGATTTGTGGGATTACTTAAATGTTCTTTATTCTGGGGAAAATAATCTCTCAAGGATCTATGAAGTCTCCCAAGATTTCTTTAGAGCTGACAGGAAGAATCGGTCTCTTATTCAATTTTTTGCTGATTTTAAACAAATGTATGAGGAGTTTAATCATCTTTTGCCAATTACCTCTGATGTTAAGAAGATGCAGGAGCAACGAGAACAATTGGCTGTTATGGGATTTTTGGGAGCACTTGGACCGGAGTTCGATGCAGTTCGTTCACAAATTCTTGGAGGAAATATTGTGCCTGCATTAACGGAGACCTTTTCACGGGTCTTAAGGGTTTCACGTGAGCCATCTAAGGATATATCCCCCACAGGTGATAGTTCTGCCTTGGCAGTCCAAGGAAATCGAAGTGGTGGTCAAGGTCGTGGTGGTGGTCGTAGTGGCCGTGGCTTTAATAGTGGTGGTAGTGGCCGTGGATTCAATAGAGGCCAATCACAGTCATACGGTAGCATCTCTAGTGACAAAGGGAGTAATACCGGACCTGCACGAACATGTCATTATTGTGGTATGCCTGGACATATTCAGCGTTTTTGCTATAAGCTTCATGGAAAGCCCCCTCATTCGGCTGTCGCTAATGTAGCCAATGCAGTAGAGTTGGGTGTTTCTTCGCAGTCTTTTGAAGGAGGAACACTGATTAGAATGTCAGAAGAGGAACTTGCTAGGTACAATCAGTTCCAGATTTCTCAGCCAATTTCCTTGTCCACAGCTACTTTTGCTCAGACAGGTAATGCAACAGCATGTCTTTCATCTACCTCTCGCCCCTGGGTCATTGATTCAGGTGCCACCAATCATATGACTGGATCTTCAGGTATCTTTTCTGTCTTTCATGAGTCATCGTCTAGTGTTACATTAGCTGATGGCTCTCTGTCCACAGTAAAAGGAATAGGCACAGTACCACTGACATCGTCCATATCTTTATCCTCTGTCATGTACCTCCCAAATTTTCCATTTAACCTTATGTCTGTTGGTCAGCTTACCAAAGAATATAATTGTTCTATAACCTTCTATCCTGATTCCTGTGTTTTTCAGGATTTGAAGACGAAGAAGACGATTGGTAAAGGACATATGTCAGGGGGAGTCTATATGTTTGATAATGCTACCAGTGTCGCTTGTTCAGCAGTTACTCCACATCAAGTTCACTGTCGCTTGGGACATCCCTCTTTAGCAAGTTTGAAGAAACTTGATTCTCAGTTTCATTCTTTATCTAGTTTTGAGTGTGAGTCGTGTCAGTTTGGAAAATTGCATCGTATTAGTTATAGTCCAAGAGTCAATAAACAGGCCTCTCGACCGTTTTCTTTAGTTCATTCTGATGTTTGGGGTCCATGTCCCACTGCTTCAAAGTTGGGTTTCAAGTACTTCGTGACTTTTGTAGATGACTATTCAAGAGCCACTTGGCTATATCTAATGAAAAGTCGTTCTGAATTATTCTCTATTTTTTGTGCATTTGTTAATGAAGTACATACTCAATTTTCTGCTTCTGTCTGCATTCTTAGAAGTGATAATGCCAAGGAGTATTTTTCTAGAACATTCTCTGAATTCATGTCCCAACGGGGCATTCTTCATCAATCTTCTTGTTCGGATACACCACAACAAAACGGTGTAGCTGAAAGAAAGAACCGTCACCTGTTAGAAATTACTCGTTGTTTGATGTTTGAAATGAAGGTAGATAAATCCTTTTGGGCCGATGCTGTTATGACAGCATGTTATCTTATCAATCGCATGCCATCCTCTGTTCTTAAGGGTGCCATTCCTCACTCTCTTCTTTTTCCTTCTGACCCTTTATTTCATTTGCCACCTCGTATATTTGGTTGTGTTTGTTATATTCGTGACCATCGTCCAGGACTTTCCAAACTTGATCCTCGATCTCTTAAATGCATTTTTGTTGGGTATTCTCGTACACAGAAAGGTTACCGTTGTTATTGTCCTTCTTTGCATAAGTACTTCACCACTGCAGATGTTTCATTTTTCGAGTCTACTGTCTATGTTGATAATTCAATGGAGACTCCTACAGTGGATGATGATTCCTTAACATATGTTATTATGGAATCAACACCCACTTTGGACTCTCCAGTTATTCCTCCACCTGTCCAGTATGTTTATAGTAGACGTCCTCGTCAGCATGTGGAGCCCCCTGCAGATGTACCTCAGCCTATCTCATCTACTTCGTCTTCTCAACCTGAGGTAAGTCAGTCACATATTGATCTCGATATTCCTATTGCTCATCGCAAAGGAGTTCGTAGTTGTACCAAACACCCCATTGCCCAGTTTGTCTCATATTCTGGTTTATCTGCTTCTTGTCAAGCCAGTCTAATGACCATTGATAATCATCCTATTCCTAAAACTGTTGCTGAAGCATTATCTAGTTCAGGCTGGAGGGCAGCTATGGAAGAGGAATTACAGGCACTGGACCAAAATCAGACTTGGGATCTTGTTCCTTTGCCTGCAGGGAAAACAGCCATTGGATGTAAGTGGGTATATACTGTTAAAGTTAACCCTGATGGTTCTCTTGCTCGTCTCAAAGCTAGACTGGTTGCTAAAGGGTATGCACAGGCTTATGGGGTTGATTATGGTGATACCTTTTCTCCAGTGGCTAAGATGACCTCTGTTCGTCTTTTGTTTTCTTTGGCTGCTTCTGCTTGTTGGCCTCTATTTCAGCTCGATGTAAAGAATGCCTTTCTTCATGGAGATTTACAGGAAGAGGTGTATATAGAGCAACCTCCAGGGTTTGTTGCTCAGGGGGAGTCTGGTCATGTTTGTCGCTTAAACAAATCTTTATATGGTTTGAAACAGTCTCCCAGAGCCTGGTTTGGGAAGTTTACTGAGGTGGTACTCCAGTTTGGGTTGTGTAGATGTACCGGAGATTATTCTATGTTTTATCGAGTTTCTGGAGCTGGTCGGATATTCCTTGTAGTTTATGTGGATGATATTGTTATAACTGGAGATGATTCTACAGGGATTAAAGAATTGAAAAAGTATTTGCAACAGCAGTTTCATACAAAGGATTTGGGTCTTCTTAGATATTTTCTCGGTATCGAAGTAGCACGGGCGAAGAAAGGTATTTATATCTCACAACAAAAATATGTTCTGGATTTGCTTACGGAGACAGGTATGCTAGGTGCTAAACCACTGGATACACCAATGGAAGTGGGCTCTAAATTGACAGCAGAAGATGGTGAGCTGTTGGATGATCCGCAGAGGTATCGAAGACTTGTTGGAAAGCTAAATTATCTGACTATCACTCGACCTGATGTTTCTTTTCCGGTGAGTGTTGTGAGTCAGTTTATGTCTTCTCCCCGTACCTCACATTGGGCTGCTGTAATCAAAATTTTGAGATACTTGAAGAAAGCTCCCGGTCGTGGTCTCATTTATCAGAATCATGGTCATAGAAGAGTGGAAGCCTTCTCAGATGCTGATTGGGCAGGATCTCTTATAGATAGGAGGTCTACATCAGGGTATTGTACCTTTGTAGGAGGAAACCTAGTATCTTGGAAGAGTAAGAAGCAAAGTGTTGTGGCTAGATCAAGTGCAGAATCAGAATACAGAGCTATGGCTCAAGCTACCTGTGAGCTGGTTTGGATGCGTCAATTATTAGTTGAACTTGGATTTGAAGACCCTACGCCAATGAAGCTGTGGTGTGATAATCGAGCAGCTATCCATATTGCCTCAAATCCAGTTTTCCATGAGCGTACCAAGCATATCGAAGTTGATTGCCATTTTGTCCGTGAGAAACTTCAACTAGAGTTATTTCTACTAGTCATGTTAGGACCGGTGAACAACTAGCTGATATTTTTACCAAATCTCTAGGGGGAAGTAGGATTGAGTATATCTGTAACAAGCTGGGCATGCTTGATATCCATGCTCCAGCTTGAGGGGGAGTGTTAAAGGGTATAATGGTCTTTGGGATTTTGATGTGTATATATACCGTATTTTCTGATCAATAATACAACACATCATTATTATCCTACAATTACCATACCTTGTGAATGTTTCTGTCTCAAATTTAATCCAGAATTCATCTATTATTCATCGATGATACTCTGGTAGAAAATTTTCATGCATCATCCAGATCAGAAGCATAGTGCAAAGTCAGTTCTCATCATTGGTCTACATAGTTGAGAATTCCAAATCTTGATATCTTTGGTTCGGTTGTAATCTACTGCAGATAAATGTTGAATATGACACTGTTTGGGTGCACACGTTTCTAAATGCTGCATGATTGCTTTCTTCATAAAAGTCAATGATCTTACTATGATTTTTTTGCCAAAATCTAATTTTAGGTTTTGGCAGTGCTGTTAGGAGGATTGTCCATTCTAACAGGCTACGTGTCCCCTGAGCAACTTACTAAGTATATCTTATACTGCGAGTGGATGATTTATGCAACTTGGAGGTTGGTGGATAGCTTAATGTCATTGTTGCGGTCCATTGGAGCTAGCGAAGAGGTTTTCCATTTAATGAGCCTGTCGCCAAGTCATCAGTACCTGTCAAAAGGCAAGCACACTGAAGAGAATGCTACCATTCATGAAAAAACTGAAGAAGGAATTGATTCCCAGTAATCTAAGCTGCCTGGCCATTCTTTTGTGCTATAGATATCTAACATTGCATAATAGAATTTAAATCAATTTAAGCATCTGAGACCACGTTAAATTTCTCATACTATTGCAGGATTACGTGGAAATTCTTAACATGTGTCCATGAGTTTTCGAGTCGGTTAATGTGCATCTAAACATGCAGGCTCTCTTGCATGTTTGGCACATTTGACATCCTTACCTGATCCCTTAACCCATGCTTCAAATCACAACTGAAATTCTTGCATGTAAGATGTACAGACCGCGGCTTTGCTGTAGTTTTACGTGTCCATAGCACATCTTACCCAATGCCTTTACTTTTGGGTAAAACATCCGGTGGGCAACCAAGCTGCAGTTCCATAAACATTAATGATGTTTTGTTAGCTGAGCCCTTTGCATTGGCTGAATGAACTTTCCAGGGATCATGTTTTCATTGTTCTAATCTTGCGTAACTTTCTTGTTGTTGGATTTACTGTTAACAAATTGCTGCCTTCCATATTGGTCCAATATTTTCTCTGCCATATCAATTGTACACAGGGTTGAAAATGCGAAAGCTAAGGGGACACATTCAGTTCGTTAATGTTTCCTTCCAGTATCCTTCAAGGATTACGGTATAAATTAAGTCAGTCATTTCGATCCCCTGTTGAATAGTTTCCCCTTTAATAAGTGCATGGTAGTATATGTATATGTCTACCTCTCTTCCTTTTGCCGGTCATCTATGATTAGTGACAACCATTTCAATTAAATTGAGAAAACCAGTTCCTATATAATCACTAATGATGCTCAATCCCTTCGAATAGGTAGGATTTGTATGTTGCTATATTGTTGAAGGAGGGGCTATTTACCAATTCTGGAGGTTGTGGAGTCAGCATCAATTTGATTGATGAAGACTTACACCTATACTATCACAGTGCTTAACTTTTAATTGTTGAGATGATTTTTTGTAAATGATGTCATGTTTTTATTCTTTGAAATGGGAAAATAACTTTAATACTATTCTAATTATTTTGCTAAATTTTAAATAGGTACCAGTTCTAGCAAATGTTAACTTCTCTATACAACCAAATGAAGTGGTTGCAATCGTAAGAGACTCTGCCTTCGGAGTAGTTTTTTTCTTTTATATGGGTTGTATATCTTGTGATCGATTTGCTGCGTTCTTTGACTAGGTTGGTGCAAGTGGTTGTGGAAAAACCTCATTAGTTAGTCTTTTGCTTCGTTTCTATGATCCAGTTGATGGTCAGGTAAGCTACACTAATCTTGTGCGTATGTTGAATCAGGAATTTTCAATAAACTCGGCAGTAACAACTTTTCTCTGCACCGCAGATTTATATTTGCTCCTGATAATTAAAATTCCCTAAATTTGCAGATATATATTGACGACTTCCCCATAAAGGAATTGGATATAAGGTGTCTCAGAGGAAAAATTGGATTCGTTGGACAGGTTAGGCGTACAATTATATTTAATGGCACGAAACTTATCTTAGGCTATTCTTACCTTACCAAAAAAAAAAAAAACTTATCTTAGGCTCTGTGGCCATCTGTAAGTACCAGTTATGTATCGTTGACAGGAACCTCATCTCTTTCACATGGATATCTCATCAAACGTTAGCTATGGATGCTCTAGAAATATCAATCAGGAAGATGTAGAATGGGCTGCAAGGCAAGCTGGTGCCCACGATTTTATTTCATCTCTTCCTGATGGATATCAGACCGTTGTTCGTGATGGCTTGCTCAGCGGTGGACAGAAGCAGAGAATTGCTATTGCTAGAGCCATACTGAGAGATCCTGCTATTCTCATCCTGGATGAAGCGACCAGTGCCCTGGATACGGAAAGTGAACAACGAATCAAGGTATCTGCAGCAAAACATTCATTCCTCTTGTTCAGCCAGTGGAATGTGTGGAAGCAAAATGACATGTGGAGGCTGAAGTCTAACGTGTGATTTGCCTTGTCATTAGGACCTAATCTTCAATAAAACAGCGAGAACCATCATTGTCATAGCACACAGGTGAGTCACTCACCATAGCTGTCGCCCTGTCTGTCTTCCCTTGTGGCTTATGAGATGGGAGTACCTATCTGGGTTGCTGACTGTTTGCAGGCTCAGTACTGTTGAAAATGCTGATAGAATCATCGTGATGGATGGCGGTCGAGTTGTGGAGGTAAGGGCTCTTATCTAGTTACAAAACGGAAATTCTCATTCATCCACGAAAACAAGAGTAGAACAAAGAGGTTCTCTCTTTCGCATCATATCTCAGAATCACTCAGAGAATGGAAAGTAATATGTATATATAGGCAGAACAACGAAATCGGTCCATGACTTAGCACTGCGCTGCGCGGCATAGATTAGGCATGCCTCCATAAGCAGCTGCGGCACGATTCCATAGAACAACGTGCGAGCCTGTGCCGATGCATGACTGGTATGCCAAACTAATCCCGTGCGCTCAGCAGGTGGGAAGGCACAAGGAACTCCTCCTCAGGGATGGCTTCTACGCTCGTCTGATCAAATATCGGCAAGATTCAATTGGGTTCTGACTCGCGAAAGATGTTAGAAGAACAAGCATATTGGAACTTTTACCCGCAGGTGCGCGGCTTTGAATGGCCTACTGACGGGCTCATTCCCCGTTCTTTTTTCATTTTTCTATCATCATTAGCGGCAAGTTGGAAATGGGAAAAGGTGGATTGCTTCAAAAAGGCACTCCAAACGCAATTGGATTGCTCTTCCCATGTAAGTCCCATCTCTTCTCATTGTAGTTGTCCGCGTAACCTGAAGTGTTTTCTGTACGGGCCATCTATTACGCTTGCCACGTACTTTGCATCGAAGAAGAATTCCTCCAATTAAATCCCCGATAATTTGCAATATCAGCCTCCCAAAAGAATAAAATTCGACGGTTGATGGGGGCCTAGACACCAAAGTAACAAAAACCATTGGACCTACCACCTTCCAACAAAAAGCAGAAGATAGAGTCTTATTTGGCCTGTACTGGGTCTGGATAGATTATCGTTTTATTTTCACAGACTACAGAATAAATCACAGAGAGAGACATCATAGTCTCTCGAGGGCTTCAGAGGAAAAATCTCCAGGTTGAGGGACTTGCTGGTGAGGGAGACCCTTCGCCCGCGTTGCTTCATCGCCCGTCTTGTCAGTCTCTCGCGGGTTGCGAGCCTTTGGCGGCGATGGTGGCGGGTCGTCAACTGCTCCTTTAATTTCCTTCTCTGTTTTCTTGTCACTCTCTTGTTGTCGTCGGTCTCTCTTTCTATGGTCGTCCATGGCCAATTCCTCCTCTTCCCCCTCTGTGGACACGATGGCCGCGCCGTTTGCCAACTAAAAAACAGAGCCTCTTCTGCCGGCGGCTGCGCATGCAGACATCGCGACACGTCGTGTATGCCTGCAGGACACGTGTGGCTTCGCTTTTCCATCTAATCTCACTTCACCGGCAGAATTTCAGGCAGTGACGCAGCTACTGTACGAGCACAGAGGCGCGTAGCCAACTCTATACACGAGCAGTCTCGAGCTGAGTTTTACTCGATCTCGGTGGACTCTCTAGTCAAAATTTGACACGTGTCTGTCTTGTTGGGTCGAACACGTGTCTGTTTAACCATCTAATTGTTACAAAAACCTATGTCCTAAATCCCTCTGTTACCGTTGTAGACGTGTCGGATTTTAAGATTGGAGATCCTGCAGAAGACAATGAACCTGTGATGCATTCACCCTCGAATTGGGTGGATCTCCACGCAGAGCAGTTTGAATTAATTCGATTGATTGGTTCGGATGAATGACTGGATATTCTTCTGTCGGAGGCAGAACAGAGGACATGATTCCTGACCATAGAGAGGATGTTAATAAAAAAGGAATGGCATTACCGAGGGCCCTCGCATGTTATCATTTGGCTATAAAATTAACTGACTCTTAACAACGCCAACCGAAAAGCGGAAATGATTAACTCAAGAAGGGCACAAATCTTTGATAGCCAGGCTACGGTTCACTGGTTTTGACTGGGTCCGTTGTGCTTCTCTTCTCCTTCAATGTCCAAGGTTCCGACATTACTTTGAATTTAGTAGCGGGGCACACATCTTACTTTTCGTAGCAAGCAACTCTCTTTATCAAGCTCGGTCCACTGTTCGCTCTGTTTGCCGAATAGAGGGATCTTTCTCATCCCACAAGGCAAGTCTATCAAATTTGGCAAGAAAATGAAGGAAGCGGTTCAAGTAAATTCATGATTGGCTGACCAATTATTAGGAACCCATGTTCAAGAGCTTAAACAAAGAAGTTAAAGGCTCAACTTTCTGGGTTTTCATCATTGTCAACAGAAGCAAGTGCTTTGTTTTTTCCATCATCCCTTTTTTCATCTGATTTTTATTTCGACTCCACCTTTGAACGATCCAAAATCCAATCTTTTTATTCACTACTTCTGTTTCAAATTGACAATGACTTTAGATATTTTTCCCTACGATCTCGAAGTACATAGTTATGCTTTGGCATTTGAATTAGAATGTTTTGGTGATTTTATCATAATTATCTAAGTATTGATGGGAAAAGTAGGATGAATGAAATATATATAGTATATATATAATTCATTTTAACCATTTAGAGATGTACTATATAGATGTAAAAGTTCAATTTCTTTCATTGTTGACAATATTGTCAATTTGTATCTTTTAATATGGAACGAGGATGAAGATGCATACCAGCACAATTCCAGTGGTCATTACTGCTCATCTAGATCTTACTATTCTCTGTTCAACATTTTGCCTGGTATTGTTTGCCCTCCTTTATATTGAAGTTTAAATACCTATATTATGTTCATGTTATTGAAGAGGTTTATCTATTTTTGATGTTTTTGGATGATAAAAAATTGGTTCTTCCGTTTATATATTTACATTTCGAGTTTTCATTTACTTGAATTCTATAGATTCATTATCTCTATATTTTCTTCTTCATTTTCCTAAAAAATTTCTCGCTGTGTATATCTTAGGCGCAAAAAGTCTCTTTTGTTTTCTATCATGAATTATCACTCACAACACCATGAAAAGGTAAAGAAAACAGTTACAAGAAACAAAGGACATGCAATGATTAAAATCTACAAAGTTAACTTTTGAAATTATCGAACTTATCGCCTCGCTATTAGCGGCAGAGGATCACATTAAACAAATTAAATGTTTAGAGATAACATTACATATTAAGCTAAAGTTACGAAATCAAATTGAACAAATTGAAAGTCCAAAAGATTACATTACATATTAAATCAAAGTTCATTGATCATTTGCGTCCTTTTCCAAACAAAGGAAACAACACTTCTGCGGCTTGCTTTCCGATTGGTTCGCCCTTGGCAACGTTATTTTCCTCTTTTCCTCCGAAAGAACACCGACCGAATCGTTGATCCAACGATCCCCAACCCAGGTCAGCTCATGATTCGATTACTGTGCTTTTGGGCGCTTGTGCCGGAACTTTTTGGCCTCTTTTGCTCTGGGAGCCGCCACCGGATGGACAAGAAATGCTCAAAAACGAGCATTGTCTCTCGCTTATGGCATTGTCTATCGCCACCTGCATAAGATTCCACGAAACAAGAACAGAACTCGAACAAGGAAACAGTTCCGTCTCCCTCCCTCTCCCTCTCTCTCTGTCTCTGATCGATACCGAGGACAAACACCATTGACAAAGATGGCATCTTTATGGCGGTTTTTGCGATTCCGCAAGAGCTGGATCGCTCGAAATCCTCCCGATTTTCCATTTCCTCGCGACGCGACGAAACATTGGCCGCGACCCCCCTTTCTTCGTGAAAAGGGATGATCGTCACTCTTGTTTTGGCCGCATCAGCTGACTCCAAAACGCTGCATTGCTCTTGTTTCGATCTAAACGAAGAGACCACCCTTCACGTCGCACCTCCTACAATTCTTTGTTTTTGACGCACCTCTTATTCGGTCATGGGGTCTCTGGCCGTGTTTCTCCTTCTTTTGAGCGACTCGCGGGTCTCTGCTTTCTCTGAGTCTGCACTCTCTCTCGCTGATCAGGTACTCTCTCTCTCTCTCTCTCCCTCTGTGCCGGGTATCCTCCTCCTGCTGTGTTTTTCTCGGATACAGAGTACTGAATCTGAACTCTGGCCAGGGTGAAATTAGATTCGGTTCATGTGGACTCGAGGTTTTCGCAATCATATAGTGTTCCTAGACTTTGACGTAATTCTGAAGGAAAAACTGTTGAGGCGGCTGTTTTGCTCTTGCTTCTTTTCTTCAGCAACTGTTTAGTTGATGAACTCGTCTAGGGCGGCTTTGACTTGTCATGCGGTGGTTAATGTGTCCGGAGTTTCTTCCACGCAATTTGGCGATTGGGTTGGGAAGTCGACAAGAAGTAGACCTTGGGTGGCGTACAAAACAGGGTCTTTCACGCATATGGGATTTTAGTTAGGATGGTTATGGGACAACGGTATCCATTTGGGTTACTTCTCTGCTTGCTTAGATAAAACGTATCGGTTTCTGCAACTCCCACTTAGGTGTGTGCTCTTTGAACAAATCTCCTCGGTTCTAGAAGTTTTTTTGCATACGTTGAGCCAGTTAAGTCGATGATTCTTCGATCAATGACTTCGGGACGTGGGGAGATTACTAATTGTTGATTGCTACATCATTGAATATTGCCGTAGTTACCTGGAGTTAAGTGACTCTTACATGAAATCAATAGATGCATTTGATTTTGTTTCTCAAAGAACTCACTTTCGTCCGCAGGAAAAACTTCTTCGACATCGGGAGCTCCTTGGCTTTATCATCCTCCAACACCTAGAGCCAGAGAATTCAGGAACATGTCTTCTTCCACATCCTCTGCTCCGGCAACTCTTATCGGGTGTGAAATGAAGCCCATTTACGACCAAAAACTTTTCGCAAGTGATGACCAGCCACTCTTGGAAATGACACATGATAGCACACAAAGTGACGGATTTCCCCGCTTGGCACAGCAATTTTATGTCTCAAAAGAAGGACCGGAGAACCTGAATGGCTATTATGATGAGAAAGTGGATATCTCTTCTGGAAAAGGCACAATGGTGATGAAAGCCGACTCACACACTGAGCATCCTCCAGATGATTCCAGGAATCCCAGTTCAGGTGATGTTGTGGACGGAAGCCATATTTCAAGCGATTGCAAGGCAGTTTCCCTGAAGTCTTTGAGTCAGTCCCCGTCTCTATCTGTTTCAGCGATGCTCTTCTCTCCAAGTCCTGAAGGCAGCTTACGCTCTTCTGCTCCTCATGTGGAAGCCAAAGAAAGTTGCGCTGGCACTGAACTGAGTGAGTGCACAGATGGCAACACGAAGTCCAGCGAAAGTGAAGTTGCCAACCCATGCGTCATAACTGATAGCGGGAACACCGGCACTGTGAGTGATGTCAGTGACGAGAGCAGCCGCAGTAATTTTAGCAGCATTATGAGCAGGCCGCACAAGGCAAGAGATAGAAGATGGAAAGCAATCCAGGCTGCCAAATCTCGTCACGGGCTATTGGGCTTAGAACACTTCAGGATGTTGAAGAAGTTGGGTTGTGGTGATATCGGTAGTGTATACCTATTGGAGCTGATAGACGACGAGAATTACTTTGCCATGAAGGTTATGGATAAACCAGCACTGACTAGTAGGAAAAAACTTGCGAGGGCAACATACGGAGAAGGAGATATTGCAGTCTTTGGATCATCCTTTCTTACCCACTTTATACGCGCACTTTGAGACGGAGAAATTTTCTTGCTTGGTGTTGGAGTTTTGCCCGGGAGGAGACTTGCACACGCTCAGGCAAAGGCAACCCAGGAAGTATTTTCCAGAGAGTGCAGCCAGGTCAAATGTTGTTGTGCTTTTCTCTTCTCTGTGTTTCCATTTCCATATTGCTAGACGTTGAGTAGATTGAGTCTGCGAGGAGAAATCTAGCTGAACACAGTCCCGTGCAACTGCAGGGGTCTTTTCAATTCGGCTGATACCAATCATATGCTGCAGGTTCTATGCAGCTGAAGTCCTCCTAGCTTTGGAGTACTTGCACATGCTTGGGATCATATACAGGGACCTCAAGCCGGAAAACGTATTGGTCCGAGAAGACGGGCATATAATGCTGGTGGATTTCGACCTCTCTCTAAGATGCTCTGTCAGCCCGATTCTGGTCAAGTCCTCTAATCCAATCTCCGAGGCGGGGAGCTCGACTTCCAGTGTACAGCCTTCCTGTTTCGCACCGCGCATCTTTTTCCGTAAGCCCAACAAGGAAAAGAAGCCCAAGCAAAAGAAAGAATCGTTTCATCAAGAAAACGTTCTGCCCGAGCTCGTGGCCGAACCCACGGAAGCTCGATCGATGTCGTTTGTCGGGACCCACGAGTACTTGGCACCCGAAATCATCAAAGGCGAGGGCCATGGAAGTGCCGTGGACTGGTGGACGTTCGGCATATTTCTTTACGAGCTCATGTTTGGTAGGACTCCCTTCAAGGGTGAGGGGCACGGAAACACTTCATTAAACATCATCGGGCAGCAATTGAAATTCCCGGAATCGCCCTCCGTGAGCTTTGCCGCGAGAGACTTGATCTGGAGTTTGCTCTCGAAAGATCCCAAAAACCGTCTCGCTTACAGTCGTGGAGCCGCCGAAGTTAAACAGCATCAGTTTTTCAGGAGCATCAACTGGGCACTGATTCGGTGCGCCAGTCCACCACTGGTGCCTAAGCAAGCGATGGACGGGCTTACAAAGGACACGACAAAGCGAGCGCACGGTGCCGGCGTTGCTGCAGAATCCATCGGTAGTTGTTCAGATTTCGACGTTTTCTAAGTTCTCTGTGTTAGATATATGCCCTAAAGTTATCATGTAATAGTTACATGTTAGGGATTTAAGTTGTTTTTTCAATTATATTATTTATTTAATGGCAAGGACGTATTCATTCATTTGTCCAATTATTTAAATATACGAATGATTCCATAAGATCAATTGTGACTAGACCTATTCTAAAGACGTTAAGAAAACATGTGACTGGTTCTCAGTTAGACTAAATCTTTAAATTGATCTCGGTCGATGGATCATTGAGTGGATATTAATGATCTTGTTGAGACCGATGTGTTCTTAACTTCACCAATAAGTATTGGATACTTAAGGGAATGACGAGTCACGAGTCATTGGATATTGTGATATCCGAGTTAGAACACAGGTGCTTGTACTAGACAAGTTCACTGAACGTGACATGCATATATCGATTAGCAATATGGAAGCTTTTAGCATGGTCAATGCCTAATCGTTCATGTTTTGGTCTTGTGTAAATAATCCTTAGACCTGAGGCACAGTGTTGACTTGTGTGTTAGATGGCTATGGTTCACAGGTGCACATATTGCTGGTTCGTTAATCCGTCTCTGTACTTTATGGCCATAGTTCGTTCACATACGAAGTTACACGTGTGCGCAAAATGGAATCTGTCTCCTTATTATACGCAATGTACAATCTAATCTTGACATTGCATCAAAATCCTCGGCCGGGGTTGTAACTGAGAATGAACTGTTCATGTCTCATATAAAATGCATGTCAATTAGATTTGTGCATATGATCGAATTGGTGACTTGACAAATATTCCATGATCTTTGTTCGATCGGGACATAGTAAGGCAAAGGGATTGAATTACACTGTAACCAAAGCTGACAGGTTCATTATGTTCTTAAAACATTCACACTGTCTGGGTAGCCATGACATATTGCTAGATGTCAATCATGGCTTATAAGACCTAGAGGTTGATCGGGACAATCAATTCTCTTGGGAGTACTAACGTGTTAGTGCAAGTCCTACTACTAGATCAGTGATGAACCTAGGGATGTCACACACCATAACCAATATAGAATGACGTTGTACGGAGGATGCAATATTGCAAATATGTTTGCAATTATAGCAATCGATTAGTGAGATTGTAGTTAAATTAAATGTGATTTAATTTCATTTTATTTTCAATCATGAACGTGCATGCATATGATGCACACGCAAATCTAAAGTGGACACATTAATGTGTCAAATGATCTTGCACTCTTAATTTTACAAAATTAAATTAATTAAAAGTGTATGTTGACCATGTGCAGCACACGATCAGCTCCTTGCTGATTGTGTGTGTTTTAATTTAAAAAAAAAATGATGATGGCGGTGCATGCACACGGTCAGCAGGTGACCGCGTGCATCACCCACGGTCAGCAATTGTTGCTGACCGTGGGCATCATCCACGACCAGCAACCGTTGCTGGTCGTGTGCTATATGCACACATGATCAACGACGGTTGCTGAGTGCGCGGTGAATATCCATGCGATCAGTAACTGTTGCTGATCGCACAAAAATAGAATGGGATCAGCAACAGTTGCTGAGAAATATATAGAAAAGAAAGAGTGCAAGATGTGTTCGTGAGAGTCAAGAAAATACGTTTTCTCTCTTCCGACGTCGTGACTCAAATATCAAGAGTGCGGGGAATTGTCGCCACAAGATTGCTAGCACAATTCTATTGGTGATTATCTGCAAATTCTTCCTTCCGTTCATCGTGCGATTGGTGGTGTGTCTAAACTAAAGGTCCGACACTTGTGGGGCTCGAATTGAAGAACATTCGAACCGAAATCGTCCTGGGCACTCAGCGAAAGAAAATCAATAAACATCCGAACCGAAATCGTCCTGGGCGCTCAGCGAAAGGTAATTCGTTTACCCCCTTATGGTTTTCCGATTTTTGATTGAAACGCATGAACAACGCCTTTGGAGATACATGTATGGTTATATCTTTCCGCTGCGTTTATAATTTTTAACTATGCATGTTCTGTAGAAAACCAACAGTGGTATCAGAGCCAGGTTTTAGGCGTTCTCGTGCGTTTAATTAATTTTGGTTCATATATATTTTTGCGATCCAATGGCCAATTTACTTTGTTGAGAGAATTGCTTGCTCTTAAGTGGCATATAGAAGTTGATTAATTTATATGATAAATTTGATCAACTGAGCAAAAATCGGAACTAAATCAATTTTGAATAAAAAATCCGTACCTTATTTTCTTTTATTTTTGTCTTCTGCAAAATGATTTGCAACTATGAATCTAGAGGTGACAACGCTACCGTCACTTCGAATCACGCACGTGAAATTTGTTTCACCGGTTTTGATTTCTTAACGTGGCTTACGTTGTTCAGCCATGAATTTGATTCAGTGCAGAATTTTTTTTTTGTGCCTTCCAAAGCTTTAAATTTAGAATTTATGGCTCGCAAGGAAGGGTGGTGATCATGGAAAAACCCCTAATCAATATGATTGATGTATGGATGAATGTATGATGATTACAAGTATTTTTGGGGTTCTAATTATTAAATGGAGGCTGCGTCCTTCTTTTTATTTCCATGTAATATATATATTTTTTAGTATAGTTTAGTATTATCAATTGTTGATGTAAACATTACACGAGGAGGAGCCATTAAGCCAGAGAGCTCTATGGGCCCGGTCCGTGAAGAGTTCAAGGATCCAAGAAGAAGTGAAGAGCGGGAGTCTACTATTAAAACATTAAAATGGCTAAATGGGGCTCATTGGCTCGAGACCCATTGAACCATAATTCCATGATCACCACGTATGATAGATTTTTATGCATATGACATCTATTTATTTATTCATTTGTTATGCATGTTAAATTGGTTAATGTGCAAAGTGAGACCATTAATAATGACCCAAACCTCCTTATTAATTATATTAAGTCGAAACGGGTTTCGGACTCGTGGCCTTCCATCGTCGTGGTTTGGTTCAACATTATAGTAGTTGATTGACCGGCTATGGATACATAAGGGTTAATTGCCATTTATAATATTGGATCACTCCATTATGCATATGATGTTGTGGAGTTGAAGCCGAACGATTGCCAATAACTGTTAGGTGAGGGGATCGTTTGTGTTCTCAATACTTGCATGAGATAACGGGTTAGACTTAACTATGATCATGATGTCAATAACTGTCAGGTGAGACTTTCACGGTCTAGAGGCCGAAGTTATGATTGGGACTCGCATATGATGTGTTGAACAAGTTGGTTCACTCAGTAAGTTTATAGAACACCAATAACTGTCAGATGAGGCAGGCTATGGGCTAGTGAGACTCCAATCCCCACTAGTAATCTTTACCCAACAAAGATTACCGTTTTCTTATTTTAAGGAGTACAGGATTCGAAAAATTTAGTGGGAGGCACTATTTCATTTAAAGGCCAAAATGAAATGGTTATTTTGAAAGACAACGGCTAACAATTTATTTTCTGCACAGATATATTATTACTCTAAAATGGTGACCACAAACCCACTCGCTTCTATACTTGACAAGAATTGTTTGACTGGACACAATTTCATTGAATGGGTGAGAAATTTGAGAATTGTTCTCAATTCGGAGAAAATCGGGTATGTGCTTGATCAAAAGATGCCAAACTCCTTTCCTAAGGATAGGACCCAAAAGGAGCGCGTTACTTATGATAAGTGGCGTGATGATAACCTAAAAGTTAGGTCATACATGCTTGCTTCAATGAACAATAAATTGCAAAAGAAGTATGAAACTATGGAAGATGCTAGATCGATCATCTTGCACTTAAAAGAATATTTTGATGAGAATGGTCGAACCTCTAGATATGAGATATCTAAAGCATTGTACCGTATGAGAATGGCTAAAGGATCATCGATTAATGATCATGCTTTGAAAATGATATGGCACGTCGAAGAGTTGGCTAGGCTCAATCTTGTTATGGATAATGAGTTAGCTGTGGATTTGATTCTCCAATCTCTGCCCGATTCTTTCTCTGGCTTTGTCCAAAACTTCCACATGCATAAGATGGAGAAAACTCTTGCCGAGTTACATAGCATGCTAGTAGTTTATGAGAAGGAAATGTACAACACGAGGCCCAATGTGGTGGCTATGGCTAAGGCTTCTTCTTTAAAGAGTAAGATTGTTTTGAAGAAAAAGAAATGGAAGAGGCCTATGAAACATGCTGTGCAATCAAAGCCCAAGGTTGAAAAAGGGAATTGTCACTAGGTGTCAAAGGGTACTGGAGGAGGAACTGCAGGAAGTACCTCGCGAGCTTGAAGGTCAAGCCTAAGGACCAACCTTGCGAAGGTATGGTGTCTATGCTTATTGAAACTAATCTTATGGTTAGTGCTGAATCAACTTATGGATTCTAGATTCTGCTGCAACCTCACATATTTGTATGTCTTTGCAGAATCTGGAAATAAGCAGATGCTGGGGCGAAATAAAATTGTCCTAACAATTGCAAATGGAGCAAGAGTTGCTGCGTTAGCTGTAGGGACTTTTCGTTTATGTTTGCCTTCTGGACATGTATTGGTATTAAAAAATTGCTTGCATTATGAGAATACTGTTAGGAACATCATCTCTATACCTCGTTTGAGTAAAGAGAATTATGAATTTTCTTTTGCTGATGATGTATGTTCTATTTATCATAATAGGAAATGTATTGATTCTAGCTTATTAACCAATAATCTTTATACCATTACAATGTCCGGTAATGCGATTACCAATGCCAATAAGCAACAAAATAATGATATAAATGCCGTAACTAATAAACTAATAAACGCTCTAAAGATAGTCCAAACCCAAAGTATGTTTGGCATCTTCGATTTGGAGAACATAGAATCAACAAGTTGAGTAATGATGGGTATATTGATCCATCAATGTTTGAGCCATACTCGGCTTGTGAGGCATGTATTCTAGGAAAAATGACCAAAGCGCCCTTTATAGGACATAGTGCGTGAGCTGCTGATATACTAGGATTGATACGTGCAGATGTATGTGGACCAATTAATGAAAATGCTAGAGGTGGCTATTCTTACTTCATTACATTCACCGATGATCAATCACGATATGGTTATTTGTACTTAATGAAGTATAAATTCGAATCTTTTGAAAAGTTCAAGGAATTCAGGGCTGAAGTTGAGAAACAAACAGGAAAATGTATTAAGGCTCTTCGATCTGATCGAGGAGGTGAATACCTTAGAACTGAATTCCTGGATTATCTTAAGGATAATGGCATTGTATCACGGTGAACACCTCCCGGAACTCCAGAACATAATGGTGTATCTGAAAGAAGAAATCGCACTTTATTAGATATGGTGCGATCTATGATGAGTTACATTGATTTGCCTATATCCCTTTGGGATATGCCCTCGAGACAGCTGCATATGTACTGAACAGAGTGCCATCCAAATCTGTTCCAACTATGCCTTATAAGATATTGCATAGTAGGAAACCAAGTCTTAATCAAATTAAGATTTGGGGTTGTCCAGCTTTCGTCAAGAAGCTGAAAATGGAAAAATTAGAGGCTAGGTCTGAACAAGGTCGCTTCATTGGATATGCAAAGGAGTCTCTTGGATACTATTTCTATTTTCACTCTGACCTAAGAATTTCGGTCAGCAGGCATGCTTCTTTTCTGGAGAATCAGTTTGTCCAGGAAGGTAGTGCCGGGTGAAAAATAGTCTTATAAGAAGAGAACAATGAAATACCAAATAACCAAGTTCAAACACCGATCTCTGATTTAATGGGAGCTTCTGATACACAACCTCTTAGGAGGAGTGTGAGAACATCTCGTCCACCTACTCGTTATAGACACTTGGTTGAACATATTGAGTCATTATTCATTATGAATGATGGTGATCAACCTAGTGATCCAAACACTTATGAGGAGGGGATGTTGGACATCGATTCTGGTAAATGGCTAGAAGCCATGAAATCTAAAATGGATTCAATGTATTCCAACGAAGTTTGGACCTTAGTTGACCTGCCTAATGGTATTATACCAATTGGCTGTAAATGGATCTTTAAGAGGAAGATGAATGCTGAGGGTCAAGTTGGAACTTACAAAGCACGGCTCGTGGCGAAAGGATATCGTCAAAAAGAAGGAATCGATTATGACAAAACTTTCTCACCTGTAGCCATGATAAAATCCATTCGGATTATGTTGGCTATAGCTGCACACCTAGATTATGAAATATTCCAAATGGATGTTAAAACGGCTTTTCTAAATGGTTTTCTTGAGGAGGACATCTATATGGAACAACCACGGGGTTTTGAATCCAATGGTGAACGTCAGAAGGTGTGTAGGCTTAAGAGATCCATTTATGGACTCAAACAAGCCTCCAGAAGTTGGAACATTCGTTTTGATGAAGTAGTCAAATCGTTTGGTTTCATCAAAAACCCGGATGAACCTTGTGTATACAAGAAGGTCAGTGGGAGTGCAATTGCATTTCTAGTTTTGTACGTCGATGATATACTTTTGATCGGGAACGATGTACCGATGATATCATCGATCAAACTATTATTGTCACAGAAATTCTCCATGAAAGATTTAGGAGAGGCAACCTATATTTTAGGTATCAAGATCTATAGAGATAGATCGAGACGATTAATTGGCCTCTCACAGTCTACGTACATAGACAAAGTGTTAACACGTTTTAACATACAATGTTCCAAAAGAGGGTTATTGCCTTTTAGGCATGGAATCCATCTTTCCAAGGAGATGTGTCCCAACACTCCTGAAGAAAGAGAGCGGATGACAAAGATACCTTACGCATCTGCTATTGGAAGCATAATGTATGCTATGTTATGTACAAGACTTGATATTGCACATGCTGTAAGCATTACTAGCAAATATCAGTCTGATCCAGGGGAAGAGCACTGGATAGCAGTCAAGAATATGCTTAAGTACTTGCGAAGGACTAAGGATTTATTTTTGATATATGGAAAAGGAGAGTTTAAAGTTGAAGCTTATACTGATTCCGATTTTCAATTGGATACTAATGATTATAAGTCTACATTTGGGTTTGTCTTTACACTTAATGGTGGCGCAGTTAGTTGGAAGAGTTTCAAACAGAGCATAACTGCTGATTCCACTACCGAGGCAGAGTATGTAGCCGCTTCAGAAGCAGCAAAGGAAGCCGCTTGGATGAAGAAGTTCATTTTTGAACTTGGAGTCATTCCTTCCATTGAACAACCAACAACATTGTTTTGTGATAACAATGGGGCAATAGCTCAAGCGAAGGAACCAAGGTCTCACCAGAAGTCTAAGCACATTGAGAGACACTTCCATCTCATTAGAGAAATTGTTGGGAGAGATGATATCGCCTTGCAGAAAATTGCCTCAGCGGAAAACGTGGCAAGTCCCTTCACTACGGCCTTACCTCAGTCTTCTTTTGAAAGACACATTGACAAAATGGGTTTGAGGTACCAAACAAATTGGCTTTAGTGCAAGTGGGAGATTGTTAGATGTATGCCCTAAAGTTATCATGTAATAGTTACATGTTAGGAATTTAAGTTATACTTTCAATTATATTATTTATTTAATGGCAAGGACGTATTCATTCATTTGTCTAATTATTTAAATATATGAATGATTCCATAAGATCAGTTGTGACTAGACCTATTCTTGAGACGTTAAGAATACATGTGACAGGTTCTCAGTTAGACTGAATCTTTAAATTGTTCTCGGTCGATGGATCATTGAGTGGATATTAATGATCTTGTTGAGACCGGTGTGTTCGTAACTTCACCAATAAGTATTGGATACTTAAGGGAATTATGAGTCACGAGTCATTAGATATTGTGATACCCGAGTTAGAACACAGGTGCTTGTACCAGACAAGTTCACTGAACGTGACATGCATATATCGATTAGTAACATGGAAGCTTTTAGCGTGGTCAATGCCTAATTGTTCATGTTTTGGTCTTGTGTAAATAATCCTTAGACCTGAGGCACAGTGTTGACTTGTGTGTTGGATGGCTATGGTTCACAGGTGCACATATTGTTGGTTCGTTGATCCGTCTCTGTACTTGATGGCCATAGTTCGTTCACATACGAAGTTACACGTGTGCGCAAAATGGAATCTGTCTTCTTGTTATACGCAAGGTACAATAATGATGTCCTATGCAATCTAATCTTGACATTGCATCAAAATCCTCGGCCGGGGTTGTAACTGAGAATGAACTGTTCATGTCTCATATAAAATGCGTGTCAATTAGATTTGTGCATATGATCGAATTGGTGACTTGACAAATATTCCATGATCTTTGTTTGATCGGGACATAGTAAGGCAGAGGGATTGAATTACACTGTAACCAAAGCTGACAGGTTCATTATGTTCTTAAAACATTCACACTGTCTGGGTAGCCATGACATATTGCTAGATGTCAATCATGGCTTGTAGGACCTAGAGGTTGATCGGGACAATCAATTCTCTTGGGAGTACTAACGTGTTAGTGCAAGTCCTATTACTAGATCAGTGATGAACCTATGGATGTCACACACCATAACCAATATAGAATGACGTTGTATGGAGGATACAATATTGCAAATATGTTTGTAATTATAGCAATCGATTAGTGAGATTGTAGTTAAATTAAATGTGATTTAATTTCATTTTATTTTCAGTCATGAACATGCATGCATATGATGCACACGCAAATCTAAAGTGGATACATATTAATGTGTTAAATGATCTTGCACTCTTAATTTTACAAAATTAAATTAATTAAAAGTGTACACGATCAACAAATGTTGACCGTGTGCAGCACACGATCAGCTCCTTGCTGATTGTGTGTGTTTTAATTTAAAAAAAAAATGATGATGGCGGTGCATGCACACGGTCAGCAGGTGACCGTGTGCATCACCCACGGTCAGCAATTGTTGCTGACCGTGGGCATCATCCACGACCAGCAACCGTTGCTGGTCGTGTGCTATATGCACACACGATCAGCGACGGTTGCTGAGTGTGCGGTGAATATCCATGCGATCAGTAACCGTTGTTGATCGCACAAAAATAGAATGGGATCAGCAACAGTTGCTGAGAAATATACATAAAAGAAAGAGTGCAAGATGTGTTCGTGAGAGTCAAGAAAATACGTTTTCTCTCTTCCGACGCCGTGACTCAAATATCAAGAGTGCGGGGAATTGTCGCCACAAGATTGCTAGCACAATTCTATTGGTGATTATCCGCAAATTCTTCCTTCCGTTCGTCGTGCGATTGGTAGTGTGTCTGAACTAGAGGTCCGACGCTTGTGGGGCTCGAATTGAAGAACATCCGAACCGAAATCGTCCTGGGCACTCAGTGAAAGAAAACCAATAAACATCCGAACCGAAATCGTCTTGGGCGCTCACCGAAAGGTAATTCGTTTACCCCCTTATGGTTTTCCGATTTTTGATTGAAACGCACGAACAACGCCTTTGGAGATACATGTATGGTTATATCTTTCCGCTGTGTTTATAATTTTTGACTATGCATGTTCTGTAGAAAACCAACACTCTGATCCTCTCTTTCCTTTGCCGCCTCGAAACCGGCTTTATATACATGGTCATCTTGGCTTCCTCTACATACATAGAACAGCAAATGCACTCCACCAAAAGTGTGCATTGCATTGCATTGAAAAGAGAAAAAATGGTTCATTCAATCCTCTTCCAGTCTCGCTGACTTCGTATATTAATCCTTTCCAGTCTCTCTAGACTTTCTTTCCCACTCCCTGCTTCCCCTGTTGTCCTAACTTGACCGGGGAGCGAAGCATTCTTTCTCGGCTTTCCTTTCGCGCCGCGACTCGCAACGTTCGCGCCCGCCGCTCGCTCTCGCTTCAGTAACAAAGAAAGCCTCGATGGCCGACATGTTCCATTAGTCTCGGGTCGAATGACATAAATCTTCGGATACGAGTAGCGGTCTAGAAATGATGGGTGTTCGAACATGGATCGAGGGGTGGTCAGAAAAATCACGTAAAACGAAAATTGGTGGTCAGTCCATAGTTTCGACAGAAAACAGTGGATTTTTCTTTCTATTTTTTTTCGTTTTGCAGTCGTAGTTTTCACTTTTCATATTCTTAATGATTTGGAAAAGATCGTTCCTAAAAATAATAACTTGTGTCGCTCGAAATAATTAATCGATGAGGAACATTTTTATTATCGACGGTGACTCGTATCTAAATATTTTTGTCGGCGATGGAAAATTTTTTTCGGTTGCGAGTGACTTTAAGCGATCGTTTTTAAGAAAATGTTTTGCAAATCCTTAATTTTCCGGGAAATAAATGCACCCGTCTTCCTTCGTATATATATTTTTGATAATAACATCTGTCTATTATCATTGCTGCGTGGTCAGAATCAATTCATTACTCAATTTACATTCATAAAAATGTTGGGGAACCGAATTATTATAAATTCGAAGTGAGAATGAAGACGGCGAATAAATTTACGTAAAAGAAACATATGAATGTTGTTATTTGAAAAGAAGTGGAATCACGTATTTCGTCATGGTAGCAAAATTTTCGCGAAATTTTAAGCAATAAATGACATTTTAGGAAGAGAGTGAGATCGAATGACGAGAATGCTTCGTCTGCTTAGTTTTATCGGGTAATTTCTTTTTTGGGTCTTACGTTTTATCGAGTTGGAAAAAGAGGGGGACGATGAGAAACATCGTGATAAAAGGAAATATATGGAATTTGTGCATTCAAGTGTGGCTTTAGGGTGTGTTTGTCTAGTGAAAAATAAATAATTTAAAAAATAATTTCTTAAAAACGATGGTTATATAGCGTGTAAAAACGAATGAACAAAAAATTTCTTAATTATTTATGAAAATATTTAGATATAAACAATTATCGATTCCAACCACCCGACTAGGTGGCGTCACTGGAACGGACGCTCTTTTTCTTACAAAAGGTTGAGCGTTCGAATCCCGGGCGCCGTAGGGTGATTTAACCGGTGACCCGTGTGTGGTGGCAAGTACATGTCGCCCCCAAGGTCTACCCCCTGCTGTCGGCCGTGCAGGGGTTCCCTGAGTTAAAAAAAAAAAACAATTATCGATTCCATCGATATATATTTGCTGAGGATATATTTCAAATTATTGGTCATCGGACGCTAAGAGTTACGAGTCTTTACTTGAAATCTTCACTTCCTTTGCGTGACTGACATCGCAAGTTGCAAGGCGGGGGCCTCTGGGAACTTGTCGTGCACGCAAAACACGAACTTGTATTGACCATTTCATTAAACTACGATGTAAACAAAAACGAGCGGATTTCAATATGGAAATTCTTTGTGCCGTGTCAATTATGATTCTAAAATTTCCAACAAAAAAAAAAGGAGAGGATAACAATTCGAAAACGCCGTCGTCACCGTGCGAAAGAAACGACCTCTCCCGAAAACGTAAACGTTCTCATTTTTGCGATATGGGACTTTTGATCCGCGAAACGTTGTGATCGAACCCGTGCCGATTATTCGCCGCGGTGTCATGTCATTGGTGGGTCATCTGCCGTGCCAATTGCCAACTCCATTTTGCTCCCGGAAGGAAGGTCAAATCGTATCTCTCGCTGCTTTTTCTCCGCTTTGCTCCTTTGAAACAAGATTCCCCCCGACCTCTTCTTTTACTTTTATATGCGCCAAGCCAAAGTTAAAAAGCAATTTCCAGAAAGGGTTTTGCTAATTAAGTGCATTCGAACGCCCCCCAAACTAGCCAAGTATAAATTAGGGAAAATTATACTAAAGTCCAAAACGTTTGATCCAATTACAACAAAGTCCTAGACATCCGACAATATGCAATCATCATCCTAAACTTTTTAAATTCAGTGCGATCAAATCATTTCGAGCAACTGCTCGGACAAATTTGTGTATGCGGTACGCTGGAACCTAATGTGGCGTCTTTAAATACTTTCTAGTACATGTGGCATTGATTCTCTCCATAACTAGGTTTTGTTTGATTTTCTCCAAACTTTTCCTTTAAAAATTTGAGTTGTCCTATCGCCGAGTTCATCACCACGTGTGCTTAAAAGCATTTAAAAACATCACGACAGGTTCTGGCATGCCACGTTAGTAATTTTGCTCGAGCTGTCACGTAGAAGGACTCGATTTCTTTAAGATTCAAAACGTTTAGGATTTCATTATATGGTGGACAAAACATTTTAGGATTGTTGGCACGATCTTTTCCATGAAATAATTATCTTCCGAGACATTTTGAAAAGTGAGTTTTAACAAAGATTTTGCTTAAAATGCGGTCCAATGCCGCGTCAACTAAATCCTCCTTATTTTGAGAAAAAAATAGGTTGTACTTTTTTCACTTCCTCTTTAACCAAAACGCTCCTCATTTAATTATATTGTCCTTTGTGGGTCTCACTTTTTAGCATCAATCTTCCTCCAATGTTCTAAGAAAGTGTTAAATATTTTTAGTCATGTCCCTTTTTTTTAATTTTCTATTTCTTTTCTTATAGGTCCCACATTCACTTTCCTCGATCTTCTTCATTCTCTTCATTCTTTCTAGTGTAACTACTCAAAGCAATAGAGAGGTAGAGTAATATGACTTCCATGCTTGTGTAGGCGGAGGCAGCTAAGATGGTCGTCATGATCCACAACAGCACCTTCTCAAGTTATTGAGTGAAGGCTCTGCACCACATGTCTTATGGCAATAAGAGGGTCATATTCATGGAGAGTGGTGCATATTGCCAGGGCATGAGGTGGATGTGCACTATGCATTTGATGAACTCGACAAAGGTGGAGTTGTTCACAATGTGAGAAGGAGGAGCTGGTAAGGGTGAAGGGAAGGCTGAGGGCACCAGCCTTGACGCAATACTCTTCACAATTCGAAACACTTCATCGAAAAACCCTTTGCCGCAAAAGTAGAGTTGCTTACAAGCAAATTATGTTAGAATATCATTACCTCTTAGAGCCTGAGAATTAATTTTCTCGCCTTCTCCCCATCTAGTTGTCGAAAAAATCCAACAATTAAGCTTTATACCGTCTTCAACTATTTCATCAAGTAGGTTTTGTGCAACCCTTACATTACCCATTGATTAAAGTAGTGTAAGAAATGCAGCTCGGTCGATGCCACTGCTCCTCATATCCACAAACACCCTATGCCCATAACTGGTCTCTAAATATAGCATTGTTGATCAATCGACCGGTTAAAATTAGTCAATGAATGCATATACTCGGGCTCGACATCAGCCAAGCATCTAATGACCCACAACATTCCGTGAGAATCTAGTAGCAGTCATGTTTGTCAACATCCTGATGGTGGGTTAATGTCACACCGACTAGGATATGCAAGCACAGGGATATGACATTTCTGATTCTCCATTTTTCAGCCTCTCGAAGAGAACGAAGAGAGGGAAAAAGATTAAGAAAAGTGAACGAGAGGCCCACGAGAAAAGAAATAGAAAATCAATTAAAAAAAAGGAACACAACTATCCATAAATGGCAATATTGTCGTGACATTGCGTTGGAGAGTGCTTTAGCTAAAAAGGAGTTGAAATAGCGCGACCCAAAATAAATATTCTCGCAATCTTTCTCGTAATACTCATGACCCAAAAAACTAACAAAAAAAAATCTTTCTCATGATACTCGGTTAACAGAACGCAAACGGGCGCGAGGGTCGTGACAAGTCGGCACGTGCCAACGACCCGGTCCGATAAAGAATAGACCCGGCCCATCTCAATAATTCCCGATTTTTATAAAAAGGAAGAAGAAAAAAAATCAGAAATATCAAATGCATTTGCACTCTCACCTCCTCGGTCGCTCTCTCATTTTCGCTGCCACAGGTCGCTGTCGTCACCATCATCTCCATCTCCATCGCCATCGCCTCTCTTCCACCTTCCCGCCGACCACACGCCGCCGCCTCCTCCTCCTCCGAGCCCTAGCCCCGCTCGCAGCCCGATCCATGGCCGCCGCCGCCGCCGCCGCCGCCGACAGCCCGGCGCCGATCCCCGCCGACGACGAGGCGAAGTTCGGCTTCCAGCGGCCGGAGATGTACAAGGGCAGCCTCGCCAACACCGTCGATCCCCCCTACGGCCGCCACGTCTTCCTCTGCTTCAAGGGCCCCGAGTCGTGGACCCCGAAGGTCGAGGACGCCGACACGGAGATGCTCCCCAAGCTGCTCGGCGCCGCCCTCAAGGCCCGCAAGAGTGAAATCCCCGTCAAGGTTGGTTCGGATTGAAGGTCGAGGGTTTTTGCGCTCGCGCGTGTTGTTGTTGTTGTTGTTGTTGTTGCTTTTTGCTGTGCGGATATCGTGGTTGTGGAGCTGGTTTGGAGTCTGGATCTGACGGGGAAGGTTTGTTGATGGTTTGGATTTTCCTGCATTTTGACTTGTGGTTTTCTCTTTGTAGACGAGGCTGACCATGTGTGGAGGATGCAATGGGATCGAGTGTTCGGATGGGGATGTGTTGATCTTCCCTGAGATGATCAAATACAAGTGAGTTCTTCCCTCTGTTTATTTCTTGAGGGGGACATTCACATCTGCTGTGAGATGGTTAGCTGTTGCTTTGATACATGACTCGGCTTTTCTTATGGAAATTCTACACGATAATGAGCATAGCGCCCGTACTGAAAGTTCTTCGTTTCTAGTTTAATGTCGTGCTGAGATGCGGGAAGATGACGCTATGGAATTTCCTTTTGGTTGTTGGACTCTGAGAATTCATCCTGTTTGTGGACACGATAGTTGGTTTTTCTGAATAATTCCTTCTTTTCTTTTGCGCTTGCTAAGTAGTTACCGACATGAATAAGCAATTTATATCGCGGTTCTCCATCCCCATTGCCCACCCCACGTGGGTACCCCAAAAGGGAAAAAAAGGCCCTTAACACCGATTAGAAAGGCTGTGAAACAGCGTGACTCATCACGCCATTGCTGTTTTTTTGTAAATTTCCCCCAAAAGGAGCCTTTTCTCAATCAATCTAAAGATATTTTTGCTCTCATGACAGGGGTCTGACTGAATCAGGGGTGGATAGCTTTGTTGAGGATGTGCTTGTGAATGGAAAACCTTGGGCTTCTGGTGTGCCAGAGGCATTGACTGGTTCCCATATATTTGTCTGCGCTCATGGCAGTCGAGACCGGAGATGCGGTGTCTGTGGACCCCCCCTTATAGAAAAACTAAATGAGGAGATTGAGTCGCATGGACTGAAGGATCAGGTGTTTGTTAGCCCATGCTCTCACATAGGTGGCCACAAATATGCTGGGAATTTGATAGTCTTCTCTCCAGATTCTGAGGGAACAATCACGGGTCATTGGTCAGTCCTGGTTTAAACTTTCTTTAAGTTCTTTCTCAAGCTGTAGAAACCACGAAATATTGATTTAAATAGCATTATGTGAGTTGACTTTCTGATCTGATTGTAGGTATGGCTATGTAACCCCTGATGATGTGCCTGACGTTCTCGACCAGCATATTGGGCAAGGAAAAGTGATAGAGAGGCTTTGGAGGTTTGCTCTTTTGCTCTCTGTGCATAGAGCTTTCAATGAGTTTATTTCGTTCTTTATGCTCACCAGTACTGAAAAGTATTAGTAGGAATTATTAAATGCTGTAGCTGGTGATGTTAACTATAAGGACTCATCGGTTGTCTTTAGCAGATCAATCACTTAAAGCAGCTATTTTTGCTTGGAACTGTCTCGTATTGGGTCTTATATTTGTAATGGTCCTCTTTACGAATGATAATTGCTAGTGCTTGTGTTTGATGCTGTCATATGGTCAGGTTCCGTTGTTTATCGCTCATAAACTGTATTTTCTTTTTCCAAGTATGATTGAGAGTCCAATATGTCATGTCTGAAGTCATAGCAAAACCTTACAGTAATTTATCTGATAATAATGCTTGCCTTCCTTCACTTGCAAAAAAAAAAAAAAACACTTTCCTTCACTTGCCAATAAGATATGATTGATGCGTAGAATCTGCCCACGATCACAGAAAGTGGAAATTAGCCTTGTCATGCTTATAGATGTGTTAAGAAGTATCTCATCCGACCTATCAATTGAGGTACCTAAGCATGTCAAAGCAGCTGCAAGAAGAAGGCCTCTGGTTGTGTCGTTTGCTTCGTGTCTTCAGTTTTTAAATATTTTTGCAGAAAGGAGTATCACTTGTTTGGAGTAGAATTTCAATTTTATTTCTTACTCTTGTAGATAAACTTTTGCCCCTTAAGTTTGTAGGGATAATATACCCTGCTCATTGTTGTGATGCCTTCTTTAGCTTGAAATGCTTCTTACTACTCTTCTTCTAGTCAGTCTTGCAACTTTTTGAGCTTGAGTGTTTCGCTTTTTCTTATAGTTGTGAAAAATCTACTGGCGATAGATTTCATTAGGTCCCGAGGTGATGTTGCTGTCTGTAACTATAAGAGTTTGAGCATCATAGAGAATATGGTATTGTATGGGTTTTAAGTGGCAACCTTTAGGTAGTTCACTTCTATGTCTCTTTCTGTGTCAAACATGGGCCACTTTCTTAGGTTTATAACGCTGGTTAGTGCAAGCTTAGGAAAAGCTGTAGTCTGTAGTTCGCTCCCTTGCATCTCTGTCTCTCGCTGTGTCAAACATGGGCCACTTTGTATGGGTTGTAGTGGCAGGCTGCGGACTCTAGTTCTCTTCCTTGCGTCTATGTCTCTTTCCATGTCGAACATGGGCCACTTTGTTATTTTTATATCACAGGTTATTGCAAGCTTTGGAACAAGCTAATTTGTGAAAACCTTTTTTGTCCCCTACTCGTATAGTCTTTCTGCAATCACTCTTTGTACTTTATTAAGTGGTACACCATATATTTTCTGCTCACATTTGTCGCCGAAAGGCATTATGTGTGTTAATGTATATAAATGTGCAAGATATTGATGATGAGTGGATGCAGGGGCCAAATGGGAGCATCTGCTGGTGAAGGTCAAGAGGCTGATGATCAGAAACTTCCAAATGGAAAAGATCACAAGAAAAGCAGAAAGCATGAAGAAAGCATTGTGCAGGAGAAAAAGGTAGTAGCCTCTGGATGTTGCCAGGGAGTCAATGGCTTTTCTTGTTGCAAAGATGAAAGCATGGATCAGAGTAGCGCAAGTGAGGAAAAGGAGCAGAAGGGGAAATTTTCCTGCTGCGTGGGAAAGTGGGAACAGAGTGAAGTTCTCACCGCTGCAGCTATCGTAGGAGCTGTGGCGACTGTTGCAGTGGCCTACAGCTTTTATAGGAGGTCTAGCTAAGTATGATATATTCAAGTAATTCGTTAGTAACCATCGATGGATTGGTTCCCCTGCTTTCTCTCATTTTGATAGCATGGTCAAATAAGTACTTGGAACCATGTGGTTTGGGGGGAAAGATATGTGTACTCCTCCCCAATTCCTGCGGGTTCTGATTGTTTGCGCAGAATTAAGCAGAAGATGAATGTTTTTGGTTCCTGATACGAAAGCACGCGTTAATACTGTTATTTTGTATCGCCTTTGGTGGTTCTCCGACTTTGGAGCGAGCTGCTTAGTGACATACCTTATGGAATATTGCTGGTTTTTGGTGATGCGTGGAGTAAACATGTGCTGTGCAGCGTGTGCTTCGGCTAGATTCTTCCTTACTGAGTTCTTTTTTTATGGCTAAGATTTGCCTGTACTGCTTCTCTGTGACAACAAAAGCTGAGGACAGTTATTAAATTATGATATCTCTGCACATGATCCGATCAAACAAAGGGTCTTTTCTCTTTTCAGATGGGAACCTTTCGCTTGGCTCTTTTCATATGCGTTTGATCCGCATCTCTTTTGTCATTTATGGGGGATACTTTAGTGCCCCGCGAATGATAAACGAATGATGTCGGGTGGAGACTACTTAATCAGGATTCAAAACAGGAAATGAAGGGAGCGAACAAGCTGCTGATTGGGTTTCGGAGATCGCGGGGCATTCATGAAGACATCTCTATTGCAGAATTCTGCTCGAACGATAAGCAGCGATTTTGGTAAAGACGAAGAGGAGAGAACTTGAAATGGTAGCCTCGCGATTAACATTGACTCGAGACGGAGGAAGAAGCGCCATTAAAGAACGAAAGAAAGTCTCTACATCCTTATGTCTTCAATGGATGCGATCCTTGCTTCTACTGCGATACCGCGTGCGAAATCGAGGGTAACCCCTTTTCGTTCCTCATTGGAAATAGGAAAAGAATACTTGGGATTTGATAAGAAAACTAACTCTGATCATCATGGTGTTTGCTACTATGGTGTTTGCTACTCAATAATGGTGGACAAGATGGAGAAACGACAGAAAATGAGATAACTTCGTAAATCTATATGGTGTAATATATATGTAAGGATGATATCATGATCTGACTGGGGGAGGTTCGAGTCACCTAAGTTTGGCGGCCGTGTCAAAAGAAATTTATTTTGTCCAAATTAATAAAGCAATTGGGGAAAGAGCCAATAAGCCCTCGTCATTTGTCAATAATCGCCCCGATGATGCACTCACATAATTGATTAAAGGGTCCTTACTTGGAGTTGGAGATTCGCATTCCGGACTCTTCCGCATCGCTTTCCAGCATATTTTTTTTTGTTAATTTCGCGACCAAGTTACGACATGTCTTAACAAATTTGCTTCTTTCGGACAATTTTTGATTTCGCACCTTTTCATAGCAATTAACGGGGCAGAGTGGACCCAAAGCAACAATCAATGGCCTACGTTAATTTACGGTGGCTTTTTTGGGATCAATTTGTTGATGATGTTTGATCAAATTTAGCGTCGTATTTACATTTCATATGAATGTTTGATTTCTATTTTAAAATTCCCTCCTTTTTCCGAATGAGGACGGGAAGAATTCTGCCCGACCAAAAAGCCATGAATCTTGTGAGACGTCATTAAATATGGACGAGATTAAAGATGAGAAGAATTTGTGCTTCTCTTGCAAAAAATAAAAGAGAGAAAGAAGGTTGTTCTCTTCATTGCCATTCGTTTATCAAGAAAGGTATGCCATATTCCACCCTCTCCTTTTCTATATTCCCGAAAAAAGAAATGGTTTTTTCTTTTAAAATTCTTGTCAAGAACCCAAAATTAGAAAGTTGGCCGAAAGTTCCCCCAGTGATTTCTTATTGGAGTTTCGTGGCCACACCAGTCCTGCGTCCAACTAAAGCAAATTCATTCTTGCTTCAGGACCGTCTAATTTTCATTTCTTTTCATTTGAGTACAGAACAAAGGATATGCTTTGAGTTTCTTAAATGTTTCTCCAATTTGGTACCCTCTTGATCGGGTCGAGCTTAAGTAGGAGAATCGGACTCTTTTCACCAGGACAACACGTCGATTTCATTTTTTGTGGAACGACTTGGTGCGATATACCACGATTTTCTTCATTGACACTATTTGACTATATTGAACTTAAATTGTCACCAACTGTTTTAGAAACTTGAACTTTTTTTCGGGTTTTATTAGCTATTTTTTTTTTGACAAATAGGGGAGTGAAAAATCTATTGATAATTTCCAAGATAGATGATATAGTGTAGAAGACTTACACCATACTTACCTATTCATTCAAGCAATTATATCTTCTGGGTGCATGCAAATTGACCAACAATAACTTTCGGGCCAGTTGTCTTATTAAGTAAGTCTCTCTTGTAAGACACATTGAATAATTGATGAAGCGATAAAAAGTTAATACATACGATTCATAATGATTGTGGAGTCATGCTGGTGTTACATCATATACGCGTATGAAGATCGTGTTATTGACTGGCAAATGCCATCAACAGGGGAGTGAACCGTTTTGATAATAGAAATAGATGCTGTTCTTTTAGCTACTGCCTGCATAATAATGAGAAGAACTTGAACAGAAACTTACATTCACCTTTGAATGAATGGAGTGAGTTTGCTAAAGCTGATGGAGGATTACAGAGCCACCAATCGTATGTACAGAGAAGCCAATCAGTGTGCGGATGAAGCCAAGCTAAGATGGGGATTGAATGACCTCAAAGAAGTTGGTTTTCTTGATCACGCACTTGATGGTGTTAAGCCCATGTTCTTTAGCCGATAAGAACAGGGCCACTCACCATGTAGGCCCATCGTGAAATTGTCTTGTTGCTGGAAGTCAGTACTTTCGATTAGTCTTCGAATGAAATTACTCAACTTACCGGTGAAAAAGAAACGTACATCTCATGCTCCTCCTAAGGCCTGAAAGAGACTCAACGAACCAGAGCATCCGTTGAAAAAAGCGCATTTGCCTTTTGTTTTTCCTTTTTCTGGTTTTTAAATATTACCCTCCATTCGTCTCTCTCTCTCTCTCTCTCTCTCTATCCTTCCTCTCGCTCACTGAGACGTGTATGGTACGTTCCTGTTTGTATGTCTATTGTTAAATATGTAGAGATCAATCAACTACTGCAATTTCATCAACCTAGGACGAGCCTGGAGTTGGTGGGTGGTTGCTTGGGTCTCCAAAAATCGAAGCCGATAACAACAAACTATATAATATAAACATTTGGCAACAAGTGTGAGCTCACTCGTCTCTGTTTCATCTCATCTCATATTAATTAAAGCACCGTCTGTTCTGTTTCTGGGTCTCTTTTTTTCTTCTTCTTTTTGTTTTGCCTTTTCATTTCGTTTCGTCTCGAGGCATGAACTGTCGTCAACTTGCAAAAAGGAGAGTTTTTGAGGGTTGGGTTCTTTGTTTTTTTGTGTTTTTATTGGTGGGGTTTGGTGAATGAGAAGTTGGGTGTTTGTTTGGTTAGCTTCTGTTAAGTTTTGATGTACAGCTGGAGTGGAACAAAGGGAAAGTGAACCCGTTAGTGAGCAAAATCAGAAAGAGGCTGAGCCAAAGACGACCCTCGACGATGCCCTTGAATTTGGTTCACGCTTCTGATGGATTGCCCCGAGTTCTCTTGACTGAGCAATCTGGTTCATCTGCTGAGGTTACCATCCTCTAGTTCCTGAATACTCTTCTTTTTTCGTTCTCTCTTTTTGGATCTTTTTACGAGGTTGGTTCTTGGGGTTGAAATGCTATGTAGACATTGTCATGTGGAAAGCTTCTGTAGTAAATCCCTATCTGTTTCCTGTTGTTTGAAGTTTTAATTTTTAGGAAAGACGGGGGGTGGAATTGCTGTATGAATAAAAGAATATGCTTTTGATGATTTGATTATGCTTTGTTCACTGTAATTAATGCCAAATTGGATGGATGAAACATAATATGTGAATACATAATTGTTCTGTGTGATGTTCCCAGAAACATATGTATGAATCGTGTATGTGATGTTTATAGAAGCATTCTGTTGGATCTGGAAAGTTGTCTTAAGTTTTTAGTGATGGATCTGAAAATGGTTGTGTTATGTTTGAGCTTTGATTGAAGCATCTGGCTCTAAGATAATGAGTTTCTGATGTTGGATCAGTTTTCTCCACTTTAGGAAGACATGGAACTTTTGACTAGAAGAATGAGCTTTCTAATTTTGCAAACTATGACGTGCTTTTCCCCTTAAAGTCTTCAGGAATCTGTTGTTAGTCGCTGTCTGTCACCTACTGATTGTAATTAATGAATTCAGGTACTTCTCTATGGCGGGCAGGTTGTTTCTTGGAAGAATGAGCGAAGAGAGGAGCTCCTCTTTATGAGCAGTAAGGTAAACCTAGTGTCACATATTTGCATCTATGTTCAATACGAGAGTGGTATACGTGCATATATGTAAATGCATGACTTTATGAACATATGATTTTGTTGTGGAAGGACGTGAAATGTTGAATCAAGGGCTAGCTTCTATCTAGCCAAAAGGGAATCTTCTTCATTGTAGAGGATATAGATTGCCAAGCTTCTAAAGTTATTGAATAGCCTCTTTATGGATTGGTCATATGTATATTAAAGTGATAACTTTTGAGGTCATGAATGCTCGATAAAACCATAGTGTCAGCCATCAAAGGGAGAATATGTATAGAGGGAATTGCAAGTCCAAAGTTCTTTCTCACCCATCAATAGTATCTTCAGCATCATCTTTTATAAGTCTTCCAGATGTCTTTGTAAACTTAATACTTTGGTTTTTGTTTTTTTCCGCACGTATGTGTTCCTCAATGTTTCTCGAGCAGAAATCTGTACCTGGTGTTTGTATGCATGAATGGGGGCTTTTCACCTCAAATTTGCACTTCAGTTAGTTCATTTGATCTCTCTTGAGACATCAGTTCTCTAAATGACTTCTTTAATATTTTGTAGGCCATCTGGAAGCAACCTAAAGCAATTAGGGGAGGTATACCTGTTTGCTTCCCTCAGGTGAGCAATTGGGAAGATGAGCATTCCTAGCGAACAAATTAGTTCCTTTTGGGAATTGTTATACTCACTGTTGCTTCCTTGTTCAGTTTGGAAATCTTGGTTCTCTGGAGCAACATGGATTTGCAAGGAATAGAGTGTGGTCTCTAGATAGTGATCCTTCACCTCTACCTCCAGCTGATGACCAGTCCTCAGTAGATCTGATACTTAAGTCTACAGAAGAGGACCTCAAAACATGGCCTCGTAGGTATGATTGCAAACCTTGATATGTCTGCCTGATGTGTCGCTGTGAAGCCTTCCTAGAGGTCTGTGGTTCTAAGCTTTTGGATTGTTAAATGGTTGTGCGCCAACAGCTTTGAGCTCCGACTCCGCGTTTCTCTGAGTGCTGGAAAGCTCACTTTGATCCCCCGTGTGAGAAATACTGACAACAAGGCCTTCTCGTTTACGTTTGCGCTCACAAACCACCTCTCTGTGTCGGACATCAGGTTTGCTTGCCTTTTCATGTGAAAGCTCTACTTTTGCCTGTTCCTTTTAATGCATTTCCTATAAACCACATCGTACTTTTCTCAATCCTTTGATGCCAAATACTAATGTCTAGAGCTATTGTCTTTCTTTTCTTCTTCTTCTTTTTCCCATCAAGCTTCTAGAACTATGATTACATTTCATATCATTAAAATCAAAACCTTAAAGCCTGTGATTGGTTCATGTTTGTTAGTAGCTGAACTTAAAGGGAAGATCATTTTCAATTGGTTTATGCTGTTCAATTTGCAGTGAAGTACGTGTCGAAGGCTTAGAGACCCTCGATTACCTTGATAATTTGATGCAAAGACAAAGGTTCACAGAGCAGGCTGATGCAATCACCTTCGACGGCGAGGTTATGCTCTTTCATGCCAATCTGATTAGGACACCTACAGGATTTAAGTTCATTCTTGAGTCGTGCTTCCCATGTTACATGTGTTTTATTACTTGCATATTATTGATCTTTCTCAATCAACATTTGTGTTAATTTACTAAACCTTTGTATGTGTTTGGAGGATTTACTGGTTTATGTATTCTTAGATTGACAGAATTTATTTGGGCGCCCCAACAAAGATTGCTATCATAGACCATGAGAAAAAGAGAACCTTTGTGCTGCGGAAGGATGGCATGCCAGATGCAGGTAAATGATGTTCAAAAGTCCGTGTTTCCTTATGTGGTTCCTTTGCTATATGTGGCTATTCATTCTTCACCTTAATCATCTGGGTAACGGTTATATGCTCATATGCTTACAGTGGTATGGAATCCTTGGGACAAAAAGGCAAAGGCACTTTCTGACATGGGTGATGAGGAGTACAAAACTATGCTCTGTGTGGATTCTGCTGCTATTGAAACACCGATAGTTTTGAAACCCTTTAAAGAGTGGAGAGGCCGTCAAGAACTTTCTACTGTTTCATCAAGTTATTGTAGTGGGCAGTTGGACCCTCGAAAGGTCCTTCGTGGCTTTCACTGAATCTCGGCATGTTTTTAGATAATTTATATAAGCCGCGTGCCCTGTATATGTACCCATTTCTTTTCTTTGTTGGGAAACCAAAACAGCCATATTTGATAGTTGACCACGTTTTCCTAGGTCACGCTATCAGAGAGTTTAGAAACATAAACGTGTTCTATGTGGATCTGTCTGGCATGTGAGGAGTGCTTCTTGTTTAGTGATATTTTCAGACCTTACCCTGCCGTGCATCGTGATATTTGTCAGAGTAATGTTGTGCATCTAAAGGAGTAGGATTCAACAATTGACTCATTACTCTTTGATCAATTGAGCCATGCCTCCCCAACGTTTCCTCTCTCTCTTTCACACGCGGCGCATGCACGAGCATGCAACACACTCATGCAAGTGCGCACATGCATTCTTTGTTTTTCTCTTCTTTACACATGCCTCGAATGTTAATGAAGTTGTGAGCTTTAGATATATGAATTACCTGTACAGATGTAAATGCAAGAGATCGCTTGGAACGCGTGTGGAAACCAATATTATTGTATAGCCATGTAATGATATTTGCTGCTGGAGCTATATTTTGATATATTTCAGAAATTAAAGTAATAAGTTCTTGAGCATAATCTTACTACTTCATTGGGTAGAGGAGGAAAACCGGTGCACTCCACTTATTTCCATTTGAGTTCTTTCAATCACGCCTCTAGAAAAGCTTGAGCATGGACATCCCAAACTTTTCTCTGGCTTCCATGTCGAATGCATCGTCTCCGAGATACATATAGATGTATGCCCTGCATAGAAGTTCGCTCTGTATCTTGCTCACGACCTTATCCGTCACTGCACCCCGTAAATTCATTTCTACAGTTACTAATTCAGGATTAGGAACGCATACATCTTTTCCGTTCAGTGTTCTTAGATCTCACCTTTAATTTGGAGAGTATATCCTGGAAGGCGAGAAATCTCTATTACAGAACCGGATGTTAGCTTGATATCATCTGATGCTTCACCCATGACCCTGCCATAAACGCTAGAGATGTCACAATAGGGGATGAGATATCTGAACGCTGCGAGATGCACGTTGTTCTTGGTTGTATATATGTCTAATGAATAAAGGGTCGTTGCATATTACTTGTCTGTGAGATCCTCATACTTCTTCCCACTGGTGAGCTTCTTAATGGCTCCTCCAAGGCCATCGCTGAAGTTTCTTCTTACCATGCTCATGGTGAGGCCGGAAAATACTATCACCAATCTCACCATCATCCCCACATCACTGTCTATTACCTTCTGGTACATTTCCTCTGTCGGCCTTGCCGGGGCTTCCCTGAACTCGGACTTCAGCAAATCTCTCAGCTTCTCATTATCTGCATACATACCTGCAAATTGGGGAATGTCAATGGATGTATTTGCTTCTAGTAAACAGCTAACGGCCTCCATTATGTAACATCATGAATGAGCCTCAGAGCTTAGATGTCTCGAGAATCCGGAATTCGATTCATTCTGGATGAGTACTCGGCAAAAGAGCAGGTAACGTTGTTGTTTCACTGTTTCTTGCACATCTCTAGTTTTTTTTTTTTTGGATGACTAAGGTGTCCGCACGGCCGGCGAGCTTACGCTCAAACCAACGGTGAAGCCTGACTAGTCCTCGAGGGCTAACGCAGCATCCTACCGTCACGACCCTTCACTTAAATCACCGACACCTACGAGTTTTGAACCCAGGACCGCACATCTCTAGTTTATCAGTCTACAATCGAATAATTGTCTCCTTTTTTTCTTGTAGTAGAGGATTTATCTTTTATGTTCTTCTGCTAGACAAAGCAAGACATCACTTGATCATTTTGCGCGATGATGGTGGTTCATTATTATTCAGTAGCTGGTCGGTTACAAGTTCAGTACCAGAGACTAGAGCTAATCCATGTCTACGCTGTTCGGAAAGTGAAGAAGATCAACAACAGCGATCTGAATTCTGAAAAAATCGCGCGAGGGGGACATGAAAGACACTGTTGTGCATATTGAGGTGTGTTTGATGAAATGTACTCACCAAAGCCATAGATCTTGAGTCCCACCCCGAGGATGGACTTTTCCCTCAAACCCACAGAGTTCAATTGCTTGCCATCCTCCTGTCTAACCGGGAATGAGACCCCAGTCCTCGGCTCCACTTCAACTCCCACCTCCTCCTCTCTCTTTGCCCCGTGATCCTTCGCTTTGTCCCCGCTCGCTTCCTTCGTCCCTCGACCTTTCTTGCACGTCTGATCGCTGGACTCCTCCTGGCCAGCCTCAGAAACTGCCTCTTTGACGATTGCGGCGCCACTCGCCTCCCCCTCGGCCCATTTTCCAGCTGCCGAAGCTACATTATTCTGCGATTTGACCTCCGACTCGGCCGTGATTGCCATTGCTCAAGCTTACTTGATTTTGCTGCTCAAGCACAAAGTAGGAAAATGGGTGTGCTTGCACTAGGATGGGAATGCAATTGGGTGTGACATTGTATATAACATAAGAATGTGGTGCACGGACGCAATTTGTACTGCCATCAACCGACGTCGGTGTCGGCAATTAGGTGAGGGTGAAGTCAATTTTAGACCGGATCAGCGAGCTGCTTTAGCTTGCTATTAAATTGAGGTGGATCCCTGGTTTCAATGTGTGCCAATCAGTATGGAATTCAGGCGTTCCCATCGTGATAATTTGATTTGACTTGTATTTAACAAAGGCAGGTGGTGGTTGTCCCTTGCACTCTAGGGACCGGAGAGACGAGAGAACTGTCCCATTGACGCGCCCCCGAACTTGGCTCATTGAATGTTTGAGCTCGGGTTTAGTCATCGTCGTGTTTCGAGTATCCGATTGATTCGGGTCTTTCGCTTCTTAATTTGATATCGACAGGCTACCTTATCCGTTGCTTTTCCCTGAACACAAAAAATTTAAAGCGGGTTTTCTTTCGCTTTCTGGGAGTTGAGAGTTTCTCGCGTGTGAAACTTTCTTAAGTCTAAACATTGGCTTTTTTTATTATTAGCAGTACGAAAATGAACCCACTAACGGGGTCTCAAAGCATAGCAGTTCTTCAAAGGGCCTACGGAGGGCGGGCTAACCAGTTTTGGGAGAGGACTTTTTTTTCCATGGGCCTTCGCGACCCAATCAGCCACGCTATTGTGCGTGAAATTGGCGTGTTAAATTTTGCATCGTATTCTTGTGTCCTCGTGGTTATATCGACTAAATTGCTGTTGCCGCATCACTTGATAAATCGGTTCTGTCCTGCAATTTCGCTCATCACTTGGTGCATTACGACATGCTCAAAACCAGAGTTCATAGGTACGATGAAGGATTCAATCGTTGTTTGGGCCTTCTTTCTGCTTCTTGTCCGGCTCTTTTTGATGGAAAAAGGGGGTCTCTTTGATCTCAACTGGGCTTTGAGCATCAACAACACCCACCGGGCCTTTCATCAAACGCCCTAGGCCCATCAAGAGCGGCTCAAAAACGCTCTCGCTCTCGCCGATGATGACGATTCCCCACGAGTCGCAGAGCTTGCGATGGAGGGACAGCGGAGCAGTAGAAACAGCAAGAGCGCGAAGCGGAGCAGAGCTCAAAGCAACGAGCGAAACCGCGATGCCAAGAAGAGCAAATCGGAGCCGCCTTCTAGTTCTAGCTTCCTGGAAAAGGTCCCATCTTTCTTTGTGGGTTTTGGGCTGTCTTTCCGATTTCGTTGAATTGGGTTTGTGGGTCGGCGGTAGCAGCTAACAGCTTGATTCTTTGAGTGGAGATTGTGGTTTCTGTAAGTCTTGAGATCTATGTTGAGAGCTGGTTAATCTGATGTGGTTCTGCAGATGAAAGCGAGGCTGTCCGGTGGGCATTTTAGGATGATCAACGAGAAGCTATACACTTGCACGTACGCGATTCTCTCTGTTCTCATCTGTGTTGTGATGCTCGTCGTTTCGTTTGATGTGCATTGTAGTCGCGCGCCGATGGCAGATGAACGTGATTGATCGAGCCAAATAGCTTGCTTAGGGAGGCCTTGTTACTGAAACGGTTTATTCGATGAGCGGGGCCGAGGGCTGGTAACTGATACTAGTGTATTTGTACTATCTTTTCAGCGGAGAAGAAGCACTTAACTATTTTAAGGAGGACCCATCACTATTTAATGTGGTAAGATGTTCTTTCTTTTTGATGAAAAAGTCATTCGGTCGATGAACAAGTCTTCACTACTCTACTCTTTTACACTTTGGTGGCTGCATTGTGTATGTGGATTTTTTGGATAAAAAAGCTTCCAATGCTTTGGTGATGAAAGGGATCGGCTATCAAGCATCGCCTATCACCTTCATCTCACTTGTTTGAGTGTGGAGAAAAATCAGTCCCAGTGGAGTAAAGTAATTGCGAATGGAAGGAAGTTTAAACTTACTGATCTGCGAGTCGGCCTTCTATGACAGAGTAACTAAGTGTAAGTTTCTGTGAGTCAGAAATAGTATGGAGTTGAATACGCAACCACATTTCAGTCTTTCAGAATCTGTGTTCCACAAAGACCAAATTATCAAGGTGTTCGGTTATCAGGGAAATAACGAGTGTAGTACTGCTGATTTTAACCTTTGTCAAGAAACTTGCTTTTGTTTATGCTGACCATGGTGGAATGAGTTCATTTTGCTCAAATAACTTCCTGGAAGAGCTACATGTTTAGTACTGACAAAAAGAAGGAAAAGTGAGCTGCTTAGCTAAGCTCTCATCAGTGATGAATATGTTCTTCAACTTCATATCAGCTGTTTCTTGATAGTCCTGTTGGGTATTGTTCCTGTGAAATGGATGTATCCAGGTCTAGATCTTCAAATCAACCTTCTGAGAAGATGAGGCCGTAAAGATTGGTCATTTGAATATGCTTTCTTTAATGTTAAAGCTGGAATGTTTTTCGTCTGTTGAGGAAATTGATTTGGAAAACAGAGCAAAAACAGGTTTTTGGTTGTTCTCAACGAGAATTGTATGATATTAGTTTCTTCTAGAAAGGATACTTGTCCTTCGTATTTTTCTGATCTGAAATAACAATTGCCATCTCAAATAAGTTATTTGCATGAATTTGTCTGCACATCTCTTTATTAGTATGGATGCTATATTCTAAATTAATTTCGGTTATGAATGATTTTGCTTTTCCGAAAGTTGTTTTAACTTTTTGACTTAATTTTCCAGTATCATGCAGGATATCAGGCTCAAATGTCTCAATGGCCCGAACAGCCAGTTCATAAGATAATAGAATGGCTTCAAGGTCTCACTCCTTCTTTGACTGTGGCTGATTTTGGCTGTGGTGAGAGTTAACAGATTCTGCAATGATTACATTTTTGTTGGAACATCAGATACACTGGCCATTATAGAAATTTCTGGAATTGTTTGAACTGCTACTTACACTTTTTTACTATTTCCAGGAGATGCAAGGGTAGCTAAAAGTGTGAAGAACAAAGTCTTCTCATTCGATCTTGTGTCAAATGATCCTGATGTGATTGCCTGTGATATGTCAAATGTATGGATCTTCTCCTATTAAACTATGCAAGTAGGAGTTAAAATTGGTTGCGGTTACCTCCATGTTTTTATCCTCTTTGGGCATCATTTTCCCATTATACACCAATATCTCCCTTATTGTTCTGTGCCATCAAATTGTAAGTAGTGTGTTGATTCTTTGAGTGTACGAACTTATGTTTTCCAATGGGAATCGGAAAGCAACTATGAATAATATGATACTGTCTCGAGGATTTACTTTTCAATGAATTAGTTGCTGGTCTATGCGGACTTCAGTGTTAGTTGAGTGAGGATCCCATTTAATTTCTTCCTGCAGACAGGCCTCGACTCTTCATCTGTTGATGTTGCTATCTTCTGTCTTTCCCTCATGGGGCTTAATTACCCAAATTTCCTTAAGGAAGCACACAGAGTTCTCAAACCAAGGTTTGCAGAACATTTTTCCCAGGTTACTTTAGATTCATAATATCGACAGATTATGTGTGCATCGGTGGACTTATCAAAGATTCTTTACAGTGGATGGCTTCTTATAGCAGAAGTAAAGAGCAGATTGGATCCAAAAACTGGGGGAGCAGATCCTACTAAGTTCATAAAAGCTGTTTGCGAGCTAGGATTTACCCCAGTGTCAAAGGTCCACTCTTGCTCCTTTCATTTGCACTGATTATTTGCCTTTCAGTATTTGACTTCTTGGTAAACATGTGCAGGACTTCACGAATAAAATGTTCGTTCTATTTTACTTTAAAAAGCAGGTATGGTGTCTATTGGCAACGAGGGCACTTTGTGGAGACCCAGAGCTGTGAAAAGCCTGAAAAACTTATTTATTTATTTATTTTTTGTAGGAGAAGCCAAGTTCAAAGAGGAAGGAAATTCAGTGGCCAGAGTTGAAGCCTTGTATATACAAGCGTCGGTGATGTCAAAGCTTTTGATCTCTAATTGTTATTCAAGAGTGACGTATGTTTTTTCGCCCATTGTCGTGCATTATGGCTCATGTCACTCTTGACCTGTGGTACATACTTATGGAAGTCGTGGGCAATCTGATATGCTGTCGGATTCTTTTTATCTCGAGGTTTTGTCCTTGCAAGGATTGAGGCAGGAAAAATTGAGGCGGTTTTAATTTAGTCGAGCGTGAAAAATGGTAGCTTTTTGGTGCAAGAAGTGAATCTGCTAGTGGCTCTGTATTCTTATGTCTACTTACAATGCTATAGATTACACATTACAGGTAAGAGTTAGGCTGCTCAGTTTCATTTTTTTTTTCTCTTCGGGTATAGGAGAAAACAATACTTATAAAGTGCTCCAATTAGATGTGAATTATTGGCTAATGGTTGGTATAATATCTGTTGTTCTTAGACCATAGCCGTAATGTGCTTTCATGAGTTACTCATTCATTTTCATTTGATGACCATCCCTTTTTTATAAGCTTCATTTGTTTCATAAAAAATGAATAATTTGAAAAATATATTTTTGAAAATGATAGTTCATATTGCTTGAAATAATCAATTGATGGAAAATGTTTTCATTATCGATAATAATTTAAGTTTAGACATATTCGTGGACGATAAAAATATTTTCTGTTAATTCATTTTTGTAAACGGTATAAGTGATCATTTATAAGAAATGAATTACAAACAAATGGTGACAAGTGTAATCTTTTTGGTGCTCTTCACAACTCTAACCAAGGAGCTAGCGCAGCCTACCTAAATAATCATTTATATTTTATCGAGGCACGAAATTGAGCTATAGTGAATCAATGTCGTTGAAATGAATTACCTAGTGAGAATATGCCGATCCTTCAGGTGGGGGCTAAAAAGTGATGAGTAAGCCGGATTAATTCATTTTGTATCAATTTGAGTTAAGCTTAGATTTTGTGAATCCAAAAGTTTTTGTGCCATGATTGATTGATTGATTCTTTAGTCGAAAATTACAAATACTGCGCCGTAAAAATGAGGATTTTCTCGTGCTATTTGTTTGAATACAAGAATAAGAAATAGAAGGAAATGTATGCATGCCCACTTAAAAATGCAAGAAAGTAATTATTTTCATAGTGTCATTGTACAAAAAGAAGCTTGCAGCTAGCTTTGGGGCCTCCGCTGACCAATGCGTGAAAACTTTACTTTGCTCTCAAAAGCTGAGCTTCCCAATTTGAAGAGAAACTTAAAAGCTTTTGCCAATGTGACGAGAGACTTATTAACTTACAATCCACTGATCAGAAAATAGTCATCTATCATTATTGTCATAAATAATTTTTGACACTTTCTTTATTTTTGTAAGATATTTGCGAAGAGGGAAAATATTTGCTTGCACGATTTTCTAGCGAAAGATTAGTGATTTGACATCGCATGGTCGTAAAAATATCGCTTGTAAAGATACAACGATGAATAAATAACTTATTTTTTTTCGTAAATTTCCAATAATGAAAAAATATTTTCTAAAGTTATTTGTTTTGTAAAATAAGAGGATCTGACATTAGAATTTTCCAATTAAAAGAAGTACCAAAAAAGGGAAAAAAGAAAAGCAACAAAGCCCAAAAAACAAGAGGGAAAACCCTGAGGGCCACTGTTCAGCTTGAAGAAGAGAAGAGAAGACCTGCTTAAACCCTAAGGACCTGGAAGGAAGAACCTCCTCCACCTAGGACAGAACAGCTTCCTATTGATCCCGACCAAAGCTGCTAGTTCAATGGAAGTATAGGGGAAACAGGCTTCGCCGGACGTGGGAGATGTTCGCCGCCACTGCCCGGAACCTCCAAAGGCGCTCCTTGAAGACCCTCGCCTCCATTTCCCTCACTAATCACTCCCAGTACTCTCTCTCTCTCTCTCTCTCTCTCTCTCTCTCTCTCTCTCTCTCTCTCTGTATTGCAATTGCTTTGCTTTTCGGCTGAGCGACGACGGCATGCTTGCAGTAAATAGATTTTTCATGTCCGTGATAGAGGATGGCTTCTGGGTTTGATTCCTGGTCGAAAGTTTGGCCTGAATTGGTGGTCTTTGTGGTTGATTGCTCATTTCTTGGGCCAGTCGATCGAAGTCGTCAAGAATCGGATTGCATTGTTAGTTTCGTTTCGTTTCCAGTTCAAGGCGCTAATTTGGTCTCTGCATTTTCATTTTGGGTTTGGTTCGTTCTTGTTAGCTATTTTTCTTCACGTCGGGACGATGGAGCAATCTAGAGAGAGAAAAAGAAAGTGGAAGTGCTCGTTGACCTATGATAGGATGTTACTGTTTTAGCTGCTTCGTTGATCTTCTGCTTTCATTTCATCGTGTGCTATTTACTGTTTGTGCCGTACAGGAATTCGATTCTTGTTAATTGTGATCCTGCAAAGCTAATGCCAAGGAGTGGGGTCCAACCGATATTAAATGGCGAAGACTGTCTGCATTCCTGGATCAAGGTGCTCAGTCCCTTGTGCGGTTGGTCCCGTTCAATGTCAACCAAAGGAAGGAGTATGCGGAGCAAGGTCGAGAGGAGAATGCGCAAAGAGTCCGGTAAAACCTTAAGGGAGATTCGAAGGGCTAAAAAATTGAGAAAGAAGCTGATGACCGATGAGGAGAGGCTTATCTATAATCTGAAAAGGGTATGCTTTTTTTCCACATGAAAGCACCTGAAAAGGGTGTAAAATCATATCCTTACAAGTTACATTTACTCGTAAGCCGTTGGATGGTTTAAGTTTCTCTTGTCACTGCAGCGCCTTAATTTTTAAATTTTGTGTTCCTGTAATTTTGGATTGACTCAAATTTTTCAAATTGATTGGCTGTTGATGGTCCTGATAAAGCACGTCTAAAAGTTTCTGCATTTGGTAACTCAACCGAATAGATTTGAATGGTCTCAGTGTCAAGAAGTCTTAAAAGACCTATGGGGTTGAAGCACGCCAAGGGCATGGATCCCTTTCTGTCTAAATTTTTGCTCAGACCTGCGAAAAGCAAAAGTTTCTGAAGCAAGTGTGGGCTGATTAAGTCTAGCTAATGTGTTCCATCGAAACTATCCTAGGAGGGTAGCAGCACATTGTATACTAATATATTTATCTTCTTATGCACCACATGTCCTAGTAACATCCTGCTTCATCTAAAAGTTTCCTTCATCTTCTGTCTTCCTCTGTGTTTAGGCACTTCAATTAGGATGCTCTGGCAAAAAAGAGCGTTTTTTGTTGTTGTCCTGTTTGCGCTATGTCACAAATTCTAGAACCTGTAAATTACTTTTTTTTTTTTATCACGGGTGGATCAACATCAATTACATGAGGATCATGTGCATGAATGATCTTAGAGCTTGCTAGTTATTGGAGTGTCGAGAACTCCTGTAAAGAGGCCAGAATTTTTTTATGGAAAAATTTCCTTCAAGCTCGGGCTTTTTTGTTTGTTACTTGGTGGCCTTTGTAGTAAGTTCAATAGCACCATTACCGCTCCGTTTGATTTTAATAGCTCTCTATGATGTAGTTGATGAGTGTTTGAATTTAAATGGGTATGCTGAATAAGTAACTTTATAATGTCCCAAATATTAAGAAATTGGATTTTTCCTTGTTTACTTATATGCTTAGACACTTATTTTTGGTTTCTAGCAATTCTCAGACTATTTGTTGTCTCTCTGTTCTGACTTTTCCAGGCCAAGAAGAAAGTGGCGCTGCTCCTACAGAAGCTTAAGAAATATGAGTTACCTGAGCTGCCACCCCCTCGGCATGATCCTGAACTATTGACCCCTGAGCAGCTTCAGGCATTTAAAAAGATTGGCTTCAGAAACAAAAACTATGTTCCTGTTGGTGTCAGGGGAGTCTTCGGAGGAGTAGTACAAAATATGCATCTGCATTGGAAGTTTCATGAGACTGTGCAAGTTTGCTGTGATAATTTCCCCAAGGAGAAAATCAAAGAAATGGCAACCATGCTCGCAAGGCTGAGCGGTGGCATTGTTATTAACGTACATAATGTGAAGACAATTATCATGTTCCGTGGAAGAAACTATCGCCAGCCAAAAAATTTGATTCCCATCAACACACTCACAAAACGAAAGGTGAGTACACACAAAGTGTGTCATCAAATCACAATAAGTTCAAGAAGTTGGGATTCTGAAAATATGCGACCCTGCAATAACCTTGCAACCCCCCCTCAAAAGAAAAAAAAATACCCAAAGGAGGGAGAGAGAGACCCCTCGTGTGAGGGTTCCCTTCTTGCTCAGGTTATGGCTTTGGCCTTGAGTTGAGAGTCTTGCACTTTCTCCAGCTGGACCAGCTAGGCCCTAACCTTGGTTGTCCAAAGAAAAAGATGAAATGTCCTTGGAGTTGAGATCTCTGATCCACGATTTATCTCTGACGAAACCTCTGGTCCTTGATTTGTTTTTTTCAAAAGTGGGTGGTCGTGAAACTGAATTCTGTACCGATTTTCTATATAAAGCTTAATATTTTCAGTTTCATCCCCTAATATCTGTTATTTTATTTTTACTATATGAGTCCCATTTACGAAAACTTGTCTATGCAGGCACTGTTCAAGGCACGATTTGAACAAGCTCTAGAATCTCAAAAGTTGAACATAAAGAAGATCGAACAGCAGCTGCGCCGAATGGGTGTTAATCCTGAGGATCCAGTTGCCATGGCCAGCATCCAGAGAGTTGCTTCCACATTCTTTAATGCAATTGATAAAAAAGAAGGAAGCCCATATGTTTTTCAAGATGATAGACAATCAGTAGCAGAGTCAATGCATGACATTCAGCTGTCTGCACCTGCTGCTGATAGTGACCAGGAGGAGTTGGACAGATTCATAGCTGAGATAGAGGACGCAGCAGACAAGGAATGGGCTGCAGAAGAAGCTGCAGAAAAAGAAGAGGCAGGAAAAATTAGGTATTGGAACAGAGAAGAATTTGGAGGACGGTTTACGAGACCGGAATATCGCGGAGGCAACGACTCTGATGGTGAGATTAGAGGGGCAAGGAATTGGAAGGATCGTCATGGCAAGCAAGCTGTTGATAGTGATGAAGGCGAAGATGATGAATGGGATTCTGATGATGCAGAAGAAATGAGTGATGTTGAAAACGTTACTGATGATTCTGATGAGGAGCTTGAGAGACCTAGAGTAGAAAGGCAAAAGCATGAGAGGACAGGGCAGCCTAAGAGTTATCAAACTTGCCCTGGAAATGCTAGGCCTAGCGTAAGAAATAATAGGGTTGTGAAAGAATCCGAGTCTGACAGTGTGTTTAGCGATCTTGAAAATGTTATGTGGGACTCAGATGAAGGGGATGGTCAGGATTCAAGACAATCACAAACTGGCGCCAGCCATAATTACCAGAGCAGCAGTGACGAAGATGAGAATCTTCATCAACCAGTGCAGAGTGACCAAAATAGGTTCCGCAGTTCACATGGTGAAGATGACAAGTCCAATGATGATCTGGATGGATCTGATACATTCGAAATGGCAAAGGGGAAGCAGGGAAAGTACACTAGAACCAGTATTCAGGAACATAACCGGAGAAATGCCAAGTCCAGCAGAGGGACGATCGAAGATAATTCTGCGTGGGATGCGTCAGTTAATGATACAGAAGTCCCAATGCGGGGATCAGACATGGACGAATACTCATTGTCAAGGGCAGGGGATTGTGAGTACAGAGGAGAAAACGAAGGGGAGAATTGTGTCAACACAGACGAGCAAAACGGGAGAGAGGTTAGAAAAGCTAAGACACAGAAGCAGGTGGATGAGTCCTGGGATAGTGATTAGCTCTTCTTCTGGGGCAGTTATTCTTTTGCAAGTTCCTTTGTATGTTAAGCTTGCCAACTCGCAAAATCTATCTCATGAAATCGATTGGACTTGCATGTTAAGTTTAAAATGCAAGGTTGGGTTTTCTTGAACGGTACAATAACAGTGGCAGTATTGATGTTCAAGTAATGAGAAAATATTAGACTCTGCATTCATAAACAAATTCATGCTGATCTCCCAGTCCTAGCCATTCTTGTGGTTATTTTTCACCCTTCCGCACTCACAAGTAGCTGGTGATGGACCTGCAATTTGGTGGACTACACCTAATTTGTAGTTTGGTGGAAAATATATGGGCCTCCACTATTGTATATCATCCTCTTGACAAATTTTTTTTTTTTTTGGTAAGGATCCTCTTGACAAAATTTGATAAACTAAATATTTGAGGGAGGTTGATGCAGATAAAACGAAGAAATTTTCATGAACAAAGTGACGTGTCATAGTAATCTCTCGTATCAGATTGATTGAGAACCAGTGTATGGGCTTTGACGGTTGAAGGCACGACTATGTTGGAACAGATCCATCGCCGTCGACTAGCGCACAATGAGTTTGAGGAAAAAAAGGGGGCGCTTCAAGATGAATGTTTACCTCCCAGGAAATGAGAAAGATGAATGCCTCAAACTAGAGGGTGAATGATCCTGTTCAAAACAATTAATCTTATGCATTATGGTACTAACATTTGGACAGAAATAGCGAATCCATGTCTTTTGGTGCTTTATTCACTTGGGGTTGGATTAAGACATATCCTTATGGAATGGAAATCAGGACATTAGAATGGTCAGAATGTTCACAGCATGGCTCTATCTGTCAGAGGTCGGCTTGAATTGATAATTATTCTCACAGTGAGGGCATTCCCTTGATTCTGCTGGTGGGTTTCTGAGAAATTGCTCCTCTCTCTCTCTCTCCAATACCTGAGCTGAATAAGAATAGATCTCACGAGGATGCATGACTCTGGAGGAACTGTAGTCCTTGAGTAGAATTGCCCGATTCTCTATCTAGCTTACTATGCAGTCAAAGTAGTAAGATAATGTAAGGTAATGTATGTTGATCAGACTGTCAAGTGGAAACACGTATTTTTCTGCAAAAGCAGATACATACTTTCATTTAATCATAATCATGGTTGGATGAATCAGTTTCTAATTGTCATCTATATGGGTGGATTTTAATCCCACAAATTAGACGTGCCATAATTGAAAGAGCCAAGATTTAGTAGATAACGAGTTGAGTGAATTTGAAATTACTAATTGAAGAACACTAATTTAAAGAGTACGGGAATTTCTACATGAACAACATCATATTCAAAAGCGATCGCAGCTGCTAGACATATGTGAACATCAGGTGAGATCCATCATCATTATCAAAGATCGTGATCAATTTAGCTTTCTAAATAAATATATTTCACGTGATCCTTAAAGGACTTAAATCATTAGTTCCCCTAGCACGTGTGCTGCTCCAAAGTGGGGTAAACTCAAAGTCAATCCAATAGTGCCAAGACTATATCACAAAGAAAAAGAAAAAGAAATTCCAGCGGCCCACGAAGCTGACACTTTTTAACGCGTGTGTCAAGGCAAAATGGGCGCACTAAAAGCCAAATTTGCCTACCAAGCGTCCATAGCAGGACCTAGTCGCCCGCTGGAGATCGATCCACATCACGTACATCTTCGCCTCATGAAGTGGTCCTCAATTTCTCATGTACTGCATCAAATTCTAAAGATAGGTTGACTCCTTCATGTTCAATGACTCGGTCAACCGGGTCTCCTGCGGGAGGGGACTATACTTTGGTATGTAACATATTCCAAGAAATACACCGAGGGGGCGTTTGATACGGTCATCTGAAATATCGGTTGACTAGTTGACTCGGCATATGTTCTGATAGGTAAGAAGGAATAGGATGAATGGCAAAAACGAGATTCCGTAAATGCCTTTTCGATGCTTGAATGAGATTAACAATCAAAGACGCGTGCACAGCCAAACGCTAGCCAATTTCTTTTTCGAGACCCAGAAAAGCCGCAATGAATTTAGATGGGTGATATTTGCCTGGAATATCAGAAAAAAAATTGGAAATGTTCGCCATGGCTATGTGTGACTTGGTTGGGATGAGAGATAACTTCTGCAAGTTCCTTTGTACGTTAAGCTTGGCAACTCGCAAATCTATCCTGTGCATTGAGCGGACTTGCCCGTCAAGTTTAAAGAGCAAGATTGAGCTTTGTCGAACGGTACAAGAACAGTGGAAGTATAGATGTTCAAGTAATGAGAAAATATCAGACTGCACTCAGAGACAAAATTCATGCTGATGTCCTACTCCCGCCCATTCCTGTGGACGTTTTTCACCCATTTGCAATCACAAGTGGATGGTGATGAGCCTGCAATTTGGTAGACTACAACTAATTTGTAGGTTGGTGGAAAATACATGGGCCTCCACTATTATATATCAATATTTGAGGGATGTTGATACAGACAGTTAAATGAAGATACTTTCGTGAGCTAAACGATGTGTCGTACTAATTCCTCGTATCAAATTGATCGAGAACCAACGTACGGATCGGATCCATCACCGTCAAATGGTGCAAAATGACTTCAGAAAAGTACAAAAAAAGGGTCTTCTAGTGGTGTAAAATGAGAAAGATGAATGCCTCAAACTAGATAGTGAATTTCGTCCAAAAAAAAAAAACTAGATAGTGAATAATCTTGTTCATACCAAATTAATCTTATGCACTCTGGTACTGATATTTGGACTGAAAGAGAGAATCCATGTCTTCTGGTGCTTTATTCATGGGGGGTGGGATTAGAACATATTCTTATGCAATGCAAATCAAGACATTAGAATGGGCAAAAGGACACTACAAGTGCTATAAGTTATGTACGGAGGGCACTTTGGTGCTATAATTTTTTTTCGGAACACTTTGGTGCCAAGTCGAAGAAAAAGAAATCACTTAAGTGCCAATTTGGCCGGAAATCCGACGCGGCATTTTTTATTAATTTTTGACACCGACGTGCCTCATCAGAAGATGAGTCAGCGTGTACAGTCAGCATTTTTTTTTATTTTAAATGATTTCTTTTCCAGCGTGTACAGTTAATATTTTTTATTTTAAATAATTTTTTTCTTTTTCCTTTTTTCCTTTCTTTTTTTTTTCTTTTCTCTCCTCGCCGGCCGGTTGCCGGTGGCTGGCCCGGCCACTGGCAAAGCCCGGGAAGGGCTAGGCGAGGGCAACCTAGCCCATGGCCGGCGAGGGGCGGCCTTGCCAGATCTAAGCGAGGCAACCCTCGCCGGCGATAAGCGAGCATGCCCCTTGCCTAGCCATGGGCGAGGCCGCCCTCGCCTAGCCCTTCCCAGGCTTCGTCGATGGCCAGGCCGGCGAGGGGGGAAAAGAAAAAAAAAGAAAGGAAAACGGAAAGAAGAGGAAAAAAAAAGGAAAAAAATTATTTAAAATAAAAAATGATGATTGTATACGCTGACTCATCCTCTAGCGAGCTACATCGATGTCAAAAATTAATAAAAAATGCCACGTCGGATTTCCTGCCAAATTGACACTTAAGTGATCTTTTTTCCTCAAACTTGGCATTAAAGTGTTCCGAAAAAAAGTTATGGCATCAAAGCATTCTCCGTACACAACTTATGACACTTGTAGTGTCCTTTTGCCTATTAGAATGGAATTCACAGCATGGCTCTATCTATCTATTTGCTTTTTTTGGCTAAAACAAACCTTCCATTCCATCAAAAGCTATCGAAATACTACAAAGAGGAACTGGAGCCTACATTATAATAATAAGTCAAATAAGACTCCACTAACACTATATTTTTAACTCTAAAAGTTAGATCATTTGACAAAAAAAAAAGACGCCTTTCCTATTCGATGGAAATTCAATTTGCAAGCTCATGAGGAGCGCCGTTATTAGCTCCACTAGTCCCCTTCAAACTCCCTCCTGGATTGTTGCTCAGTAGGAAGAGAGTCCGAGATGGAAGGATGAACAATCAAAGGGCAAAGACCTTCGTGTTGAATTGCTCGGCTCGAATTGATAATTGTTCTCACAGTCTAGGCAATCCCTTGACTTTGCTGGTGAGTTTATGAGAAATTGCTCCCCTCTCTCTCTCTCGCAATTTCGTTGCTTAATAAGGGTGCGAATGATAATCATTTCGTTTCTCTTTTTTTTATTGTTTCCAGGAGCAGATTTGGAATAAAAATCTGTTTGGCAAAATAACTTCATTGTTTTATTTCCGAGAAAAAATTTTAGCACAAAAATAGGTTTAGAACAGAAATGAGAAGTAGATTTTTTTACTTTTCTATTTCTAGAATAGAAATAGAAATAACGACTCTTCTTATCGCTCGCTCTCACTACTTATCGCTTGCTGGAAATAGAAATTTTATGTCGTTATCAAATGCTACTTTCTACTTAGAAATTCATCTAGAAAATAAAAATAGAAAAATATATTTTTGGCCAGAAATAAGACTGGGAAAGAGAATGGTTTTGATTCGTGCCCTAAGAATCGATCTCACGAGGATGCAAGAGTTTGGAGGAGCTACAGTCTTTGAATTAGTATTGTCTGGTTCTCTATCTAGCTTAATGTGCAGTTAAAATAGTAAGATAATGTAAGGTAATGTTTGTTTATCAGACTGTCAAGTGCAAAAAGGTAGCCCTGGCAATACGAAAAATTTTCTGCAAAAATAGAAACGTACTTTCATTTAATCATAATTATGGTTGGATGAATCAGTTGCTAATTGTCATCTTTATAGGCGGATTTCATCTCTCAAATTAGATGCGCCGTATTTGAAAGAGGCAAGATTTAGCAAGTAACAAGTTCGTTGATTTCAAAATCACATATTTTTATCTAGAATTTGTCGTGGAAGACCTTATGTTAATCAAAAAGCTGCATTCACATTGTCTCTAATCAAAGAACACTGACTTAAAGAGGACGCGTATGTTTTTCATGAGCAAACATCATATTCGGAAGCAATCACGACTGCTAGATAAAAGAGAGAGTCACGTAAGATTCATCATCATTATCAAATATTGTGATCAATCTAATTTTTTGAGTAAATATATTTCACGTGATCCTTGTACAACTTACATTATTGTTTCCCCTAGCAAGTACGTGACTACAAAGTAGGATCAAGTCATAGTCGATCCAAAAATGCCAAGACTATATATGACAAAGAAAAAGAAAAAGGTTGGAGATCAATCCGCACGTCTAATTTCCCAAACATCTTCGCCGCATAAAGTGGTTTTCATGTGATGCATGAAGGTCTAGAGATAGGTTGACTCCTCCATTTTCAGTGACTCTGTCAACTATATAAAGGGTATCATGTGGGAGGGGACACCATAGTTTGGTATACAACATATGCCACGGGGAAACAGCAACAAAAAATCTAATGGAATGACTAGAAATGGTCATGTGGTATGGTGGATAGGGGCTCGATCATATCGAGTCGTTTATCCAAGAAATGCATTGAGGGGGGGTTTTATATGGTCATTTGGAACATTAATTGACCAGTCGACTCGGCATATAATCTGGTAGACAAAAAGGGAATAGGATGAATTGAGAAAAGGTGGTCTCCCAAATGCTTTTACGATGCCGGTAAGAGAAAACAATCAAAGGGGCGCAGGGGCTAAAGTGCAACCATTTTCTTTTTCTGGACCCAAAAAAACCACAATGATCTAGATGAATGATATGTGCCTAGAGCATAAGCAAAAAGGAAAATGGCACAAATGGTCCATAAATTTTGGCTCAATATGCAATACCGTCCGTTTTTGAACTTTTAATTTGTTCATTATGATCCCTGAATATTTAGTGCATGTTCAATCTAGTCGTTAAACTATATGAAAATATTTAACGTTGTTTTTGAACTTGACTTAATGGAATGATAATATTTTATATTTTTATATAGTCTAGGGACTACATTGAACATTTATCAAAAGTTCAGAAACTATATCAAACAAATTAAAAGTTTAGGGACGACATTGCACATTGGGTTAAAGTTCATGAATCACATTGAATAAATTAAAAGTTTATGAATGACATTACATGTTGGGTCAAAATTTATAGACCATTTGTGTAATTATTCCTTCGCAAATAAGCAGAACAGTTCGCTTGGCTAAAGATAGTGACTTGGTTGGGACGAGAGATGACATTATACATTAAGCTAAAGTTGAGATGACATTACACATTAAACGAATTAAAAGTTCAAGGACGACATTACAAATTAGGTCAAAGTTTATGGATCATGTATGTAATTATCCCTTAGCAAAAAGGTAGGAACGTTCACTTGGCTAAAGATAGTGTGACTTGGTTGGTATGAGAAATGACTCAAAGGGAATAAGAACAAACTTGAGAGTTCAACAACCCAATGATGTCCAAAAAGATAATGCTAAAACTGTAGGTTTGAGGATTGAGCTAGATGACAATATTCAACAGCAAGCTGTAGGGTTTTTTCCTGGGCAGTGGTCATTTGAAGACTCTGAGCTCATGGTTGAACAGGAAAAAGGGGTCAGCTTGTGGCGCGGGTTGTATCGTGTGAGGTGCATCCTTGTGAGGGTTGTTTTGAACTGAACTGAGAATAAGTCAACGGGGTTGGTGTGAATGTATCCAGCGCACGTTCCGGGAAAAGATCATCCCTGATTGTTCTTCAGCCATGTGTGATGTATTAGGGGGCGTCCGTCAGGTACGTGAGGGTTTCTTTTAACATGATTTTAAAAAAGCAAGTGGGATTGGAAAGTGCCAATGAAAAGACAATGGGTAGTTGTCTGGTTGGTCAAGAACGTTTGCTTTTAGGACATAGAGAAAGACTGACCTCTTTTGTTTGTTTTGTTATAAGTACTTGGAAATCTTTGATCTCTTGCGATGGTTCGTCACCTTGTCCCGACAAAAGATATGTTTTTGTTCTTAATTGTTGCACCTAGCCATCCATCTCTTTTACTTGATTGACCATTGGCCGGAATGCCGAGAATTGGGTTACCCCTAAAGATAGTTTCCGTGACTACAAGGATTTTTGTTGCACCGGACATTGAGTTGATAAAATCCGCGCGGTTTCGATTGGCCTGATGAACTTTATACTTGGGACCAATTCCTTGGTTACTCTATATTAGAAAACAATGGAGACTAGCTCATTTTTATTAGACTACTACTTTCAGGAACCGGGCTGCCCCTGAGACTGTTCTTCCCCAAAGGACGGATTGAGAACAAGAAACGTCGCCAAGTGCTTGGTATATGGAAAGTTGACTCTGTTTTGAGTCCCCAGTGCGAAGCAAGAGGAGGCGACTGATTACATCCCACTTCACACGGTGAAATGAATGAATTTGATTGACTCTCGTCGATGACCCCATGGATCACCGTAATCTCTACTTCAATGCTTTAATGGTAGTGAAAGTGGTGGAAGACACCATGATCGGCACATCATGATGGAGACTACACACACACACACACACACAAAGAACTTTGGAATTGGAAGACTCAAGGATAGAGCTTCATGACGACTTTACGGATGCTGTGTGTGTCATTTGTCAATATCCATGTTGCAGATATTTTTTTATCAGAAGGTGTTGACGGGTTTGTCGGTTCTGTCCTCTCCCAGCAACTTCGAGCTTCCAGGGTGGCACCAAGAGATGTGCTTCCCCTAGAAAACATCTCCTCCATGCATAACCTGGAAAAGCCAGGTACAAGAGTTGACCAACCAATTAGCAAATCGATGTGTTCGATCGCCTGTTTGCGGGTTTGAGCCTCGTACAAGAAAACACACTTGGTCTTGTTAGGAGATTGGTCAAGAATATACAAAGAACGCTTCGCGAAATAAGACTAACAGCGCAAAAACTCGATGAGATAATGAAGGGAATCGTGCAATTTGAATGAAAAAAGAAATAAATTAGCAAGATGGAAGGGAGTTTGGCAGAAAATCAGAATATACAAATGATCATCTATCAATGACAACTACTCGAGCAAAAATCCCAGAGCACGTAAAGCTGGGAAACAATGTGCATTCCCAAGCTAGTCTAGAATATGCAGATCTCCACAGCCACAAGAGCTAGCCAATCTCTGTAAAGCAGGTTCTTCACATGGAAAATTGATAAGAACCGCCGTTCAAGAACCTTAAGCTGGGAGAGTGTACAGACATACACGAGATCCTCCTTGATATACAGCTATTTGTCTGGTTCTCCACAAATACTACCCTGAATGACGTATCACATTTCATGCATCCTTTGCGAACCAAATCATCCTCAATGCTGTAGAGAAAGAGCCTCAATCATCGAAAGAAACTCATCAGTCACTCCCTTTCTCTTTTGCAGTTTCCGGGCAACAAAAATTTGTACTCTTCTGCATGATTGAGCAAGTAAGCAGGGAGATGAATGGCGGAACTAGAATGAGGAATCGGCCCCATCTTCCCGATTATCTCCTTAAATGTGTATTCCTCGGGCAGCATGTCGAACAAATTGGCGCCTCTACATATAACATCCTGAACCCTCTTCGGATTCAAATAATGGGAAAACCTAACCCGATCGTTATGGCTGTAAGCTTTCATCTTAAATAGGAACTGGCTAATGTGGCGGAAACAGAAGCTACAGTGCCAACCTGCGTCAGAAAGTAGGTAGTCGGTCTGCCGATAATGTGCATATCTGGTCTTGCCCGTCTGGTAGCGATGAACCGAAGCCCTCCAACTCTTGTTATCCCGATGAAACTCAAAAGAGTACAAGTAGTTTTTCAGCTGCAAATGAAGAATCGGTGGGATATCATCACACCATCTCAAAAGATTGATTGTGTGGGCACTGGGGATTTCGTCAACATCCGACATTATCAACAAGTCATCATCTTTGATGCCGGCTCTTCTAAGTAAGAGGTCAAGGGCTACTCTTTGATATGCCTCTTCAACGAATGGGTTCTCTCCCTTCTTGAATCGTCCTCCAATCCTTCCATAGGTCAACCGAGGTACAACAAAATTGAACCTGTCCCTGTTGCTCGCGAAATTCAACTTCTTAGGCAAGCCAGTGAATGTAGAGTTCGACTCGAGGAGAACAAACTGCGTCACATAGGGAAACAGCTCATTCCATCGAATAGTGAGGATATCAAGTTCATTGCTGAACAGAACTGCATCATACACCCGCCTCGGAGATTCACGGATTCCCCAACCATGAAGTTTGCACAGCGTCTCCATAGACACGTTTTCGTTGTAGTAATGTGGGATCTCGTGAAATGGCTTAGGCGGAGATTCCCAAAGAGGTCTGAGAAAATACGAGACCTTCTGTCCATGCAAATACAGGGTGAAGATGCCGAGAGGGATCACGATTAACAAGAGAATATACGTTCTGAGATCCAGACCTCGCAACATACAACGCAGTCTGGACATGCTCAATGCAGCACGAGCCTGCGCAGAACCCAGAAAAAAAAAGGAAAAGGAATCACACAATGTCCTCAGCAAGAGATGAGGGTAGAAAGCAAATCATATCATCCATCACCCGAAACATCACAATTCAAAGAACCCAACATATTGTCAAGCATAGTCAATCAATAAGCAGATAACTCGGGGCTTAATTCATCGACCTCTGCAAGAAAGTCGAACGCACATACATTCATTCATCACAATCAAGGCATCAAATCTACATCGTTACATTCATGCCCCCAAGCCACAACGCCGATATTTCTTCCTCTCCTTATCGGATAAATAGACTTCGATCAACACACCAGCAAAATGATAACAAGGGGAAGAAACGACGACCCACATCAATCGAAACCCCAAAAGTTGCAAAAAATGAAAATTTTCTAGGGTTCAGGAACATCACCACCCAAAGGTACGGATGTCAAAGCAGCAATTACAAAGAGTATCCCCGGAAACAAAGAGAGAAAAAAGGCGATTCCCTTCAAGCATCGGCATTCATCCACAAAAGGGGGCGAACTTGAACAGGAAGAATAAGCTCGGAGACTCGACAGCACGGACGAATTACCTGGCCACAGACGTCCTCGCATATGTCATCGGTCTTCTTCGAACTGTAGTACCCTTCGGACATCATGAAGGACACACCCACCCGGGGGATTGGCGGATTGGGGGAAACGAAACGAGCAAAACGCCGCCCCAATCCTCTTCCAATGCAAACCAAAACTTCCCCCCTGCCGCTTCAATTTATAACCAATCGTCTCGCCGCGCAAGCCCGAATCGCAAAACCCACCACCCCCCCGCCTCAAAAACCAAAAATTTAACTCAACAAAAAAAGAACGAAATTTCGCCAACCCAATTCGCTGTCGAGACTGGCAAACAAAGATCAAGCCCCGCCCCTCTCTCTCTCTCTCTCTCTGTGTCTCTGTCTCTCTCGCCCTGTCTGTCTCTGTCTCTCTCTCCTCTGTCTGTGATGAGTTGTGATGGGGAAGGAGAGAGAAGGAACCTGCAACGTTAATTATAGCCGTTTGCGTTGGTTTTTCGCTCTTGCACCAGAAAACACTGTTCCAAATAACAAGCGACCTCTTCGACCAAAACCTACCAAAAAAAAACAAAAAGGAGAAAAAAAACACTGTGAGAGGAGAGAGAAATGCATTTGTTAAATTTAATCGCCCTCGAAATTCTCATTTTCTTTCTTTTCCCAACAATAATTCGGAAAATCCGAGGAGGAGGAAAAGAAGGAGAAGGGATAAAAGGGGGAGTACCGTTGGAGTGCGGAGGGGGGGGTAGGGGAGCCAACATCGCCCCGACGAAGACCGACAGAGACGCGGGGGGCCGTCGGATTGGTGGGGAGGGCGATCCGACGGCTGGGAGAGGCGGGACCACGGGATGCTGCCGTGGGCGCGGCCGGAATTCGGTCGCGCGCTTTCGATTTATTTTGGAGGAGCGGAAGCCGGGCGGACGCAACGCGGAGGCATCATGTGCTCATCTGCGGAACAGGGGTTGGTTGGGTGGCTGCACCAGCATGAATCATTCGTGGTCCTCGTTTTTTTTTTTTTTTTAATAATTGGAGGGACCAAAACAAAAAAAAAACATTAATCTAATCGAATTGGGCCCGATGACCGTGCCTCTAGCTTTTTTTTTGGGCCACTCAATAATAATTTTGATGTATCTCATGACCTGGGTCTATCACGGCAGTTGCTAAGTCAACTATGAAATTAATTGTGGCGAGCTTGTGGCTTTAAAAAATGACTACTAATTCAGTTCTAAACATTCTAATTTAATCATGCATCTTTCGAAAACTTACCAATTCAGTCCTAAGCTTTTTAATCGTACCAATTTAGTCCTAAACATTTTAACGATTTGTCAATTCTGACGATTCGATTTGATCTCGAGTGATAAACTCAAGCCAATCCACCAACTTAAAATACATTAGAAGAAAAATAGTTTTGAAACCGAAATTATTAGAGTAGAGACTAGAGTGATTCGGTACTAGGAGATCGATTACATCTCCAATCGATTACCTTAGAGGCAAAACCTCCTCCAAATGGCCCTTATAAGATCTGCACACTTCATACTCCTCACGATTCTCGCCTGCCCACGACCCATTCCCGATGTCGTCCGTGACGCCCCAGAATGTCATGCGCAATACGTGTCATTTCCAACATTATTATTTCAAGTTCGTCTTCAGTGCCGCTTTCGCTCCCGTGCATATTTTTTTCAATTGAGGTCAGCTTTGTTCAAGGGTCTTGCATGGCTAGGGGCTTCGACGAAGAAAACAATGGAACTCGGTTCATAAAGCTGGTAGCATTGTGACATCACCATACTCTCAAATTTCTTATCTATCTGTGCAGCCTGCCTTGGGACTTCTATGGAGCTCTTTGGTCCCGAACTTATGACAGGTCAATCTTGAAGGTTATAGAGTAATCCAAGTCCAATTGAGGAGACTGGATAATCCTATTTTGGAACTTTAAATTTGATTTCATGAAAAAGGATGAGCAAGTTCCAATGCTCTCTAACCAGTACATACGAATCAATTGATTGATGGAGGAACTTTGGTCTATGCGACAATTATGCTTTGAATTGTTGTCATATCCCAAATAGATCAACGACCAGGACATTCAGGTCTGAGTATTGTGCCATCTATGTGAACTGTGTGCTGTGCCATTGAAGTTGGGACCTTCTCTGACAACCTGGCTGCTTAGCTTGAGTGGATTTGGAAGTCGTTAATTTCTTTTCCTTTTGAAAAACTTTAGTGCTCTAGACATGTATGAACCACCTTCGGTTGGTTTTCGTGGGGATGTTGAGCCTCTCGTACTTGAAGATGGCAACTGTTTGTTTTTGTAGTGATTGGATGATTGAGGTAACTAAGTATCTGCTGTATAATCTCGTATTCGGGCAGCAAACCCACCACTTGCGCATAGGGTGTTGTCTGTTGTTTTTAAACAGCCACTTGCACGGAGGCTGTTGTTTCCAGCTTTGGCTTGAAACTAAATACTTCTCGAGGGATTTGGTCCTGATGACACTATGTAACCTATGGAGTGAATCGAACAAACAAGAATGACTCGGTCGAAACTAAGTCGACACCAAAATCTTAGATGGAATAGACGCTCCTCTAGGTGATGATAGAGCTCGCGATGACGGACTCGACAGGGGCAAGGAGGGATTTGGTGCTACCGTTGACGACGGACTTTAATCTGGAATCAAAGAACCCAGGCCTATCTAAACTCATTACATGGAATCGACGGTTCATGCTCCTCCGGAAGATAATGAAGCTCGAGACAACGAACTTTTAGAGGCATCGGGAGAGGAAGAAAACATAATACGGTGGAGAATTGATGGACCAAGAGTTCAATCAATCAGCGGAGAATCGACGACGAACTCAGAGTTCAATTTGCGTTTTAATGTCTTTTTAAGGGTTTTAAGCATTTTAATCTTGCTGCAAATTTAGGACGGTATCGTCCCTACCGCTCACCAGAAAAAAGCCAATCCGGCGAGGATTTGGCCACGTGATAGGTTCGAATCCTTATTTGAGATTGAACTCGATGCGCTTATTTGAAATTTTCTCGACCGCTATTAGACAAGTCAAAGGCAAAAAGTGAGATTCGCCGTTGAAGCCCCTTTCGAAAGGCCCTCCCCCGGTTGACACCTCCACCTCCATGTGGATTGGCATCTGGAATTAGTGGGCCAAGAGATCATTAGGCCGCTACTGAGGCCCATGGGCCCAACCGGGCCCAATCCGATCCCGCAACGGGCGGCTCCCCCTCCCTTTGTTTTGTTCTTTCTTTCCCGTGCTCGTCCTTGATCACTTTCTTCAGCGACTGAAACGTCGAATTTGGGGGACTCAGCTCAAGCGCTCAGCTCGACCTCGACTCCGATCATCGCATCGAAGGAGGTCAAACTCGAATCGCTTCCTCGCGCTTCGAATCCGTGGTCGCTTCGGTTTTTCTTCTCCAGGTGCGTGGGTTTTCCCTTTCGTTTTTCTCTTTGCATCCGGGGACTGTTCGAAGCCCGAGTTTCGTTTTTGATTCGACTGCCCGCGGAATCAGAAGAAGTCGACTTGACTGATTGATTGGTTGTTTTTTTCTTTTGGGGTGCTTGGCTCCTGTTTTTTGGGGCGCGGGGCATTGGTTGATTTGCGATTCCGATTGTTTCAGGATCGCCTGAGCTCGGAAAGCGACGCGGGGAAGAGGGGATGGATTTGGCGTCCAGATACAAGGTGTTTGTCATGCTTTTCAGGAATTTCCTCTGTGTGAACATTGTAGTTGCGTGCGGCATTTGTGGGCATTCGCGCTGGGCTTCCGGCGTCGCGAAACGGTGTTGAATTGTTACTTGTCCTCGGATATTCGTGTTCACCGGAAGAGTTTTTGCGCAGGGTGTTGTCGGGCTTGTTTTCGGCAATGACAATTCTTCTTCGACGGAAGACAGGTAGGCTTCTCATCAGCTGCGGCGATGGTATTGGCTTTGGAAGTTCGATATGTATGTTTGTAAATTTGTGAACCTTACCCCTTGCATTGCAGCAGACATATGTTCTTGTGATAACAGCATTGATGACTTTTTAGAAGTACATAAAGAAAAGTTATCTTGGGAGGGACTTATGTTTTTTGAGATTCCAAGTTGTTCAGGATATGAGTGCGTGGGTGTCATTTGTAAGAATTTTATTTGTTATCATGAATGTGTCTGTTCAAACCAATGTCTGCATGCCCTCTTTTTCCTAGGACCATAAAGCACTACCTGATTATTTTTAGCTGTTTTTGGGAGACCATTATGTAAGTCACTAATTGCAAACTTTTTGTATTCAACTGGTTGTTGCGTTCGACTCCCATTGCTTGCATCGCTTGCCTTCCATAGTTCTGGTTTAAGAGTAGTTACTGCAATGAGTGAGCAAGGGGGAAGCTCTCTCTCTCTCTCTCTCTCTCTCTCTCTCTCTCTCTCATCAGTCTAATGCCAGGTGGTGGTCTCTTTTTTCGTCCCCTTTGAAAATTGCTTCGTGAATGATGTATGTTGATGCAGGACCGTGTAATCAGCAGGTTGCTCTTTTATTTATTTTCTTATTATTGAGATCCAAATAAAATGTTGATAGTTAGGTGAGTTTTTTTACTTATCTAGTGGTTACCAGATTAGTGTAAGACTCAGCAAAGAAGAGTTTCTTAGTTTATCGCTGTTTGTTTGTTTTATTGTTTGAGCCTCTGACATATCTGGGGTTTCTTAGATATAAATGTCTATATGTTATATGAGAGCCTTTTGCCTTTTATAGTACACATTGCGAGAGAATTTCTCTGATTGCACTTTATGCATGTTGCTACTGCGTTACTTTTGTTTTGGAATTTTGATTTCTGTACTCATTTTCACTGCCTTATATTTCACGCTATATCTTAGATATGTAAGGACTTATTTTGTGCAAGGTGGACCTGTCTTTCCTTCAAAGTGATTTTCATGTCCACTTTTTGATGTAAAGAACTTCAAATTTAATGATTTGAAAAGTGTCTCTCATTAATATTTTGTTTCATGCTCTTTGTGAAAATGTTTTGCTGATATAGAGGCTATTTTGGTATATGCATAATCATAATGGGTGTGTATGTTGTATATTGTTTATTCTTGTAGATTAGGAAGCTCTGCCTCTTTAGGTTTATTTAGGATCCTTGATACTTATTTGAGATGCCATGTGGGCAGTTAATCGATACGTAGATATTCAGTCGGTGATCTAAATGCTTCAAATTAATCTAAAACGAATTTCTTTTTCTCCCATCGTGCTTGTCTGTTCTTATTATGATGCAAACTTAGTTTGCTCAATCTAATTGTTGACTAGAAAATTCCTTGTCGGAGGAAGATAGCATCTTCATCAAGTGGTCAAAATTTTTTTCCTCAGACTTCATGCCTTCGATTGCATAGGGTGAAAATGAAAATAAAATTTTTCTCTCAAAAGTTATAACTCACCTTGCTTTCTGAGTCATCACATGTTCTGTGTTTCTGCAATAGAGATTTCTGTTGCTTTTTCACATTTCTAATGCCTTTACCGGATTACAAGTTATGTGGAACGATTGCTGGACCGCATTAGCAATGGTGTCTTGGCTGAGGATCGCCGCACAGCTATTTCAGACCTCCAGTCAATCGTAGCAGAAAGTCGTGCTGCTCAGCTAGCCTTCGGTGCAATGGGTAAGATCTTGTTTCATTTATTTTTTGGTGGCTGAGTACTATAGTATAGAATCAGTTATGTATGAGATTTATCATTTACTTTTTACAGGTTTTCCTGTACTTATGGGGGTCCTGAAGGAAGAGCGGGAGGATTTTGAAATGGTTTGATTCACTTTTTACCTTTTTATCTTTCTGTTTTTTTTTGGGTTTTTGTTTTTAAGTTTCTGCATATTCATGATGCTGATAAATGTTGAGTGATTTATTGAATACTTTATTTGTCAGGTTGCTTTTTGAGTTGCTGATGCGTAAATCTTTTTGTTCTTTAACTCATTGGCATTTCATAAAGATCAAACTTCGGAATAATGTTATTGTCTTTGGGAAATTAAGATACGCAGCATGTCGTCGTAGTGTGTACTGGATAATTTTAGAACATTGACTTCAAACTATCATGACCAAAGCAAGCTGGTTATTTGCTTAACCTTTTAATATGGACTTATGGTTGTGAATTCACTGGCTTACAAGCTGGTTGTAGATTCAGTACAGACACCAGATTAATATTATATCTTCCACTATTGTTGTTAAGAGACTCATCAAGGGACAAAATCTATTGTCTGTGGAGACTATTACCGCTTTATGCTTAATGTTTATGAAATGTTATATAATTTGCACTTTGTTTGTAGATTGTTATCAAATGGTCCTTGTTATGCTATCACATACTTGTATGAGACTGATATCACTCCCGGAGGATCTTCTCTTCCTTTTCTCAATCCATGAATAGATGCTTGTTGTTCTTTGCAGTAGCATAATTTACTAGTGGAAATACTCAATGCTTTTGCCCAGTTCTTAGTTCAATTGTTTTCATTTCCCATGGTTTTTAATTTGGGAGATGTTGCTGATGTCATGTGCATTACATCACTGGTGCAGGTTCGAGGTGCCCTTGAGACTCTTGTAGGTGCCTTAACTCCTATTGATCACGTGAAAGGGCCCACAAATGAGGTTCAACCAGCTTTGATGAATGCTGATTTGCTGTCTAGAGAACCTGAGAGCATTTCCCTTATTCTCAGTTTGTTGGTGAGGACTTTCGGTTGTATTGTTCGAGAGATATCTTATCTATAGATTATTGTTCATATACATGCTGCTCAATAAATTCTTTATTTTTCTTTGTTTGCAGTCAGAGGAGGATTTTTATGTGCGATATTACACTCTTCAACTTCTAACAGCCCTTCTCACAAGTTCTCCAAATAGGTATCTTTTTGTGGCTATGCACCTTGTTCCGTGTCTGTGCTTTCCTGCTTAATAGAACACTTATCAAGTTCTCTTTTCAGGTTACAGGAAGCTATTTTGACCATTCCTCGTGGTATAACTCGGCTTATGGATATGCTTATGGATCGTGAGGTAAAGAACTGATGTCCCTTACAAAATTTATGACTTGAGTTTGACATTATGTGAGTGCTGTTCTTTCTAGATAGCATTATCATGTATCATGCTTAAATTTTCTTTTTATTGGTTGTTCTTGCTCAGCCTATTGGAAGCTTTGAAGCTTTCAAAGTCTCGCAGAGGATTATAATTGCAGTCAGCTTTTGAGCAGTTGACACTGCTTATCATTATCATTCTATTGATACTCAGCAGCTTATTATTGCTTTTATTCTAGGTTATACGCAATGAGGCCTTACTACTTCTTACTTATCTGACTCGTGAAGCTGAAGTGAGTATCCTGATACTTGTCTTGTTTTTCTCTTGTTTGGATGTGAACTAAATGGTTTCTGATTCTAGGAAATTCAAAAAATCGTTGTATTTGAAGGCGCATTCGAGAAAATCTTTAGCATCATTAAAGAGGAAGGGGGATCAGAAGGTGGTGTGGTTGTGCAGGTTATTATTGCCTACTTTGTTCAAGCTTATGGATCAGCCAGTCTACTTCCCTAGCTATTTCAACTTTTCTGTACCTCAGCATCGCTGTGATCACGTTTTACTGTTTTCTTGGAAAACTTTGTTTGGCCTTTTTGTAATGTTTTTGTATTCAACTGAAGAATTCAGAAAATTTGTTATTCTTTGTGACGGCAGAACTGTTTGTTTGCAGGATTGTCTTGAACTGTTGAACAATATTCTCCGCCATAATGCGTCTAATCAGGTATGCTGCTTTACTTTGACCTTTTTTTATTTTCTCGAGGGTTTCTCCAATCAGTAAGGCTGAACTATTTTGTATAGATACTTTTAAGGGAGACTATAGGCTTCGATCCATTGATATCAATTTTGAAGCTACGAGCAAATACATACAGTTTTACGCAACAGAAGGTAAGATATTCCCATTTTGACTTGTCATACGATTATGTGGTACTTTTTGTGAATATGCTATGCTCTTAATCTCATTGTTGTCTTTGTTTCTACTTGCAACAAATACTGTGTAGTAGACAATTAATCTTCTGAGCGTGTTGGAAACCATTAGTCTGTTGATATTGGGAGGTCCAGATACTGACCCCTCAAAGGATTCCAACAGGACAACAAATAAAGCAGTCTTAGTCCAGGTTAACGTTCAAACTCCTCACGTGTGTTATGCATCCTTGACAGTCGCTGGTTCACTTCTCTTACAATGTCATTCCATTTGTCCCCAGAAAAAGGTATTGGATCATCTTCTTCTGCTGGGAGTTGAAAGCCAATGGGCTCCTGTCCCTGTCCGTTGTGCGGTAAGGATATATTCATTTTTTAAGTAATACTTCAATGTGTTCTGTCATGCATAAGCATGCATATGGCATATACTCCTTTGCATGGTAATGAAATATAATAGGATGGCTTCTTGCTTTCCCAACCCACCCATGAAAAATAATTTACTGTGTCAGGCTTTTGGCTCTCAAGATAAAGTCTATGGGTATCTGTTCTTAGGCTCAAAGATTTAATGGAAAGAATTCTCTATATATGCAACTTATATTAGTTTTTTTTGAGATCGATTAGTATGAACTGCTGCAGTTCATGTCTTCATTGATTAGCCATTGCATAAATAGAATTCTACAATTTGAAGTGGCATCTGCTGAATTTTAGATTCTAATAATGAGTTTTGGGTAGTGGTTAAAGTATATCAAAGTGCTAGATCTTTCTCTTTTAGTAACCACTTTTTCCTTTGCTATGTAAAATGAAGGCCATATGTCCAAGGCACTTTTTTCCTAACTCCTGCCACCTGAGCTCAAGAAACCAATTCTACAATGGTCTGTTAGCCACTTTTAGTAACCCTTACTGAGACAAGAGTGTCATGTGAGCTGCTAAATTCTTGGACTCTTTGCAGAGCCAAAATTTCCTTGACTAAAGACCACTAGCTGTGAAAATGCGTTACCCCTTAGTTATTATTCACTACCTGTACGATCTCACCCTGAGAAGATCCTTTTCCTATCAGATTTGAATTGATTTTGGGTCTGCATGTCTGATCTGTTGGATCCATTAATATAACTGCATTTGTCCATAGTTCTAGTTGTAAACCACTTGGTCCTGCAAATTTTACTATATACGTAATTAGAGAGTTCTTTTGCTTGAGGAGAAATTCATACTTCTTTTTTTCTGTCTTTTTGTGTTTTGCCTTTGGCTGTTTGTAGGCTTTAAGGTGCATTGGCGATCTGATTGCTGGACACTCTAAGAATCTCGATGCCCTAGCAAGCAAAGTTCTTGGAGAGGAGCCTCAAGTAGAACCTGCTTTGAATTCTATTCTCCGAATCATTTTGAGGACATCCAGTATGCAAGAGTTTACTGCAGCTGATTATGTTTTTAAATGCTTTTGTGAGGTGGATCTGGTCATCTGCTTGATTACAATTTCTGTGAATATTTATACTACCATCAATTGTGCTTCCCCTATCATGCTTTGTATACTTACCAACCTTTTCACTCAGAATAATGATGATGGTCAAAGAATGCTGGCTTCCACGCTGATTCCACAACCGCATTCAATGACACAATCTCCCCTGGAGGAGGATGTGAACATGTCTTTTGGAAGGTACATATCTTGAGAACATGATTACTACTTTTGATTGACAAATGCAGTGCTTTTTTACTATTGACATATACTTAAGTCGAACCCGGATGTATAAAATTTTTAAAAATTTAAGACTATACCCTTTATGTTTAAACTTAAAAGAATTGGTTTGTCTGCAGCATGCTGTTACATGGTCTCACATTGACTGAAAATGAAGGCGATCTTGAGGTGACAATTGCTTTTGCTCTCTTTAGTTTGGCAATTACTGTTTAGCTACGTGAAGAAGTCAGAGTTTCGAGTTGACACAATATCCATGTGCATATGTGATATGGTACAATGCTTCCACTTGGCGAGACTAATATTTATTTGATATTTTGAACCCGCAGAGTTGTTGCAGGGCTGCCAGTGTGCTGTCGCACATATTAAAGGATAACATCCAGTGTAAGGAAAAGGTGTGAAGACTAATGCATTTTCTCTTGCATCAACTTCCACTCTAATCTTTTCTGTTATCTGACAGTGGCTGGGGTTTTTATAGTTCAGCATCATGTTGTAACTATAGCGGCATACACTCCACACATATTCCAATTATATCGTCATGTTTACTCAAGTCTTTCGTCACATGGTAACATGTGAATTGGAAGAATATCTATGGATTTAAGACTAAAATGAATCTATTAGCCTGTGCAAGTTAGATCTCTACTCTTGTTATTGCTTGTGGCTATATAGGTGTCAATTCCACTCCCAGACATATCCTCCTCCCCTTTGCCCTCAAAACCCATTGGGCAGCAGAGAAAGAGAGGGGGAGAGGATGGAGAGAAGGAGAATGGTGCTGGTCTGTTATTGCAGAAACACTTTTAAACAAAGAGCTGACAAAAAGAATCTCAGTTTTTGTTAAAAGCTTTAATAATCTTTTTTATCTTGGTATGAAGAAATGTATTGCTATATTTAGAACGGAACATGGACAGCGAGATAAAAAGTTAAAAGGACATTTTTTTAGAGTAAAACCTTTAGAAATGTTGAGTTTTTTATTACGATTCTGAATAAGTGAATGCTACCTCTTTACATGACAATGACATCACATATCGTAATTTGCAGGTTATTAAAATTGAACTTGAGGCTCCTACACCATCATTAGGAACTCCAGAACCATTACTCCATCGCATGGTCAAATACTTAGCTCTTGCCTCTTCCATGAAAAGTAAAGATGGAAAGTCAAACACGGGACATGTGTTTGTTCAACCAATCATCTTGAAATTGCTGGTGACCTGGCTTGCCTACTGTCCGAGTGCAGTGCACTCCTTCCTAGATTCACGTCACCACCTTACATGCCTGCTTGAGCTTGTGTCAAATCCATCAGCAACTGTGTGCACAATGGGTTTGGCAGCGATTTTGTTGGGAGAGTGTGTTCTCTACAACAAGTCCAGTGAAAATGGAAGGGATGCCTTTACAGTAGTTGACACCATAAGCCAGAAAATCGGGCTTACATCTTACTTACTAAAGTTTGATGAGATGCTGAAGAGTAGTATTTTCGCCTCTATAAAGTCAAGCCAGCCACGGAGGCCGTTGACAAGGTCCAATGCGGCTAGCATGGCAGACATTGAGGATGTTGACGAGAATGATTTGTCTGATAAAAAGAACAACGATCATCCAATTCTCTCAGTGATATTTGATGCACATTTTGTTAACTTCATCAAGCGTTTGGAGGAAAATATTAGGGAAAGCATTGTAGAGGTCTACAGCCATCCAAAGAGTCAGGTAGCTGTGGTGCCAGCAGAATTGGAGCAGAAGAATGGGGAGAATGACAAGGAGTACATTGAGCGGCTGAAACTGTTTTTGGAGAAGCAGTGTTTTGAAATACAGGTATCTATGTCACAATTTGCTGCAGATGAGTTATTGAGTTGGCATTTCCTTTGTTAGTTTCTCACTTTGTACCTGTATTGGTTCTTTGAAAATGTTTCATTTGCTTGTCATAATACTGGCAACAAGAATATGACTGCCATTGTATTATGGGGTACCTATAAGCTAATGGTAACTGGCTAATGACTAGTAACTGCTTGGTGGATTCGACCTAACACTAGTTCTAGTGTAAATTTATCATGTTACAGTTCACAAATAGTTCTATGTTGAACTTGCCTGACTATTAATATCAAGAGGTGCTAGACTAGTATTTCCCAATTTATCCAAGGAGAGGTGTATGGAGAGATTATTCCATCATATATATGGTTTCTTTGGTGTTTCTCAATTCATTCTATTTGGTCATATAAGTTGAAATTACTAGTTGGGCTTAGGGAGCAGATATTGTAGATTACAGCTTATTCTGTTACTCAAAGGGCCAGATCATCTTTACACTTTTACTCCACAAGCTGCAGTTTGCAGTTTTGCACTCTGATGCTGCAAGTACAGCTGATTTCTTCATGCCCATGATATGGCCATATGACTGGTCAATTTCCGTGTAATATTTTAAGTTGTTGCAACAGACCGGGTGTTGGAAATTTTTGAACTTATATAGTATTTTTTTAACCCATCATGCATTTTACTCGACTTGTCGTTTTATTCTCCTGCTAAAGGGCCTACTTGGACGCAATGCGACTCTGGCAGAGGAATTGGCGAAGACCGGGGGTGGTGGCAGCAGTTCATCCCAAGCTGAGCAGAGGGCAGGTGGAATTTCGGAGAGAGTCCAAGTAGACACCCTGAGAAGAGATCTCCAAGAGTCATCTCAACGCCTAGAGTTTCTCAAGGCAGAGAAAGCCAAGGCCGAATCCGATTTATCCATGTACCGTAATTTAGTGGGTAAGCTGGAATCTGATCTGAAGAGCCTATCTAATGCCTACAACAGTCTCGAACAGGCCAACTTCAATCTTGAAACAGAAGTGAAAGCTTTGAGGAGCGGAGACGCCGCACCATTCCCTGATCTTGAGGCCGTGAAGGCGGAAGCACGGGAAGAGGCACAGAAGGAGAGTGAGGCCGAGCTGAACGATTTGCTCGTGTGCCTCGGTCAAGAGCAGAGCAGGGTGGAGAGGCTGAGCTCAAGGTTGGAGGAACTGGGAGAAGACGTGGATAAGTTGCTCGAAGGAATTGGCGACGATGCGGGGCTTCCCGAAGATGAAGAGGAAGAAGAGTGATGATGGGTAATTTATCTGTGTTGATTCTGACTCTGTTTAGTTGTGGGACTGCCTTTCTTCATCCTACTTCCAAGGCATTAACAATGGGATTTGACTTGCAAGTCTGTACATTTCCAGTAAATTGTACAGTCTAATTCTTTACTGGTGAAGTGCTGGATCCAGTACCTTCCTCTGTTCTACGTCGCTAGTAAAATTTGTTTGTTCCTTTAGGAAATGCCTTGTTCCATACGATGTGATTGTCCAACGTACGCCGAAGTATCTTTCGAATTCTTGCACAGATTTATGACAAATACCGACTTTAAATTCATTACCCACGAATCAAGTCCCGAAACACGTTATAAATTTGTATAAATAATTTATGATTTCTCGGTTTAATAAAAAAATAAAGAATAACGGGTGACCTTTAAAACGTAATGAATATCAAATGAAAATTGTTCGACCGACAAAAAAAATTAATCATCCTTCAAATCATTTTAATTTAAGTCAAAATTGAATGAAGAAATAATGTACTTATTCTTATAAGTGACAAAAGCTATACTTTGAATTCGTTTATTTAAATATCGTTTTTCACCATCGTTTATTTAATTATGCAAGCGTAGAAATTCTTAATCGTATTTAAAAAGAAAAAAATCTCATTTATCCCAAAACGTAAAGTCCAAATAATCACAACTATCAGAGCGGGACTGCCACGGAAGAGTGACGTGGCCAGATCACATCGAACTTGATATCAGCCCAGCCTCCCGCACAGCACAACCGTTTGCTGAATTCTCCTCTCTCTCTCTCTCTCACTCACGCGCGCCATGGCCGGCGCCAAATCCCCGGCGGTTTCCGACGCGGCGGCGGCGGCGATCGAGCACAAGGTCCACGCTCGCGTCGGCCTCTTGGGTAACCCGAGCGACGTCTACTACGGCCGCGCCATCTCCCTTAGCGTCGCCAACTTCTGGGCCTCCGTCCGCTTGCGTCCCTCCGACGAGCTCGTCATCACGCCTCACCCCGTCCACGATCTCGTCCGCTTCAATTCTCTCGATCATCTGGTGAGGTTCGTCTCGATGTGCGTGCGTGATCCGGATTTTGGTTTTGGTTCTTCTGGAACGGCGTCCGTTGCCGCCGAGAAGCTGTGTCGGCTCCTCTTTCTTTTGCTGTGATCGCGTCATGAATCTAGCTGCATTTTTCTTTGTCGCGATCTGGTTTTGTCTCGGTTCTCTTGGTCGTGCTTGAGTTTTGGAAATGTGGTTGGAGGTTGTGCTGTGCTGAGTTGATGATTGATGCGAGAGCAACGTTGTGTGTCCTGTCTCTGCAACTGCTCTTTGAGAAATCCTGCGAGTTTATTTGTGTGTTCTCGCTGTCTGAGAGGATTGATCCGGAATGGGTGCGAACGCAGGTGAATCGGCTGCAAAGTGAAGGGTACTATGGAGGAGTCCGTTTGCTCATGGCCCTCTGTAAAGTTTTTCGCTGTTATTGCAAGGATAACAACATCGATCTTCACGGAGGGAATTTCACACTCTCTTATGAGACAAATATCCCTCGTCAGGTAAAGTGTTTGGGGTCTTTTATGTTTTTATCTGCTGAAGGTGTTTATTGGGTTTGTTGCGATAATCATTTTATGCAATTGGAATTGCTAAAATATGATATTCTTTTTAGAATGCTTCCTGTCTATTTGAATTAGATAGGTGAATTTTCAAGGCAAAGGTCGATGGCTTGTAACTGCGAGTCACTATCCTAGACTCTTTGTTCAGTCGACTATGCAATCACTAGCTCTAGTTACTGACTAATTAGTGTTGTGGCTCCTTGCTGTTTTCAATTAGCAAGTTTACTTCCTCACGCTCACCCCCCTTTCCATGAGTTATTTATGAAGGAAAGCTAGAGTTGCTTTGTCGATGTATGGGAGTGGCATACAAAAGATAATAGCTATTAGAGTCGGCAGATTTTGTGTATTACCCAAGTTTGTTAAGGCTGACCAAATGACCAAATGATGCTATTTATATCTTGCATATGTATAAGCTGTATCCTTTCCCGACCAGGAATTTTCCTCTCTTTCTTACCCAATTTGAAGTATCTGCCAACACAGTGATTATAGATTTTAAGTAAAAAGGAAGAGATGTAAAGAGAGGAGCTTGAGCATGAATTGTTGTCAACTACTCTTCGTTATCTTAGATTCCCTACATTTTTCCTATAGGAGTAGTATTGTTTCTGCATCGCTATCAATTTTTCGTAAGCTTGTCATCGCGTCTTTTTCGTCTCTTGTTATCTAAAATGAGCTAGCTTTTGTTCTGGTTGTTCTCGATTGTTTGGTTCACATACACTTTAACTAGATGATCCCTTCCAAGTTTCTTGTGAGACCCTTTCTTTTTCAGAATAGAACTAAGTTCATCTTTTCTTTATTTTCTCTTAATTATATTGCTGAACTGTAACTTTGTTTTCTCAGACAGGGCTTTCAGGTTCGAGTGCTATAGTGTGTGCTGCTTTAAATTGCCTTCTTGACTTCTATAATGTCAGGCATTTGGTGAAAGTGGAAGTTAGACCAAATCTTGTTCTTAATGCTGAAAAGGAATTAGGAATTGTTGCTGGCCTCCAGGATCGGGTGGCCCAGGTATATGGGGGCCTCGTTTACATGGTATGTGTTCACCATGTTCTTGCAAAGTCATGCATATGTTGTATGAACCACTGTAAAATTGTAGCTTATTTCTTTTTTCCTGGTAGGATTTCAGCAAGCAAAACATGGAGAAGTTGGGGCATGGCGTCTATATTCCAATGGATATAAGTCTACTCCCTCCGTTATATCTCATTTATGCTGAAAATCCAAGTGATTCTGGAAAGGTTAGCGTAACATGATATATTACCTGGACTTCTTACTTACATGTTTGGTTTACATATTTTCCCTCCAATTTTCCTCATTCCCCTGAATGCGCAGGCTACTAGAGATTACAATTTCTCCCAGTTCTCAGCACTTATAAGCAATCGCGTGTGCTATTCCAAAGTGCTTGCTAGTTAGTTTGCAGGGGCATGCCCTCTGGTGATCATGGCAACTGTTGATGTTCCTAGATTCTTTATCTGTGTGTCTTTCATAATCTGTTGTCTGTTAAATGTGGAGAGAGCTATTAATCATGACGTTCCAGCTTGATGAGTTAAATTATGGCCTAGCAGAGGCTTGTAATTTTGGTCAACCTCAGTGATCAAAACTTTCCATTTGAATTGTGGAGACATTCCTCCTGTTGAATTTGCTGTATTATTTGAGGTTTGACAAAGCATAGAATCAATGTGAACAATTCAAAACTGATGCTTAAAACTATGATTCGACTTGTAAGGTGGTTCCTAGTCACTACTCCCGATTTTAAATTGTTGATTTAGCTTAATAATGTTTTCTGCCTATTCTTAATATAAATATATGCGAACTCTCAACGACCTTCAAGATGGGTATTTCTGAAACTTTTTTGTGGATGCAGGTGCACAGCACAGTTCGACAGAGGTGGCTGAATGGAGACAAGTTCATAATTACATCAATGAATGAAGTTGCAAATGTAGCCTTAGAGGGGAGGGAAGCATTACTGGAAAAGGACTATGCCAAACTTTCAAAGCTCATGAATCGTAATTTTGACCTACGAAGGTAAAATGGTGATACTCTTTAGTTGCGCTATTTATTCGGTGGATGGAGAACTCTCACATGAGGAGTACCCGGCTATCCGTACTTTTGTACTTCCCACTTTACTGAGGATCGGTTTTGAGGGTTCAACAGTCTATAAGGTGTCCTATCAAGTATCACCATATCACTGCTTGAAATCAATTGATTGTACAATTGCTTGGCTTTCATCTTTCAATGAGCTTACGTAAATTTAGAATGGTGCCCACTAGTACAGCCCACCTGCAAAGTTTGAAATGTGCTGCTGGTCAAGTTACTTGAGCAGAATGCAGCCTGATGGGCTGTGGTAGCTAAGTTTTGTTTGTGGTTTCATTCAGGAGCATGTTTGGAGATGAATGCCTTGGTGCTTTAAACATAGAGATGGTGGAGGTGGCCCGACGAGTGGGTGCCTCATCAAAGTTCACTGGCAGTGGAGGAGCTGTGGTAGCTTTCTGCCCTGATGGGCCATCCCAGGCAAAACTTCTGGAGGATGAATGTCAAAAAGCTGGATTCATCCTCAAACCAATACAAGTAGTTCCATCCCGTTTGAATGACGTTGATCTCAACACATTGAAGATTACTTAGTACTGATGAGTCCGGGCAGATTTGGAATTTATTTCATTTATTAATTACCACTGCTTCATGAACCATTGCTTCATGCACCGAAATGTCTAGTGATGCGGTAGTCGGCCATTGATGCTCTTGCAATGCGTGCTTGTCCTTAGTTATATCTTTAATCTCTCTTGATTGAATCGAGTTGCCGAATTCTATTATGGCAATCCCAACTCTGAGAGCGTGCCCCTTCTCAGCCTGTATCGTCTCACGGATGCAGCAAGATGGTTATTTGGAGGCAAAAACGTATCATCTTTCCTCCAACACTTAGACTCTCCAATTTAAATCTTTTGAAGAATTAAGAGACAGGCATCGACATGGACCAGGCAAGTCGCATTCTATTTAATAGGCTGAGACCTTTTTACGCAAAAGATGGAACAAGATCAAATTCGACCACGCTAAATGGACTTATTGTAACTGAACCCAATCGACTTTTCTAAATTTCTCAGTAGACAGGGTGGCATCATTAACTGGTGCTTTAAACAAAGATATATAAATAAAAAGAGACGGACCCTTTCCTTCCAAGAAATACATCTCTGTTTTCAGGAGAGCCGAACAGGACAATTGTCAAGATCTGCCATTGCACCTCACCTTTTTTACAGTGAATGACTGGCATGCCAATAGGGGGGATGTAGTGGCACTAGACTGATCATTTCGTAGGCACCACCAAATTCATAACTCGGGCGTGAGCACTGTGATGGTTTTTACCAGTAAAAGTTGACTAGGGGAATACTAGAAATTCATCATAACCAAAAGGAAATGATGGCGCTCCATGGAAGCAACCCTGCAATAACCTGATCTCCTTACAACAGGACGAAGCCAAATCTTGGCTGTTTATCACCAAGCTTAGCAAGGCAAACAAATTTGAGTTCACAAGGATAACAAAGACAAAGCCTTCTTCCTTCAATATATTGCCTTCTCAATATTATGCACATGCTATATTGCCTTCTCAATACCAAGTACAAAGATAAAGACCAGTTTAAAGTTAATTCCACTTTCCCAATTCAGCAAATTGATCTCTCCATAAGTGCTTCAGAAGACCTCTTCCAGTCACTCATTCTACATATGATCATATGATTAAGTCGCAAGTAGAAACAACATTAGGTGAGAAGTGAAAAGCTAACCAAGAATGCGTTCACTCTTTGACAAGAAGAATATTACACTCTTACACGTGATTGGATTAGATTAGGGTCCTTTAAAATTAACAAGAACTGGTAAACACCTTTACCATTGGAACACCCATTTGTAAAACATGTGCTACAGAAGCTAACTAATCACCAACCTATGAAGCTTACTCGTCACATGGTGCTGCCATGAGCTCACTTGGGGAAACCCATATAGGAAGATTAAACAACCGACTGTTCTAACCTTTCCACTTGTACATCATACAGTGCTTCAGCTACATCACAAAGATTTGAGATGTTGCACATAATTGCTTCTTGCAATTCAGCCTGCAAGACCAAGAATGTTGAAATGTAATGCATCATTTACATATTCAAGATGTCTCCTCTTTTTTCTTCAATCTATAATTTCTTTTGGGCCACATTCAATCTGCACTTACTTGAGAACTGAGAAGGAGGAGCCAAAAAAAAATTGAATAGCATCCTATACTTTCAGCAAAGGCGTGAATGCCATTAGAAAGATCCTGACATAGTTTCGCTATTTCAGATTTTTTTTTTTCACTATTTCATATTTGTACCTTCAAACATAGAAAAAGATGAAAATGAAAAAGTAATGATGTCAAAGATATCCCAGGTCATATCAATTACCAGCCAGTTAAGAAATTAACAGCAAGTGAAGAAATAGAGAAAGCATTACTAGAACTGATTGCTGAATGTAGGTTCAGCTATAATCTCAGCAGATAAATTTAAATCAAGCCTCAGAACATGTCTTCAAGTGGCTCTTTTTGGCATGGAGGATTGGACTAAGAAGGGATATGTCCATGGATGGACCTTGTAAATGACAATCATCTTGGATTGATTTGTGTAGCAATGACTGCATTTGTTAAATGCAAAAGAAAAAGTTTCTCATTGGTCAGTCAAGTTTCAATGGTTCAAAGATATTGTCTGGCGAAAAACCTGTCACTATTCCCAGGCTTCAGATCAGCTGATCTAGGGCTAAATTTTTCAAACTGACATAGATTTACATAAGCAAGCCGAGTCCAAGCAGACCTCAAAGGACAAACACAGTAACAGAACAGCAACTCGTAGTCTTTTAATAGCAGAAATCAAGCGCTAAAATGAAAATGCCAAACACTGGACAAGAACTCAAAGAAATAGGATACACAGATGAGGGGTAATTGAAGATTGGGAAGACTATCGTGATTTGAGAACAATTTTCTTCCTATAATGTTCCACCAACAGAAGTCCTGTCAAAATGTAATATGCAGGCCTGTAATGCTCAATGTGGTGACTGCTGAGACCAGACAAGTAGAACCTTAGGAAAGATAAAGGTCCGTCAAAGATCAATTGCTATTTCAAACCTAAGTGGAGCGATCCTACCTTGAATTGTGTCAAAACACACTTTTGCTGTTAACCATTCATTAGATGATGCAGTTCCAAGAAAAAATAAATTAGAGGAGAAATGAGAGGGAAGAAGGAATGACAAGAACATATTCACTCAATTACACAAGAAGGATTATACAAATGATTAGCTTACGCTACAGCCCTCTAAGTCAATAATGCAATTGTACAATATCAACCTCACGAGTGGTAGACCCGTCCTTGATATCACGCTACAAAAGCTAAACAATCACCAACCTAAGAAGCTTACTCATCACAAAGCACCGCCATGAGCTCTTGTGGGGAAGCCCAAACTGGAAGATCAAACAAAGACTGCTTTAATTGTTCCTCTTGTACACTCGAAAGTGCTTCAGCTACATCACACAGACTTGAGACATCATTAATTAACGCTTCTTGTGCTTCCGCCTGCAATTTCAAGACCAAGCACATGTTTGGATCTAAGAAAGGAAAAGAAGCTTCAAAGTCAAGCAGCGAAAGAAATTTTAGAACTTCCAAAGAATAGAACCCATTCATAAATCCCCAACACTACACTGGAAGTCCATCTTATGAAGATTCCCATTATTAGGTCATGAATTCGCATTCATGCTCTCTATCAAAGTAATAATGTGAGAAGAAAGACAAATCAAGTGCAATGCGCATACAGAAAACAACCCTTCTGAGAAGAAATAACAACCGACAAGAGAAACGAACACAAGACTAAAGGAACAGACATAGGCAACAACTGGAGAGCTTAAGATATATGTATCACTATAATCTCATTGAGCTTTGAGTGTACACAGATATTAGCCAAAGCACTAACAAGCCCCAACCTAGCACACCTATAAGTGGAGATAACAGCACTACCAACTCTCGGAAATACAGAAATAGCACCCAGTACAGATTCTACTTAACAGAGAAGTACTAAGGTCAAGCGACACCCAAAGACCCCAAAGTGCTAATTGAAGTGGAATTGAACAAATGAGAACATGGAATCAGATCTCAGAGAACAAAAATAGCCACATAACAACAGCTCATATCAAACCCTAAAGCGTCTTGTTCGTTAGCTGAAAACCAAGAAAGATCAATTAAGTCGAAGGACTGAATTCAAGAATGTGCTCCTCCCTCATTTCGTCACGATTCATCAACACCCCCAAAAGAACCCTAATTCAATCAGCTCGAACGCACAAAACCACACCCACCCCCTCCCTCCCAAATTACCTGTAAGAGCAGCTTGTCAATGGCCGACCCAAAATCGCGCCTCTGGCGGTCAAGTTCCTCGTCGGCCGACCCGCTAGACGACGACGACGCCTGCTCTTTCTCTTTCTCGCGCTCCAACTGAAGCTCCCGCGCCTTCTCTTGCATCGCCCGACAGGTGTTCGACAGGTGTTCCCAGAGCGCGAGCTCCTCCTGGTACCGACCCTTTATCTTCAAAAGCGCCCTTCTCTTGCGTTCCCTCCGGTGGCGCTCCTCCGCAAGTGGGTCTGGCGGCGGCGGAGGAGGCGCCGCCGCCGCCGCAGCAGAGGGGTCGAGGCGCCGCTTCTTGCGCTTGTAGATGAAGCCGTCGTCGTTGCAGAGCTCCCACTCGTCGTCGGCTTCAGCTGGCGATGGGGTCGCCAAGTCCATGAGCGGAGAACGGAGAGCGAGACTGGGATGCTGCTGCGAGAGCGGCCCGACCCCAATTAGCGGGAAAAAAATTTTGCAGGGAAATTTCTGGAGGGATTTTGAAGCTGCAGGATTCAAATCGTCTTTTCGGGTTCGCTCGCTCGTTCTTCAGGCGCTGGCGATAAAGACAGCTATTTTCTTTCTCCCTCTTTTCAAATTAACAGCTCACTCTCCGTCAGCCTTTTTAAATTCCTAAAGCTAGCTTGAACTGCTAAAAAGCTACCAGAAATCAATTTCTGATCAGATTTTTCTATTTCTATCTCTACATGAATTTTTGAGCAAAAAATATGTGTTTAGTAATGATATAAAATTTCTTCCTCTCGGGCGGCCAATCCCGAGAGGCGAGATGGAGGGAGGTGGATGGCAAGCAATGGTAGACGGCAGGAGGCGGCTGGTGTTGGGCAACAGACAATGATAGCTAGCGAGCGGTAGAGCATGGTAGATAGCAGCAGGGAGCATGGTAGATAGCAGCAGGAGGTGGTCGCTGAGCGAAGGCAGCCACCAGGAGGTGGATGCGATGAGAGGCGGCAAGCAGCAGATGGGCAGCCGATTAGTAGTAAAGACAAGTAATGAGAAGAGTTTATTTTTCATTTCTGTTTCAGAAATAGTTTTCATTTTTGTTCTAAACTTATTTTTAAAATCAAAATTTGTCCCAAAAATTTAAAAAAATGAAATTAAGTTATCGAACAAATTTTTATTTCAAACCTGCCCCGTATAGCTAAGGTGATTAATGGGCGATCTTGATAATTACCAATTCTAGATTATATATGCAAGCTGATTAATGGGTGTTCTCGACAGATCTGATTCCACCAAATGCACCAAACCAATTCGCAAGATAAACGAGCTTTTAGCGCTACTCAAAAGTGCTATACACCTGCATTGGGTAACAAATCTGTCAGCGAGGACCAAATTCAAAATAAGGGATCGCTTGCCGCAGTCAATTCGTACATTGACATGAATTAACGAGTTCTTGTCGTTGGTCAATCGTTTAGGTTGTCGCAATCTACTAGTACCGATACAAATCGACACGAACACAAGGCTCTGCCGCAATTCAGCGTGTTTGCGAGATAGGCTCATGCATACTAGTTCTTACAGATATGGCACAATCCCTCGGATCTCTAGCACTCGCCACTCTTTATTTCATCTGCCAAATTAATCGACCTTTCACGAGCAAAATCTTTCTGATCTTCGACAGCGGGCAACCATGAAGAAGAAAACTTCAGAGAATGCCCCACAACACCATCACCCTCTTGGATACCAGAAGACACCTTTTCTCATTGACAAAACACCAACCAAAACAGTTTCGGGGCATTTCTCAAGCTCACCAAGTTACATTGAGGTCACACAACCCTCAGCCAACTAAGGTTATAACCCTACAAAGACATCATCTGTCATTGTCCGCATCGTGCCGCTTAACGAGCCGTAGAATTAGGAGGATCCATTCCCATGGCCAGGAAATAGGCCCTCTCTGCGCTCGCCACTCGTTCTTGGAACATCGTCCACTCTTTTCTACATCTCTCTCTGACCTGAAGGAAAAAGCAACCAGAACTTTAGATATTCATATCAGCTGAGATAAGTACCTTAAAAAAATCAGAATTGGACACTAACCCCTTCCCATGGCGCCTTTCCACTCTCTGCTTGCCCCTATCAAAAGTTCAAAGGATAACAACGATTAACAATGTCCACAGTACGTAAGCCACCAAGCCAAAACGTAAAACTATTCACCGACCTGGTTGCCAAGGGATGGCACACTTTGATGAACAATCCATTGAGCATCAACAACTCCTATTTTCTCATGAGCAGGCTGTCTCCACAGAAAAGAAAGAAATTGTCAGTGAACCAGCCTGCGAACCTCTCTATATAGGTATATTCAGTAGGAGAGGAAGAAACTGCGAACCTCCACACACTTTCTCAAGGCAAAGTCCAGACCCCATCCATGAACCAAGTCATTCTGCACAACAACGTGAAGATTTTTGAAGCATGTGGAGCAAGAGCACAAGCTAAAGTAAAGACTAAAAAGCAGCAACATTTGCAGTTAGTTTTGGATGAGGAAAGAGGGATGATTATCTATCACTCACCTGAATCATGTGCCAAACACATCGCCAGGCCTCTCGAGAAAACACAGGTGCCATGATCTCCACAAATCTGCAAATTTAGGGGTGAGAAAAGACAATGTTTTGCCTGGTTTGATTGTCCTTTAGATATAATTGTAAGAGTACGTACGCTGCACAAGGTGGCAAGTGGGGATCCCTGCACCAGCCAGGTCTCTCCTCTGTATCTCTGCAGGTGAAAATGAAAACGTCAATCACGAGGAGCTTTAAGGCACAAGATTTTATACTGATCTATAAGAGGCCAAACATGAAGTATGAAGTGGCACCGTTCTCACTTGTGAACTTCACTGTCTCCTCTCCTCTTTGTCATCTGCCATGTCAATCCACTGTTTGGTTCTAAACCAGGCTGGGAAATCTCTAAGCCATGCTTCTTTACCAATTTTATGTACCTAGAATGTCAGTAAAACCTCAATTTCATTAAAAGTAGAAATAGTGTTGGGAAGATGCACATGTATAATCAAATTCAAATGACTACAAAGATGGACGCGGAAAAACGAATACTCACTCTTCTGCATCAAAATGCTCCACTCCTAGGTCCTCATCCCAGATAAATATGTAATCATATGCTGCCACAATGTTAGGATGCAAAAAGCGTTTGGCATACCACCTGGGAACATAATTTAGAGAACGTAAGCACGTAGGCTGCTTCACGGAGTTAGTTGTTCATCGAAAATTGTCATGTGCAAGCTAAGTACAGATCTGGAGGTATCACCTAATAGACTCACCATTTAGTTTGCTTCCGAACACTCACGTGAATAGCTGTCTTTGACCACTCAAATTCATCCCATTCAGTTGTTCGACCATCATAGTGGAATAACATAATGGTGAAATTTTTTGAAAACTGTCCACAAACAACAGTTGTCATTCTTTAAATTCCTTTTTCTGTCTCTGTGTGTGTGTGTGTGTGTGTGTGAGAGAGAGAGAGAGAGAGAGAGAGAGAGAGAGAGACCTTCTTAACTGCTGCATCAATGTTTTTCCTTTGTTCATAGCCAACAGTAAAGGTCACGAGATACTGTGGTTTGGTCATTAAGTCCTGCATCAAGACCTCAGTCAAGCATCCAACTTGAAAAGTCTTTTCTCAATATTTATCAAAATTATGTCAGTGCTTAATAATAACTTTCTCCTTGCATCTTTTCAAGTGGGAACTACAGAATGATCGAGTATGCATCAGGATCATGGAGTGCAAATGCATGCATCCCGGACACCCCGTGGTGTTTCATGGTAAATGATATAAACCTCACTGGGTAGACCCCATAGTCTGCGTAGAAAGAAATCCGACTCAGCAGCAATGATCCCTGGGGGAAGTCTTTCAGCACCATGAGGGTTTGTCGGAACCCAAATCTACAGTAGGAACAGTGAGTCAGCAAAACGAGATTATTATAAGCAGAATTCAAGAGTTACTTGCTGCTTTGTGAAATGAAGGAACAGAGAGAACACTGAAATTTCAATACAGACAGAAGTATACCAGATCATGCAGCAAGATAGGGATGGCATGAGAAGGTTAGATATACCTTTGAGCTATTAAATTCTAGAATTGGAGTTGCACTCCCTCCATTTCCCTTCAAAGAAGACCAGGCATTCAAAAGCGCCTGAGTTGAAAGGCCTGAGTATTTGTCTTCGATATATGTGAAATCGATTGAAGGAAAAAGTGCCGACGGGAGATTTAACTAAAAATTCAAATATGCAACCGTGAGTGTGCCATACAAAGAGACTAAAGGAAGAAGCTGACCATCCAATAAAAAAAATCAGAAAGACTGAGAAAAGTTGTTAGTACAGAGGGTAACAATCTTGTACCTTGGTCAATGAGAGTGTCGGAAAGGAAACACCAAGGAAGAAGCCAAAAACAACTCCCACAAAAGTTGTAACCAGAAGCCTCATTGCGTCGTTCGGCTTTCTTATTTTTCCACTGCACATATTATATAGATTAATAAGAACAGATTTGTTGCTTTGCTGTAATCAGAGACCACGAACTCGTGAAACTGCAAATGAAACTTCAAGAGCATCGTCTAGCAAAAAAAATTATGAAACTTGCGTACATGTGTATGGAGGTTCCCATTTGAAGTCAATCCGCACAATCTCAAGTCACAGAGCTAGAAGTTGCAAACAGACCAGCAACAGCTACCCAAAAATACATCAAGTTCCAATTTCTCGCTTCAAGAATATATGCCCACCCTCATGGCCAGAGACCTGAAATCATGGCACGAATATTGAAGGTTTTAGACAAGAGTGCAAATTAGACACAAAACGTGCAGACTGCAGACTCATCCTTAACAAAAAGTTTCAGGCAGGGGCGATGTATATTATTCAAAAGCCACCTCAATATTATTATTCTTGAACTCAACAGGCCTTAGTTTTCCAAAGTTAGTTATTGCATAAAAGACAAAAAGAGTGTTGAACTGAGGATAATTTGGACAGTTAACGCCATACTACTCTACTAGCAAACATTTTTTTAACAATCTTCAAAGCATCGACTGTGGACTGGTCGCTCATTACCATTTACCAACAGATTGCCAATCAACATAAAGATTTTAGAAAATAACTAGGAGCTTCAGCACCAAAACTAAAGGGCATTTCAAATTAAGCAAAAACAGAGTTGAATAAAGAAGCACATTGGAGCAGAGAAATTCATCCATCTAACATCTACAGTGGCCAAATAACTGTGCATCATCTTGTTCGCACTAAATACAAACCCACTTTGAAACACACTCAACTGACAATGCATGTAAGAAAATATATCAGTCACGACAGTTGAAATTCCATTGTGTTAAACAATGAATCTTTTGAAAGATATCTCATTTATAGCAGTGAAATTCCATTGTATTACATGTCACACGATTTCAGCTAAAGATGATAATGGGAAATTCCAGCTGTGAGTAATAGATTGATATCAAGAATTTCAAAATGGTAAACCATTGTACAATGATAACGCCAAGGGCTTGCAAATGGAAACTAAACACTAGCCCAAGCGGAAATCTACCCAAAGCCCCTTTTCTTCACTCTGTATAGGCTCTTCCGATGAATATGTGTTCTTTCACCTAGAACCCGAACAATGCAGAAGAAATCCACAAAAGAACCACCAATCCCGCACTCGCCACAGATATCTACTCTCTTAAGATAAACAGAAGAAACCCATTGAAATACGCAGCCAAAACATTCTAAAAACACAAGAACTGGAGCTACAAAAGAGCTGACCAGGCTCAACAAAGTCCTCAAGTGATCTTACTCAAAAGGGAAACACTGTGTTGATCAAATGCTTTGCACACTCTCCACCAACGAATCATCAAATCAAAAGACTGACTGAACGAGTCAAACAAGCAAAAGTCGTAGCAATCGAGCTAAACCCACATCGATACTCACGAAGACAACTAAGAAGAGAAGAAGAAACCAGCGCAAAACCCAAACTCAGAATTGGAAACCCATTCACCAGCCCACCTGAATCAACCACGAACACAAACCCAAATCGCAAACAAATTCACCCAAAACCAGAAAAAAAGAAAAAGAGAAAAAGAAGCAAAACAACAACATCCCACGAGTGAAACGACCTTGGATCAACCGAGAAGAAGCGCACGCAAGCTCCTTAACGAATCGAATCTCGCCCCAACGCGGTCTTCGACTGGTCTGATGAGGTCTGTATCAGGCAAAATTAATACGCCCACTGACCTTCTGACAAAAGAAAAAACAAGAAAGTCGACGGCGAGCACGAGGGGGGCGGACGGGGCAAAAGGCACGGCGAAACCAACAACGTCGGATCGAACGAAGGAAAGGGTATTCGTCGTTTTCTCCCGTGAATCTTCAGGGAAGGGAAAGGAACGAGATTTGAACTCTCCCCTTCAATTGGCGATGCTGTTGGGGGGCGGGGCTCGGATTGATCGATTCTTCTTCTTCTTCTTCTTCTTCTTCCCCACTGGGTGGGGCCCGGCGTGGGTCCCGCGGGGCTGGGATGGGCGGAGATCGGACGGCTCGCGATGGGTGATTCGATGCGGCGGACGCTGGACCTTTTCGCATGCGATTGGATTGGAATTCAAAACTCTCTTCGGCCAAAAAGATGTCCCCTTTTTCTACTCGGATTTTCGATTTGGGCTTTCGCTTTCGGAGGAAAAACAGGGAGCTTTTATTTTTTTTTAAATGCGCGATGGAAGGGACCAGGGGCTGGTCGGAATTCAAAAAAATTTCGTAATTTGATGCGATGCGAGTTGATCGATCGACCAATTATGAATAGTGTTCATCAGAAGCGAATTCGTGATCATTGGCCCCTAAGGACAAAATCGGAAGTTTATGAACTTGTAACTTTGTTTTATCAGTCGCGCTAATGATGGAGGTTTCTATGGAGGGGCAAATTTTTGACTCCCTCTTTACAAAGCCAGCGTCATTGAGATTTGATTCTATTTGCATCGCAGTGGATAAATCTAAAATTCAAATATTATATTACACGTTAAGTTGAAATTTGGCTATTATTTATATCATCATCCCAAAATTTAGGATAGCGACACCAACAACATAGCGAGAGACCCCATTTACTTTCAAGGTCATTACGATAGTTCGCGTTAATTAAGTCACTTCTTACTTTCAGCTTATCTATTCATTCAACCCAACTATTTTGTTTTGTACCTCAACAAAAGGTAAGTGACGACTTAAGACTTCTAACGCTTGTTTGAACAACATACTAATTCCCAAAGCATCCTCGAATGGCTCAGCCAGCATTCTAGAGATAGCGAAAGCATGTGTTCGGGCCGGTCAAGGAAACAAGCGCTAGTACAACGATAATCACGTGGATTCTCCATTATCCACGACTACCCGTTCATTCATGATGAATTGAGTTTAAGCAAGTGTTCTGCCAAGTGGCGGAATTTTTCATTTCCGGCGGGCATTCTATCAGTGTTTCGATTTGAAAGTGATGCAATCTGTAGTTATGAAGCTCGAGTACTGTCATTTTGCAAGATACAAAAGTGGATACATAAGATGATGCTGATTGCCGATTGATGTTGGTCCTGTGACACCCTTTAGTTGCTACTTGCTAGAGCTCACATCAGCAAAACCGGACCGAGGCAACCCCTGTCTGCTTTCACAGTGAAGCAGAAAATGTCCAGCGTGTAAATTTATCTGAGAATAGGCACAGATGGATTTGCGATGATTACGCCAATAAATAAAGATAATAAATCTGGAAAGACGACATCAATGCTGATACATCCATTGTCGTCACATTGCTCTCTCGCAATTTGACAGCTTAAACGCTCTCGGATGGATCGATTAAGATGAGATGGGATATCTCAACCTTCTTGAAACAGTCCGGCATAGTACTAGTGATACAACGAAATTGTAAACTATGTCAATTCCTGAAGCTTCTTTACTCTTATTGCGATAATCACTACACCCGCATGCATTGCACGTGCACGTGCACTCTAACGCCTGTGACATGCTTGAGTGATTGGTATTGGAGGATCAGACAGCGAACCGTTGAGGATGCGATTAGCGACCCAGTGGTTCGTGGCCTCGGAATAATGGACCCCGTCCCAGCTGATAGAAGTAGCAGGATCCTTGCAAGAACCACCGAACACCTTGGTGCCGTTGACACTTCCTATATTTCCGCACCAGATATGGTCGTAATTCTCGTGATATCCACAGCAAACCTTGAAGGGGTCAACAAATCCTGTAAAGGGAAGACAGAGAGTAAAGCTAAAGCTAGAAGACAAGTCTCATAAGAGCCGCCAATGTGATCTCACAATAGCAAGCACCATAAAGCTAGTTTACTGTAAGCCAAGACAGTGCAATATCAGTCAGTTATCTTTCACCATCCACAGCATCAGTTGAACCATTGGTAAATGACCCTCTACAATATCTCCGATAAACTCTCGCTTCATGGATTCATAAGGTACAAATAATGACAGGCAAGTGAATATGTCACAACTGTAAATTATCCTGGCTGATCATAATAGAGGGAAATCGATGCACATTGTAATTTAAGCAAATTCCCACAGCAGAGTGTGCTTGGCCAAATTGTTTAAAGCACAGGAAATTGCATAATATTTCCTCTGAGTACTCCACCAGCAAACTGAGCTAGCCATAGTATATTGAGCGCAAAATTTACCTTCGCTCTTATAACTGCCGATGAGCGCAAACTTTGCAGCATAAACATCAACATAAGTAATTGCAGCCTCGGGGAGCTCTTGCCTCAGCTTGACCACCCTTTCCTTGAGCTGCCTATTGAACTCGACGGCCATATCGTTATAAAACTTCACACACCCGTGATCATCCAAATACCCAGGTGGCGGATTGTGATTGTAGAAAAAGTGCACCGGCAAGCACCCAATCGGCCCAGTATTATGAATCCAAAATGACCTCCCCCCATATTGGTATATGTTCTGAAGAAAGGTTAGAAAGACCCAAAATCATCAACACCCGCAATTTTTACAGGTAAGATTTGATATCTTTATTAAATCAGTCTCAGAATTCAAATTACTTGAACAGCTGAAGCTAACTGGTTCACTATATCCGGCAATGCCGCTTTGAGCTGATCGGAGTTCAGCTTCCTGAACCCAACAGAGAGATCATTTTGCCCAATATCAAACGTGTATAGCGCCTTTGCAAAGTCCTTCTGCACCGGCAATTTGCTTTTCTCCAAGTATTCCGTGGCTGGTCAATTACATGAACAAATAATAATTCAAGAATTGAACAGCTACCAGAGATCAGATAGGTCATGTCTACTTAATTAGGAGATTTTGGCCTTATCACCTTGGCTGTATAATTCGGCTGTCCGTTGCTTGAATTGCTTGTACTGCACGATCTGCATATCAAGTGAAAATGGGCTGATTCCATACTCAAAAATTGTCTCATTTTGCCTCCTAATGGTTGATCCACCAGTCGCGAAATTCGCACCATGCCTGTAATTTGTTCCTAGAGAGTTCAGGTAGGCACTCAAATATGGTAGCTTCAGCTTCTCAGCTGCCAAAGAAAAACACGAAACGAAAACAAAGAAAGAAAAATAAATTTAGCTCAAATCTGCTCTGCTTTTATCATTTTATCTGTCGAGAAACGAGAGAATGTCTGGACCCATCACACAAGGTAGTATAAAGATCAGAACAAATCACTCCATCTTACTAAATGCTAACAGGGAACGCATAAAAAACTTACCAATGAAGTCTACGATGAGACGGCCGTCACAATCTCGGCCGGCGGGCTTGTGGAAGAAGGCGGAGCCGTACGGCGGAGGGATGGGGTCGAAGGCGGCGGAGATGCCGCCGGTGTCGGAGTTGGAGTCGCCGAAGTTGTAGATTGCCGGGAAATCACAGGCGGGTAATGCACCATCGGCCTCCACCCTCGGCACCCACGAAGAACAAGAACAACACAAAGCCACTACAAGCAGCCCAGGACCAAGAACTCCCCAGAACCCCATTAAACGGGACCGTGTTAGCTAAATTCTCACTGCAGTCGTGGCTGATTTGTCTGAGCTATATATGAAAAGTGGGGTGTGCGAACACCGTGCTCACGTCTTACATCGACTTTGGGAACCTTTTTCCTTCTGGGTAATTCTATCTTTCCGCATATACGGACAAACATTGCAATTATGGGGGAGAGCAATTCGTTGTGGGCCTGGCCGGCTGGACACCATTCACTTCTACAAGCACCGCCTTGAAAAAAGGACACCGTCACTTTCCTCACATCAATCACACTGCAATATCTAGTGGGTTAACGCGAGACCTTCGTGCATCGTCAGTTTCCATTCATGTTTGGGCCAAAACCCGTCCAAATTGGCAGAGAAAAGAGAAGATCAGGACACCCTTAATCCCACTGCTCAAAGTGTGTCGTGCGGATCATCCTTCCACGTCTTGCATTTGCTGTTAAACCTAAACCTGATCCATCCAACCGTCTATTTTTGGGAATGTCTTGGAGCAGAATCATTTGCTCAGGATATGGTGAATCGGTGATGAGAGAGGCAAAATCCTGGTTGTCATCAGGCCCTCACGTGGCATGTTTTTTGTCTCGGATGTCGGAAGCTCCAAGTTGATGAATGATGCAGGCTATGATATGTGCATGTACGGCTCATGGTTAGGTAGGTTTCAAGGGACGGTCGGCTCTCTGCATAAAAGATTTGGCAAAGAACCGAGGGATCCAGGACGCATGTGAAGGACCAAAACTGTGATTCTCGAGATTCTAAATTCAAAAGATGACCACCATGCGAAACGAAAAGTCAGACTTGACGGTATTAAGGAAAAAACGCAACTTCAATTTACCGATGGAGCTCCAGGGTAGGGTCACGTCGGGCCCGCATGCATGAACGGTTGAGATGCATCCGGTTCACCCAGGAAAACAAATTTTGAAATCTCGTGTGCAGCCGCATCGGTCTTGATTCCGGATTTTGGCTAGGTCATTCAAGTGCAGGTGAGCCTAATGTATCTGAATCCTTGATTTTAACGAATCACCCATGGAATTCAATTAAGATGTATTGGACGGACGTGCACTCAATGTATCCGAGAATGTCCACAGTGTCTCTTGGACTCGGGACTCGTTTTTGTGTCACGTTGACGATATGCAAGAGGTGCGGACCAACGTTGAAGCGTTCGGAAGCGAACAGAGGCGATAGCGACGAGACTTCCTCGAGCAATCAAACGGATGAAGATGATCGATCAAGCACCCTGACCATCGCGCCATTTCTATCGTCCTTGATCTTAACCTGGCGAAATTGCCAAGCACTTGCTTGCGTATGTATCGGAGGGATCGGCGTGCTCATCCACAGCACTCTATGCGATTGCAAGAGCGCGCAGGTGCGTGGGCAGTGAGACGACCATGTTCACAAATAGTCGCCATAGGACACATCAAGGACGTATAATGTCGTATAAAAATCCTAGATTGTAAGAAGAACTGGGCATAAGAATCTTCTGCCTTTGCAATTTGAAGAGGAAAATTACAGGTATGATGTTCATGGTACTGATCTTTCTTGTTTTCTCTTGTCACACTGTCACGGATGAAAATTGAAGCTTTAGTGATGACAAAGTCAAACCCTATAGCAGGCATGCGTGATTGGGACTTCCGGCCTGTCGGACAGAGAACCGCTGAGGATGCGCTCGGAGATCCAGTGGTTCGCCGCGTCGGTGTAGTGGACGCCGTCCCAACTGATGAAAATGGAAGGGTCTTTGCAAGAACCAGCGAGCACTTCGCTCCCGTTTATGCTTGCCTTCTGCCCACACCACACATGCTTTTCCTCCCATTCATATCCACAGCACATCTTCCTTGCTCTCTCAAATCCTGTCAAGAAAACTGAGTTTCAACTGTCCCAATTCTTGTTCAAATGAGAATAGCTGATTTCGCGAACAAATTCAGACCAAAGTTCATGGAAACGAAGCTATGTCGGAGTGTTCTAACAGTTATTTCTGCTTGGAACCCAGTAATCAAGAGGATTCGGGTTTAACCGTAACTGTGTAACATGGCGAAATTTGTATGTCCGAAATAGGTTGACACAGATTACTTGAAACCTTTTAACGCGGTCACATAGGAGTCAGGAGACTCTTCTCCAGAAACCGAAATTCAGGGAAATATCATATGTTCCAAGGTTCTCGAAGATGATTACCTTCTCTCGTGGAGTTGGCAATGAGGCCGTATTTTGCCGCGTAGACGTCGACATAAGTCAGTGCAGCTTCCGGCAGTTCATCCCTCAACTGCATCACTCTTTCTTTGAGTTGTTGATTGAACTCCGAGGCCATTTCATTCTGCTCCTTCACGCACCCGATCTGATCGAGGTACCCCAGCATGGGATTGTGGACATAGCGTAGCGTTATTGGCAAGCAACCGATGGGACCGGTGTTGTGTATCCAGAAAGTCCTCGCTCCTTGCTGATAGAGATGCTGTCATAAAGTATTCGAAGCCAAAGCCATACATCAGATGAGATTAGAGTAAGAACATGAATTAACGTCGGAAGTTGTCATAGGAATAATGAGATTTGCTTGGCTTCTTACTTGGATTGCAGTAGCCAACTGATTGACAATTTCCGGAATCGAAGCATTGAGTTGCTCGTTAGTCATCTTCCGGAACCCGGCAGCCAAATCATTTTGGCCAATGTCGAACACGTAGAGCGCTTTTGAGAAGTCCTCGGGCCTTGGAAGCCGGCTTCTGCGAAACTTCTCAGTTCTCGCTGCAAATTTAATTTCAACAGACAGCAAATATAATACTAGGTTGCCAAAAGGTCTAGGAGGAGTGACATTAATTTCATCAAACACATAGTTCCGATCCAGGAAACTATCTTCTTATAAGCTAGCTTACCGTGCTCATAAAGATAGCTCGTGCGCGCCACAAACTGGTTGTAATGCGCCGTCTGGATGTCCAGTGAGAACGGGCTCACCCCGTTCTCAAAGACGCTTTCATTCTGCCTCCGGATGGTTGATCCTCCCGTGGCGAAGTTCGCCCCGTGCCGGAAGCTCCGTCCAAGCGAGTCCAAATACGCGCTCAAGTAAGGCAGTCCGAGGTGCTCAGCTACATGATTGACAAGACACAAACCTCAAATCTTACCAAACTGATTCGTCACCATAAAAAGTGCTACTACTCTTGAAAATCCATCCCCACCTATGAAGTCAATGATGAGACGACCATCCGAAGCCCGCCCCACCGGCCTGTGGAAGAAAGTCTCACCGGTCGGCGACCCCATCGGGTAGAACGCAGCCGATATCCCCCCGGTGTCGGAGTTCGAGTCCCCGAAGTTGTAGATCGCTGGGAACTCGCACGGCGGCAAGCCTTCTGCAGCTGCAAGCCTGGCATTCCAAGACACTAGGAGAAGCAGAGCAAGACATGGAAGTGAGAGCACTCGTCGTATCGCCATTGTCGCAAGCCTTGTGAAAAACCAGATCTTGTCTCGATCCTAACCTCTTCCTAAACAATTAGAACCAGTCGGGGTGTTGGGGTTGGAGACAGATCCTTCCCATATATGAAACAAATGGCAAAGATGGACATGAACAGTTACAGGATTTCATATGCTGGTCCCATCTCTGTTACTGTATTTATTTGCAGCAAATTTTTTTTTGTTTCCATGTGCTCGTTCATTGCCGATTGCTAGAATTTTTTCACGGGATTTTCTTTAGATTTGATCAGAATCGTCATCGTGAGAGATTCTTTAGCACCTTCGTGATCTAATTTTGGTCGATCATGCAGCTGGAGTCACGATTTGCATACGCTATGGTCCATCAAGAATTAGCAAATTCACGTGTTTCTTCTCACATCTGCTCTTTTTCGCCTTTTTTCAAGCAAGAACGACAATAGGGTACGTCCTGAAATCACGTTAGTACACAATCATCCTAGCGATCGGGACATCATCATTGTTTTGACGGTGCCATGAATCAAGGGACTAGAAAGGAATCATTGACACTCTTCACGTTTTGGCAGCTGATGATGCTCTAGGGATGGCTTTTCTTTTGACGAAAATGTGATCTTTTGGGTCTCAATCAAACGTCCTTGCTTTGAAAATTGACTGACACGTTTCTATTTTCTGTCACCTTTTTTTCCCCAGCTGATTGATTTTGTTTTTAGCCACGCCGGTAGTTGTAACTCATCGATCAAAGGAAAATGCTCCAATATATTGTGCATATTGTAGTTGCAACTAACCCCATCAAATAGATGGGTTAGATCAGATCGAAAATGATCCGATCTAAATTGACTCATTTAACTAGTTTTGACTCATTTTCATACAAAATAAATATAGTGACCAATACTCATACATATATTCGACCCAACCTATATTACCAAAATATTTATATATTTAACCCAACCTAGGAAAATTTGTAACCAAATTGAGGTGAGAGCACTGAGTATGCGAGTGCTACATCGAATGGGAGCAAGAAAGTGAAAAAAGAGTCATAAAAGTGGGATATGTTGATATATTTTGTAAACTTATTTAACACCCATATTAGTTTGGGCTTCATTATTTTATACCCATTGATGACATATTTACTAAATATAACTAACACAGACAACAACTCAACCAATCAAATACGAATTAACAAACAGGTGTATGGCCCATTTTTGACAGGTCTAGTTGCAACTCGAAGAACCAAAGTAATATTTAACTCTATACTGACAATATTATCATTTGGGATTGAAGATTTTGCCAATCAAAAGCATCGTACATGGGACCATTCTGAGACAAACATAAGGAACTAGCTTGCATCAAATAATTCAAGATCACTCACGAGTAAACTTGTAAAATGGGTGGGTCGAGTCACAAATGATCTAATTCAAATTGACCCATCAATCTGTTTATGACCCATTTTATGTACAATGCAACTTTTTTGACCCATACTCCACCCAACTCATATTGCTAAAATACTTCAATATTTAACTAAATATAGGAAAACTTATACCTAAACTGATATGAGAGTATGAAATGAGTGAGGGCGAGAGGGATGAGTTGAGTTTAAATAAGTAATAAACCTATTTACGATCCACTTACAACCCACTTACGACCCATTTAACACCCATTTTATACCTATACCCATTTATGACCCATTTATTAAATATAACTAACATATTTATGATCAATTTACTAATATATAGGTTAAGAGATGAATTTATAACTCATTTTGATAGGTTTACTCACGAGTGAATAAGAACCACGTAAGCAATGGCTACCTTAGTTTCGAAAAATGCTTTTCTTCCTCTAATTTTGGACGAGAACGAATATAACGAGGGCTTTTTCCATTTTCATTTCTTAGTTGTCCTCGTCTAGCCAGATGGAGGGCGATGAAAACGAGCGCCATCGATGGATCTTCTAAACAAGAGTTAGGGGTGACAAATGAGCCGGCCCGACCCACCGATCGCCGTGCCGGCCCATCCCATTTATGGAGCAGGCCCAGCTTCATTCCTCGGGCCTCGTGTGACGGGTCATGCCGTGCCCAAGCCCGTCCGAATTTTTTTTCCTTTTTTCAGTGGCCAACGGCTAATTGATCGTGGTCCTAAAGGGCCAGGCCCACAAAATTGCTAAAAAAAAGTAGCCCGAAGGCCCCTTTGGGCGGGTAAATGTCTCGAGAAGAACTGGGCCTGGAAAGCCCATCAGTGTCCGAAAAGTCAAACGGGCTGCCTTGCCAGGGCTGGACCGGCCCGGCCCGGCCCGTTTGACATCTCGGCAAGAACGACCCTCTTTCTTGTTCCCGGAATCAAACGGCAGATCGTTTAAAGCGGCAGGCCACGTCATCGCCCTCTTCCCTGATTGTGTAACCCATCGAACCCCTCTCTCTCTCTCTCTCTCTCTCTCTGTGAACAGCGACAATGTCGACGCCGTCGGCGGCGGAGGATGGTAAAGCGGAGAAAGAAGGGACCCAGCTGCTGGGCTCGCCGACGTTCACCGAGCTCCAGAACGGCCGGTTCAAGTGCGTCGAGACTGGCCACGAGATGCTCGCCAAGGACATGGACCCCTACTCTCGCAGCAAGCGGTGCCGCGTGGGCCTCATCGACTTCGCCTTGGCACGCAATAAGCCCCCCCTCAACATGTTCCAGCAAGACCCACTTTGCCGGTATTGAGAAAGTTGACTCCTTTATAGTTGTTCCTCCTGGGGCGAAAGTTTTCATAGCTAATGTGTTTTATCTTGTCGTCGTTTTGATTCTCCATCTGTTGTCTCTCTTATTTGTGCTGATAAGCTGGAGAAAGAGGATGGAGAGGGTCATTCGTTTTAGATTTTGGGTGTTTTGGAGGTTCGAGATTGAAAGCTTAGGTAAACAAGTTTCGGTTTTGAAATATGGATTAACTTATTGGTTTCTCGTTGGTGGGGGAGATTTTGTTTTGTTTTACTGGTTTTGTTGTCCACATATTTTGCGACTAGCACGAGAAGTTTCGCCTCGTTGGATGAATTGAATCCTAGTCTAGATGCTCTTTATATTTTGTTTCTTGACACTTTGTCCTGAGAAATTGAACTGTCTGAAATGCAAATGTTTGGATGATTGTCGTATTTCCGCCCTTCCCTCTTTGGCAAATGAGGGAGGGAAATGAAAGTCTTGATGCTGATCGGGCTCTCTGTTTATTCTGCTTTTCAGTTCAAAGTTGGTATGCAAATTGACTGGAGATACAGTGAACAAGTCAGAGGAACATATATGGAAACATATCAACGGGAAACGGTTCCTCAACAAATTAGGTTTGTATCTTTACCCTCAGTTTGATAATCAGTAGCTTTTGAAAACTATGCATGAGGTAATGTAGGATGCCACAGTGTTACTGCTTTTGTTAATGTTAACCTATGTAGTTGGATTACACTGTCGGAAAACACTGAGGTTTATATTTTGATCTTGACAAATTGAAACGACTGGAATGTTTGAAGTTTTACGTCATGATGATGATGGTGATATCTGGTAACAGAGCAGAAGGAAATGGAAAAGCTGATGCAGAACAATTTGATGCAAGAAGTGGATGAAAAGCCAAAAAAGGCGTCGAAACAGAAAAAGGATGATTTAGATAAGAAGCAGAAAAAGCAAAAGCAGAAATCTGCTGGTGAGATTATATCAGAAGTCAGAGACTCTGCTGAGAATGACAGTGATGTTGATGATGCTGACTTCTGGATTCCTCCCGTTGGCGATCGTTGGGACTTTGACGAAGGGGGAGATAGATGGGGATCTGATGCAGAGTCAGGGCAAGACAGTGATGAAGAAGCTGATGGAACAGGTATGTTTAATGAGTATTGAACTTAAATTTCATGTAATGAGTCACAATACCCACAACCTAGCATCAAGGGTTGAGTAAAGTATTTTTCTGAACTGTATTCTTTAGTGGTCTTAGGATTGCATGTGCTGTTACAACTACTAGAAGGTTAATTCCTTGAGGCAGGGGAAGACATTGGCATGACAATCAATGATTGCCTTACCACATTGTTAATACTGAGGATTTCTTAGCGATAAAATGGAACAAATTGTTTTGACAATTTTCTGGAACATTGAATTTTATTGGACCAAAAGCCAATCAACATTCATTTTCCTATACTTCAAAATTATGTTTCTGATTGTGGGTGCTTTTATAATTTCTTTTTAACAAAACTTTGGCAATATTTTCCTGAACTAGACGGTTTCAATGAAGTTGACAACAACGAATCAGAAGAGATTTCTGTGAGGTAACTTCATGCCACTAGTTATCCCGTTCACTTATCATTGGTGGGGTTGGTGAGGGGGAGAGAGTTGTTGGTGAATCCCAGGTTGATATTTATAAATGCAGGACGAAAAGGATGTCAATTGAAATTGGACCCAGCAGCTTTGCTACAAGGAAGAAGAAAAGTAGAAGAAGTCCCTCTGGTTAAGGCCCTAAGCAGTGATTCGTTGTTTTGGCTGGTCCATTGTACTAGATTGTTTGAAATCTTCCATCAAGGTTGTTTGCCTGATTTGTTAACAGAGAATTCTCTTTCATTTCAATGTAAAAATGAACGTTGTTACTCTCTTCCTTGTAATGTTGTCCAAAAGGAAGGGTTCGTTCAACTTATATCCTTACAATCTGCTCTTGATAAATTGAATTAGTAGTTTTGAGCCGTAGGCAGGGAGTGCTTTTTAGTATACCTATGATGGATTTTCCTTTTCCTTCTTGTGGCGGCAACTGAAGCACTGTTTATGAGAAATGAGTATTATCAAACTCAACTTGGGTGGACCATAATTATCTATGCTGAAAACTCTTTTTTGTACTAAGTATTGATGATGCTGTCCGACCATTTCGAATACTGGAAGTTTCTTCCACCTTCCCCTCAATAAAGATGCCATCAATAGCCATATGCGTGTTTTTGTTTTCTGTAGTCATTAACTTATGTTAAGAAGTGGTGGCTAGCACGTGTCGCCCCCAGAGTTTATTCCCCGGCTGTCGGCCGTGCGGGGGTTCTCTGGGTTATAAAAAAAAGAAAAAAAAACTTATGTTAAGAAGTGCAAATCCTACTCAATCCTCAGGTCTGTAGTCGCATTTTAAATAAAGAGAGTAAGAAAACATGCCTATTTTGGACATTCTATGAAGAGTACATGTTAGTTACTGCATTTGTTTTGGAAGACTGCAAACATAGGGGAAAACAATCTATGACGTTGACGCACGATCTTCTTTTTTATACATAAGATATTATATTATGAACATTTTCTAGTGCCGAGCAGAACATTATTTATATTTATCGTATGAAACCATGTTTTTCTTTAGTAATTCTACAAGTAATGCTTTAGCACCATCTGATTTTGGACGCTGATATTTAAAGAATGCCTCTGAAATATGGTATAGCTTGGTGATTTGCCTTCCTGCTTGTTCGCTTTTAGAGGTGCTTGGATCAGTGCCTCTTTGTTGTGATTTTAATCTGTTCCAAAGTAGCGATCCCCAAACTCCCCCATGCCTGGAATCACACGCGCATTCTCATCCAGAGATGCATCGATCTCTGAAGTCACAATCTTCATCTTCGGAAATCTTTTGCACACCACATGTATACCCTGAGGTGCCTGCATTGTGACATTTAAGTTGCAGCAGAACTTAAAATGCACTGCTTTTGGTCGCTTCGAAAGGTTATGAATTACCGACTTCACTTACTGCTATGAGATTAAGGAAAATGATATTTGCCTCTGGTACGCCCTTGCTGAGAAGTAGAGTTATGGCCTTGACGGCAGAGTTCCCTGAAACATGGATTTACGCACACTGTACATGTCTGTTTCAGCTGGTATATAAAGTAATGGTGACTATTTCTGTGTTTTCAAACCTGAAGCAAGTACGGGATCGAGTAAGAACACGTGGCGGCTTGAGATGTCTGCAGGTAGCTTTTCATAGATCAGCTGCACCAATGTCATTGCCAAAGTATAATCACCATGTTGTTGATATAAGAATGTGCATCAGATCACTTGCCTTTACGAACCTGCCGGCCGCTATTACCCTCTCCATGAATGAGTATTTTGCCAATTTTGATTCCCTTACAGCAGGCCCTTAATGCGTTCTCCATGCTTTCACCGCTGGCGTATGCACAATCAAGTGTGAGTAATCCAGTTAATTTTTGCCACTCTGAGTTGAGTTCTTGTTAGTTCAGTGAATCAAGTGCATGCAAGCACAACATTAGTACAATGCATAATTCTTCTTAGCATGTACAAGGAGAGCAAATAGCTCAACAGTGGCATGAGTGGAGAATTCGATAGTCTGTCAAAGCAGACAGGAGCCTTGGTGAAGTTTCCAGGGTGAGACAGCAACTCTGTACCCTTAATTTCCTTCTCAGTCACCATGCCACCCATTAGTTACCAAAGAAGAACCTTTGCTCTCACTTGTTCCAATTGAACAGAAGTAAGGGAGGAAGACTCATTCATTGCAGCTGAAAGAAAATCCTCAGGACAGAAAACAGTTTACTTTAATCTGCAGATTGGAACCTAACAGATACTGATGCTATCCGGGAGAAGCAGCCATAGCACCGCAAGAAATTTTCTTCATAATCAATAACAAACTTCTATGCTTGATACTCGCCAAACTTGGAAAACATGCATACGTACAGGAGTAGCCCTTAAATGCTATGAGCCCTTAGTACTATAGATAGCTGACTCTGTCATATTGAACGTACAACTAGACAACTTACCTTCTGATGATCGAGACTCCACACAACCTTCTGTGGAAAACAACTCCAGTGTATACGGATCCTGACAGGAATGAAAGGTTTTCAATTTCACTAGTGTCTATGACATACAGCATATATTTAGTGCATTCCATTCGAGTATTTTGGTGAAGGGCTTTCGCTCAAGCCTATATGACCCATCAAAAGAAAGAAATTTTTTCCAAACGTAACTTACAGACTACAGAGACTGAACAACGCATATGTACAAGTGAAAAGACTTAATGTAAAGAATCAGTGTATCTAATGTCGTCCTGTTCAACAAGGAACGTAGAAAGCATTTTCTGACAACCTGTTGGAGTAGTTATCTGTTTTTCAGAAAAGGGGAGATGGCCAAGTCCGTGCTCCACCACCTGAAAAAAACGGCATCTAACAAATCAAGAATGAAAACAGACAGATTACTTCTCCTTTCTCTAGACTGCAGCAATAACCAAATTGTTTACCATGCGAATAAGACGATCAGCATAGAAGACAAAGTCATGTTTTGTTGTCCTGATATCGCGTATAAGTGTGTGCATACCACGTATCTGGTAATAAAAACAATCATGAAGTAGTTCATGGTATTAATATATCATTAGTCTCTAGGCAAACATAGATGAGGAGTTCAACACACAAGTGGTTTCCCATGTTGTATAAGAGGAACTCCACTGGAGCACGTACAGAGAAATTAAGAAATAGTTCAAGATATATGACTGATACCTGAAACGTAGAAGTAATCACAAATAAATTAGTGTATATTTTGCATAGATCATGCTGGCCAAGCTTCGTATGAATATGTTGAACTATCAAGTCGATCGCAACATCATTATCTCCTCCTCTAGGGATGATGACATCGGCAAACTTTTTTGATGGCAATATGAATTCATCGAAACTAGGCTTCACAAACCTGTCATACTAAAAATTAACGTAAATTGCACAGTAAGACAACTTGCTGATGTGATGGGGCTGCAATGCATACAGAGAGAGAGAGAGAGAGAGATTCAAATGCTTAGACAATAGCAAACTAGTCCCCGCAATAATCTCTTTTTAAGTATTGTTCAAGTGTATCCCTTCTTGGTTTTAGAGGGAATGTGAGTGGTTTCTTTTGAATGAATGACACGCCTCCTTACCATTGATTGAGATGGCGGCTATATGAGGAAGGGATTCAGATTACTAACTTGTTCAAGCACACCTTGAATGTCTCTGCCTCTTTCAATGGTATCCCGTTGAATCCTCCGCGCAAGTCGTATATCAGAATCTGCACTGAAGAAGCGTTAGGATGTTTATTAGATTGTAACCCCGAATCCCGAGCAGAAAGCTGAGCTTGTGCCATCTAATGATGCAGGGAATTTATGTTAAAAGGAGGAGGTCAGCAAAAATCCACGTGTTCATTATGCAAATACAAATAAACTTTCTAGCTGAACTAAGAGTCCATATGAGAATGAAACATTGAGGATATTCATGTGGAAACTCCTAATTATCTTTTTATGAACTGCAGATAACATTTCTTTTGATGAACAATGACTGGTGTACATGTCAAATAATGTGCTTTTCTAGCAAACATATGCTTTAGTGATCAAAGTCAGAAGGGGTCTAAGAACTATTACATTGAGGTAAGGTTTCTCAAGTCCCAAGCTATTTAATTTCAGAGAAGCAGAAACCCAAGCTGGAAAGCTCAAAGACAGGTCAGATCCTCTCAAAACGAAGGCAGAACTACTTACTCTACTGTAAGAATGACACAGAGACAAGGACCATAAGAGACCTGTATCGACAAAGATCTTCATGTTCATGAGATCACGAACTCGAGGGTCATGAAGGACAAGGATTCCTTCTAAAATTATAACATCAGAGGGGTTGACCTACACAAATTAAAGAAACAGCAGTATAAAGTTAGTGTGTATCTAATTGGGAGGCTACATACAGTGGCAAACCAAAACAAAAGAAAAGGATCTTCACAGATGTTATAAAAATGTATGTGCCATTCTAATGCTGGACATTCCTCCACCATAAATATCTGACGGCAATGGTACTCTTCTAAGAGAAAACCGGACACTCACCTATGGAAGAGACTACAATCTAACCCAAGATGATTGAAAGTTTGCTATAGTTAGGAGTCTGGAAGGTGCTTCTGGTGACTGACATTGCAGCTCGAAAGATAGTCTGCAACGTGCATATACGTTTAGTACCTTGCATGCTGCTTCAGTGCTTCTATGGCTCTTGAAATCATAGCCAGGTATGCTGACTTCCTGTCCAAGTTTTAGCTTTTCCATGCATGAAAGGAGCAGTTCTGTATTGAATGCATCTGAGCAATGATTGAAAATGTCAAGTACAAAGTTGCAGACACTTCAAGCTTGCAGCTTTCACCAAGCAAATTGACCAGTAAACTCACCCGGATGGTCAAAATTGTACTCATGAACCTTCTGCAGTTTCTCATCACTCAGTGAGTGGTAGAAAGAATCCTGCAAGATGCAGAGCAAAGCAATTAGCATCAATATTCATTCCAGGATAACAGAATTTGGTTGGAGAGAAAAAAAGGTTTCCTCTTTCCCATGTGGAACATTATACATATATGAATTGCTTACATAGAAAGATAGCATGAGAAAATTTGATCTTTTTATTTTTTGAACTCTAAAATTTTAAGTCTCAAAAGAAATGGTTATTTCCTGCCACATGCCTTATTTACGAGTTGCAGTTACATCCTTGTATTCCACTTTCTAAACAAAGCTTTATAAGTGTCTTTAAGAAATCTATCACTAGAGCAGAGCAAACTCCATTCGTTTGACAACAAACATTAGTTTAGTTCGGGAGACATCCAACCATGAAACATGATCATTTCAACCTTTCCAAACAAAGGGAACTTAATGCTTCAATAAATCAATGAATGGTCCCTGAACACTCAGGAACTCTTTCAAATTCTAAACAAGGGATTGAATGTCATTGTCTTTTCTAGTAAACTCCCCCTATTGCTAACTCAACAGAAAGAGCCGATCACAAGGCAGAATTCACACAAGTTCACAACTTCAGCAAGGCCTGGTGGTGGGACCTCGACTCCTAAACAATGTGTTCGGCTAGTGTAGTGCCCTTCTCAGTGTTTCTCGCGTAACCTCATTTGCACCGCAAAAAACAGGAAACGGTCGTTGTACGATTGTTTTAGCTGTTGCGGATTTCTTACAACGTCAATCCATAAGGACCAAAGGCTCCCACCTGATTCACGAGAACAACACGCTCGTGATGCATCTGCGAGATGATCATGTTGCAGACGGTCGTCTTGCCAGACGCGGTCCCGCCAGCGACACCTGACCGGAAGGCCCAACAAGAAGCAACACAAGAAACCAACCACGAATCACGACTCGTCCCGTCACAAGGCTAAAAGACCGAGATTACCCCGGGAAAAACTAGAATCGAGCACGGGCGCGACCCGGTCACCTATCACGAACGGCTGCTTGAACGGCGGCGCTCGAGCGGCCGGCGCAGCCGCCGACTCCGAGTCCATGGCGAGCCGAAAGACCGGCGATCGGGCCTCGAAATTTCACGCGGGGCGATCTGCGATGGCACTGAAGAGGAAGGTCGTGGGGGGAGCGCGGCGATCGGAGCGCTTCGGCGTTTCGTCCTTTCGCCGCTGGCGGGGAGGATTTCCGGAGGACGCGAGGGGCGGCGAGCATAGGAGAATGGCAGGCCGGTGAGGATTTCCCATGCGCGAGTTTGGAGCTCCTTTATCTGAGGAGGAGTTACAGAGAGAGATGAGAGATCGGAGATCGAAGGCGATGGATGATGGAGGAAGAAGGTGACGAAAAGAGCGGGAAGAGACGAACGCTGTGGGGACGACACGTGTCCCCGCCACCCGTGCGCTCGCGGTTGGTTGGGGCTCGGTTGCTGTTGTCTGAAACGACCAACGGTTAGACATCGACTGAGGAAAAATGTAAGAGTGATTATGTCCATTCTTTGCCCCCTGTTTTTTTTTTTTCCACTAGGAATTGGAAGAGTAATTTCTTATTTACTATAGATTTTCGAATGTAAATTGTTTTATACAAAAAATGTGTATAGCTTTAGTATGCTGTATTAGATGTAGATGGAGAGACATTGATGTAGCGTTTGGTGCGACAGAATAGAATGAAATGAAACGGAATGACTTTTTTCGCTATTTTTATGTGATGGATCATGAGAATGGAGTAGAATGAAAATTCTTGTGTTTGGTTGTAAGAAAGAAGTTGTGGAAATGTAATTGAATGAGAATTTTTATAGAAACTTTAATTTACGTTGTATGTGCATCGGAAAGTATATTGATTGATGTTTCTTAATTATATTTCAGAATTACTAAATTCATTCCTTTCAATATATTTACTTTGTATTTAAAATCATGAAGCCCTATTTATTATCCAGCAGTGTAATGAATAACATTTCTTACCCATCTAAAGTATTTTGGTTTCGTATTCACTCATTAACCATACTTATAATGGAACTACTTTGATTTTCAATGAACTAATTACGTATAATACAAAAAAGGCCATGCATCCAATATAACAAAGTTTCTTTCATTAGGTGAGCATCGGTTAATAAAAATTCATTGGAAATTTGATGGTTATAATTTAATTTTAAAAGTTAGAAAGAATCAATTTTTCTCCAAGAAAACATGTTTCTTTTTAGGTCTCGTTTGGTTTTGCGAACAAGAATTCTCAAATGGGTTCCTATTCCTAGTAATATCATTTCTTGGAATAAGGTTGCTTTTTCACTGTTTGGATGACAAAAAATCGGGACCTCCACGGACAATACTTCTGATCGAAAACCGAGAAGAGACTGGCAATCATCAGGGCTACTGGCAACAGCGACCATGACCGATAATCGACATTGCTAGTGACTGGCAAATGAAGGTAGCGGAGGCAACAATCAACTGCAACGGCCATCTGTAGTAGAGTTCGATTTTTGATGATTTTGTTGTGGTTATGGAAATGTAAAAGTGAAATGCCCATACTAGCTACAGTCGAGCAATTCAATTATGAACTTTTTAACAAATCCTATTCCATGTAAAATCCGAATCAGTGTCTTAATTTCCCTTGAAATCTTGCCAAGGAACCCTGTTTGTCAACAAATCCAATTCTTTATTGAACCAAACAAGGTTTTAGGGGTAGTAGCAAGGGCATTCCATTCACTTGATATATATGCACCAAACGAAGGGATGAAGGAAAATACATGACCTAAGTTGTATTTATGCCATCGGAACCCAACTGCAGCAGTGAATCTGGCTCGTGGTTAGGATTGGAATACAGACTCAGAGTCTTGAGCACGAGAAAATTACAGAAAATATAAGATTTCTAGCATGAAATTGAATGCATTCAAAGACTAAGAAACCCAAAAAGAACAAGAAGCCATTAGTCGAGAAGCAAAAGTTTCAAAGCGTTGAAAAAGAAGTGATCAAACTTATCGCCTCGTTTCGACCCAAAAAAAAAAAAATTATCGCCTCGTGAAGACATCCTGAATATGAGAAAGTCCATTTTGATGTCAATGACCGATATGACATGTACATGCACTCAGCTACTGACCTAACTTTTAAATACAGCCGTGACTTAGACAAGGCAGCGATTAGGCCATTGCTTCACTTTATAGGTCGTATCGCTGCAACCGACAGAATGACCCAAAAAGCCTTTATGATCGAAAAGGCGAGGTAAAAGTGAAAATTACAAAGTATATTGACGAAAAATTACGTCCGAACAAACCAGCCCAAAATAATCAGGTAAGCCTAGCTTCTCTCAAACAGTCGTATGTGGCAGCTGCTTCGTTTGTACCTCCACGATGCTTTACACAGAAGTCTCTTCGAGAAAGTCAGTCCCCATCTCGAAAGAACAGGCAAGTCTTGCAACCAAGGGGCGTGACCGAATGCTAGTTTCTCCTAGCAGATCCATTCATGACCCTTCTACATATCTGAAACAAAAACAGCGATGCATGTGTATTTGCATGTAACCAGTCGCATGTACGTACAAAAAGTAGTCTTGCTGTAGACTGTAGGAGGGAAAACCAGAATTTGAGATACAATGACAGCAATTGATCATTGAACTTAGAATTGAGTGTACAAGTCATTTAACAGATTTACTGCTGAGAAGAAAGCACGGCGAGATTTGACCCAAAAAAAAACAGAAAGAAAGCAGGGCGAGGGATTTTTAAAGGCCATGGTTACTTAAGTTGCTCATACAATCTGATTAACTGGCTCAAAAAACAGAGACAACTGGGCTAGGAAGCTCAGAGAAAGGATCGAGGGATGAACTTGTAATCCACCATGATGATATGTGATTAACACAAACAAAACTACAATTTTAATTTCAAACAGATCATACCAAACAAGTACCTGATAGTGCATCATCACATTGTGTTGACCCCTTCAGCCCACAACTTCTTTCTCACGATAAAAACTCTTTCTTCCGAAGAGGAGAGAGAATCCACCCTAGGTTCAACTTCTGATGACCAGCCATCCCACCTTAAGGCAAGAAGATATTTCCTGATGTAATTTATTACAGAAGATTTATCTCTTATGATTACAAAGCCCTCTGGCCTTAAAATCCGGTCCATTTCAATCAATAGATCCTCTACCCCACAATTACGCTCGTCAATATCCGAAAAAACTTTCCAGGCATGCAGAAGGTCATATGTACGGGGATATGTTGAAAATGCTTCACACCTGACAAAAGAAAAAAAAAAGATAAATGATATTCCTACTAAGAGCTGAGAGTGAGAAACAGAACAGAGTATGTCAAATTCCTTGTTATCCTTGCCATATCCGCATCATACTCAGCGGCTGTCGAATATCAACCAGCAGAATATGTTGATTGGTAACAGGAAATACTTCGTACGGATCACGTATGACAAATAAATGCATGACCTAAAATGATAATAGGCAGGATCAATACCAATCATGAACAGTTCCAATTAAGCCTCGATCATAGATAATCTTCAATTTGGCAGAGGCATGAACAGGAGCTACATTCATAACCCAAACATCTTTGTCATTTAGGGCAGCTCCAAACCCGCCAAGGTTAGAGTTCATGTCCATGACATTTCTGATTGAGTTCTTATGTAAGATAGCTCTCATCTGCTTCCAGTATTCATCAACTCTAGAACGCCATACACTCTGCATAAAATATCACGAAATTTCTTATTAGAATAATACACCCTAAATCCTGAATGTAGTGGCACATTGGCCATCATGGCATGCATGGACTTACAGTATCCTCTTGAAACTCCGCATGAGCGACACCAATTTCTTCCAGGCGAGGAGGTGGTGCAGTAAGCCTCCGAGGCCAAGGAACCAATCCACTCCATCTTTCCCGGTGCATCCCTTTTTAAAAAAATAAGTAGGATAATGAAAATTAATTTTACTCACACCACCAAAGTTTTACTCAATATCGAGGGAGAAACAGGTGTTCCCCGAAAAGCAATTGATAGAAGAAAAGTTATCAGCACGTATTGCAAATCATGTGCCTTCGATTAAGTCCTTTTTGCCACCCAAGCAAAAAATTGTGATTACCATCACTGTAAGCAATCAAGGTGAGGGAAGACTAAGGGGACTCTATAATCTATCCACACCGTTCAATCACTTATGTCTACTGGACAGATGCAGTTATTATCTCAGAAAGACGTTCGACGCCTACTGTGATAATCTGCAAATTGTCATCAAGTCACAGAGCGATCCGGAAAGAAGCCAAGTGATGTCTCATGCATAGATAATAATTTTACATGAGATGACCCTCCTTCCCCAGAGGTAAATTCTAGAGAAAACCAACAAGAATTTGAAATGAGGGCGGCTGATTAAATTAGCGATACATGAATAAACAGATCGTACATCAGTAACAAGTACATAATGATTCTAGCACTAAAGATATTATCAAAGCACTCACTTGCCGAGTAAGGGGAGATGCATGCCTTCATGAGCACATTCCAACTGGCATCTGGATCATCATCAGAGCTGCATAAAGGGGGTTTTGTTCCTTGATCCCTCTTCAAGTAACAACTATTACTCATCGGTTTTGCCCATATAACAGTCTGGTCTTTCTTAGCAACAACTCTCCAGCACATTCTCCGAAGAAGATCATACATGGAGCTCCAAATCTTTCGGTTCTCCGGATCGTGCGCATAGGCTTCAGGAGAGGAGTACACAAAATATCCTCCTGGTCTTAGTAGTCTGTCAAGTTCTAATAATAGAATGCCATCTCTTTGGAGCCAATCTATCCTACATCGTGAACAATGAGCCAGTTCAAACGATCTACTCGGATAAGGAAGTCTTTTGGTCCCCAATACACCTAGGGTAGAAGGAATCCCCCTCTCTAATGCGAATTGTATCTGGTTCTCATGCACGTCATTAGGTGCAAGGGACATGGCTATAATATCAAGAGGAAGAAGGAAAGCACCAAAACTTGCGACTCCACACCCCACGTCAAGGACGCTCCTGATACTTCCCCCATTGTCGAGCTTATCGCCGGGAAACTTTAGCATCTACGGTTTCATAAGTAAAGCCCAAAAAAGCACATAATGAGTTTATGGGTTTAATGATTGCAGCCACATTAAAAATGCACGGTTAATCAAATGATGTCCCCTCCTATCCAAAGGAATAATTTGAACAAAAGAAAGAAAAGCTTCTGCCTTTTTCCCGCCAAGGGTCAACAGATAATAAAGCAACCAGGTCATACCTTAGCCACTGCCATGATGTACTTGTCGGCCCCATCATGAAAATGGGTTCCACCACCGGGGAAATTTATCTTGTCCCCATTCACAACCATCCAATGCTGATCAGATTTCTCCTGTGCAAGATGTGTGTGCGGTATGTTTGCTCTCCACACTTCATTCCTGCTTGCTGGCCACCTGATAGGTATCTGATATTCTAGAAATAATTATCAACATCAGATCCGACTGAGGCCAACCTGAATTAGTCTGCAGCACAAGCTTCAAAAGAAACGGACCTTATAGCCAACTGGAGGAGGAATCAAGCAGTTGTAACGGCGCTGGGGCGGTGGACAATGCCGTTCGTAGTGCTCCATCAAAGTCAAGTTGGGCTTCAATTTCATTTGGTATATAAGGTTTCGATCCAAACAAGGTATTAATTCCGAGAACTTCATATCACATACCTAAATAGACCAAAAGAAGGAATTATCCAGGTGAGAAGAGCTGCATGAGGAGATCGTAAAGATCAACTAAAAGCGCAATTGACAAGCCAAACATCAAACTGCGGGGATTTCGGAGCAATTGATAGACAAATTCTATCGTCCATTGATACAACCCACATCCACGAAATGATCCAAAGAGATCGGAAAAGATGCACTCAAGATCATAAGCAATGATCTAAACATAACCCACATCTCGCAGGCTTGCAAATGACAAGACCGCTGTTTGTCCACAGACACTGAGAGTATTGAAATCCGATATTAGCGGGAAAAATCATTGAAAAAATGGCGCGCGCCTCTTTGATGCAGCGATTGCATTGCTAAACTCGAAGCAGCAAGCTAGTCATTAATCAGCTGACTGATGTTGAAATCTCCACGCTGTGTCTGTTCGGTGAGACTTGAACAGTCGTGGCATAAAACAATGCCGCAAAACCGGCCGAAAATATTGAAAATGCGAAGTCAAAACGGAATCGAACCGCAAAGGTTGTCATCAACTGTCTTTCACCGCAGAAAACAATCAAACCTTCAACCGCAACTTACGGGAATGCTCCGGGGAACATCGGGATCGCGCTCCCGGTCGGCGAAGAGGACATCCAAGCCGCGATGGGGCACGAACCCGCCGAGAACAGGGTCGGCCCCGTCGGACCCGAGACCGTCCTCGCCGGATCTCGAGAGACCCGGAGCGACCGACGACCCGTAGTACAAGCACACCAGGCCCAGAACCGCAATCGCTCCTATCAAAACGCACTTCACGGCCATCGCATTGGGCACGAACTCGCTCTTGCTCTTCATCCGAACCGAACCCGAACCCGAATCCGAACCGAACCGCGACGGAATCCTCCGGAGCCGGAAACCCTAAGCCAGGCCAAAAGACGCGATTTTGATGGCGGGGGGAAGGGACAGATGGGGCGGTGGATTTTGCCTTTGCGGCGACGGCGATCGACGCGGTTCCCGAGCTGGAAATTTTTGGGGTGCTGCGACAGTCCTGTCGTCCATTTAAGTGAGCGAGCGGTGCGTGCGCATGAGAGATCACGAGCGGTCGAGCTCACGGTAGCACGGACACGAGTCAACACTTTTGACCTTCAAAGGAATCGATGGAGTGGGAAAAAAGTAAAAAAAAAAAATTAAAGAACGTCGCGTCGCGGAGGGGGGACACGCCGTTTCTTTACTTTGTTACTCTCTCTCTCTCGCGGATTTGGAAACCCACAAAAAACTCATCTTAAATTCTCAAAAAAATCATTAAAAAAATGTTTTTAATAATTGTGAATTTTTCGAGGATTTTTTGTTAATTCGTATAATCTGAAGAAAAAATACGTTTTTGATTTTGCGGAATATGTTGCCATATCCTCCAGCAACTTCGTACTTTGCTTGCCTTAATTATCGGTCCTAAAGTCGCTCCGGGAACAGGATTTGTTTCTTTAATTTTATTATGTGTCCGGACCAATCAGGGAAGTCAAGAGATTTGGTAGGGGGGCGGGGGCTACGATTTCGGGCCTGGCGGGGCATAACGTGATTTTCCGAAATGGCCCACCGGCTAATGCGGGAACAAGCCATTTCGCCAGGGCCAATAAAGTCTTTCCACGCCCTTCTGTTTTTTCTTCTGTTGTCTTTCCCGAAGGGGGGTTAGAGGCGAAGTTGGCGCGTGGAGGGCCGCGAGTTCAGCAATTCTTAGGTTTTCGTGCACTGACCGGACCAATCGATGCGCGAGTGCTGCGCACGTCGAAGTGGAAGAGTGGGGGTGAGCTCGTGCGGGGGTTGGGCACGGAGATTTTGCTCCTTTTGCTACTTTCGGTTGTGGGCATGGGCTTATGATACGGTGGCGTTTCGTTCTTCTTTGTTCTTCTTTTTGGGTTGGGGTTGGTGGGGGTAGTAGGGGAGTTACCTGAAATTAAATAGCGCTGCTTGTGTTTAGGGAAAGAATCTGAATACATGTCGGTTCAAAAAGAAATAATAATAACAATGATAATGATGATGATGATATTTGGTTGCTGATTACATTAGATTCGATCTGCAATTGCTGTATCGAGTATGCTTATTGGGTGTTTAATATGACTCGCTTGTATTTTGACATCTCGCGTAAATAAAATGTCGATTTTATAAAATTAGTTTTGATTCTCTTTTTTTATTATTTTTACAGGAAGTAGGTTTGTCCAGCTTCTCTTGCCATGAAAGCAGTTCGGGATGAGGAGGTGGATCAAAGTACATCCGACATTGCTTATCTACAGATTTTATATGCTCTTATATATTAATGTTCTCTTTCCATCAATTGGCTCAAATTTTTGGGTTTTAGACATTATAACATGGTAAAAGGTGAGTTTTGCCTTACCGTATTTCGCGTATGCGAGTCTCAAATTTCACTGTATCCCATATCGCTCCTAACAAACTCTTTGACGTTACATCCGCTTGTTCCAACAACTAACATCCGCTTGTTTTGACAATAGTAGTGACGTTACACTTCACTACTATTGCCATCGAAGAACTCGAATCCCTTCACGAACATGTGAGATCCTTTGAGGTCCTCGTCTATAAAGGTGTATCCACCCTTGTCACTCGCTGCCACAGCACTATCCACTAGTGGATCTTTGTGTACCTCCTCTCCGCCCTTCACTATCCTAGATTGACGGCTTCGATGTGGCGCTCAAGCTTTGCGCGTGGCATCTGACTCCCCATCATCCCCCTTCATCTCATCAGTAGTTGCTACTGCAATGTATACCAGATCGGCCCTGCCGTTGCCTCCCCTGGTCGCTTTGCGACGCCCTCATCGACCTGAGGCTCGTCTTCATTAGCGTCCGAATCGCCTCCGACATAATGAAGCTAAGTGAGGACTACAGCCTAGTGGTGGAGATGGCGAAGCTAGTAGCAAAGGAGAGGAACTGGAGGGAGATGAAGAGAGCAGGCTTGGTTGTTGAGTGAGCTTAAGGGGCGAGATTTAGAGATCTTGTGAGAAATTGCGCCGGGCAAGTATAATTTTAAAAAATATCATAGAATTTGAAAGATTTTTAATTGTATCTTAAGTTGCATCAAACATAAAATGGGATTTTGTACAATCCGGAAGACGTTTGGAAAATTTCGAATCTTACTTTATCGTATTTTATCTTAATCGGAATGCGAACGATCAAATGCAGTACTAGTCTTTTAGTAAAAGGTCGGTACTCGTGGTAGTATTTAAGAAGGTAGGATTCATCTCATTCTAAATGAAGTAGCAAGTACGACAAAGATAAATTACACCTAAGGGCTCCCTTTTTTCAGTGCCTTAAATTGGGCACTTAATCACTTTCATTCCCTAATAAGGATTGCGATGACAATCGAGGGACTTTCGACTAAGCTCTGGATGTAGCATTCCCGATGCGAGCCACCTAACGGAGCACAACTAGCTAGCACTAGGCAGTAGCACATGGACAAACCTGCAAAAGTGGTGGTGTACTTGGACATCCCTTAGTTGAATTTCATGGGACATAATGCCAAATATCGTTGGCTACGTAGAGAAAGATTCCATCTCGTGCCCTGGACATTGCCCCATTTCATTTTGGGCAATTGCATTTGTCTACACCTGGAAAAGAGGAATTCTCGTCCGGACCAAGCCTGCTCGACCGGCTTCTATTGTCGCCTCGATCCGATTTAGTGTTCAATCAAGAGTTAACCTTGTCAAGAGAGAGGAGCTGAGATTCTAACAGGGGCCTCGCAGCCTATCTGTTTGATATACAGTGACGGTGGGTTTTACGAATACTTTCCTTATTTTAATGTATCGATTCCTGCACGCCTTGCTTTTTAAATTCCCTTCCAATCTATCTTTTCGGGAGAAAAGGAATACCCATATGTTGTTTTACGTTATGGAGATTACAAGGTTAAGATGGTGCCTAAAATGAAGCCTTTTTATGGACATATTTAGGTCCGACATTCCCATTGGGAGCCACCTATTGGATCACAACAAGCTAGCACTAGGCACTAGCATAGGGACCGACCTACAAATGTGGTACTGTACGTGAATTTCCCGTAGTTGCATTTCATGTGACATCATGCCAAATTTCGTTGGTTACGTAGAGATAGATTCCATTTCATGCCCCGGACATATCGCCATTTCATTTCGGGCAATTGCATTTGTCTACACTTGGAGAAGAGGAATCCTCGTCCGGACCGGGTCCTGTCGACCAGCCTCTATCGTCGCCTCCTTCTGATCTACCGAACTTGAGTCCAGTGAAGAAATCCCCGTGGGAAAAGGGAAAAAGTGGTCCATAAGAAATTGACAATTGCCATTGCCCTTCGAATCACTTCTCGTAGGCTTTTTTACTTTTCGTACATCAATGACCATTTTTGTCCATTTTTCTATAGCACATTTCATATTATAGAAGTTGGTTGCATGGAAACTTCTCATATCAGACTCTTTGTTTGGACAATGACAAACAAAGAAAGAAAAAAAAAACAAAGAATCATTTATCTTAGCATGCACGCATGCCGAATGCAGAAGAAACTAAAAAAAAGAAGAAGGCAAATTATCACGAAAAGCTCCAAATTATAAACTTTTTGTCATAATATTCGACATCCAAATCTATGGGAATTTAATATCAACTATTTAAGTTTGGCTATTAAGACGATTAAAGAGCAACTTGCGTATGAGTTGAGCTTATATGCAACGTGCAGTGAAGGGGTGAGGATTTAACGCAAAGGTTGACACAACGAATTGAAGTTGACACCACACCACATAGGACTAAAACGTTGAACACTCGGACATAAGTATATGTATGAAAAAATTACATCAATGTTTTAAATGTTACTCATAATCCTGCTTGCACTTAAGAGCAGGCATTGAAATGTCCCGCATCACTTAGCAATGGGTTTATATGCTCTTTATATGCATACAGCCTTTTTCCGCCTTTTAGCCTTCGGATCCATTATTCGCCGTTGCTCTTTCTAAGAATCGAGAGGAATTGGATCCCTGGCCCTTGCCGCCGCCGCTTGCCACAACAGTGTCAAACACGTCGCCGGCGACATGGGGCTCACGACACAACACGTCGGGCCTCGTGCAAAGCTCCAAACCCGTCTTTCCTTTTTTCCTTCCGGGGCATAGCCCATACGGATGGTGGCTTATGGGCCCAAACTTGGCCTCCAAGCTCATTTTTTGGGAACGGGAAGATCCCAACATCACTTTCTGAATTGTCAATTGCCAGATGCAACCGGCACACGGTGTCCAGCTAAGGGCGCCATCTCGAATATTCGCGCGGTCGTGAATCCACCCCCACGTAGTCGTCCGGCCCAGCAAGCAAGCTATCCATCCATCAAAAAGTCCAAAAGCTTTCCAGAATAAAGCGATAGCTTTGGTACCTAATCTTTCGCAACTCCGCTACTGCCCGGATACTTCCCCAATCACGTTTTGCACGTCGCTTTTTGACAATATACCAAAGGCGACATGGCCCTTTTGGAAAAAAACCCGCTCCTCTTTCGATCTGTGCTTAGTTTATTGCTTGCTTTTCGATCGTTCGTTCCTGCTTCCCTTTCGTGGGCTTTAAGTGTTGGAAAAGTTCGTGGAGCCCACTGCTGATTTCGAGTTAAGCAGGACCAGTGCAGCCATCTGATGTATTAAGATATTTCAGTCGCTTTTAGGAGAGCAGTGCTAAATTAGCCGAGGACAATAAAGCTCTCGTCTTTTGTTTCGCGAAAGGTGACGGACCTTTTTGTCAAACGGGTCTTGTTAACGAGTGTTCTTTATTATTCTTATGACTTTTTGCACTATTGATCACGCGTCCTAAGAAAGGACAAGAAAATTTTCATGGTGTCCGCGTATTGAACTTTGCCGGGTTGTGAAATAAATTGAATAATGTATTAGATGTCTATGGTAACTGCACTTCATTACTCACTGTTGATTGTGAGTTCGTTAGGACCAGCGCGGCCATCAGATGTATTAAGATATTCCATTGCTTTTATGACGGCAATGCTAAATTTGCCAAGGACAATAAAGCTCATCTTTTGTTTTGTAAAAGATGATGGATCTTTTTGTCGAATGGGTCTCGTTAACGAGTGTCCCTTGTTGTTCTTTTGATTTTTTGAATTATTGATCACGCGTCCTAGGAAAGGACGAGAATGCGGTTGGCTTATTTAATAATGATTTCACCGTTTGAAAAAAGGGTGGTTCATAACACCACCCCCAAAAATAAAATAAAATAAAATAAAAGAAGGGTCTTTAGCTCAAATAATTATTTCTAAGGCAACAACGAAATCATCTTAATTTTAAGGCGTGCATAACACGACTAGAGTGAGCATTAGATCAAGTTCAATCGTAAAACCGGACTAAATAGGCTTGGACCAACTGGTTGAATTCCCGAATTGAATTGATTTTATAGCTTCTATTAGAAAAAAAAATGTATTTTTGCATCCAATTGAACCGTGATCTTCAACAAGAATTCGATATCTTGTACAAGATAATCAAAAAAAAAAAAGTGAGCCGATTCCCGTATAGAACATGAACCGTTTAAGAAACCCGTGATTCCGCCAGTTTTAGTACAGATCACTTCAATCCATCTGGGAACCGATCAATTCTCAAACTCGACAATGCTTTTAAATGCCAAATTTATAATCACAAGCAAAGGAGGAAAATTTAGTGAAAAACAGCGCAAATCCATGGAGTCGTACATGGGCAACGGGGAAAAATGGAAAATACCAAGCAAGTGGCAGCAGGCGAAAAAAAATCCACAGCGGGTCAAGGTCAAGATTGTTGATGCCACATCGCAAATTTCTCTGCTAACGTCAAATCCGATTAGAGTGGCGGCGAGCTGATTCGAAGCTTCGTCACCGAGCCCGATCCGATCATCTCGTTCGCATATAAATCAAGCTCGAGACGAGCTTCGTTCAGCTCGCATCGACAAACCGTGCAGCTTCCCCCGCATTGTCCGTCTTCTCCGGAGAAATTTCGAGGCACTGCAGCTCCCGCAGCTATAGTTAGGTACGTGTTCTGATCGCGATCGGAGTCGCACTCGCCTCTGATCGATCACATCCGCCAGATGTTTTCAAATTTGTTCGCGCCTTTCGTTTTCATGTCAGCGTTTTCTTGTGTTTCCACCCTCCTTCGTCTGGGAGGGCGTGGCAGCCGTTTGGTCGCGTTGATTATGGATCAGGGTCAAACCATGCATGGGGCGGTGTGTTTTCGAAATTTTGTAGTCTTGTGGATGGGGGCGATGGCGTGGAAACTTCAAACCGGGATATAAAAAAAGGGCTAGAAATTGTTGGGCAAGTTATGTAGGCAGCTTACTTTGTTGAACAATCGCCGTCTCCTTTGAGTCGGTTTGTTTTGTTGCACGCGAAAGTCGTGCCCGGAGCAGCCTCTCTTCGTCTTCCGGTCGTCGCTGCGTTCGGTCAGCGTGCATAAATCTGGTTCAACGCCTTACGAATATATATGTATGTATATATATAGAAACTGAATTGGTTTTCTTCATATTTCTATCCTGTTCCAATTTCTTGAAAGTTCGATCGAAAGAGGGTTGCTCTGGTTCTGATCTTCTGGTGTTTGGGATCTTGAGACTTGGGTTTGCTTGCTTTTTTGTTCATAGAGCGGATTAGAGGAGGATTTCCTGATTTCGCGTTGAGATCAGTTAGAATTGGTGCAGAGTTTCTCGGGTTTGATTGATGGGGGCTAAGCTTTCCACAGAGGATAGTTGGGGAGAGAATTCGAATTCACCCCACCGTTCGACTTCTTCTCCTTTGGATTCGCGGTACGAGTATGAGCAGCCTCCTCTGTACCGTCAAGAGAGCGTGAGCGATCCGTCACCGCAGATGGCGTATCCACCGCCGCAGATGGCTTACCCGCCGCCACAGATGGCTTATCCGCCGCCGCAGCAGTATTATCCGCCGCCTCAGGAGCACGGGTATGGCAGCGGTCAAGCCCGCACTAACCGGAGAAGGCTAGACAAGAGGTATTCGAGGATCGCGGATAGTTTCAATTCCCTGGAAGAGGTAAGATTTTGGATTGAAATCGTTGCCCTGTGATTGGTAATTGTGTTCATGCTGGCGTGTGAAATTCTCATGGTGTGGCTGTCTCTGCAATACTTCATTTCATTGAAGATGGATAATTTTCTGTCCTTAGAAATGGAAACGGAGCTTACTTGTGTTGTAACTACACCAATAGAATCCTTATGTTGATCCTTTCACATATCACATAAATTCATGTCAATCTTCACTCGCTGTATATGGCATCTTATGATAAAAAGGAGAAGGAACAGCTACTTTAAACTTTTCGAGTGGTTGGTAGATGAGCTTTAGGAATACATGGCTGACAGAAAGGCTTCTTATCTCGAGACCTAAACTTGTTTGGTATGTAGAGTTTTTGGGTGACAACAGTTTGTCATGTTGGTCTAGTCCTTTAATTGCATTTTGTAAGAGTATGAGGCATTTTCTTTTTTATTGACTCTTTTTTTCTTAACTGTGACATTTTAGGTTACTGAGGCTCTTGCACGTGCTGGTCTCGAGTCTTCCAACCTTATTGTTGGTATCGACTTTACTAAGAGCAATGAGTGGACGGGTGAGGTTTTACATTCAATGCTTGTTTCTCGGCCCTCAGTCACTCTCGTTTCTTTTCAGAATGCTGAGATTTGTTTGTAATGTAGGTGCAAAGTCATTTAACAAGCGCAGCTTGCACGACATTAGCAATGGTCTCAACCCCTATGAACAAGCGATATCCATCATAGGGAGAACCTTGGCTGCTTTTGATGATGATAACTTGATTCCGTGTTTTGGGTTTGGAGATGGTATGTAGAATGGATCTAGTACTATAATTTTCATGCAAATATTGTTATCTGAGCTCTAAGAATGACGAGTCCTGCTTTCTCATGCCAGCATCGACGCATGACCAAGATGTCTTCGGCTTCTTCCCAGATGAGAGATACTGTAATGGTTTTGAAGAAGTTTTGCACCATTACAGGGAAATAGTCCCTCATTTGAGGCTTGCAGGTAATTCGATGTTTTTTGCTCATTGTGCTCTAAAGTATGTTTGTTGGAGAAAGGCCGATCTAACCATCTTTATGCTGAATGTTTTTTATTCATCAATTCCTTTTTTTTTATTAGTTTTAACCTTCTTCTTTTTTCGGTTTCTCTGGTTATAGGACCTACTTCTTTTGCACCAATTATAGAGATGGCTATGACAATTGTTGAGCAAAGTGGTGGGCAGTACCATGTCTTAGTGATAATTGCTGATGGACAGGTGCATATTTCTAAACTTACTGGCTTACATACATTTTTAGGGGTTGTGCTACTATGCCCCTGTTGAATGTTGTAGATGTTTACAGTTATATCTTTTGTGTCTAATGAGCTGGTTGCTGCAGGTGACTCGGAGCGTTGACACTGAACAAGGCCAACTAAGTCCACAGGAGAGGAAGACAGTTGAAGCAATTGTTGAAGCGAGGTATATATAGAATAACTGATGAAGTCTTTACCTTTTTCTGTCCATTGTTTTTGATCTAATATTCTTGCTTTCTGCAGCAAGTTGCCTCTTTCAATCATATTAGTTGGGGTAGGAGATGGGCCCTGGGACACAATGCAGGACTTCGATGACAATATTCCTACTCGAGCGTTTGATAATTTCCAGGTATGTGGCATTGAGCATGACTGTTTTCTCTACTGTTGGTTCCTTAGAAATTTTTTGTATGAGATTGTTTCTTTAAGGAAGTTATTGACTGGAAATATCCTTTTCTTCCCCCGTCTTCCCTCCTCCTCCTCTAGTTTGTCAATTTTACCCAAATTATGATGAAGAATGTGGCGCCTCCAAGAAAGGAGACGGAATTTGCTCTTTCAGCCTTAATGGAAATTCCTTCTCAGTACAAGGCAACTCTTGAGTTTAATTTACTTGGGTAAGAAGAATACATCTAGCTGTTTATTTTGCGTGTGCTTGTTTAATCGTTTCTGGGTTGGTTGGGTAGTTACTCTTTACAAATCTGATCTTTGTATTCGTTTTTTCACATGCGAGTAGCCAGAAAAGAAATGTTCCTCGGAGGGTTCCTCTCCCGCCGCCTGTATATGGTACACCATCCGCTGGTTTATCGAAGCCTTCCCGTCCAACCATCTCTCAGCCAAGTGTTCCGCCTTATTACAGAGATAGCTATCTGCCAACCACTCAGCCGAGTGTTCCACCTTATTACAGAGATAGCTATCCGCCAACCTCTCAGCCAAGTGTTCCACCTTATTACGAAGATTACCATCCAACAATCTCCCAGCCAAGTGTTCCACCTTATCCCGGGGATAGCCAGCCAACTGACACAGCTCCGTCAGCTCCAAGTTCTACTAATGAGGACCAGGTATTAGAGTTGGAAATCTCATTGTTTTTCAAAATTTTGCTATTTTTACTGTCATATGGTGCTTACTATATGTTGAGAATATGCTGATCCACAGCCAAATTCCTAGTCGGGAAATATCACTTAAATAGCTTTGGATAACTGTACTGTTTCCTCGATAGGCTTGTCATTGATTAAGGCATTTGATGATGCCTACATTTGCCAAAAATCCCGGGTTTGTTAGTTTTTTTTGGGCATCTCATCCCGAAGACTTGCTTGCTCTGAACGGGGTGCCCATGGTTCCTTGAGTGCCAGCCGCAGAAAGGAATGCCATCAACTAGGGCGCTATCAGCATGTTCCCACATATGATTTATCTATTCTATTGCTCGACATTTTAGAAAGCAGAAAGCAGAAGGAATTTGCGAAAAGAGCAAATTTTCCTTGAATTCTTTCTGTTTATCCTTTAGTCAATCTTCGTTAAGTTAACTTGCGCTTGTATCACATGCTCTAATTGGCGTTCAATTTGGAGTTCATTGTCAAGGGAAATATTGTTAGGATGCTTGCACTCACATCGATCTTCTTACATGTTTGTTTGGTTCCAAAGTTTGCTGACTCATTTTATGCCATGTCGTGCAGCTTTGCCCTATTTGCTTTACCAATGTGAAAGACATGGCATTCGGTTGTGGGCATCAGGTATATTTTTTTTTGCTTTTCTCTCTATGGTCACACATTTATGCAGACTCTCAACATGAATTTTTTTCTTTCTTGTGACAGACATGCTGTGAGTGTGGGCAAGATCTTCAGCTGTGCCCCATTTGTCGAAGCTCGATCCATACTAGGATAAAGCTCTACTAGCAATTGGGTTTTCTCCCATTCGCCGCAATTCAGTAAATTTTTCCATCATTCACCATCCAAGTCGTAGAGGCTGCTGCGGGTTCTGTTCCTTAGACGTTGTTTGCGTATCCGTGAGAAGACTCTTCTGCATCGGTCGTTTACTCGGGATTTGCTGCCCTCTGTATATAATGACCTCAACCTAATCTTATTTGTTTATTGATTTGTCTAATAAATGTTGGGTATCGATTGTTTGCCAACACAAAAAAGTCCAGATCAATTGTTGGCTGTGATATATGATTTAGAGAAATAAAAGTTCTTGGGTCAGATTTCGCTGCCTGCTTATTCATTTGGTGGTTTGCTATATTATTTGTGCTGTTCCATTTAATTCAGTGGCTGAACCACCTCATTTATTATTGCTGCAAAGGGCCCGGTTGATGATGAGGGCTTGCCACCCAACTTCCTGTTTTTCCTCTTCTTTTCTTGGATCGATTCGCCAATTTCGGGTTGTATTTGTCCGGACAGATCTATTTCCAAGAGGTATCGTATCCTTACAATCCGATGGAGAAAAAGCTCATCAGATCTCAACCTGGACAGATCTGTTTCTTTGCTTGTCGATCCGATGGCGTAAAGGACCAGAAGTACGGTGCCTCTGAATACCATGGACTCGCCCACCCGTAAATGTACATGTCCAGAGCTGTCAAGGGTGGGGAGCTAACATTGGCAGGGTAAATCATGCATTTCATATTGAAGACCGTTTTGCCTTTAGGGTCAATTTCTCTACAAGCTAACAATGTTGCCAATTAATTCGATAGAGCTGCCTGTTGTGTGGGGGGGATCTTGACTGTGAAATGACTTGGAGAAGCTATCCTCCTATCCATTCAATTTCGTGGTTTTTGGAAGCCGAAGACCCTTCTTTGCTCATTCACGTGCGGTTTCGGAGTTAGTCCTCTCCATTCAATTCATGTGCTTCTTTTCATCTGGGGATAATGACATAAATAGTTTTTAAACTTTGACTCAATATGCAATTTGATCTATGAACTTTTAATCTGTTTAATGTAGTCCATAAACTTTTGTCTAATATTCAATGTGGTCCATGAACTTTTAATTTATTCAATGTGGTCCCTAAACTTTTGGTACTTGTTTAATTTGGTCCTCGAACTATATGAAAATGTACAATATAATCCCTGAACTTGAATTAATGGCATGATTACATTGAGCAATTTTATAAAGTTTGGGGATTATATTAAAATATGTATCAAAAGTTCAGGGATCACATTGAATAAATTAAAAGTTTAGGGACCACATTGAACATTGGGTTAAAGTTCATGGACTACATTGAACAAATTAAAAGTTGAGGGATCAAATTGTACATTGAGTCAAAGTTTAGGGACTGTTTGTGTCATTTTCCATGTCACCTACACAAAAAAAGAGTGATAGTTGTCTTCCAATGCGGAACCTTAAAGGCTCTGCATCTTTCATACCTAATGTTTGGCTTGTGAGTCCGCCGAGTCCGGCGTTGCATTTTCCTGTCGGATTTCTGCACACTGACCTTCAAAGATGTCTTTCTTAAACGCGTTACCACGTGTTTTCGCATTTGTAGTTAGACAGATAGCTGTTCTTATAGGTTCATATTGCGCTTATATAAGTCTTAGATAACTAAAAATGGATTCACGATCGAGGCGAAACATATGTTCCCGCGAATTTTTGTTCTTAAAAGTCGAAATACATTTGGTACATCACGTTTGCCTAAGTATGAACCGCCACCACGAGTCATTGCTCTAGGTAGTCTAAATTTGGTCTTCAATGACCCGCAGTAGTTCCTCGACCAACTTCCCTCGAGCCTGAGTTATCGCCAAGTTACCTCTAGTTTTCGCTAAGTGGTGGTGTCAAGCTGTCATTGGCCGTAGGGGTGAGCATAGTTCGGGTGGGCGGTTCCCACTCTAGAATTGGGAACTGCTCACTAAAGACCGGTTCCGAAAAATTGAAATCGGAAACCACCCGTTGATTCTATGGACCTATCCGGGAACCGGATTGCACCGACGGTCAACGGTCCCATTAGCCAAGGACGGAGACGGAAATTGAGAGTCAGAGACGGTGAGGTGAGCATTGACCGAGAGGAGCGAGAGAGTGAGAGTGAGCGTGAGGCGAAAGTGAAGAAAGGTATTTCTTTGCTCAATGTGGGATTAAGTGTTGAGCGAGTTAGATTTAGTTTAAAAATTTATGATTTTTCTCTTTTTTTAATTTTTTTAAATAAATATATTATATTCATTATTATATTATTAGTTCGGTCTGAGTCGATGTGCGGGCGGTTCCATACCTGAAACTAGGAACTGGACTAATACCCATCAGTTCCCAAAAATTAGAACGGGAACTGGATTGGGTCCCTTTGGAACCATTGGTTTCGGTCAGGTGCCGGATGGTTCCGGTCAGGTGCCGGATGGTCCCGGACGGTTTCCGATTTTATTGCACAACCCTAATTTTGGCCGGCTTCCCCAACATCGTTCGTCAATGGCACGTCCTTCCAACGGGGCCCTAGCGACAAATCAAAATCATCGACTAAACAGAGCAAAATCCGACTACTGAGTATGGACCGATGGATGCACCACGTTGTCAACAAGGAAGGAGCAAACGGTATGTTGACTGGTCACGCGTGATCTGATCTTGACCGCGACGACGGTCGAGAAGGCAGGAAAGGGTTTCCGTCCATCGACCGATCGCTAAGTGGATGCTAGACCGGTCGGTGTCGTTCGCGTTGAGAAGCATTGATGTCGGCTCATAAAAGTCCGGCTGAAATCAAACCAACCGCAAGGATTTGAACTAGCATTTAACGCCACTCAACTGCCGCGTCGAGCTCAGCCGTAATGTAATCTATCATCCATCCTCCACAAGATCATCCTTCAAAGTGATCCACACTCTCCCAGCTGTCTCATTCCCCAACACCCATCTCCCTCTCCCTCTCCCCTCTCCCCTCTCCCTCTCCCTCTCTCTCTCACACACACACACACGCACATGGCCTCCGCCGCCACATTCCGATACCAGAGACTGAAAACAGAGGGCCCCGGCGACGACGGCGACGTCGCCTTGGAGAGGCACAGGGCAATCGCGAGGTCCAAGCCGTGGTACACTAGGCTCAAGAGGGTCACCGTCAAGAAGAGGTTCGGGCTCAGGGTCCCGGGGTTGAGGAGGCTGCTGCGGAGGCGGGCGAGGCTGGTGCGGGCTGTCAGGGTCTCGTGCGCGAAGGTGGTGAGGAGGCTGAGGGAGAGCCAGTCACACTTCGGCGACCTCTTCGCTGGCAACTACCTGTTCCTCCAGGTGAACCCGACGCCGGTGAAGAAGTACTTGGAGCGATCCGGCGGCGGCGGCGAGCGAGGTCGTGCGTATGGCGTCGGAGGCCATGGATCGTTTCCGAAGGTCTCCGTTCAGAGCTTCGCTTTTTAAGCAGAAGCCTTTTTCTTGCTTCCAGTAATAATCGTCTCTGATTTGCTTATCTATGGGATCGGGTCGCTCGGTCGATTTGTTCGTGCAAAATCAGGGTCCAGATCAAAATGTGACCCGACCCGAAAACTCGAATATTGGATCAGTTTCCCAACGTGCAAAGCCAAAGCTTCGTCGACCCTGTAGAGAAATATATTACGACGGATAGTTTCCCAACGTGCAATGACAAAATATTTCCAAAGCTTCCGGAATGTTAATGTATATTGTTTCTTCCAACTTTACACTAACTAAACTTTCATTTGGCATCGGCAAGCCTCACTTGAGGTCGTGTGACCTCAGGCGAGGCTGGCCTGTGTTAGATCTGGCCCGTTCACGGTTGGCCTACATTAGAATTGGTTTTTCCTAAATAACATTTAAATCAAAGTTACTTTCCAATGTATTTTTAAATTGCACTCTACCAAACGCTATTTACATTTTGGAAAACCATTTCACCTAATTTTTGTTTGCATTTTTCCAAAAGCCAAATGAATGGCAACCTTGTTGTCCTTATCGGTATTTAGTGGATTGGTCCTCAATAACAAGTTGATGTTCGTAATATTTAGTGCATTATTCACCTACCAACAGATATGCGACCCTACTAGTAAATGAGTGGGGGGCGGAGTTGGAGAGTATCGAATCCAGGGTTTGATTTCTGTAAGCATTCCACCCACAAGTATATAGAACAGAGAAGTGAGACCAAAAAAAAAATGGAGGGGTAAATTAGATTTCTCGGTTGGGAAGTGGTTGGGATAAACACTATAAAAGCCAAAAAAAAAGATGATGAAAATGAGGGATTCACATATTTCGTGGAAAATGAATGAATTGGAAAGTATTTTCCTATAAATAATTGTTCATAACGCTTGAAATAACCGGTCAATAAAAACGTCTTCATCATTGACAACCAATTTATACCTAATCATCTTTATGGATGAAGAAAATATTTCTCCTTCATTTCTTATTGTGTCATTTTTAGAGAAATATTTTCTAAATTATTTATTTTTCGTGAAATTAATGGAGGCAAAGTTAAAAAAAAAATTAGTTCCTCCTGTAATTGAAAAAGCAAAGGACTTCATTTAGATTTGGGAAAATATCACAAAAAATCATAAACTATGCCACTTATGATGAATTTACCCTAAAATGTTTTTTGTAACACGAAAAACCCCAAACTATGCCATTTGTGACACATTTACCCCATATTACTTTGGCCAATGGGCATTTTCGTCTTTTTCTTCTTTTTTTTAATTATTTTTTTCCTTTTTTTTTTTCTTTTCTTCTCTTCGGTAGACCGATGAAGGAAGCCGGCAAGGGTTACCCTCGCCGGCGTCAGGTGGGGCGAGAGTTGCCCTTGCCAGCGTCGGGTGAGGGCTGCCCTTACCAGATTCGGCGAGGGTAGCCCTCACCCAACCACAGCGCCAGCGAGGGCGGCCCTCGTCGGCTTCATCCGCCGAAGAGAAGAAAAGAAAAAAAAAAGGGAAAAAAATAGAAAAAGGAAAAAGATGAAAATGTTTATGGGTCAAAGTAATGTGGGATAAATATGTCACAAATGGCATAGTTTGAAATTTTTCGTGTCACAAAAAAAAAATTCAGGACAAATTTATTATAAGTGGCATAGTTTATGATTTTTGTGTCACTAAAAAAATTTTAAGATAAATTTATCACAAATGACATTATTAGAGATTTTTGGTGGTATTTTCCCTTTAGATTTTGTAACAAATAGGTGGGCTTTTGGGCCGAAAAGAAAGACATCTCAGGTTTCATTTTGGGCCTGAATTTGTTGGCCCACCATTTTCATGGGCTTTTTGAATCAGCTTCGAAGTAACCGATGGCTTCGGTCTTCTTGTCTAACCCTCTTGGCACGTGAGCCGACTCGTCGCCTCTGCTCCTCGCTCTCGCCGTCTACTGCAAACGGCGACCGCCGCCTGAGCCAGCCAGCCGCCGCGCCATCGCCGGAAGGTGAGAGCCTAGGTCGTTTCCGCTCCTACTATCTGTCATAGGTTTCGTTGAGGGAACGAGGACGAGACGCGCGGGATCGACTTCAATGGAGGAGGAACGCTTGGATTCTACTGTCAAAAAGGAAAAGAGAAGGAGGAAGAAGAAGGAGATTGAGGCAATGGTGAGCGAAAAGGAATCGGAGGCCGGCGGTGACGAGAGGGAGGAGAGTAGGAAAAGGAGAAGGAAGAAGAAGCTTCTAGAGGACGCTGCGGAGGGCGGTGAACAGCGAGCTATGAGCATCGATAGCGAGATTGACGGTCGTGAGAACGGAGGGGGTAGTAATCAGAATGAAGGCGCCGGCCCTGCGAGAGCGAGGGATGTCGACTCCGCGAATCCTCCGGACGAATTGAAGATGGAATCGAATGGCGAGAAGCCGTTGAAGACAATTAGGAAGAAGAAGAAGAAGCGATTGGCGGAAGAGGCTGCTCGAGCCGGGAATCGCGGGGTCTGCTACTTGAGCCGGATTCCTCCTCACATGGATCACGTGAAACTTCGTCAGATTCTTTCTCACTATGGAGAGATACAGAGAATATATCTTGCGCCCGAAGGTACATGCAATGCCCTTCCTAGATGCTTGATTTAACTTGTTCCCGCTCGGACTTGTGGATTGCTGCGTTTTGCTGGAACGAAGTTTCTTTTGGTTGTACTTGTGGTTTACAAGCGGTTCTTGGCGAAATGTAAGGCTTCTCCTTGTTAACGTAATCGACGTGCTTGTTGTAACTCGCTCTGTATACCTTACATCATAGATCCCGCGGCTCAAGTGAAGCGCAAACGAGCTGGCGGCTTTCGTGGACAAGAATTCTCAGAAGGGTATGGTCCACTTTGGACTTGCAAAAGTTTCGCATTTTCTTTTATGCTCTGTATTAGTCTTACCTCAGTCAAAAGCTGACTTCTGGATACCATCGGTATTAGGTTTTTGATCTGTGGACGTATGTTGTTACCTTGATTTAATGTGTTTTTGTTGTGCAGATGGGTTGAATTTGCCAAGAAAAGTGTTGCAAAGAGAGTTGCCGACGTGTTAAATGGTGAACAAATAGGTAACGTTTCATTCGTTTTTATTGGACATTGGTGGGTGTGCTTTGCCACAAGTGAATATTTCGAGTACTTAAACAGAGCACCTTTTGCCCCTTGTTCTTGTTAATACTCTTTCTTTTGCATTTGATTTGCCTTGTTCGTGAGCTTTGTTGAATATGTTTCTTGGTGTCTACTATTAATTATCTGTATGTTTGATTCTGTTTAGGAGGGAAGAAGAGGTCCTCATTTTATTATGATCTCTGGAATATCAAGTATTTGAGCAAATTCAAGTGGGATGATCTTACTGAAGAAATCGGTACGTAGCACTATGAGATATTTCATGCCATACTCGTTGTCTGCTGGAGCTGATTGTGTTTTGTATCGTGATGTTTGTAATGCAGCTTATAATAATGCTATTCGGGAGCAAAAGCTGGCTTTAGAACTTTCTGCTGCCAAGAGGGAGCGGGATTTCTATCTTTCTAAGGTCGATAAGTCCCGAGCCTTAAGCTCCATAGAAGAACGGCTCAAGAAGGTAATAGATCCTTCTCTGTAATCCTTGTAGATGTTTTCTAATAGTACTTGGAAGACCTTAGCAATTTCTAGTTTGGCACTAGTGACTAGTCAGTGACACCAGGCTGAGCAGACCTCTCGTCATGACTCTTGAGAATGCATTTTGAAGGTCTGTTGGCGGACAGCAGTACTGATTCTTGAGAGATGGCTAGAATATGCAAAGCATCTTTTAGCATCCTTGAAAATTTGGGAATCTTAAAAGCCTGTACTGTTTTCTTGTGCGATTACTTTAATTATCTGCCTAGACTACACGAAGAATCCTTAACATGTTGTTGGAGTATCCTTGGTTGTGTAGACATGTTCATCTGTGTTGCGTGGGCGTGTCGTGTGTGGAAGACTTGGGTCATATCATCCATAGAGGATGTGGTAGCAGAAATAACTCTTCTTAATCTTGTGCAAGTATGAAATTTGTAACTCTTCCAGAAAGATGTTTCATGTCAATTGCTTCAGTTATGGTGGTGTTGCCATTCATCCACGTCTGGTGTCTCAGATGCATTTATTTTTTTTCATGCCTTTTGACTCTGCGTCATCATTTTGCTTTACAGAAGCAAGAGTTACAAGAAGGTTCAGCGAAAAGTCCTGAGCAACCGGTCAGCCGGCCAGTGGTGAAGGTGATTCGCCAGTTCCAACAAAAGCAACCGGTTGCTGAAAATGCAGCCCAAAACAAACCTCGTCTCTCAAAAGATATTCTGGCTGGGGTGAGTTTCCTTTGTCAAGACACTATTAGATATATATATCTTCGCACTGTTGTCTGAAGCACGACTTCTTCTCTGCAGGTGTTCGGCGCTTCCTAGTCACCCCGTTCTCAGGTGTCTAATTTGGCCGTAAAAAGCCAGGCCAACAGCGTCTTTGACTATGTAAAATACTTATATGGGCGCATGCCTCAATTTTGTTTGGCTACAATTTTGCTGGTGTATCAGGCACTCGGTTCAGTCAGTTATATTGTAATGGCAGTTCCCGTCTTTATTGAACTTGTTGCCCTGAGGTTCCTTTGGCTCCTTATATTTTAAGATCAATTGATTCTGTTATGTATCCCCCACCTTCATTGATTTGTAATGCCTGAGATGCGGTGAAAGTATAAATAACACAATCGTCTTGTTTTTAAACTCTGTACTAAGGAGGATAGGTCGTACCGAGTTTTATTTATTTATTTTGGTCGGAAGGAAAATTTTCATCTCACGTGAAAGAGAGGTACATAACTTTAAGACAAAAATGCAAATCCTACCAAGCAAGTAAATTCAAAAAAGCCTTCTTCCGTGAAATGCAGTAAGATAAATAACAGAAGGAAAACTCTAAAAAACTAGGCATGTTGAAGACAGAAAATGAAGGTCGTCTAAGCGAGGGTTGAGCGGCGGACTGCAACGTAAGTGCTTGAAGAAAGAAGGACGAAGGTTTTTTCTAGTCTGAGAGAAAGAAAAGATGAAGGTTTCTCCTGAAGTTGTGAATGAATGTTGAAGACAGGTACTGGGCGGGTGTTTAAAATTTTCCTAAAAAGCTGCTATCCATTAATGATCCAGAAATTTTTCTTTTATTTAATTTTAATTCAATTGCCACACGTCAAATGATAAGTGGGATCTCATTAGATAACTGCGTGCCACATCATAGCGTTTTGATACCATTGAATAATCTCACCTATGGAAGAGGGAACGATAATTTTGATACCACTGGATGATTTCACCTATGGAAGAGGGAACGATCAGGACGTACCAAATTAAAAGAACATGACACTCCGCTATGGCCAGCATCGCATTCCATGTGTGAATGAAAGATCACGAAATTTATCACCTCTAGTGGGTCAATGACTCCGCGGAATATATAAACTAGTCATGGACAGAGTTCGAGAGGAAAGCTCTTTCCACTTTGTACAGTACAGGGAAAATTGAACGTATAAAAACTAACCCTGCATGCACAGAGCATGCCGTTTGTTGTTAGCATTGTTACCCTCCCTCCCGGTATCTTACTACAAACATAAATCTATACGAGTGATTGTGCAAGCATAAAAGGTCATCAATGGTGAGATGATTACTTGACCACGTCGAGATTATGCTAATCTGTAGTATAAGTGAAGGTTTGCATACAAGTATTGCCATGTTTCCATTGCTATTCACAATATTCAAGATGAAATTCATCTAGATTCAACTTGTTCACCAGCAGATTGAGTGGGCATGCCTAATCGAAAAGGCAGTCACTTAAACTTCATACTTTTGAGAAGGTACTCCAATTATGACCAAATTGGTTATGAATCATGCAAGCTCCCAAAGCACAGGGACCCATCATTCATAACATGGAGCAAGTCAAAGTGATTAGAGGATTTACTGGGTCTATGAATGATAGCTATCGAGGAATGACTGTGAGCAGATCTGTACATTTCACCTTATCTAAAGCAGCATCAGAACATATAGAAAATTTCAGGGCCAAGATCAGAATTAACAGATCGCAGAAGATCACCATCACCAACACCACTGCTGCGCTATCCTCAATCAGCTGCAACATCCACCCCGCTGAGCTACAGTTCCACTTGCACTGGATTGACCTTGAGGGCGCCCATATCCCACCTTGATTCCAGACGTCTGCAAGTGCAATTTGAAACAACAAAATGCTTTAAGATAACCTCTTTTGACACAATTGTCCACGTTTAAATCTGACATATTGAGCATAAATATGGTCCGGCTGTTCAAAGAAACCTATAACTCATCCACACAAATGAAATAGCCATCAACGACGAATGCTAGCATTGAAAATCAAAAATCAGTTAAATCAAAACCTGAAAAGTTCGAAGTGTGTATCTTGGCTGATAAACAAAAGCTGTCTGTGTAGAGGAGGTGAGAACGTATACCTCATTGGATACATCAAATACTCCATCTTGTATATTCTGTAGGATCTGTGATGCAGTCTTTACAAAAGCCTGGAGAATTAAAAAGGTACAAGATCGTAAGGAACAATGTCATGCTGCTGTGGACTCACCCACAATGAGATAGAGAAGAGATGGTAGAGTCAAGTCACCTCCTCAACATTTTGTGCAGTTCTTGCAGATGCCTCCAAAAATAGAAGTCCATTTTCCTTTGCAAACTGTTCTCCTTCTTCTTTGCTGACAGCCCTCCGGTGAGATAGATCGGATTTGTTTCCTATAAGCATGATTGTCATGTTAGGATTTGCATGCTGCCGAGCATCCTCCAACCAGCTTGCAAGATGATTAAATGTATCTCTCCTAAAATACAAGAGAATTCTCATCTCAGCAAAAAAATAAAAAATACAAAATGATCGCAATAATAAGACAAACTGTTACACAGACATCTCCCCAGGGAACTCTTCATAACTTTATATTCGTCCACAAATTTTTGAAGTTTTTGACACTTGTATCTCAAGATGGATGATACAATCAGATTCCAACGTAAATATTTTCTAATCATAGGTTCTTAGGCCTCATAATCGTTGATCACATTTTCTCCCCCTTTATGTTTGCAGCATAGGTTTCATTGATACAGCATCCATCTTATGAAGTTACTCAATGTCTAAGGAAGTTGCTAATTTAACCTGGACACGAGATCGTAAGGAGATCATTCTACCCATTCTCTCTCCATCCCAGAAAAAAGACACACAGACACTAGCATTTCGAATTTTACATACCGGGTGATGTCATAAACTAGAAGTGCTCCAGCTGCTCCTCTATAGTAAGATCTAGTGATGGATCTGAAAGATTCCTGTCCTGCCTGTAGTGAAACAAAGATTTCAAATGAGTCATGAGCAATACTTAGTGTAAACATACAGACAATTGTACTGTGCATTATCTCAAATTCAAGCGTTTCTGAATTCTTTGACAAACTGTGGATGTATAAACAAAAAAACAACTAACTGGAAAGGCGGAGAAAGAGGTTCCATGTAAACTACTCTATACGAGCCAAAATAGCGCAGAAGTAGGTATCACTGGCTTCTCTCTGCATCTCTCCGTCTTTGACATGCTTAATGGCACAAGCTATATCAATCAAGTTCAAAGTTTTCTCATTGACCGCGAGGAAAAGGTACATCATGTCCCAAGACTAGGACTGACCTTCACTGCCACAATTCACCACCATGACATCTGTTGTCCCGTGATTAATCTAAACATAGGCCACCAACGATGTGCTCATATTGCTAAAAACAAGCTCAATTTTGCTTGATATTTACTTCAGTCGGCCGAAGGATCCAGGGCATTAAATAACTTCACTAAAATTTTCCAACCTCCAGGCTGAAAAGTCACTCCTTCTGTCATCCTTCAGCTTGTAAAGCAAACAGGGATGGGAGGCCGCAGTTCGACTTCCATATTTCAATTCCTAGTATTTTCCTAGAATTAAACAACTGATTCAACAAAGCTTCTGAAGTAATGACAAGAAAAGTCCCCACATAGAGCAGAACTTACATGGTTCACACATCCAATGCTTCTAGATACAATGAAAACACAAAATGCGAAATTCCATCACTGCCAACAAGATACTCTAATGTTACCCATTTTGGGATGAATCAGCATATCACCGAAAGCTCATCATGCTAATGACAACTGCCTGTGAACCAACTCGATGTCCCATCCGATTAAGTACAAATATAGAAATGCAAAACACTGAGATCGAAGAGCCGCATGATATCTTAAAGCCATCTTCAACTCTTAGAGGAGAGTTCCTCCAAATGGCAAAAGTCATCATCCATCAGGTCCATCTCAGAATCAGCAGCAAATCGCAAGTCTCCCAATAAGGTACTACGGAGTCCCAATCCGAACTACAAATTGCAAGAGAGCACTAGCTTCTCATGCCACGACCCCAAAACACAAACCTTTAGAAACCTCAATCCAAGACCGAACCGAGCAGCACGCGGTGCAGCTCACCGCGCCCATGGAGTCTACGGCGTCGAAACAAAGTCGCCAAACATTTGCTCAAGGAAAAACAGAATAGCAGCTCACCGTGTCCCAAATCTGAAGCTTGATCGGTCTGCCGTCGATGGTGACCATGCGAGCGCCGAACTCGACCCCGATGGTGAGATCATGGACGGGCTGGAACCTCTTGTCCGTGAATTGCAGAAGCAGGCACGATTTGCCCACGCCTGCAACAGAGAAAAAGAGAAAAATAATTAGGGTTTCCGAAATCGGAGAGCCCAAAAACCAGCAGCGCCCGCGGGTCCGGCGGACGGAGGGGGGCTCACCCGTGTCGCCGATGATGATGTACTTGAAGAGGTAGTCGTAGGACATGGCTGGGACGTCGTTGTCGCCGCCGCCGCCGAGCGGGGGTGGCGGAGGGAGGCGGAGGGAGGAGGGCGGCCGGGGGGGGGCCTGAAACGGCGGAATCGGAGAGAAGGAGAGAGAGAGAGAGAGGGAGAGGGAGGGCGAAACGGTGGAATCGGATGTGGATGGGGGACTTTGAACGGAGGAAGAAGATGAGGGAGGAAGCAAAAGGGGGTGGGCGTGGGGGAGTCGCACCGCCGGCGCACGCTAAGGCATCTCTTGCTTCCAAGCGTCCGCACACGCATCGTATCTTCCCTTCCTTAATCCCGAAACAGTCTAATCAAATCCCGTAATCTTACTTAATCGACGTGGCTAATCCGATAGCGACGTTCGGTTAAAGGGACGACCGACACGGCACCCGGTACTACTCGACGCTTTCGACATTTCGATTGGAAGAGTCCCCCATGTTGCCTTTAGGATTTAACTTTTTTTCTTGACACAGCTGTACGATTTTGGGCACTGATTAGCGTTCGAAACAGTTCCTAACTGTTTGTTGACAGTGAGCGAACTTAAAAATCGTGCGCCGGTTTAGTTAGCCTAATCCGTTCTAATGTCCAACGCGAGAGATTGATATTGGGACTTCTGATTATTTTTAAGTTTTAACCCGAGCGATCTTTGAAATATGAATTAAAGCAAAATAGTCCACTTAAAACAAGCGAGTAACATCATCGAAGGAAATTATATCACGAGGCATCGACCAAGCTGGTTTCGAGCGAACCAGTTTGATCCGACCGGGTAAAGAAACATGATAAAATTGATTTAGACCGGTTGGCTGTCGTCCCAGACGGATTTTGCACTGTCCAATGGACCCCTAACTATATGCTTTGCGATTCGTAACCATGAGATCAAGGCCCTGTGATTCGTCGTCCAAAATCGCACAGCATAAGGCCAAAGAAGAGCGAATCTGCTTCCTAACTCATGCGAGATCAAAAGAATTTCACATGACGGACGGATGGTTGAGGAAAGTTCAAACCATGCCCGAATGAATTCCATGAAATAGCAAGCGCTTTTCGAGCATGGCTCAACTTGAGATGTCGCTAAGGTGGAGCTACACGAAACACAAGTGCATAAAGGATGAACAAGCAATTAGTCGCTCTAGCTTTCTAATTGAAGGCTAGCAGATACTCGAATTAATACGCGCACGAGATCTCACGCCTGTTTATGAAGCATTGGAGCTGCAATGGAGCTCCACCCTCTCCAACCGCTAGTGATGACTACTCTTCCATTGCATCTCATCCTTCAATGATTTCCACTTTCTCCTTGAGTGGCGTGATTTTGGTTAGCAGAACCTCTGCAAGCACAGAAGGCACAAACATATCAAGTCCTAACAACCATTACACAATGGCAGTCAATGTCACTTAACGGGAGAGAAGTGGAATCGTGACTCGAGTATAGGAACCTGAAATTTTGGCTTTAAATAGATCACGAGAGCAAGACAAATGATATGCTATATTTACTGTGTTAAAGTAATGTGATAGCTGCACTCCGAGAAGCCCAAGAATCTATATGGTGTCTAAATGCCTTTCTCAACTGTCGGACACGAAATGTGACCTATAAAAAAAAACTGCCAGACGAGAACTACCCTAATGTCCCCCAGATCCCCAAAACAAGCAAAACCAAGCCACTTCAGCAATATCGTAATTCTACTATCTAAAACTCCAGCTAGAACAAATTGTAAGGACATAATCGAGAGACAATAAATAGCTGTGTAAAAGGCACGGACCACTCTTCTTATGAAAAGTGTACTCTCTCGAGCGCATAAACATCAGAATTTGGCAAAAGGTGGCTTCTGAGGTATTCCTTGTGACCCTGTCAAAAAAATTGGGGAAAACTGACATCAACATGAGTCTCATAATAGATCTCATGAAAAACCAACTTTCCTTGCTTTTTTGTACTTTTGGGTACAAGAAGAATTGCAATTGGTGAGTGACCACAAACCTTAGTTATTAACATTGCCTCCACTTCCCGGGTAATTGAATATACCAGCGCATATTGCCTCAGAAACAAGATTAATTTCTTCATCTTTCTGCAGGAAAACGAGTATGCATCCTCTATCAATATCCTCAGTTTTCTTTCCAAAGAGAACTACGAGGAATCTAATCCTCTCCCTTTTTTTCCTTTAAAAGACACACACACACACACACACACACACATATAGATGCAGTAGATATGCTAAACACAACATCAATTGATTGAATCAGCCAGAATTACAGTTAAGGTGGACGAAAGAATGTTCGGCAAAATTAGCAACCATCCCTAATACAACAAAAAGACTTGCAGTTAAGCTTTCCCTATACTTTGATTCAAATACAGACATTGCAGCCAGAGAACCAGATCCCATCGCAGCAAATGGCAACGTGTCAGTTGATCCATGGGGATATATCTGCAGAAGAAGACATTACATCCAAATTTGCAAGAAGTTAAGCTTATCAGGCCAAAAGAGGTATCGCCAGCAGTCCTTTATCTCAAACGCACTGTATGCAGACGAGGTCCTGTGACATCAACACCACCAAGTACCAAAGCAGCTTGGACATGACCCTGGGAGCTGCGTAGGACATATAGAACCAGAACCACAAGAGAGAATTTCAGATATGTTCACCACCATTCAATCAGAAAAAAATAGAAGCAATACCTGAAAAGATGTCGCTTAAGGAGGGTCAAAGCTGTCACAACCCTAGATTCTTGGCTCGTATGGTAGCGATGTAGCTGTAACTGTGAGCTTACCATGTCTGAGGGATGGAAGGACAGAATACAAGAGATAAACACGTAAGCTTCACCAAAACAATAGTGAGAAATCACAGGTTTGACATTTTTTTTATAAAGTACAGACTGACGCCATAAATATCAGATAACACCAAGCTAATGTTAGAGAAAAGTTTAGAATCCTAATTAGCAATGCCAAATTAATACTCATAAGTGGAAAATTGAACCTGTCACGGCCTTTATATCGGCAGCAGTCCCAGCGCCACAGCAATATATGTTTGGTGCCATGTAGTGGATTTTCTCGCAATTCTTATCACAAACTATGGGCCCTTCAGTAGCTCTAGTATCTGCTCCAAGAATAACTCCATCCTACAGAAGGAAGATTTTAAGAAGACAGAGAAATGCAAATGAGCATATTTAACTATTATCGAAAGTCATAAACCCACATCAAACATATAACCAGTCATGGTCTTATACTGCTATGGCCAATCTATGCACATTATAGTAATTGAAGCTATCTACTATGACATACACTGTACTCTAATATGCTCTTCTTTCACCCTCTAGTATTCTTGCAAAATATAACGACATCAACTCAGGATTGACACAACACTAATCTTTTAAGGGGGAAAAATGGGAATTGAGGTGTTTTTTGTTTTTTTGGTTTGGGGGGGGGTGTGCTAACCCAAAAAAGGCCATTCGATGTCTAAGACAGCCCAACCACTCCCATGAATTGAGTAAGGATCGTAAGCACCAATAAGGCACAAAAAGAAGGCGTCAAAATTCTGTTGTGTCTTCGAATAGGTCACGTATCACTCTAAGCAGTACTTTTCTCACTGGAAACTAAAAGGCAAATACTCAACAGTAGGATTCATCAACAACTTCTCAGCCGAGTGAATCCAAACAAGCACTAAATAATTAAATTTTTATATAGAATAGACAGAAGGACAAAAGTTTAAAGTGCAGTAGTGCCCATCATAATCAGTACGAATGAAACCAGCCAAAGCTATGATAATTTCAAAGGTTCTCAAAAAGGCTGGAGGAATTTATTCATATAAATAAGGTTAGCCTATCCAGAGCAGAGAGACAAGATTCCATAGGGTCTTTACCCAAGAACTGACATCACTTCTAACCTTTCACTGGTTTTTGGCCTTACAATCACAACACAAAGCAAGTTGAAGCAGACTTGACTATCAAGGTGATATTTGGCTCGCTCATCTGAAAAACATAATTGAACTTTACACATTCCCCTAATTACCACTTTAATTAGTGATGGCTAGAAGATAATAGCTCACTGCGCTGATAAACAAATCTAACGCAAAGCAATACCTGAAAAGTTATTCCAGCAATGGTTGTTCCTGTTTTCCAAAATGACGGAGCCCTGGCACCCTTCTTTGACCGCATATCATTTCTTCTGCACAGATTGAAACTAAATCCACCTTTTGGAGGGAGATCTATTGTTGCTTTAGACATTTTGGATTTAAGTAGACCTACAAAAAGACAGCCAAGAAATGCTAGGTCCAACCACAGAAATCACTTGACCGATGAGAGAAACATGGTTAAAAGAGGGTAAAACAAGCCAGTATCATCAAGTTCCCAGAAAATTCATCTTGATATAGTCCAACGTACAACATAGTAGTCAAAAATACGACTCGTAACTGCTCTAACGAGAGACATGCACGATCTCGCAAAGACCCCACGACAAGAAACCCGTTTCAGAAGCAACCAACCCCGGAGGGCGAAAACAAGGGCAGAATTCAGCTGACTATAAATAATTTGATCTTCAGGAGGCGTAAATGCCGCCGCCGCAGCCGCCAAAAGCGACAAAAGCTCCCTTCCCTCAGGACCTTGTCCAAGCCACGCAGATCCTCACGGCACCGTTACTCTCGCCCATAAACATCCCTCCACCTCATCCAAAGCTTGCACGCGAAGCAAATGATCATACAGACACTAAACACGAAGCTCGATAGATTGAGCTCCTTAATCGAGCAACTATCTATCTCACTATCCTCCTCCCTCCAGCCTCACGCCGAAGGAAGCGCGATATGCCTAATCTCGCCATGCAACCTCTGACCTTAACCTCGCAGGAACGATTCAGGGACAACGACAGAATCTAACGAAAGAAGAACAAAAAGCCAAAGGCTCCTACGACAAAAAAAAAAACAACCGAAGCGCGGTCGAAGCTAACGAAGCAGCGAAGAGAAACCTGCGCACGAAGCAGGCACCGAGGGATCGCTCCACCGATGATGCAGAGACGACGGGTAAGAGAGAGAACGTGACTCCGCTCGTTCGTTGTGCTTCACAGGCTTTTGCCTCTTCTCGTTCGTTCTCTCTTCGTCACTCTCACTGGCTTCCTCGCCAAGAAAGAAGAAAAGGGATGGCGGAGGACTGGTCTCGGCTTAGTGACGAGTGAACTGGGACGGTAATGGCGCCTGATGGGCTGGGCTTTTCACTGGGCGGGCTCGGATGAACCGGGCCCCAACGTCGGGCCCATTGTAGCCCCCAAGCTACGACGTATTACTTTACGCAGAAAGATCTTGGTCAGGCCTGGGCAAAAGTTGAGCCGGCCGGCTTTCTCACGCAAGTCCTCTTCCTATTCGTCTTCTGGGCCTGAGCGGTAGACATGTCAATGGGCTGAGTTGTTATATGAGTTAGTTATATTCAATAAATGAGTTATAAATTAACTTAAATTTAATATAAGTGTTAAATGGGTTTTAAATGAGTCGTAAATAGGTTTACAATTTGCTTAGATCAAATCCACCTTTGCAACTCTCCCTTTATTCTCTCTTGTGCTCACTCACTTTATACTCTCATCTCGATTTGGATACGAGTTTTTCTAGTTAGTCAAATATGGGAGTGTTATAGTAATATGGGTTGAGTCGGGTATATGTTAAGTATAAGTAACTAGATTTGCATTGCATGGAGATGGGTCAAAATGGGTTAAATGGGTAATTTTAGATCGAACCATTTTCGACTTGACCCACCCATTTGACAAGTCTACTAAGTAGGCTGCTCATCTGTTGATACGAATCACTCTAGTCTTCCGTCTTAACATAATTAGAGCAAGGTATTAGGGTTATGACAAGCCATCATAAGAGTGGCACTAAGGATATTGTCTTCGTCGGTCTTCTTCAGGCGACACTTAAAGTTGTGTCTCTATCCATTTGGCTAATCCCTTTTGAGTTAGATGGACCCTCCTTGGGTCAGAAATATATGCCCTTAAATAATACTCTTATTCCTTCTATGCAAGTAATTAAGCTTGTCGGCTTAACTAATTTTTATAGGTGCATGTGAAACAGACCATCACATTCACATGATTCATGTGCATCGGATAAGATTTCACTCATAGATGTGCCGAGCAACAGTCCTCGAGATTACTTTGTGAAGCATACAATATGATTTGACAAAATTTGTCACATTCACATCAACTTCAAGCCCTTGGTTACTCAACCAATTTTGTTGGAGGTAATATTCCCATGAACGAGGACAAAGTAAATAAAACTCGAAGATTGGACTCAAAGTGTTTTGCACAAATTTGACCTCCAACATAATTTTGAAGTAAGCATCGCTCACGACTCCCAACACCACAAGAGTGACGTTTGTTGAAAATATTAGATGGTTTATAAATCATGCGGACCAAGCCCATTTCAATTATTAACCATGTCAAGTTCTACCTTTTAGAAACTCTCCCTTCCCCTTTTTGAGTTTCAGCCCTTATTCGTTTCTTCAACTTCTGGAGGGTGGCGATTTGACCTAGGTCTCTCCCTCCCCTCCCTCTTTGGTAGCTCTTCTTTTTATTTTCTCTTATTTCTTGTTCTGCTCTCCCGATTTAGATTTAGATTTAAATTTAAATTTGAGAGTTCTGCTCTCTCGATCTTAGATCTGAAAACTTTTTTTTCCCAATCTAATTCTAGATCTAAGAGTTTTAATGTATAAGTAACTAGTCTTTAGTTTCAATGGTGTCTACGACGACTTTGGTATCAGATCTGTGCTCGTTCAACATGTTTTTGTTATAAGCTCTAGTGTCTCACACTTGCTCACAGATGTTAGATTTGAGCTTGTTCAATGTGGTTTTGTTGTCTCCGTATGGTAACAGTCTTGAGACGCCGAACCTAAGTGCATACCACTGAAAAGCAAAATCATAATTACATATGGAGATCCCGATTTATACTCATCACTGATGATGATATGTGATTTGTTGATCAACTGTCAATCTTTTTACTTGGATGTAGTCACATGTCTTTTATTGAAGGATAAGTGTGTGCTTATCTCTAAGGACCATGCTTTAATGATATACCTTAATTTTTAGATTTTGGTTTTTTTTGTAGCTCTAAGAGCTTGCTTTTTTGTGATGATTTCTAAGATTTTCTATGAATCCTTTCATCTATCATTTTAATAAAGAATGAAAATTTCCTTTGACCAAAAAATAAAATAAAATATTAACTATGTGAATTTCATGAAACGAGTCACATAATTAATGGTTGAAATAATATTGATCCACATGCTCTATGAACCATACATTAATTTCTCTATTCGGTGCAAGTAATATTACCATTTTCGCGATTACACTAGAAAATAATTCCTCCATCAATCACAGAAGGATCCATTAGACAATATCCCAAGAACAATATTTGGCTTCTAATTCCGCATTGGGTAGCTTAGATCTTGAGGGGGTTTGCTTCTCCTACCCTCAACAACATTCTCATTTATGTCTCGACCAATTCTCTATCGTTGATATACGTAAATGCGATAGGCATCAACGCTTACATCATCACATGTTAAGTTAGACTCAAACTTCTTCAATCGACCTTCGAACTTTCTCCATTATTGTCTTCCCATAGTTCTAACAAAGACAAAAATACATGAAATAGCAAGCGCTTTCGAACATGGCTCAACTTGAGATGTCGCTTAAGATGGAGCTACACAAACATAAGTGCGCAAGGGATGAACAAGCAAATCAGTCGCTCTAGCTTTCGAATTGAAGGCCAGCAGCTACCCGTATTAATGAGCCTATCTAACGCCTGTTCATGAAGCATTGGAGATGCAATAGAGCCAATCAAAAGCTCAACCATCTCCAACCGCTAGTGATGATTACTCTTCCATCGCATCTCCTCCTTCAATGATTTCCACTTTCTCCTTCAATGGCGTGATTTTTGTTAGCAGAACCTCTGCAAGCACAGAAGGCACAAACATATCAAGTCCGAACAACCATACAGAATGGCAGTCATGTCGCTCAACAGGAGAGAAGTGGAATTGTGACTCAAGCACAGGAACCTGAAATTTTGGCTTTAAATAGATCATGAGAGTAAGACAAATGACATGCTGTATTTATGGTGCTTAAAGTCATGTGGTTGCTGCACTCCGAGAAGCCCTAAAATCTGTATGGTGTCTAAATGCATTTCTCAACTGTCAGACACAGAAATGTGGCAAAGAAAAAAACTGCCAGACAAGAAAACTGCCCTAATGCCCCCGAGATCCACAAAACAAGCAAAACCAAGCTACTTCAGCAATACCATATTTCTACTATATAAAACTCAAGCTAGAACAAATTGTATGGACAAATCCTGAAGAGACAATAAAGAGCTCAGTGTAAAGGGTAACTGACCAGTCTTCTTAGGAAAAGTGTACTCTCTCTTGAGTGCATAAACATCAGAATTTGGCAAAAGGTGGTTTCTGAGGTATTCCTTGTGACCCTGTGAACAAAAATTGGAGAAACCTGACATCAACACAAGTCTCATAATAGATCTCTTGTAAAACAAGTTTCTTTGCTTTTTGTACTTTTGGGTACAGGAAGAATTGCAATTGGTGAGTGACCACAGGACCTTTGTTATTAGACAAATATCAACATTGCTTCCACTTCCCAGGTCATTGAATATACCAGCGCATATTGCCTCGGAAACAAGATTAATTCCTTCATCTTTCTGCAGGAAAATGAATATGAATGCTCCATCAATATTCTCAGTTTTCTTTCCAGAGAGACAAACTATGAGAAATCTAATCCTCCCCTTTTTCCTTTCAAAGACATATATAACTAGACGCAGTATAAGATATGCTAAACGCAACATCGATTGATTGAATCAGCCAGAATTACAGTTAAGGTGGACAAAAGAAGGTTCGGCAAATTTAGCAACCATCCCTAATATAACAAAAAGACTTACAGTTAAGCCTTCCCTATACTTTGATTCAAATACAGACATTGCAGCCAGAGAACCAGATCCCATCGTAGCAAATGGCAACGCGTCAGTTGATCCATGGGGATATATCTGCAGACGAAGACATTACATCCAAATTTGCAAGAAAATAAGCTTATCACGCCAAAAGAGGCATCGCCAGTAGTCCTTTATCTCAAACGCACCATATGCAGATGAGGTCCTGTGACATCAACACCACCGAGTACCAAAGCAGCTTGGACATGACCTTGGTAGCTGCGTAGGACATATAGAGCCAGAGCCAGAAGAACCACAAGAGAGAATTTCAGATATGTTCACCACCATTCAATCAGAAAAAACGAGAAGCAATACCTGAAAAGATGTCGCTTAAGGAGGGTCAAAGCTGTCACAACCCTAGACTCTCGGCTTGTATGGTAGCGATGTAGCTGTAACTGCGAGCTTACCATGTCTAAGGGATGGAAGGACAGCATATAAGAAAAAAACGCATATGCTTCACCAAAACATTAGTGAGAAATCACAGGTTTGACACTTTTTTTAATAAGTACAGAATGACACCGAGAATATCAGATAACTCCACGCTAATGTTAGAGAGGAGTGTGGAGTCCTCATTAGCACTTCCAAATAGATACTCAAAAGCGAAAAATAGAACCTGTCACAGCCTCTGTATCGGCAGCAGTCCCAGCGCCACAGCAATATATGTTTGGTGCCATGTAGTGGATTTTCTCGCAATTCTTATCACAAACTATGGGCCCTTCAGTAGCTCTAGTATCTGCTCCAAGAATAACTCCATCCTACAGAATGAAGATTTCAAGAAGAAAAAGAAATGCAAATGAGCATATTTAACTATTATCGAAAGTGATAAACGCCCATCAAACATATAATCATTCATGGTCCTATACTGCTATGGCCAATCTATGCACATTATAGTAAATGAAGCTATCTACTATGACATTCAGTATACTCTAGTATGCTCTTATTTCACCCTCTAGTATTCTTGCAAAATATAACGACATCAACTCAGGATTGACATAATGCTAATCTTTAAGGGTGAAAAATGTGAAGTATGGGGGAGGCGGGGGGGGTAGTAAACACAAAGCCTTTCGATGTCCAAGACTCCCTACCACTCTCATAAATTCACTAAGGATCGTGACCACCAATAAGGCACAAAAAGAAAGCATCTAAATTCTGTTGTATCTTAAGTAAGGTCAGGTATCACGATAAGCAATACTTTCTCATTGAAAAATAATAATTAACTACTCAACTTTACGATTCATTGACAACTTCTCAGCCAAGCAAATCCAAACAAGAACTAAACAATTAAAGTTTATATGGAACAGACATAGGACAAAAGTTTAAAGTGCATTAGCGCCCATCATAATCAGTACGAAAGCTATGATGATATCAGAGGTTTCTAAAAGGCTGGAGAAATTTATTCATATAAGTAAGCCTATCCAGAGACACAACATTCCACAGGGTGTTTACCCAAGAACTGACATCAATTCTGATATATCACTGGTCCAAGTTCGCTGATATTTGGCGTTGCAATCACAACACAAAGCAAATTGAAGGAGACTTAACTATCATATTCATGTTAGGGTGATATTCAGCTCGCTCATCTGAAAAACATAGATCAACTATACACATTCCCTTAATTACCACTTTAATTAGTGGTAGCTAGAAAATAATAGCTCACTGTGCTGATAAACAAATCTAACGTAAAGCAATACCTGAAAAATTATTCCAACAATGGTTGTTCCTGTTTTCCGATATGACGGAGCCCTAGCACCCTTCTTTGATAGCATGTCATTTCTTCTGCACAGATCGAAACTAAATCCACCTTTTGGAGGGAGATCTATTGTTACTTTAGACATTTTGGATTCAAGTAGACCTACGAAAAGACAGCCAACAAATGTTAGGTCCACCCACAGAAATCACTTAACCAGTGAGAGACACGTAGTTAAAAGAGGGTAAAACAAGCCAGTATCATCAAGTTCCCAGAAAATTCATCTTCATATAGTCCAATGTACAACACAGTAGTCAAAAATACAATTTGTAACTGCTCTAACGAGAGGCATGCACGATATCGCAAAGAACCTAAGACAAGAAACCTGTTTCAGAAGCAACCAACCCCCAAGGGCGAAAACAAGGGCAGAATTCAGCTGACTATAGATAATTTGATCTTAAAGAGGCGTAAATGCCGCCGCCAACAGCAACAAAGCTCCCTTCCTCAGAACCTGGTCCAAGCCCCCATAAACATCCTTCCACCTCATCCAAAGCTTGCACGCGAAGCAAATGATCATACAGACACTAAACACGAAGCTCGATTGATTCAGCTCCTTAATCGAGCAATCACCTATCTCACTATCCTCCTCCCTCCATGCAACCTCCGTGACCGTGACCTCACAGGAACAAATTCAGGGACAGCGACAGAATCTAACGAAAGAAGGACAAAAAACCGAGGCCTCCCACGACAAAAACAACCGAAGCGCGCTCGAAGCTAACAGAGCAGCGAAGAGAACCTGCGTACGAAGCGGACACCGAAGGATCGATCCACTGATAATGCAGACGACGGGCAAGAGAGAAAGTGTCTCTGACTCCGCTCGTCCGTTTTGCTTCAGGCTTTGCCTCCGCTCGTTCGTTTTTGCCCTTCGTCACTTTCACTTGGCTGGCTTCCTCGTCAAGAAAAGAAAAGAAAAGAAAAGATGGCACAGGACTCTCTCTCTCTCTCTCGGTCTCGGCTTAGCGACGCGTGAACTGGGCCGGTAGTGGCGCCTGATGGGCTGGACTTGATCATTGGGGGGGCCCGACCGTTGGGCCCATTGTAGCTCCCAAGCTACAACATATTACTTAGGGGTGTCAATGGGTAGGGTCGGGTCGGGTCGGGTTTTTATGATACCCGACCCGATCCAAATATTGGACATATGTGTTAGACCCGACCCGAGACAAGACCCGAACAAGATAAAGTTACACGATTAGGCCGGGTCATATCGGCTCAGGTTGGGATGGGTTTTGTGTTTCAAACAATGAATTCAGAACCCTGTTCTCATCAGGATGCCAGCACTCAACTCCAGTGAATCGACATATGAAGCCTTCAGTGGTGTTCTCGAAATTCCTCGTATAGTTCAAGTAATTAAGGGGATCCTGAACCGATGTTTTTATGCTCTTCAAGCAGTTAATATCGGTCATGACGCAGTCAATCATGTAACAACTAAGCAAGGCCCAGAGAAATACCGTTGCCCCAAGTCTCAAAACTCGATTCTGCAGCTCCATCCCCCGCGAAGAAGCCTTTCGAATTCCACAAACGGACACCGCCGCCCCAAGTCTCAAAACTCGATTCTGCAGCTCCATCCCCCGCGAAGAAGCATTTCGAATTCCACAAACGGAAACTTCCTCAATTCGCTACTGCCATATGCTGAAATGGCTTGATTTCGGACACTCCTCCCACTACGAACGCAGCCCAATTAATAAAAAAAAAAAAGAACCAAGAAACCAAATCAAGAGAAGCAGAATATCCAACCCAGATACACCGTTTTCTCAAACAAAAGCACCTAACAGGAGACATATCTCAACCATCGGAAGAACCGCAAAACCAATCAGCACACAGATAGAGGAACATAAGACCTCCTGGGGACAACTCAAACCAAAGACCCACGACCTCAAAAGTTGCCGACCACACGCAAATTCCATCAATTCAAAACACAAAAGACGAAAGAAGCCATGGGGGACGAGGGAGTCGGGGGCGAGGAGGAGGCGGTCAAGGTGGACGAAGTGGCTGAGCTGGAGGTGGTTGGAGAGGATGAGGTCAGCGTTGCGGTCGTAGAGGGAGACATAGGTAGATTGGAGGGAGTCGGAGAGGTGGAGGAAGAAGCTGTGGTTGGGCCAGAGGAAGCGGTCGCCTGCCGGAAAGGGGAAGCGGTCGCTGCCACAGGCATCGGCCGTCGATCTCGGCGATGCCGTTGAGGATGATGTTGCCGACGGCGGCGGCGGCGCGGCAGAACTCGGGGAAGAAGAAGTATGTGGCAGAATCCTAAGAGGAGGAGAGATCTTAAGGGTTTTGGTTATTGTTTGGGTTGGGTTTGGATACCCAAGCCCAATAGATTTAAACAATATTCAATTCTTTTTATTGTTACCCAAACAAGTTGAGATCCAACCCGACCCAATAAGAAAATTTCGTGTTCGGATCGGGTCAGTTCGTGTTTCGGTTCGGGTATTGTGTTTGGTTTTGACACCCCTAATATTACTTTATGCAGAAATATCTCGGTCTCGGACTAAAGTTGAGTCGGTTGGCTTTCTCACGCAAGTCCTCCTTCTGTTCGTCTTCCGGGCCTGAGCAATAAACTTGTTAAAATGGGTTATATAGCCATTTTTTAACCTATATATGATGGGCTGAATTATCATACGAGTTAATTATATTCAGTAAATGAGTTATAAATGAGTTTAAATATAATATGGATGATAAATTGGTTATAAATTAGTTGTAAATAGGTTTACAACTTACTTAGACTTTATCCATTTCTATGACTCTCTTTTTATTCTATCTTGCCTTCACTCGATTTCGCGCTTTTTCACTCTACACTTTCACCTCAGTTTGGGTACAAGTATTCCTAGTTGGTTCAAAATAGAAGTGTTTTAGTAACACGATTGAGACGGGTATGCGTCAGGTACAGACCATTAGATTTGCATTACATGAAAATGGATCAAAAAAGGTATATTTAGATCGAACCATTTTTTGCCTGACCCAAACGTGACTTGACCCATCCATTTGATGGGTCTGCTGAGCAAGACAAGTAGGCTGCTCATCTATTGATTACCTTTATTGAAAAGTACCTCCATTAATCTCATCAAATGACTCTAGTCTTCCATCCTATAACGAGCTATCATAGGAGCGGCACTGAGGATGTAGTCTTTGCCGGTAGTCAAACACATGAACAGTCTTCTTTAGGCAACACTTAAAGTTGTGTCTCGATCTATTTGGCTAATCCCTTTTGAGTTAGATGGACCCTCGTTGCGTATGAAATGTATGCCCTTAAATAACACTCTTATTTTTTATGTGCAAGTATTTAAGCCTGTCGGTTTGACTAATTTTTATAGGTGCACGTGAAACAGACCACCAAATTTACATGATTCACGTGCATTGGACAGGATTTCACTTATAGATGTGTTGAGCAATAGCCCTCGAGATTACTTTGTGTGCGAGACAGTATGATTTGACAAAATTTGTCACATTCGCATCAACTTCAAGCGCTCGGTTGCTCAACCAATTTTATTGTAGTTAATATTGCCACGAGTGAGGGCAAAGTAAATGAAACTCAACGATTGGACTCAAAGGGCCTGTTTGGTTGAGCTTTGGGAAGGGGCTTTGGGCCTCGAAAGCCCCTTCCCAAAATGCTAGTGTGTTTGTTTTAGCATTTGGCCAAATGCTAGCATTCCAAATGCTGAAAGCCCAAGGCTGGTCTAGATCAGCCTTGGGCTTTCAGCATTCCACGAATGCTACTGTGCAATATATATATATTTTTTTGGTTTGAAGCTTCGTCTTCTTCTTCGGGCAGGAGTGGCCGGCGACGGAGAAGGGCCGGCGAGCCAGATCCGCCCCCGCCGGCGGTCGACGGAGGCCAGGCGACCCTCGGTGGGGGCCGCACGGCCGCCTGGGGTCGCCTGAGGTCGCGCGACCCCAGGCGGCCGTCGCCTGAGGTCGCGCGACCCAGGCGGCCGTCGCCTGGCTCGCGCGACCTCAGGCGACCGCCTGGGTCGCGCGACCCCAGGCGGCCGGGCGACCCCAGGCGGCCGGGCGACCCCCGGCGGCGGCGGATCTGGCTCGCCGGGGGTCGCTTGACCTCGGGCGACGGCGGCCGGTGGCCGTGGCCGTCCGGCGGCCGGTGGCCTGCTCCGGCGGCCGGTGGCCGGTTCCGGCAATGAGTAAGTTTTGTTTTTTTTTAATAAATAAAATAATTTTCAAAGTCCATTTGTAAAAAAAAATTTACCAAACACTATACTTTGGTCAAAGTAACTTTACAAAATATTTTTACCAAACACCACTTGCATTTTCTCAACGGGCTTTCACCCAAAGGTATTTGTATTTCCCCAAATGCATTTCCCCAAAGCCGAACCAAACAGGCCCAAAGTCTGTTTCGCACAAATTTGACCTCCAACATAATTTTGAAGTAAGCATCGCTCACGAACACCGCGAGAGTGACATTCGATGAAAATATTAGATGGTATATAAATCAGGCAAACCAAACCCATTTCAATCATTAACCATGCCTAAGTTCTACCTTTTAGAAACTCTCCCTCTCCCTTTTTGAGTTTCAGCCCTTCTTCGCTTCTTCAACTTCTCGAGGGAGAGAAGGGATTTGACCTAGATCTCTCCCTCCCCTCCCTCTTTGGTTGCTCTTCTTTCTATTTCTCTTGTTTCTTGCTCTACTCTTTCGATTTAGATTTAGATTAGAGAGTTTTCTCGATCTTAGGTCTGAGAGTTTTTTTCTTATGATCTAGATCTATATTTAAGAGTTTTAATATATAAGTAATCAGCCTGACGTTTCAATAGTGTTCAAAGCGGCCTTCATGTTAGATTGGTGCTTGTTCAACATGTTTTTATTAGAAGTTCTAGCGTTTTGCACTTGCTCATAGGTGTCATATTTAAGCTTGTTTAATGTGCTTTTATTGTGTCCGTATGGTGACAGTATTGAGACGTTGAATCTAAGTGCACACCATTGAAAGCAAAAGCCAAAACTACAGATGGAAATTCCGGTTTATACTCATCACTGAGGGTGATGTGTGATTTGCTTATCGGCTGTCGATCCTTTTTCTTGGATATAGTCACATATCTTTTCTTGAAGAACGAGCGTGTACTTACTTCTGCCGACCATGCTATGATAATATACCTTGATTTCTGGATTTCGGTTTGTTTTGCAACTGTAGGAGCTTGCTTTTTTGTGGTGATTTCTGAGATTTTCTATGAATCCATTCATCTATCATTTTAGGGCAAAAGTGTCAAAAAAGTCCTAAACCTTTTGTATTTGTGCTAATTTAGTTCTAAACCTTTTTTTGGTGCCAATTCAGTCCTAAACTTTTTGCATTTGTGCCAATTGAGTCATAAACCTTTTTTTGGTGCTACTTGAGTCCTAAACCTTTTACATTGGTGTTAATTTAGTTCTAAACTTTTTGCATTTGTGCCAATTCAGTCCTAAATCATTTTGAGCTAAATTAACCGGAAGGACTAAATTGGCCTACATATAAAAGATTTAGAACTCAATTGGCATCAATACAAAAGGTTTAGACTCAATTGGCACCAATGCAAAAGGTTTAGGACTGAATTTGCACTAATACAAAAGGTTTAGGACTGAATTGGCACAAAAAAAAAGTTTAGGGCTTAATTGATACCAATGCAAAAGGTTTAGGACTAAATTGGCATCAATGCAAAAAGTTTAGGACTTTTATGACACTTTTCCTATCATTTTAGTGAAGAATGAATTTTTGTTTGACCCAAAAAAAAATTTAACCATGTAAATTTCATGAAACAAGTAATGTAATTAATGGTCGAAATTATATTGATCTATGCGCTTTATGAACCATACATTAATATCTCTATTCGGTGTAAGTAATATCATCATTTTCATGATTACACTTGAAAGTAATTCCTCCATCAATCATAGAAACGATCCATCTGACATATCTCAAGAACAATATTAGGCTTTTAATTCCGCATGGGGTAGCTAAGATCTTGAGCGGGTTTGCTTTTCCTACCCTCAACAACACTCTCATATATGTCTCGACCAATTCCCTATCGTCGATACATGCAAATGCGATAGGCACCAACCGCTTACATCATCACATGTTAAGTTAGACTCGAACTTCTTCAATCGACCTTTGAACTTTCTCCATTATCGTCTTCCTATAGTTCTAACAAAGACAAAAATTCACTTACCATGAAAAGGATTCCTAGATGATGCACCATCTTATCTGTCGGATACGTCTTAATGATGAACCCTAGCATGATTCACGGCTGCGATACTCAATGCGACGTGCAGAAACCAGATGATGATGGGCACGAATTTCATTTCGAATTCCACTTTTCTTTTTTGCAGGGCCTTCTTTTTTCCCTTTCTGCAATAAACATAGATGGCAAAGGAGCTAAAGAGTAAAAAAAGAGAGACCATAGAATGGGACAATCAATGGCAGTGTCCGGTCTCACTTTGGGTCGGCACGTGAATTGCATCTTAAAGGCAGTGGTCCAATGTCACCTTTGCATAATCTAATTGATAATCAAGGTAACTGTCGTTTTACATCTGTGCAAATTGCATTCATCCTCCTCCACTCGCGACTATTTTTTGTCCCTCAAAAGATGATAATGGCAATTTATCATTATTCTTACCTTACCTAAGTCCTAGGGTTTTTTCGATCATATAAGACCCAAAGTTGGAAAAGGAGGCTGCCATCTCATTATATCTTTTTCATTTACATTCAAAAAGAGCGTAATCAAGGCATTTCGTTATTTATTCTCCCCCTACAAACTTGTCCTTCTAGCATATCTTCCTTTGTCTGTAAATTAGCCGTGGCTTTCTGTTGGCTCGATCTCCAGCACAAAGCCCCTCTTGAACTCCACATAAGGGTAAGCAATTGGGAAGTCATCTGGTTTTGTCTTCCACCTGCATTGCACATGAACATCAGAAGCGATCCACCAGCTTATGTGAGTAAAGGCTCTAGCTAAACTAATCGCATAGTGTTCTCGCTACAATGTCTGCAACATCTCATAGCGATTGGTCGTATCCATGTCACGCTATTGCGGTATCAACACATATTCGTCTTTGCCTGTCTACTGTTTGAATCATTATAGAATGCGAAGATCGAAATTGCATTACAAGTTATTGTTTGCTTGCATAGTGTATGGCGTGAATGAAGATTTCCATATATAAATATATTATTTTTATGGTACCTGTAGCTGAGGACGAGGTGATGAAGAAAGAAAGCAATTATGAGTCGAGCGAGTTCGGCGCCGGGACAAAGTCGAAGTCCACCTCCGAAAGGCATGACCTTCTTGTTCATTGCTTTATCCTGTCGACATACGTGAACAAGGTCTTGCATTTCATGATGATTAAGTGGAAAAATAAGAAAAACATGTTGTTTTTTTTACTTTATTTTCTGCTTTTTATATGCATTGGGTCTTATTCAAACAACCATACTAGTGAGAAAAGTTTTAGATGCTTTCAAAATAAGTGAGACAAGGCTTCTTTTTGTTCATCATTGGGGAGGTTTGATTTATTCCGTCAATACAAGTCATATCCCACTTAAATTGGGTAATTATTATGTAATCGAATTTTTTCTAACTTATTCATGTTTGTATGATTTTTATAGCCAAAGAGTATATTCGTACACACCTTCCATCTCGAAGGATCAAATTTCATGGGGTTTTCATGAAGAGTTGGATCAAGATGCGTCCCGATGAAGACGGGAAATACTTTCCAACCTGAAGGTATGGTCAATCCTGAAAGAGTTTTCACAAGATTAATCTAGTTTTCGAGAGAGGGGAGCGGGGGGGGGGAGTGGGGGTGGTGTTACAACAACACCGCTAGAGAACTACCTTTGAACTCAATGTCCTGAAGGGCTCTCCGATGCACAAATTTGACCACATTCCCACATCTTAGAGCTTCACATATGACCTATTTATTTTACGCTTTGCATTAGTATGTTAGAACTTGCAGGTGTGTCCTACTGATTAAGATTTAAAAGGATATAATATGTGTGGTTATCTCGATCATACATCATTAGTGTACTCCATTTGCTTGTAATCTTCACAGTTCAAGGGCACTTCTCTCCCCTTTTTCCGCCTTATTGCTTGGTGCTCCTCCTGCGTGCAAAAGTGCAAACAAACAAAGACAGAGAGATAAGAAAACATCAGTACCTTCTCAATTGAAACTCATTACTGACTGTACACACATATCTTCCAACACGTATACTGAAAAAACACTCTGGCTTCCTGGATGAAATTTGCCAGCGAAATTCGAGCTATCATCCTTGAGCTGTTATTGCGAACTCGCTATGTCTAATTGAGAGAGAGAGAGAGAGAGAGAGAGAGAGAGAGAGAGAGAGAGAGAGAGAGAGAGAGAGAGAGAGAGAGAGAGAGAGAGAGAGAGCTATACCTTGAGTTGGAGGAGACAGGCGGGTTCACGGGCTAGAAAGAAGACGATCAAGGCCATGAGGGTGGCCGTGGTTTCGTAGCCGCCAAGCAAGATGTCCAACACGATGCTCACCATCTCTTCCTCGTTCAACCCCTCGTTCCCAAGAATCACGTCCATGAAGTCTCCTTTCTTCAAACCCACCTCATTTCTTGTCCTTCTTCTCTCTTCCATGATCTCTCTCACGGTTGAGGAAAGCCTCGCTCTTGCCTGCTCAGGGTTCAAAAGAGCAATCGATTTTTCAGCGACATTACTATAAGACATCGAATATAATATATTCAGAGATAAGAAATGTATATTTCTATATCAAACAACGAAAAAGTACACGAGCATAATTAAAGAGAGATATATGTGCACACCCCTGAAAGGTACAGAGAATCAAGATAAATATTCTAACTATCCCTTGCTAAGAAAAATATCCTAAAGAAATGTCTCCAATATTCAAATTCCTATGCTTTGAGTGTGTACCTTCACGGCCATGGCGTATGGTGTGCCGGGAATATATAAAGGCAAGGACACGAAGCCCTTCATATAGGTCAAGAAATCAGCAAGTATCTTCCTTGCCCTCGGATCTTCTGGTTCAATACTCAAAAGGGTCTTCACCATAAGGCTTAGTGCAAACTGCAAAAATTGGAAACAAAAGAGAGAATATAAACAATGTGTTTTCAAGTATCATGATCGCCTATACCAATCTTCTAAGATACAGCACTCACTAGTTAAAAATAAAAATTTTCCCAGACAAAAAAAAATTATCTTGTCCTGCATCGATGATTCGGATAGAATTTTTACTTGGGATACTAAGGGGTGCTGAAATGGTTATGAATATCGCAAATTTAAAGTGTATGCATGAAAGTGCAACAATGTCAACATTCTGATACTGCTTTGTCGAATTTAATTTAGCGGTGATTATAATAAGTATTAAAATCTTGTGTAATAGAAAATAATATCCTCAATCTCAGAAAGACATCATGGTCGGCAGATTTTACATCAAATCACCATTTGTGCGCTTTATAGACGCTGAAGTAAGCTCATACCAAAAGAGGATTTACCATTTTGGCTTCTTTACAGAAGGCAACTTGTTCACGCCCTTTCCACGACTCCAGCATGGAGACCGACAACCTCTCGACGCAGAGGTGGAATTCGGAGGTCGACTTGGAGGCGGTGACGAAGTTGACGGCCACGCTCCTCAGCTTCTTGTGTAGGTCTCCGGAGACGAGGATCAGAGAGTACTTGCCGAGGATCCCGTGCATGGGTTTCGGATAGCTCGCTTTGAACAGACTCTCCTCGTTCCGCAGGACAAACGTGTTGAGCTCGTGGTCGCACGAGACTATGGTCGGTGACCCGAAGAGATGGGACTTGAATACCTTACCGTACCTGCCCATGCATTGAACGAGATCATCATCTTATACATTGCAGGTCCAAAGATAGTGGGCAAACAGTATCTAAAGTCTGGCTAGTCGAACCGAAAGGTTCGGATGCCCCGTTTGTCGGAGTCTTTTCCGAATCGAAGGCTCACGGTTGACTTTTTGCTCCCTGCGACCGACAAACGGAAGACAAAAAAAAAAGAAAACAAAAGAGGAAAAGGATGCATATTTGCTCGATGAGTCATACCTAGAGCAGTGATCTTGCAAGAAGCTACCGAGAGAGTTGGACCGGTGAGGCGAGAGGAAGGCGAGAGTTTCTCCGAGAAGAGGCCATCCCTCGCTTCCCCGAGGCAGGTTTCTCGCCCTAACGTCCTGCTTCGAGAAGGAGGAGTTGAAGAAGAGAAACAGAAAAGCCAAGCAAAGGCCAAGGAAGACAGCAAGCGCGATGTCGGGCAAATGGCAACAGAAGATGTCCATGGCCTTCCTTTGAGTTTTTCAGCAAAAACAAAGCTCTCTAAATACACGCACGCACCGCACAGCACGGCACAGCACGGCAGAGCACGGCACTATATATACGTGAATTTTGGCGACTCGCTCTCTTGAGATAGCTTGGTATTCTCCTCGCCTTAAATAACATGCCACCAACTTAGATTCACTGCTGTTTTCGCCTGCCTTTTGGTTCTGCGTTAATCATGTTTCCCCAAAAGGAGGATTGCGATCTCCCGATGGAGCAGCAGGACGCTTTCCTTATCGGTGGTTTATACATTAGAAGTTACTCCTGTTGGATATGTTTGTTTGTAAAACAAACACTTAAGGTATTTTCCTTGTCCCACATAGGAAAGAAAGGAATGCTTTGGTCACTTTATCAGTGTAAAGTGGATTATACTATTTTGAAATAAGAAAATGGGCTAGTGGGCTAGACCCCACTATACCCGCGTGCGGGTGCGCAAGTAATTGTTCATTAATTTTTTTTTATTTTCGAAATGAATTTTTAATTAATTTATTTTACTCCTTTTAGCTTGTGACTGTTCGGACATAGTTTTCATTTGTGACTGTTCGGAAAAAAATCGTCCGTTTTAGGACACGAAAAGGTGTGTCCGAATTGCAAGTTCCGAATGCGAATGGTCATGTTCGAACGACGGTTATCACAAACGAAGAGTCATGTCCGAAATTTATTTTTCGGACATGAACAGGTGTGTCCGATTGTTTCACTTGTTTCATATATATATATATATATATATATATATATGAAAGAAAAACACAGCCTTTGATCCGGTTTTTGTTTTTTAGAGAGTTTAAGGAGATTTTCTGGAATTGCTATCCAAAAAATCTCACGTGACTTTGTTGTATCCTGAAGGGAATTTGCCAGAAACCTATATCAACTTTGTGGGGCAAATTGATCCTAAAAGAAAGTGATTACACGCCTCAAAGTCCGATTAAATTTCGACTCCATTTCTTCCCCGTACAATATTTTCCCAACAATTTTTAGGATCAATTTTCGCAACAATGGAGTCGGAATCAATCAAAGTGATGAATTAGGATATGGTCAAGTTGGATAGGTTCGACGGCAACAACTTCACACGATGGAAAGACAAGATGATGTTTCTTCTCACGGCCCTAAAGATCTCGTATGTTCTGGATCCTAATTTGGCGCCCGTTCAAGATCCTGTTCCTACCACTGAAGGAGGACAGCCGAGTGCAGAAGAAGTTGAAAGGGTGACCAACGCGAGGAAGAAACGTGAAGAAGATGAACTACTATGTCGCGGACACATTCTGAATACGTTGTCCGATCGACTATATGACTTGTTCACGGAAATGAAGTCCGCTAGGGAAATCTGGAATGCATTGGAGTTCAAATACAAAGCAGAGGAACAAGGTACAAACAAATATCTGATCGCTAAGTACTTTGACTTCAAGTTCTTTGATACTAAACCCCTTCTAGAGCAAGTCCATGAACTACAAGTTCTAGTGAACAAAATTCGTGCTCTCAAAATCGACATACCGGAAGCATTTCAAGTTGGAGCAATCATAGCCAAACTGCCTTCAAGTTGGAAGGAATATGGGAAAAGGCTAATGCATAAGACTGAGGACATAAATTTAGTTCAACTCCAGAAACATCTTCGCATTGAGGAAGAGTCGCGCTTGTGCGAAAATTCTGGATTGTATGATACTAAAGTGAATGTCCTGTCGGGTAATGGTTTTCCGTCCAAAGATCACCCGAACTTGAAACGCAAGAGAGAGCGGAATTTTAATAAGGTGCAAAAGAAGAAGAAGAAGGGAGCCTGTTTTGTCTGTGGCAAAGAGGGGCATTTTGCAAGGGACTGTAGGCACCGCAAGAATAATGCGTCCAAAGAGAAGAAAACGCCAACACCAATTGTGAAAGCGGATGCTAATGCTGTTGAAGAAAATTTTGTGGCCATGGTCACGAACAAGTTTTCAAAATTGGATATTTCCGAGAAAGTTAAAGGTACTTTGGCCACGATTACTGAAATCAACAGTGCTTCAATCCAATCGAGTTGGTGGTTAGATTCTGGAGCAACGGTTCATGTATGTTCTGATAAGTCCGCATTCAAGCATTGGGATGCGACTTTGGATGCTGATCTTCGAGAGGTCCAAATGGCAAATGACAGTCTTGCAAAGGTCGATGGCAAAGGCTCCGTGATGTTAGACTTTACTTCTGGAAAGAAGCTTAAACTTCTTAATGTATTGTATGTACCCGAGATTAGGAGGAATTTAGTTTCTGTCGATTTGCTTTGTAAGAGTGGATTTCGGGTGCTCTTTGAGTCCGACAAGGTTATCCTGTCGAAGAATGGGATTTTTGTGGGAAAGGGTTATGCCACCGATGGCATGTATCAGTTAAGTCTTAATAAGATTGAATCTTCTGTTTATGTTGTCGACTCTTCTTATTTATGGCATAGTAGGTTAGCACATTTAAATTTTCGCTATTTAAATAATATGAAAAAATTGGACTTGATCAATTTTAATGGTGAATTAGATAAATGTGAAGTTTGTGCTAAGTCAAAATTAAAGAAGAGGCCTTTTCCAAGTACAAACAGAAATTCGAATTTATTGGATTTAGTGCATAGCGATATATGTGAATTCAATGGAATGCTAACTCGTGGTGGTAAAAGGTATTTTATTACCTTTGTGGACGATTACAGTAGGTACTTATATGTCTATCTCCTAAGATCAAAGGATGAAGCTTTTACTATGTTTAAGAAATACAAGGCCGAAGTAGAAAATCAATTGGAAAGAAAAATTAAAGTTCTACGTTTGGATAGAGGTGGTGAATATTTCTTAAATGAATTTTCATTATTTTGTGAAGAACATGGTATTATTCATCAAACTTCAGCACCATACACTCCACAACAAAATGGTATGGCTGAAAGAAAAAATAGATCATTAAGAGAAATGATTAATTGTATGCTTTCGAATTCAAGGCTACCAATTAATCTATGGGGAGAAGCATTACTTACTGCATGTCATATCCATAATCGAATACCATCCAAGAAGAGTAACGCAAGTCCATATGAATTGTGGAAGGGTAGAAAGCCAAACTTGTCATATCTTAAAGTGTGGGGGTGTTTGGCTTATTACCGAGTACCAGACCCTAAAAGAACAAAGCTTGGTCCTAGGGCTATTAAAAGCATTTTCCTTGGATATGCTAAAAATAGCAAAGCTTATAGGCTTCTTGATTTAGAATCAAATGTCATAGTGGAATCTAGAGATGTTGAATTTTTTGAGAATAAATGTTCTACAGATTTTGGAATTATTGAAAATAATAATTCAAGACCTATAGAAGTACAAGTAGATTCTAATGAAAAGGAAACAAATGATTCCAAAAATATGACCGAACCAAGAAGAAGTACTAGAGCGAGAAAATTGAAGGACTTAGGTCCTGACTTTGTTACTCATGTTTTCCTTGTAGAAGGAGACAGAAATAATAACGTGGTAAATCAGTATCATTTATTATTAAACTTAGAAGACGATCCTAAAAGCTTTAATGAAGCAATGTCTTCTAGAGATGCTTCTTTTTGGAAAGAAGCTATAAATGATGAAATAGACTCAATTATGTCCAATAATACTTGGGTATTAGCTGATTTACCAGAAGGATCGAAACCTATTGGGTGCAAATGGTTTTCAGAAGAAAGTATAATTCTAATGGTTCTATCCAAGCCTTTAAGGCTAGGTTAGTGGCCAAAGGATTTAGGCAAAAGGAAGGAATAGATTATTTTGACACGTATGCTCCTGTAGCACGTATAACATCTATTCGAATTTTATTTGCTTTAGCATCCATTTATGATCTCTACGTTCATCAAATGGATGTTAAAACCGCTTTCTTAAATGGAGATTTAAATGAGGAAATTTACATGGAACAACCGGAGGGTTTTGTTCTTTCTGGAAATGAAAGGAAAGTATGTAAATTAATTAAATCTCTTTATGGGCTTAAGCAAGCTCCAAAACAGTGGCATGAGAAATTTGATTCAATCATATTGTTGAATGGTTTCAAACATAATAGTGCCGATAAGTGTATTTACTCTAAGTTTACTAAAGACTATGGCGTCTTGGTTTGCTTATATGTTGATGATATGCTTATTTTCGGAACTAATATGACTAGAGTAAACGAGACAAAGAAGTATCTAATGTCCAACTTTAAAATGAAAGATTTGGGTGAAATAGATACTATCTTAGGCATCAAAGTTAAAAAACATAGTGGGGGTTATTCATTGAGCCAAGTAGACTACATTGAAAAAATGTTGAATAAGTATAAACATCTTGGTTTTAAAGAAATGAGTACTCCATTTGATGCCAATGTAAAATTAAATTATAATTCTGATAGGGCAGTAGCACAACTTGAATATGCTAGCGCTATAGGGTCGTTAATGTATGCGATGCATTGTACTAGACCTGATATTGCCTTTTCCGTGTGTAAGTTGAGTAGATACACTAGTAATCCGAGTATGGAACATTGGAAAGCTATTACTAGAATTTTTGGCTATCTTAAGGGAACCAAAAATTTGGGTTTGTTTTATAGTAATTATCCGGTTGTACTAGAAGGATACACCGATGCTAGCTGGATTACAAGTGTAGGAGATAAACATGCCACTTCTGGTTGGATTTACACATTAGGAGGATGTGCTATATCTTGGGCGAGCAAGAAACAAACTTGTATATCTCACTCGACGATGGAATCAGAATTTATTGCTTTAGCAGCAGCTGGAAAAGAGGCCGAGTGGATTAGGAATTTGTTGTTGGACATCAAATTGTGGCCTAGTCCTATGCCTCCCATTTCTATCTATTGTGATAGTCAGGCTACTTTGGCAAGAGCATATAGTAGCACTTATAATGGTAAGTCTAGGCATATTAGCCTAAGGCATGAGTACGTGAGACAATTGATTCAAGATGGTACCATAACAATTGTCTATGTGAGGTCAAGCAAGAATCTGGCTGACCCTTTTACAAAGGCACTACCAAGAGAGGTAGTAAAAATGAGCTCAAAAGAAATGGGGCTTAAACCCTTTATTAAAATCACCAATAATGGTAACCTGACCTGATACTAGCATATCACTAGTTATATGGTTTAATAGGTAAAAACAAGTTACTGAGAGTGATTGTTGGATACTGACATTAGCCCCAACGAGAGGAGTCAGTATCGTCTGTTACGTTTCAGAGGTTGAATTATATTCTTAATGAAGTATAATACAATTATGTATCGTGTTCATCAGTAACAGAAACACGTGATGAATACTTCACCTATATGAGCTTAGAAGTGGTGCCGCTTCTTACGAAAGATAGGGTTGCTTTCTAGAGAGCTCATGAAAAGGTACAAGCACAAGGCCATAACAGTGCTAAGTAAATTATAAACTTCTCGTTGAAACAAGAGATTGGTATATGTGCGGTATGTCCGGTTCTATTACTAAGAGTACCGAGTTTAAAGCCAGCAGCTACTCGTGACTTTGATAGAACTTTGAGATACTTGCACTAAACGCAGGTTTAACTCGAAAGAGACCTTCATGTATGTATACTGATCTCATGGAAATTTGGCTGTATTTTATTTTTAAATTTCAAAATTTTGTTTTACAAACAAAGTGGGGGATTGTTGGATATGTTTGTTTGTAAAACAAACACTTAAGGTATTTTCCTTGTCCCACATAGGAAAGAAAGGAATGCTTTGGTCACTTTATCAGTGTAAAGTGGATTATACTATTTTGAAATAAGAAAATGGGCTAGTGGGCTAGACCCCACTATACCCGCGTGCGGGTGCGCGAGTAATTGCGCGTTTTTGACGCACTTAGCACTTTGCGCGCCGTGGACCAAAATTAACCTTAATCAACAATTCATTAATTTTTTTTTATTTTCGAAATGAATTTTTAATTAATTTATTTTACTCCTTTTAGCTTGTGACTGTTCGGACATAGTTTTCATTTGTGACTGTTCGGAAAAAAATCGTCCGTTTTAGGACACGAAAAGGTGTGTCCGAATTGCAAGTTCCGAATGCGAATGGTCATGTTCGAACGACGGTTATCACAAACGAAGAGTCATGTCCGAAATTTATTTTTCGGACATGAACAGGTGTGTCCGATTGTTTCACTTGTTATATATATATATATATGAAAGAAAAACACAGCCTTTGATCCGGTTTTTGTTTTTTAGAGAGTTTAAGGAGATTTTCTAGAATTGCTATCCAAAAAATCTCACGTGACTTTGTTGTATCCTGAAGGGAATTTGCCAGAAACCTATAGCAACTTTGTGGGGCAAATTGATCCTAAAAGAAAGTGATTACACGCCTCAAAGTCCGATTAAATTTCGACTCCATTTCTTCCCCGTACAATATTTTCCCAACAACTCCGGGCCGATAGCTTTCCATAAATCTATTACTTCCCTGTCTTAATACGACCTCTTCTCGCGACACGATGACCCGAACATGCCATCCTTTCTAACGAATAATACGACCTTTTAAAGAATGGCATAGGCTATGTCCGACGCTTTTTCTTTTTCGTGCGGTTTGGGTTATAGCGAAAGTATTCGGAAGCGGCTATATGTACACGGCACTTCTGCACGTATGCGAGAATCGGCGGAGGGTTGACGCTGCGGCGTTTCTGACGTAGAGAGCGGTCTATTGGCGGAATCAATCAAATTCGGCCACTTGCTTCCTCTGTTAGAACTATCTATAGGAAAGGAATCGATCAATCGACTGGGTGTGGCTCTATTTAGAATCGGGAAAATTGTCCCAAAAAGTCCTAAAACCTATTATACTTTTGTACGTTCAATCTTAAACCTTTTCATTTCTTACCAATTGAGTGCTAAACCTTTTCACTTATTACTAATTGAGTTCATTTGGTCAATTTCGGCTAGAAATCACCGACATGGATGCCGGCCGACCTATGTGGCACTGACGTGGACTTTTTAAATTAATATTTAAATTAATATTTTCATTTATATATATTTTTTCCTTTTTTCTTTTTATTTCTTTTAGTTTTTCCCCTCTAGTGCCGCGACGCCGTCGCCTTTAGCCGGCGATATTATTTTTAAAAATCCACATCATCGTCGGACGGTCAAAATTGACTGGATGGATTGAATTGGCATTAACGCAATAGGTTCATGAATAAAAAGGTTTATGGCGCGTTTGGTAATCATTATGTTATTGGAAACAATTTTTGCTCATAAATGATTTTTTTTATTCTGTTTCCGGAAATAATTTTTAAGCATTTGAAGGGACTTAGTAACGGGCCAAAATTTCCATTCCTGGAATAGAAAAAGAACAAAAATATGTTTGGTAACGGCACAAAATTTCTTTTTATTAATAATATTTTTAAATATTTTCATATTTCTTTCTCTTTTTTTTTTTCTCCTTCTTGGCCATGGCCAGGTCGTGGGCTTTTTTCAGCCCTCGCTTGAGCTGACGAGGGCCACCCTTGAGGCTCGCGGCCTGGGCGAGGGCCGCCGTCACTGGATCTAGCAAGGGTTGGATTATCGCCGCCGCCCTCTCCTAGGCCGCGAGCCTCGAGGGCGGCCCTCGCTAGCTCAGGCTCGAGCCAGAAAAAGCGGGCTCAGGCTAGAAAAGGCCGGTGAGGGCCGCAATGCCGTCGCCGGCCCACACCTGTGGTCGGTTGCCAGTGGCTGGCTAGGAAAGAAGAACCGTAGCAAAGAATAATAGAAAAGAAGAAAAAGAAAAAAAAATTTCTCTTCTATTTCTGATTCTTGTTCTCGGAATCAAGACGCAACTTTTTTTTGTTCTTGATTCCGCTTCAAGACTGATTCTGGGAACAAATTTGTGCCTAGGAACAAAAAATTTACCAAATGGATTTTTGTTATTTTTTTGTTCCATGGAATAAAAGAATAGAATCAGTCATTATTTGCACATTATTAAATGCACCCTTAGGATCGAATTGATAAAATTGTCATAGGTTTATGACTGAATTGTGTTTTTATACGGTCACACTACAAAAAAAGCAGTTTTTTCCGACAAAATTTCCAACGAAAAATTCTGGAAAATTCGTTGGAAAGGGAATTTCCAACGAATTTTCCAACGAAAAAAAATTCGTTGGTAATAGATTGTTGGAAATTTTTCGTTGGAAAAATTTCCATTTTCGTTGGAAATTTGCAACGAATTTTATTTCGTTGGAAAATTTATTGGAAAACCAGTGGCTAAATTCGTTAGAAAAATTACAAAATTTTTTTTTCGTAAAAAAAATCGTGGAAATTTTTTTTCCAACGAAAAATTTTTCGTTGGAAAAAAAATTTCTGATTTTTTTTTGTTCGAAAAATTGTGGAAATTTTTTTTCCAACGAAAAATTTTTCGTTGGAAAAATTTCAATTTTTTTTTTGTTGAAAATCGTGGAAATTTTTTTTCCCACGAAATATATATATTTTTTAAAATCGCCCTCGCCGGCGCCTCGTCGCCGGCGAGGGCGCCGGCGAGAGGCTAGCTCGGCCCTCGCCATGGCCGGCGAGGGCGCCGGCGAGATCTGGGCGAGCTCCCCCGTCGCCGGCGAGGGCGGAGCTCGCCCAGATCTGGGCGAGCTCCCCCGTCGCCGGCGAGGGCGGAGCTCGCCCAGATCTGGGCGAGCTCCCCCGTCGCCGGCGAGGGCGGAGCTCGCCCAGATCTGGGCGAGCTCCCCCGTCGCCGGCGAGGAGCTCGAGCTCGCCCAGATCTGGGCGAGCTCCCCCGTCGCCGGCGAGGAGCTCGAGCTCGCCCAGATCTGGGCGAGCTCCCCCGTCGCCGGCGACGAGCTCGAGCTCGCCCAGATCTGGGCGAGCTCGCCCCTCGCCGGCGACGAGCTCGAGCTCGCCCAGATCTGGGCCAGCTCGGCCCTCGCCGGCGACGAGGCTTGGTGGCGTCGGGGGAGGTGTCGGGGGCGGCCGATGGTGTCCTCGGGGGCGTCGGGGGCGGCCGATGGTGTCCTCTGGGGCATCGGGGGGGGCGTCGGGGGCGGCTGTGGCGTCGGGGGCGGCCCAGGTGGCGTCGGGGCGTCGGGGGCGGCCTTGGATGGCCGCGGCGGCGCCGCGGGGAGGGAGCCGACGTCGTCCCGGAGCCGGAGGAGAAGGCGGGGCAGCGGGGAGGAGGCGAACGGGGAGGCGGAGAGGAAGAGGGAGGGAGAAGCTGCAGGCTAAGGAGAGAGGGAGAGAGAGAGAGAATGAGAGAAAATAAAAGTGGAAACTGAGAAATAGGGGGGAATAATGAGCGCGAAAAAATTTGAATAAAAAAGAAGTAGGGATTTCGTTGCAAAATTCGTGGGAAATTTCCCACGAATTTTGCAACGAAAATTGTACACACTAACATAATTGGCCGGAAAATTGAAATTCGTTGGAAAATTCGTTGCAAATTTCCAACGAATTTTTTTTCGTTGGAAATTTCCAACAAATTTTCCGACGAAAATTGTACACATTAAAATTAATGTCCGGAAAATTAAAATTCGTTGGAAAATTCGTTGGAAATTTCCAACGAATTTTCCCACGAATATAAAAAAAAGCCGAATAGTACCGGGTTTTTTTTAATTCGTTGGAAAATTTGTTGGAAATTTCCAACGAAAAAAATTTCGTTGGAAATTTCCAACAAATTTTCCAACGAAAATTGTACACACAAAAATAATTACCCGGAAAATTAAAATTCGTTGGAAAATTCGTTGGAAATTTCCAACGAATTTTCCCACGAATATAAAAAAAGCCGAATAGTACCGGTTTTTTTTAATTCGTTGGAAAATTTGTTGGAAATTTCCAACGAATTGTTTTTCGTTGGAAATTTCCAACAAAGTTTCCAACGAAAATTGTACACACAAAAATAATTACCCGGAAAATTAAAATTCGTTGGAAAATTCGTTGGAAATTTCCAACGAATTTTTCCACGAATATAAAAAAAGCTGAATAGTACCGGGTTTTTTTTAATTCGTTGGAAAATTCGTTGGAAATTTCCAACGAATTTTTTTTCGTTGGAAAGTTCCAACGAATTTTCCAACGAAAATTGTACACACTAAAATAATTACCTAATAAATTAAATTTCGTTGGAAAATTCGTTGGAAATTTCCAACGAATTTTTTTTCGTTGGAAAGTTCCAACGAATTTACCAACGAAAATTGTACACACTCAACTAATTGCCCGGAAAATTAAAATTTGTTGGAAAATTCGTTAGAAATTTCCAACGAATTTTCCCACGAATATAAAAAATGCCGAACAATATCGATTTTTTTAATTCGTCGCAAAATTCGTTGGAAATTTTCAACGAATTGTAGATCGTTGGAAATTTCCAACTAATTTGCCAACGAAAATTAAATTCGTTGGAAATTTCCAACGAATTTTGTGACGAATTTTTTTTGTAGGAAATTTCCAACGAATGTTGTGACGAAAAAGAATTCGTTGGAAATTTCCAACGAATTTTGCGACGAAATAAAATTCGTTGGAAATTTCCAACGAATTTTATTTTTCGTTGGAAAATTTGTCGCAAATTTGCAACGAAAATTTTTCGTTGGAAAATTTTCGTGGCAAAAATGCGTTTTTTTTGTAGTGTCACTCAACCTAGAGAGACCAGCGGGAAAAGCCTTTGTCTCCATGCATGATTAAGTTTCAGTGGGCCTGAAAAAAGAGTCATCACCATGTCTTCCCTCCCTATTCCAAGTAAAGTTAAAAATAGAGACAAATCAAACACCTGAGAACACTAGAAAAGAAGGCAAGGGTGGGCTAAGCTAGATATATCCAACGATGGAAACGGTCGTCTAAGCACGGATTTCATAAGACTTAAAGACACATGAACCATCTAGATTAACAAGGGTCTCTCAAGGTGAAGTATTCTTTAATCTTGACCGGTCAAACCCAAGCGGGTCGAGTTCATAATAGTATGGACCCCTTGTGTCAGTCCCGGCGCGCGCCTTTGCCTTCCTCTGCATCAGTCCGAACTCCCGCAACCAAGAAAGATAAGGTCATCTGCCAATTTCACAACGTCCCAATCACTCAGGTTTTTCCTACCAAAACCAATAGAAGAACGTGTTAAGTATGAATGTAACCCGAGCCGATCTTTGTACAACACGACAAATTTCGGTACCTCTTGGTCAACAATTTTGTTCCGGCTCAATAGTCAACAGCATGTAGTGCGGCTCTCGCTCGATTAGGCGCACTAACAGGGACGCCATTCAAAAATTTCGTAGCCGAAATCGATGGGTCAAGAAAAAGGACCGGCCACGGTACACTCCATGCCCATAAAATAAGAGCCGCCGGTCCCCTAAAGCAGATCCGCCGGGGAACAAGTGAGTGAAATTTCCACCATCCACGAGCACCAATGGAACCCCAAAGGTCTTGCAAAGTTAGCTTTTCGTTGACACTCTCTACGCTTTAGGGCTCTCTACGTGTTGGGCTGCTGATGTTGACGTACGCGATCGAGATCCGACCAGACATTGCTCATCATCGAATCGAACACATTTCTCGGCTTTTCTCGTGAGTCTGTGTTGTTTCGGAATGCCTCCAAACGTTTATAATAAGGGAAGGGACGATTGGTTGGAGTGGAGGTGGGGAGAGGCCTCCGCCCACTGCCCGTGCTCATCTCCTTCCGCCACCAGGCCAAATCCTGAAGGTTGTCATCGGGACCGCGTCAATCATGAAAATTCTTCTTTTTGTTTTGAAGATATGAAAAAACGCTAGAACGGATTGGGGGTCGACTGATCAACCGGTTGATGTATTAACTCTGATACCACTTGTTCTTGATTATCAAGAGGGAACTCAAGTTCGAATCCTTTAACATGCCTAGTCTACCTTCACTAAAAAATTTAAGCTAATAGTTATGGGATAATTAGGATATATTAACCTCTCCACATTACAACAATTCTCCAATATGGTAACTGTCCAAATGACAGTTCAGGGGTTATACTTCCAGTGGTTATGCTCCTTCCAATATCTTCCATCAAATAAATTCGCCCGTACTCCTTTTGTTTGATTTGTGCCGGGGGCTTTTTGCTCCTCCACCGGTGGTATTTATAGACCGGTGGTATTTATGGTGAAGGTATAGTAACTGTCCTTCGATGGTGTTCAGCGATTATACTTCTAGCAGTTATGCTCCTTCCAATATCTTCCATCAAATTCGCCCATAGTCCTTTGTTTTTCGTATAGTAAGCGCTCGTAGGTGCTGCTCAGCCATTTCTAACGTCCTCATCTGTTCTTCTTGCTTTCTTGTAATGATGTCCAGCAATAACTTCTATCGGTCTCATCTGTCTTCCTCAACTTTCGCAAACTTTGCCCATGTTGCAAATTATTGAAGATATCACCGCCTTATCTCTCTAGATCATTCTTGATTAGTCTTGATCTTTCGTATTTCAATGATTAGTTAATGTGATTATTTGTATTTGGTCTTGACCTTTCGTATTTCGATATCTAGTTAATATCATATATATGTATAGGCATTTATGAGTCATATCAAGAGTCATGTATTTTACCTATATAAAGGCAAGTCTAGTTAAAGTATTTGCAAGGTGAATCAAGTCATAATAAAATAATTTATTCCTCTCCTCTTTTTGAGTGTTTTTCCTTGAGAGTTACCAATTAAAGTCGTTCACCTTCGAAAGTTACCGACGATAGTTACTGATAATCGAGGCTTTCACTTTCAAGTGTTATGTCTCTAAATCTCAACACAAATAACTGTTTTTTCTAGTGTGAAGATGGTTTTGTAGTCATCAATGATCATTCTATTTCCCGGTCTCCAAATGGTAACCGTTCCCTCCATAGTGTGCATTTCCGGAGTCAATCGCCTCAACAATTTCAAGTTTCGAATGATACTAGAACTTATCACCGGCACCCATATTAGTGATTCCGAATCATCCGTTATCATATTTCGACAATTGGACATGTGACATTAAAGCTCATTGTCGTCAATCTACACTTGTCGACTTTTGTACATGTCGATTGGACCACTATGTGCAGGATCCTACTCATGTGCTGTACACATCCTTGTTTTATCCCGGTTCGCGTGCCATTCACACGCATTCTTTATTCATGTGCTGGGCGCGCGTGCATAGATCGGATTACTTTTGGGGTCAAAACACCTCAGAAGAGAGTTACTCCAACGATGGCTCTTCGAGGTCCGGGGGCTGGGAACGTACTCCATGCTTTCGATTCACACCATTCCAATTATAACCAAAGGAATCCGGGTGTGCTTTCACCAGTACGGTCCCCAGGGGAGGCAAAGCAGTAAAAAAAAGGTGAAGTGGATTGGCCATGTCCCCCTCCTTTTTAAAGAGGAAGGGACAGTGTGCAGGGCGCACGTGCAATGGATTTGGGACCCCCCTCGTTCTCCTCCCCTTTTCTTCCCCCTCCTTTGATTGGCAAAATTGGCAGGCAGCAGGATCCCAATGATGAGCCATAGCTGGAGATCAACTCCCTTCATCGAACGCAATCATTGCCCGTCACAACGTGTAGCCCCCCGTTTCCATCATGGGCTCCCTTTCGTTCGTCTTTCCAACAGGAGATAAAGGGCAAAAGCTCTCTTCGTCTCTCCCTTCCCCTCCCTCATGCTCATTGAAATTTTTTTTAGGCCTTATTGTCTCTCTTCACGCTTTAGGTCTCGAACACTATAATTACCTTAAAGCGAATATTACGTGCAAAGTTAACTTTGAGGACCACACCGACTCGCTGAAATTTTCCCCCACATCTGAGGGAGCAAAACCCTAGTTTCAGTGAGTGGAAAAACAAGAAGGTTGCTCGTGTTGGCTTTTCTCCATTAAGTCCTCTCCTTTACGGATTCATTGGCCCATTGTAGTCATCTTGAAATTCGAAAAAGAAAGAAGAAGAAGAAGCGAATCGCGATTATTTGGGTACTTAAGTGCAATAAAGAAAGGACTTCAAAGAATATAATAGTGCGATTATTTAGGTACTTAACCATGCTAGCTGGTCTTTCTTTTTCTCCCCGTTTCGGCCCACCCCTTTTGAGATTTTCTTTCGATTTTTATGGGACGAAATTACCAATAGATATTCCCTTCCTTAGGGTAAAAAAAAAAAAAAGGGAAATACTGGCCATTTAGGGCCCGTTTGGTAACATGCCAAACGGTGAAAATTTCTGTTCTTTTATTCCCAGAAATAGTTTGGGAACAGAAATGCGTTTGGTAAACTTTTTGTTCCTGGGCACATTTTTGCAAAAATCTGTGCCGAGAAACAATTTTGGAAGAGAAACAAGAAGTGAAAAAAAGTTGCTTCTTGTTTCTCGGCACAATTTTGAGAATCAGTTTTTTTTCTTATTTTTCTTATTTTTTCTTTTCTTATTTTTGTGTTGTTCTTCATTGGGCTAGGCCGACCGCAGGCGACCGGCCACAGCCCAGGGCCGGCGAGGGCGTCACGGCCCTCGTCGGCCATGGCCAAAGAAGAAAATGGATAAAAAAAAAAGATAAACAATTCAAAATATTATTAAAATATTTTTTGGGAACAGAAATTTTGTGTAGTTACCAAACGCATTTCTATTCTTTTTACTCTAGGAATAGAAATTTTGGACAGTTTATCAAACGCCTTCAAATACTCAGAAATTGTTTCTGGGCAAAGAATAAAAAAATCATTTTTGTTCAGAAATAGTTCTCAGATACAGAATGGTATTCATGCGCACCCTTAGTTACTTTCCACGATTATCAAAATTTCTTTTCGGTGGTCACTGAACGTTATTGATTGTCAAAAGCATGAAGGAAAATCAAGAAAAAAAGAGAATGTCCCATGGAAAATGTTTTTACTAGGGTTTTTTAGAAAATGTTTTTGCTAGGTTGGACAGTCAAGAATTACGTTGGTGTCGGCTTCACCTCTCCCATGCACAAACCTCGAATTGATGAAGTGAAAACCACAGTGTTTATATTGGGCTTTTGTACGGCTCGTGGTTGTGGAAGTAATTGAGTCGAAAAGTTATTTATCTCATTGATTGAATTGTAAAAAAAATCATCTCAAGTTACATCTCCGAGGACTAGAGTTTCGCATGTCTCGACGGGAAAATTTGTTGCTTAATCGAGCGGCCTTTCTGGTGATACGTCGAATTGGTGTCGGAGAGAGCCGAGATTTTTCTCTACAACACGTAATTAAAAAGAGAAGATGGTTTTGCGACCTAGACTCGCACCAATACTCCATATTATTTGAAAAATTGTATTAAGCTTCGATTTAACTAATGTTACCTAAACCTTAATTTTTTCTTACCGAAATTTTTACGAAGGCCATTAGGGTTTTGCGTTTGGGCCATTCCAAGTAGGCTGAGAGCCCGAGACCATGGGGCCTATTTCTTAGCTGCTTGCTAGTAATATATTGCAATTCGACATCACTGTCATGTGTGAATCCTGCCAGCAAGCCCATGTTTGCATGTGGCGTGTCCATGTTTGCTCTCTACGTGCATTCCTTGAGGCCTTACATCTATTGCCAAGAAAAAGGGGATCTTATCCATCCCTTACGGAATGCTTTTTTTAAGCTATGATTGATTACTCATTCAGTCTGTAAATGTCCGAGCCCGTCATCGCAGCCCACCGACGATTTACGATCCATGGAATCTCTTCAATCAAAATAGGAAATGCCCAAAATTCAACTTGACTAGTTTTACAACACGAATTAAACTCGGGATCTCACAAAAGAAAATACCGTTCATTTACTACTGGGTTGCCGCGCTCGCTCGTGATTAGCCAAGCAAGTCAAAACTCATTGCCCACGTGAGTCGAAGCTTTCCTCGATCACGAATTAGAAGCCCCTGGTAATCCCTTAGCGTGTGCAAATCTCGATTGATTTGTGGCATTGGTGCAGCGTGTGTTTTGCGGGGATAAAACGGCTCCTCCTTGTTCTGATTGGGATCGTGCCGGTGGTTATAGGCTCGCTCAAGTGAATATCGACCATGATTCAAACTGAATATTCCGTTAACGTGTATTACATCTGATCGTCTGTCTCACCTTTGCTTCGGGCCACCAAAAACATAAAATATAGACACAAAAAAAGGCCACCTTAAAATTTTCTCCCTCCATCCACCAGAAGAACGCTATCTCTTTCCAGGCGTCTCTCCCTCCCTCCCTCTCAGTCACACACACTTCGATCCATGCTCGTAGCCCGTACCCACCACTGCCACCGCCACCACCACCACCACCGCCACCGCCACCGCCACCACTACCGCCCATGGCCGCCATCTTCTCCAATCACCACCCGCAAACCATCGACCTTTCTCCCACCCACCAAATTAAAACCCCTCCTCCGTATCACCAACAACATCACCACCCCCGGGGACGGAGGCAGCAACAAAACTCCCGTCCCTGCCGCCTCGGACCAACCGACGCCATCGTCGGCGGGCAGGATCAAGCGGCTGGTGCTGTCCCCGGAATCCCGGACTAAGCTCAACGCCCTGCCAGACCGTGACTTCTACTCGTTCCCGCGCTTCGTGAAGCATGTGGACGACGGCTTCCTCGCCACGTTGACGGACCTCTACAGGGACCGGGTGAGGCCCGAATCGGAGGTGCTGGACCTGATGAGCTCGTGGGTGAGCCACCTACCGGACGAGGTCTCGTACAAGAGGGTGGTGGGTCACGGCATGAACGCGCAGGAGCTCGCGAGGAACCCGCGCTTGGACTACTTCTTCGTCAAGGACCTGAACCGCGAGCCGAGGCTGGAGCTGGCGAGCGAGAGCTTCGACGCCGTGCTGTGCACGGTCAGCGTGCAGTACCTCCAGCAGCCCGAGGAGGTAAAATCATTCGCGAGCTTTCCGGACACTTGTTAGGCAATCAAAACGAAGATATTCCCGATCGCTCGAGAATGCTGGAGTGAATAAGACTCGACTATGGTCAACTGCATTTGCATCGTAATGGCAAACTGCCTTAGTTCAGAGGAAACGGATTGTGATTGCGTTTGAGCAAGCGAGTGGACGATCAGGTTGCTTTTGTAATCAGGTCTACTTTATGTATATCTCTAGCGCCATTCGACTCTTAATTTGAAGGATTTGAAAGCCATGAGCGAATTGCGATTCGGGTATGTTCATCTTAGAGCCCGTAAATTATCTACATTCCTTATCGACTTAAGCCTATCTCAAATTGGATCGAGGTTAGAATGAACAGATGACATTTAGACTCCTTATTGGATTGTGTTCAGTGGAGAGGATCTCTATATCGATTCGCTCTTTCGAAAAGTTGAATGCGCGGGGAAACATGATTTCGATGTCGGTGATAGTTTTTGGTCAAAAGGGACAAGGTAGGATAGTTCAAGGAACAAAGGCAAGGTTTTATGGGACAACAATATTTTTTACTAGTTTATAGAAATTGCTTTACGATAATTGCAGGAGGCGTGATGGAGGAGCTACATGATATGATAAGATGTTTCTGTCTACGCTTCCCACACACCCGCACGAATGAATGAGTACCAAGCTTTTATACCGGCTCAATGGACCGACTTTGTCGTGCATGGTACCTCTGCTTTGTCAGAGATTTTCTTTTTGCTTTCATTCGTGGCCACACGCTCCGACTACCATTAGTAGACTTGAGTTTTGTAGGCATTTCTAGACAGTTTCGCATTTCTCAAGCTTGCTTTCCGCGTAGTTCTAGGCTCCTCTAGTTTGGACAAGAGGCTTCTTGAAAAAATGGATCACTAATTCCCAACGCTCCTCAGGAACTAGATGTACTTAAAGATCGCATAAGTTTCAGGAGTCGATTGGCACTGTATAATTTCGAGCGCGATAATGACAGGACGAGATAAATGAGATCGAGAGTGATTTCAATTTCCTTTTGCAGGTGTTTGCAGAGGCGTTTCGGGTGTTGAGGCCCGGTGGCGTATTCATCGTGAGCTTCAGCAACAGGCTGTTCTATGAGAAAGCGATCACCGCCTGGCGAGACGGGACTGCGTACGGCCGAGTGCAGCTAGTGGTGCAGTACTTCCAGTGCATCGAAGGGTTCGCGGAGCCGGAGATAATCCGCAAGCTGCCCGGCTCTTCAGTTGCTCGGGAAAGCAAATCGCCTCTCGATTGGATCTTCGGGTTCTTGGGATTGCTAAGCGGGTCGGATCCTTTCTACGCTGTGATTGCCCACAAGAACTTCAAAACCTGCATATGAATGAGCAGATCAGCCAACCCCAAAAATGAATCAAGAAAACGTACATGAATGAATGCATCAAGTTAAATTGTCCTTTACTCTTAATTCCTGCATGAGCTTCTATGTCTGAATTAAGGATGTCGCTGTAACAGATTCGATCAAGCAAAGAATTTTCGCTTCGATTCTTGTCGTTCAAAGATGATTTCTTGAAGAGTATTACATTCATGCGTAAGAGAATCCAAAAGATTTGCCTAAATACCCGTTCTATCAAATCAAGTCAATCAACGATATAGAAACGACAGGACTCGTCTCGGAACCTCGCAAAAACTTACGTGACTCTGAATATTTCGATCGGCGTCAGATAAAGCGTCCTCGATGTGAACAACTTGATTGGCCATGAACAGAAAGCAGGCTGTTACGTACAGGCATTGCATGTCATTCGGGAATATGCTATAGCGAGATTGATCAGCAGCACAAAACGTGATTTGGGTTGCGAATTTGGCCATTTTTGTTAAAAGTGAAATGATTCGGTGACCCTCCAATGGGAAGCAAGGAATCGAATATGTTGTTCGCTCCTATTTTCCTCTATTTTTCGCTTTCCTGCTTCTTGTTTTGTAGTGGAAAAGCTTCAGTGGCGTAAGGTGGTGAAACGCTATACGTATCCAACTCAGCCAAGCAAGGAAGCAAAAAAAACAAAAAAACTAGAATGAAATCTTCTTACAATTCTCCATGATGTTAGCCTTCGAGTGCATTGTGTAAATCAAACGCTGATGTTTAGTGTTAGGCACCCGTCTCCTAGGAAGCATGAGCTATCACGAAAGAAATCGCAACCAGTATATCAAAGACTTATAAATCGGCCTGACGCGTGATGCTGACACAGTTGCCTGGAGACAATACGATGACATGAGGGATCGGAAGAAACGACTTAAGTCTTAATCATGTCTACTTCAAGTAAAGCAAAAGGGACTTAGATTGTATGGACCATGCCCGGACTATATGTCGCTATCGAAGATTTGATTAGGCACTAAACAAACAAACATTACTTTTGGCATGAAAGCCTGAGATGTCCATTGCTACATTTGTACTGTTGTTTTGAGCACGAGAATCACTCTTCCTAACCAATATCTTATCAGTGTTCTTCATTTAATCATTAGAAGTTAATCAGAATCCCACAAAGATTGCCATCTGCTCCGGACATTGCACAGGGAAAGCTCCATGCATGGTCCCAAGTATCTTCCTAGCTGGACAAAGTTCATAAAAAGAGAGAGGCCAAGGCTTCAATTTAACGTACAAAACATTAAATTACAATTGAAGCAAGGAAGTCGATTCATACCAAGGCTTTACTCCATCTATCATTCCTATAAATAGAGACCAGGCTTAGGGCTATATCGATCACACAAAACACAGATAAAAATATCTCTCCCCACCTTTCATAAAACCCTCGTGTCGTATTTTCTCTAGAGTTTGCATATCCCGTCATGGCCATGATGCCGACCAGCAAGATGATGCCGACTAGCAAGATGATGCCGCCCGCCATGCAGAGGCTGATCAAGGGCGGGGATCGGAGCATGATCACAATGTCCGACGACAATGTGATGATGAAGCAGGTCATAGAGACTCACAACCCCGATGGCCGCGAGGTTGATGTGAAGCCGCTTCTCCGTCTCGTCGAGGACATCCTCAACCGCGCTACCTTGAATGCTGGCATCGTCGCCACCACGGTAATGGAGTAGGAATTATCTATATTATCTGCCTTCTTGCGGTGTACTTGATCAAATGCTTTGAGGACACTTTACAGATATGTTTAATTTAGCGAGGAGAGATTTGTCCAGCTTAGTATCACTCACCATATCTCTGAAAAAAGAACGAGCAAATTCACGACAATAATCGATCTCAATTGTCTGTATTTCTTTTGAGTACTATAATTTCTCGTTTCTAATTCTAAATCAAGCATGCATGGATCTCGCTGCGTATAGGAATCACAATTGTCCACGGAAAACATCGAGGAAAAGAGTTACCAGGCAAGCTTCAACGCCATGCTCGACGCGCTGTCCTATATCATCGATCGGATTTCCTGCGAGGTGATCTATGAAAAATTTCATTTTGCGCTTCATCTATTTCGAATTTCCCCATGAAGTTAAATGAAGAGCAATCAGTTCTTTGTTAGAAACACAAGTCTTTCTACTGACGTTTGCCAGCTGGCAACCGATCCTCAGCTATCCGTGAAGGCGCTGAGCGGGGGCGAGGCGCATGCGACCACGCTCTCCATATTCAACATGCTCAACCCCTTCCCGTGGGACGCCAAGCTGGTGCTGACACTGGCGGCCTTCGCCTTCAACTACGGCGAGTTCTGGCTCTTGGCCCAGATCTACTCCACCAACCAGCTCGCCAAGTCGATGGCAATCCTGAAGCAGCTGCCCACGATCATGGAGCACTCGGGTGTGCTCAAGTCCCGGTTCGACGGGCTCAACAGCCTCATCCAGGCCATGCTCAAAGTCACGAGGTGCGTGGTGGACCTCAAGGAGCTTCCCTCAGCTTACATCTCCAGCGAGCTCCCTGCGTTGTCAGCCGCCATGGCCCACGTCCCAACTGCCGTTTACTGGACCATAAGGAGCGCCGTGGCTTGTGCTAGCCAGATCACCAGCCTCACCAGCTATGGCCTTGAGTATGCGTTCTTGAACTATTTCGATTCCTCTACTCGCGCTCAATTATAAGGCGTTAAATAGCTAATGGGTTAATAGCAGAGTTAGCCATATTACTGAAAGTATATCTCTGAATGATTATTTAGGTAGATGCCTCCCACATGAAATCATGACATGGAAGTGAGAATTTGCAGGTACATAACTTCCGCTACTGAGGCATGGGAGCTATCAACTTTGGCTCACAAACTGACGAACATATATGAACATTTGCAGAAGCAAATTAACATATGTTACCAACACATTGGTAATAAATGAACCACTGATCTATATTGATCCTCTATTATTTTCTTATATAGTAATTGAAGAGAAAGAAACCTTTTTGGAGAAGGCTTAACCGAGTTAATGGTGACGCAGAGGAAAACCAGCATGCCGAAGCCTATCAGAACCTCCTGAATCTCCTTGGAGCCATCCACATTGACAATATGAAGATCCTGAAGGCTCTGATTTATCCTAAGGATGATATTATGCCACTTGTTGAGGGGACCACAAAGAAAAGGGTTCGATCTCTATAGCCAGTCTCCCCATTACGCAACAACCATGAACCCTTCATATCGAAATTGATTTGGCCGCGATTTTCTGTTCTATCTTGCGACATACAGGTCAACATCGAAGTCCTGAGGAGGAGAAACGTATTGCTGCTGATCTCGGGGCTGGACATCTCGCAGGAAGAGCTGTCCATCCTGGAGCAGATCCACAGCGAGTCCAAGTTGCATGCGACACGGCAGGAGATGCACCAGTATGAGCTGGTGTGGATCCCCGTGGTGGACCGCTCAGTCCAGTGGACCGACCCAATGCAGAAGCACTTCGAGGGCTTGAAATCCACAATGCCGTGGTACACCGTGATCCACCCAAACCTGATTGACAGGGCGGTGATCCGGCTCATCAAGGAGAAGTGGCACTTCAGGAACAAGCCCATCCTGGTGGTGATTGACCAACAAGGCAGGGTTGTGTGTCCCAATGCCATTCACATGATGTGGATTTGGGGAAGCAATGCCTTCCCTTTCACTACACTGAGAGAGGAGGATCTGTGGAAGGACGAGTCATGGAGGCTTGAGCTTCTTGTCGATGGCATTGATCAAACAATTCTGAATTGGGTAACTCACGCTCATGTCAAGTTAGCATTTTTATCATATGAATTCAAAGGTTCGTGACATTGAGATCTTCAATTTTGTCCCTCATCAGATTAAAGAAGGCAAGTACATATTCCTGTACGGTGGCGATGACATCGAGTGGATCCGCAAGTTCACTGTGGCGGCACGCCAGGTCGCGCAAGCCTCAAAGATCCCCCTGGAGATGGTCTATGTGGGCAAGAGCAGCAAACGAGAGCAGGTGCGGCGTGTGATCGAGACCATTAACCTTGAGAAGCTGAGCTACACCTGGCTGGACCTGACCATGGTGTGGTTCTTCTGGACCCGGCTTGAGTCGATGCTCTTCTCGAAGATCCAGCTCGGGAAGGTGGACGAGTCCGACCTCATGATGCAGCAGATCAAGATGCTGCTCAGCTTTGACAAGGCCGGCGGGTGGGCGGTACTGAGCAAGGGGTCCAGCATCGCGGTGAACGGGCACGGGACCACGGTCCTGCAGGCGCTGCAGGAGTACGACCAGTGGAAGGAGCATGTGGCGACCAAGGGGTTCGACAACGCGTTCGGGGAGCGCCACGGCAATATCCACAAGGCGACGCAACCGTGCTGCCGGTTCGAGTTCCAGAGCACGGCGGGAAGGATCCCGGAGAGCATGCGGTGCCCCGAGTGCAAGAGACGCATGGAGAAGCTCACCACCTTCGTCTGCTGCCACGATGAGCCTGTTCTCAGCATTTATGAGTGATCAATCAATCAAAGCCTTTATATGGAGGAGGGATATATGAATGTCTTGTGGGACATAATAACAAAGCCATGTATGCGCTTTAATTTCCCTGTTTTGATTTGAGTTTGGAGTGTGAAGGATGATGTCCAATAATCAACATGTACTGATGTTTGAGATTAAATAAGAATAGAGAGTGTGAATCTCTTATGAAGCCTTTGTCATCTCAAAGATCTTGCTCTCCCTCTTCTCCTTCCCTCTAATTATGTTTTTCGATCTACATCAGCGCTGGGCGTGCCACGTCGGACGGCCGGTATTCACGTCGGCGATTTCTGGCCAAAATTAGCCAGATTGACTTAATTGACAAATTGTCAATATTTTTAGGACTCAATTGACTAAATTTAAATGTTTCAGATCGAATTGGCAGAAGTGCAATAAGTTTTTAACTTTTTGGACAATAGAAATGGTAGGGAGGCGGCCCCGGTCTTGTCCAAACCGCAACCAAGGCGTTGGTGCAACCGAACACGAGCCTCGTTGGATTTGGGGGCAAGAAAGGGTTTAAATAAAATCGTTCTTAAAGATATTTTCACTGTTCATTATCGTCCCAGCCAGCCAACAATGATGTTGTATTAAATTAATTCTATCCAAGATTTTCAAGCAAGAAAAAAATCGCGGATGATTTCTGAAAGTTCTAGCACAAAAATAAATGTTATAGCGTTGTTTTCCCTAAAATTATAAGTAGTTATGTGGATAATATAGGGAATGGGATAAGTGTAACAAAAATTTTAAAATTACTCACGAAAGTATAATTGAGTGTTACAACTTACAAAAAGTTTCTCTCCTACATGGCTTTCTTTTCTTTTTATGATTTTCTCTCTTCCAAGTGTCATTGACCCTACTAAAACATTAAATATAGGACTAAATTGAAGTCATTTGGTCTAAATCATATTTTTTAAACCAAAATCTTAATTAAGTTAGAATAAAAAACAAAAAAAAGATAATTTTTCTTTTCAAAAACACAAAAAAGATAACGTAGTAGGTCCTCGCCGATGTTGACCCACCATCGTCAAAAAGGGCCGGTAGGGGCTTGCCGATGGTCGGTAGGGTCATCGAGAGTCCAGCGAGCCCCACCCAAATCTAGGTAAGGGTCGCAACCCTCCACCCAGATCTGGCGCCAAATCTCGGCGAGGGCCGGCTGGTGCCAAATTTTCGTTCCTCTGGAGCCCTAATTTTTTGGCCTCGTCCTAGCTTCTCTGGATTTCCTTGTGCTAGGTTTCGTTATTTTCCTCATTTTTTTTCCTCGTTAGGAGGTCGTTGGTTTTCTATGGTTCCTTGAAAATGTGGGCGATTGTGCTGGCGTTTTCTTCTTGCGAAATTTACGAGCGTGGTTGGTTTTCTTCGTGTCTGTTAGTTGCCTTAAATGAAGCTACATACCAATTGTTGCTTTTTCTTTCCTTTTCAAATTCTCTATTGAGATCAATTTCTGATGTACCTGTTGAGCTCGACAACCATGGAATTAAAGTCATTGTTTCGAGCTTGTTTTGGCTAATTTGGTATCTTTTTTCTGCTCACAGCTGGTCTGAAGCGCCATAACTTGGCACATTGTTCATTAGCTGGTTCACTTTTTGGAACTTACTTAAAGATAGACTAGTGTAGTCCGAGGGACTTCCACCACGTTCTCTTTTCTGGACATGTTTTTGTTTTTAGATATCATTTTCGTTAGAAAATTAGGATTGGAATCAAAACAACGTTATTTTAATCTTATGTTTCAAGTTTTAATAAAATGATAAAAAAAAGCCACTTGGGATAGAGAAACTAAAGAAAAAAGTCACATCAGCATTTTTATAATTAACCAAGTTGGATGGAGTTAACAAAATGACTCAATTGCACAAATTTAACAAGTTTTATGTTTCATGTTTTGGCAAGGTTAATGCAACGCCGGAGAGAAGAAATGATTAAAAAAAAGTCACGTAGAAGAGAAAAATTCAAAAAAAAAGCCACGTCAGCATTTTCCGTTAACCAAGTTGGACAGAGTTAAAAGAATAGTTCAATTGCATCAATTTGACAAGTTTTAGGACTTGATTGCACTTTCGTGACAAGTATTAAAACTTGATCGCACTCTCTTAACAAGTTTTATGACTGCCAATGGACTTATTCTTATAAGAAATTGAAGAAAATTCGAAATCTGACAATTGTTAAGAGATGATCACTTATGAGAGGACTCGTGAGGTTCCCTATAATGTATATTCGAAAATATTTATGAACTTTGGAATGCAAACCGTTCCTGCCTATGGATACTAAGAAGGGAATTATTTATCTTCACCTAACGGATATTGATAATCAGTATGGATAATTACCAAAAAAAAGTCCTAAAATCAGTTAACATGGACATCGGCCATTTTACATGGCACGACTGATGCTAACGTTGACAAGTTTTGCAATTTTTTAAAACTTTTTGAATTTTTTGAATTTCTATATATTTTCTTTCTTTTCCTTTTTTTTTATTCTACCAGGTCTGGTGAGGGTTGGTGAGTTGGCCCACAGTGAAAAAATCTTCAAAGGACTTAGGATTAAATTGGCCATGCCAAGTATGATGGCTAATGTCCATGTTAGAGATTGTCCGCCAAAATTGACTGGAATGACTATATTGATAAATTATCAAAGGGTTTAGGATTAAATTGATCAAATCGAAAGGTTTATAATTGAATTTGCATCCATACAATAGTTTAATGATTTTTTTTCGATAATTTTCCCGATAATCGATGGTCCTATCGATAAATCCAATAAAGACAGATTAAATAAGAAGGGGCCTAATTCCCTTAAAAACCCTCAACTTCAGCCTTTATCCCAATTATATCCCAAACTTTTTTTTGTTTCATAAAAAATCCTCAACTTTTAATTTTGTCCCAAATCTACCCAATCAACTTTTTGGCCAATTTTTTAATATTATTTTTTCGAATTTTTTTATTTTTTTCTTTTCTTTTATTTTTCCTTTCCTTTATTTTTTTTTTGTTTCCTCCGGCCAGTGGCCGGTGCGGCGATCGGCCGGAGGCTGGGGCCGGCGAGGTCGGCCCCGCCGGCCGCTGGCGAGGCTTGGCCCCGCCGGCGCCTGGCGAGATCGACCTCACCTGTAACAGCCCGCATTTCGACTAATTTTTTTGGGATTTATAGAACGCCTGATTTGTCAGTGTGCTTATAGTAAAATCTCGCCCGAGAACTGATCACTCTCGGTTATTATTTTAAATTAGAGATTTCGCTAGAATCGCACTCGATCGAATTCTGTCGTTATTTGGATCCCGAACTTGGCAGTCGATTTTCGGGAGTTTCCGAAAGAAATAAACTGGACGGTGTCGATATTATTATTGCCAGCATCAAGATTATCTGGAATGGTAAAAAAATGAATTTTTGGACTGGGTGCGAATTTGGACTGATAGACCACCCTCGTAGTGTGTCGGGGATTGTTTTATTTTGGCCTTTTTACCTCAGATTGTTATCGGGATTTTTCACGGACCGTTAAGCCTTATTTCTGGAATTGAATCGGGACAGTTAGGTCGATTTCAATTCGGACCGTGTCCAGTGGATCGCGCCCTAAAAATTCAAATCGGGTCCTTCTTTCTTTTCTCTCTCCTCTCTCCTCTGCCAGAACCCCCTCCCCGCGCACGTCTCTTCTCTCTCTCCTTTCCTCTCTCTTCTTCTCTCTCTCTTCCTCCCTCTCCCTCTCTCTTTTCCCCTCTGCCGCACGCCACCCTCGCCCGTTCCCCATGCGTCCACGCTCACGTCCCCTCCCGGTCTGACCATGCAGACCAACTCCTCTCCCCTGCCTCTCTCTTCTCTCTCCTCTCTCCTTCCTTCTTCTCTTTCTCCTTCCTCTTCTCCTTCTTCTTCGTTTCTCTTTGGCCGACGAGCGCTGCTGTCCTTGCCTGACCAGCTGACGCCGCCGAGCTCGCCTGGCCGTCACGCGCCGCCGTCGCCAGCCCGGTCGCTGCGCCGTGCCGACGACCAGCTCCGCCGCGTCGCCGCCAGTCGCCTCGGCCACTCCCTTCCCCCTCTCTCTCGCGCGCGCGACAGCGAGATCGTCGCCTCTGCCCGCCGCGTCAGGCGCTGTCCCAGCCGCTCCTGGCTGTCGCCGTCGCCGTCGCCGCCCCCGCTGTGCCGACCGTCCCGGTGCCGCCGTGAGACTAGCTCTCGCCTCTCTCTCCTCCCCGGCCTCCTCCCGGTTCGGCCCTGACGAGCCCGAGCCAGCTCGCCTCACCGCCGCGCCATGCCGCCGCGCTGCCGCGTGCAGCCTCGCCGTCGGTCTGCTGCCTCTCCTCAACCTTCCTCTCTCTCTCTCTCTCTCTCTCTCTCTCTCTCTCTCACCCTCTCTCTCACCCCGACGGTCCCTCTCTCCGTTCCAGCTCGCCCGCTGCCCACCGGTCGCCGTGCACCACCTGCCGCCGCTCACCTCCGACCAGCCACTCCCCTGTTTTGGGCCGGAGAGACCGCGACCCCGCCGGCGCCGTGTGACCGCCGGCTTGCCCCCGGAGCGCCGCCGCCGATTCTCACCGCGAGTCGGTAATCGGCCGCCCGCTCCTGTCGCCTCAAGTCAATTTTAGGCGAGTATTAAATCCCTAAACCCGAATTAGATTAATATGCATATTTGGTGGGTTAATTAGGGGTTAATTGGTATAGATTATGATTTAATTATAAGTTATGTGTACTAGATGATTATGGGGTATTATTAGAGCCTAATGAAATGATTTAGGAGTGGTTTAAGGCCCAATTAGGGATTGTTCAGGTACTGTTCATCCAGAAACCGAGAATGCATTATTTGCTTGAGTTGTGGATTAATTGGGTTAAGGCGTGGTTGGATTAAATTGTTGAGGCCATAATTGGGGGACTAGTGACTGAAATTGATTCGTCTATGGCGGGCCATAAACGCGATAATTTACATTGTTTTAAATCACGTGAAATTAGTGGTGGGGTTAAGTGGACTAAAATGAAATGGACTGTGAGTGCCGATAATGCATTGAATTCGTCGAGTTTATGAATAAGTGAACTTGGCATATTGGCATTGATAATTTGCTCGGATTTCATTTCTCGTGATATCGTTATTAGCGTTTCAATATGGTTGAAATTGCGAGTGCTAAAAGATGCACGTATTTGATGTGATCACACTGTTAGCCTTCGGGCCGGCCTACGGGTTGTTTTAATTAATTGTGGACCTTCGGGTCGAAACAACTGTGGCCTTCGGGTCGGGCCTACGGATCGGAACAACTTGTGACCTCCGGGTCGGGCCTACGGGTCGGGACAACCTGTGGCCTTCGGGTCGAAACAGTTGTGGTCTTCGGACCGGGCCTTCGGGTCGAGACAGTTGTGGTCTTCGGACCGGGCCTTCGGGTCGAGACAGTTGTGGTCTCCGGACCGGGCCTTCGGGTCGAGACAGTGGTGGCCTCCGGGCCGGGCCTTCGGGTCGGTTTAATGGTTGCTAGCCTTAGGGTCGTGGCCTTCGGGCCGATATAACTGCACATGTTTCATATTACTGTTAAATGCTTATCTGCAAGGTGAGAGTAGTGAGTTGGGCTGTGAGCCCGGTCGAAATTATGTTGGTTGTTATACTCGTTCATTGATTATGTATTTTATTTACCCTCTGGAGGTACACATTAGCCTAGTTTAGGATTAGGGATTTATTACTTGTTGAGTTTTCTCACGGTTGTAGTAAAACCGAACTTTTCAGACCCCCGTCCGTAGGATGCCGAGGGATGGCCCTCTTTCTGGATTCCCGCAACGGATTCAGCAATCAGATAGTGTGCACCCTTGCGGGGATGGAATAGCTTATGTTAGATATCAGTCGGTTTTATTTGTTAATGTGGGAGAGGACTATAGCCATACCCAGGAGTATGTAGCCTGGTGCCATAGGGGAGCGGATGGCGTGACGGGACCCCCGATCAGAACTTTTGACGTTCCGGTGGACGCAAACGGCGTCATGCTTCCTCAGATGGTGAGCGGTGAAGTGTCGGACCCACAGCCTTCCCTCAGCGTGAGTTGGCAGAATGAGACCGTGGATGGGCCAGCAGTTATGCATGAGGAGGAGGTGGAGCAGCAAGTCATAGCCATAGATGTAGACTTGGTGGAGGACGAAGAGTTAGACCTTGGGGCAAGGGATATGGATATTGACGAAGCTGGAGAAGTTGGGATGGACCAGGAACATTTGACTGAGGAAGAGGAGGAGTTTTCAGAGTCATCTGACCCCGACTGGGAGCCTTAGTTTAGGTCCCAGCCCTAAACAGTGAGGGCCGCCACTTCTTGACTGTAGCCCACCGGTAGACAGACTGATATCCCCGGCCACTGATCCCTTTTTGCTCAGTGACCCTTTTAATGTACCTTTTGTTAGTTGAAGGGGTAATGTTTGTAAGTTGTAAAGAATATATACTATGGTTTAATTTATCGCTTAATTGTCATCTCCAGCTATTCATGGTTGCGTTTTTTTTTTAAATGTCCGAGTGTATATATTTATCTTACATATGTATATACGTCGTTTCCGCTTTTGGCTTGTTTTCTCTGATTAAGTTGAAACCGGGTCGGTGATGCATTCCTGGGAGCGTCGCACTTCGTTTAGACCCTGGGCGGATGTTTAGGCTACATTTGGGTACGGGGCCTGACATCGCCCAGCAACGGCGAGGCTGAGCCTCGCCAGCGGCCGGCGGGGCCGACCCTCGCCAGATCTGGCAAGGCTCGGCCTCACCGGCGACTGGCGAGGTTGGCCTCGCCCAGCAACGGCGAGGCCGACCTCGCCAGTCGCCGGCGAGGCCGAGCCTCGCCAGATCTAGCGAGGGTCGGCCCTGTCGGCGCCTGGCGAGGTCGGCCTCGCCCAGCAACGGCGAGGTTCAACCTCGGCGAGGTCGATCGAGGCTGAACCTCGCCGTTGCTGGGCAAGGCCGACCTCGCCGTTGCTGGGCGAGGCCGACCTCGCCAGTAGCCAGCGAGACCGAGCCTCGCCAGATCTGGCGAGGCTCGGCCCCGCCGGCCGCTGGCGAGGTCGGCCTCGCCGTTGCTGGGTGAGGCCGACCTCGCCAGGCGTCGGCGAGGCTGAGCCTCACCAGATCTGGCGAGGGTCGGCCCCGCCGGCCGCTGGCGAGGCTCGGCCTCGCCGTTGCTGGGCGAGGCCGACCTCGCCAGGCGCCGGCGGGGCCGACCCTCGCCAGCCCCAGCCTCCGACCGGTCGCCGCACTGGCGACTGGCCGGAGGAAACAAAAAAAAAATAAAGGAAAGGAAAAATAAAAGAAAAGAAAAAAATAAAAAAAAAATTCGAAAAAATAATATTAAAAAGTTGGCCAAAAAGTTGATTGGGTAGATTTGGGACAAAATTAAAAGTTGAGGGTCTTTTATGAGACAAAAAAATTTGGGATATAATTGGGATAAAGGCTGAAGTTGAGGATTTTTAAGGGAATTGGGCCAATAAGAAGGAAGGACTTTGCCTATTCACATCTACTTTAAGTAAAGCAAAAAGGGCTTTGATTGTACGAAACACCTCAATCATGAGATTTGTTCCAACTTTTTGTCTACTACAAGCATGGACTCACTTGCTCTAATACCATTGAGATTTTGTGGGACTATCGCCAACTATTCGAAAAGCTTATGCTGTTAGATAAATGCGTGGTTTAATATCTAATATTCTATCACTATATTTGGATTGTTCTTTTGAGCAACAGGTTTACTCACCCTAATGATTATCTCAATCAGTGTTCATTATTTACCTATTAGAAGAAATTAATTAGAATTCCACAAAAATCACTGTCTTCTTCGGACATTGCACAGAGAAATGCTCACGGCATGGTCCCAAGGATCTCCCTAGCTAGATAAAGTGTGAAAAAAGAGAGGCCAAAGCTTCAATTTAACGTACATAACACTAAATTGCGATTGAAGCAAGGAAGTCGATTCATCCCAAGGCTTTACTCCATCTGTCATTCTTATTAATAGAGACCTGACTTAGGGCTATATCAATCACACAAAACCCAGATACAAATATTTTTCCTATCTTTCCTAGTACCATAGTGTTAAATTTTTTCCAGAGTTCATATATCCCGTTATGGCCATGACAACGACGGGCAAGATGATGCCGCTCGCCATGCAGAGGCTGATCAAGGGCGGGGATCGGAGCATGACCGCAATGTCCGATGACGACATGCTGATGAAGCAGGTCGTGGGGACTCACGTCCCTGACGGACGCGAGGTTGATGTGGAGCTGCTCCTCCATCTTGTCGAGGACATCCTCAAGCGCACTAACTTGGATGCCGACACTGTCGCCGCCGTGGTAATGGAGTAGGAATGATCCTTTTTGTCTGCCTTTTGGCGGTGACCTGGAATCAAATGCTTGGAGTACATTTTGCAGATATATTTGATTTAGCTAGGAGAGATTCGTTCAGTTTAATATCACTCACCATTTCTCTGACAAAGAATGAGCAATATCACGACAATAATCAATCTTAATGGTATGTTCTGATGAGTTTCATCGTCTCTCGTTTCTAATTCTAAATCATTGCATGCTTGGCTCTTGCTGTGCATAGGGATCACCAGCGCAGACGGAAAACATGGAGGACAAGACTTACCGGGCAAGCTATAACGACGAGCTCGATGCGTTGTCCTATATCATCGATCGGGTTTCTTGCGAGGTAGTTTACAAGCAAATTTTATGTTTCGCTTCATCGATTTCGAATACTGCCACGAAATTAAATGAAGAGCAATCAATTTATTTGTTTGAAAGTCAAGTCTTTTACTGACATTTGCTAGCTGGAAACCGATTCTCAGCTAAACATGAAAGCACTGAATGGGGGTGACGCACACGCGACCACGCTCTCCATATTCAAGTTGCTCACCCCCTTTTCGTGGGACGCCAAGCTGGTGCTGACACTGGCAGCCTTCGCCAACAACTATGGCGAGTTCTGGCTCTTGGCCCAGATCTACTCCTCCAACCAGCTCGCCAAGTCGATGGCGATCCTGAAGCAGCTGCCCATGATCATGGAGCACTCGGGTGCGCTCAAGTCCCTGTTCGACGCGCTTGACAGCCTCATCCAGGCCATGCTTAAAGTCACGAGGTGCGTGGTGGACTTCACGGAACTTCCCTCAGCTTACATCTCCAGCGAGGTCCCCGCATTGTCAGCCGCCAGGGACCAAGTCCCAACTGCCGTTTACTGGACCATAAGGAGCGCTGTGGCTTGTGCTAGCCAGATCACCAGCCTCACTAGCCATGGCCTTGAGTATGCGCTCTCGATTTATTTCGATTTCTCTACTCGCGCTCCATTATAAGGCATAGATACAAATCATTATATAGCTGATGGGTTAATAGCAGAGTTAATCATATTACTGAAAGTATATCTCTGAACGATTATTTATGTAGATGCCTCCCACATGAAATCATAACATGGAAGTGAGAATTTGCAGGTACATAACATCCACAACTGAGCAATGGGAGCTATCAACGTTGGCTCACAAACTGACGAACATATATGAACATTTGCTAAAGCAAATTACCATATGTTCCCAACACATTGGTAATAAATGAGCCACCGATCTATATAGACCCTCTATTATTTTCTTATATAGTAACAAGAGAAAGAAACCTTTTCGGGGAAGACCTAACCAAGTTAACGATGGCGCAGAGGAAAAGCGGATTGTCGAAGCCTATCAGACTCTCCTGAATCTCATTGAAACCATCCACATTGACAATATGAAGATCCTGAAGGCTCTGATTTATCCCAAGGATGATATTCAGCCACTTGTTGAGGGGACTACAAAGAAAAGGGTTCGATCTCTATAGCCAGCCTCACCATTATGCAACGACCATGAGCCTTTCAAATCGAAAATGACTTGACCGAGATTTTCTGTTCTATCTCGGGACATACAGGTCAGCATCGAAGTCCTGAGGAGGAGGAACGTGTTGCTGCTGATCTCGGGGCTGGACATCTCGCAGGACGAGCTGTCCATCCTGGAGCAGATCCACAGCGAGTCCAAGTTGCATGCGACACGGCAGGAGATGCACCAGTATGAGCTGGTGTGGATCCCCGTGGTGGACCGCTCAGTCCAGTGGACCGACCCAATGCAGAAGCACTTCGAGGGCTTGAAATCCACAATGCCGTGGTACGCCGTGAACCACCCAAGCCTGATCCACAAGGCGGTGATCCGGCTCATCAAGGAGAAGTGGCACTTCAGGAACAAGCCCATCCTGGTGGTGCTTGACCCACAAGGCAGGGTTGTGTGCCCCAATGCCATTCACATGATGTGGATTTGGGGAAGCAATGCCTTCCCTTTCACTACACTGAGAGAGGAGGCTCTGTGGAAGGAAGAGACATGGAGGCTTGAGCTTCTTGTCGATGGCATTGATCAAACAATTCTGAATTGGGTAACTCAAGATCATGTCAAATTAGCATTTTTATCGTATTAATTCAAAGGTTTGTGACATTGAGATCTTCAACTTTGTCCCTCATCAGATTACAGAAGGCAAGTACATATTCCTGTACGGCGGCGATGATATCGAGTGGATCCGCAAGTTCACCGGGGCGGCACGCCTGGTCGCGTCAGCCGCGAGGATTCCCTTGGAGATGGTCTATGTGGGCAAGAGCGGCAAACGAGAGCAACTGCGGCGCGTGATCGAGACCGTCAACCTTGAGAAACTGAGCTACACCTGGCAGGACCTGACTATGGTGTGGTACTTTTGGACCCGGCTCGAGTCGATGTTCTTCTCGAAGATCCAGCTGGGGAAGACGGACGAGTACGACCCCGTGATGCAGCAGATCAAGAGGCTGCTCAGCTTCGACAAGACCGGGGGGTGGGCTGTGCTGGGCCGGGGGTCGAGCATCATGGTGAGTGGGCACGGGACCACTGTCCTGACTGCGCTCCTGGAGTACGACGCGTGGAAGGTGCACGTGGCGACCAAGGGGTACGACGTGGCGTTCAAGGAGTACCACGACAAGATCCAAGACGTGACGCGCCCTTGCTGCCGGTTCGAGTTCCAGAGCACGACGGGAAGGATCCCGGAGAGCATGCGGTGCCCCGAGTGCAAGAGAGTCATGGAGAAGCTCACCACCTTCGTCTGCTGCCATGATGAGGTTGTTCCCAGCATCTATGAGTGATCAATCAATCAAAGCCTTTATATGGAGAAGTGACTTATGAATGTCTTGTGGGACTTAATAAAAAGCCATGTGTGTGCTTGAATTTGCTTGCTTTGATTTGTGTCTGGAGTGTGAAGGATGATGTCCAATAATCAACACCCAATGTTTGAGATTAAATAAGAATATACAGAGGGAACCTTTGATGAGTTCTTTGTCCTATCAAGATTTTGCACTCCCTCTTCTCTTCTCCTCTACCATGTTTTTGGTCTTCGATGGCTTCTTCTTCTTTCTTCTTCTTCTTCTCCAGAGAGTCCTCAGAAGAACACTCTCTGCAAGGGTCGCCAGCACTTTCCGTCAAATCCAAACGCCGCCGCTGTCACTTTTCACCCTCCACCATCTCCGGGTCATCGACGAGTTGTCGTCAACAGTCCCTCCCTAGGGATTATCCACTAGATTTAGAAAGACCACTAATAGGGGTTAGGGTTTGAGTTGCGATCTTATCGAGTCCCAAATTCTCAATTTGAGGGTAAGGAAGAATTTAAACATAATCTTCTTGGAAATATTTCAACTCTCATCATTTGTTCGAATGATGAGTCATGTTGGATGGCGTAATATTAAATTAATGTCATGTAGGATTTTCAGGGAAGGGAAATCACCTACGTAACTTCACCTAAAATATTCTAAAAGTTATTGTATGAAAGCTACGGTATCGTTAATTTTAATTTTCCCGAGTTGATTGATAACAAAAGTGGATAACATATGAATGATCATATATGAGGGTATTCGTGAAGAACCCATCAATGCGTATCGAAACTTTTATGAAATTTAAAACGCCAAAAGTGCCTGCGCATATTCACCTAAAGGTTACCGATAATCGATGGTCCTATCAATAAATCCAGAAAAGATTTTTCATAAAGATGAAAGAAGAAGAAGAAGAAGAAAGGACTTGTCTGGTCATTATCTACTTCAAGTAAAGCAAAAGGCACTTTGCTTATATAAAAAATGCACTGATTATATTTTGCTAGCGAGGATTGAATTCGACATTAAATAAACATTACTCTGCCAACCATATCTCATCACTGCTAATTAATTGATTATTAGAAGAAATTGATCATCATCCCACAAAAGTCACTGTCTGCATTGGACATTTACACAGAGAAAGCTCCATGCATGGTCCCCAGCATCTTTCTAGGCTGGAACAATACTGACCAAAAAGGAGGCCAAAACTTCAATTTAACGTAAAAAAAAAAACATTTAACTACAGTTGAAGCAAGGAAGTCGATTCGGCCCAAGGCTTTACTCCATCTATCATTCCTCTTTAAGTCTTTATAGAGACCAGACTAAGGGCTATATCAATGACACAAAACCCAGATAAAAATATATTTCCCTTCCTTCCTAAAACCATAGTGTTAACATTTTTCTAGAGTTTAGATATCTGTTATGGCCACGACGACGATCAACAAGGGCAGGGTTCGGAGCATGATGACGATGTCTGATGAGGACCTGATGATGAAGCAGGTTGAGGAGGCTCACGCCCCCGACGGACATGAGTTTGAAGTGGAGCCGCTCCTCTATCTAGTTGAGGATATCCTCGACCGCGCCACCTTAAATGTTGACACCGACGTCGCCCCCATGGTAATAGAGTAGGAATGACTTCTTTTGTCCGCCTTGACCTGGAATCAAATGCTTTGAGTACATTTTACAGTAATTTGGCTAGGAGAGATTTGTTCGGTTTAATATCATTCACCATTTCCCTGACAAAGGATGAGCAATATCACGACAGTAATCAATCTCAACTATCTGTTTTTCTTATGAGTTCACGGCGGCATACATGGTGGAGGAGACTGTCGAGGCCAGCATCACCACCTTGCTTGACGCGTTGTCCTATACCATCAGTCGAATTTCTGGCAAGGTTGTTCATGAAAAGTTTCATTTTGTGCTTTATCGAATTCAAATTCCACCACGAAATTATATGAAGAGCAATCAATTCTTGGCAACAAAATCAAATTCTTTACTGACTTTTGCCACCTGGCAACCAATCCTCAGCTCTCTGAGAAGGCGCTGACCGGGGGCGAGGCGCACGAGACGACGCTCTCCATACTCAACATGCTCGCCCCCTTCTCCTGGCACGCCAAGCTGGTGCTGACCCTTGCGGCCTTCGCCTTCAACTACGGCGAGTTCTGGCTCTTGAACCAGGTCTACTCCTTCAACCAGCTCGCCAAGCCGATGGCTATCCTGAAGCAGCTGCCCGTGACCATGGAGCACTCGGGCGCACTCAAGTCCCGGCTTGACAAGCTCAACAGCCTCATCCAGACCATGCTTGAAGCCACCGGGTTCGTGGATGAACTCAGGATACTTTCCTCAGCTTACATCCCCAGCGAGGTCCCCGAGTTGTCAGCCGCCATGGCCCACGTCCCATATGTCGTCTACTGGACCATAAGAAGCGCTGTGTCTTGTGCTAGCCAGGTCACCAACCTCACTAGCTTCAGCCACGAGTATGCGCTCTCGAGTTATTTCGATTTCTCCCGTAGCGGCTCATTTATAATTTATAAGGCACAGATATGTCAGATACAGATCATTCTATACCTAACGGATTAACAATGTAGACGCCTCCCACAAGAAATCATAACATGGAAGTGAGAATTTGCAGGTACATAACATCCAAAACTGAGGCATGGGAGCTGTCAACCTTGGATCACAGACTGAAGACCGTAAAAGAATATTTGCGGGAGCTATGTATCACATGTCACCGATTAGTAAGCGGTAACCCAGTGATCTATAAAGACCCTCCATTGTTTTTGTACACAGTAAATGAAGAGAAAGAAACCTTTTCGAAGAAGGCTTAACCAAGTTCATGGTGATGCAGTGGAAAAAGAGCAGCACGACAAAGCCTATCAGACTCTCCCGAATCACCTTAAAGCCATCCACATTGACAATATGAAGATCCTGAAGTCTCTAATTTATCCCAAGGATGATATTCTGCCGCTTGTGGATGGGACTACAAAGACGAGGGTTCGATCTCCATAGCAAGTCTCATCATTTTGTAAATATTAACCCTTTAAATATAAAATGATTTGACTGCGAATTTTTGTTCTATCTTACGACATGCATGTTTAAATATCCCACATTGCTTGATAGTCTTAGATGCTATGGTCTTCTCTCCATTTAATAATTTAAGCTTTTGGATTGAATTTTCTAATAATACAGGTCAACATCGAAGTCCTGAGGGGGAAGAATGTGTGGCTGCTGATCTCTGGGCTGGACATCTCACAGCACGAGCTGTCCATCCTAAAGCAGATCCACAGCGAGTCCAAGCTGCACGCGACAACGCATGAGATGGTGTGGATCCCCGTGGTGGACCACTCGGTCAAGTGGACCAAGGGAAAGCAGAAGCAGTTCGACGACCAGCAATCCATGATGCCGTGGTACACCGTGCTCCACCCACGCCTGGTCAGCAAGGTGGTGATCCAGTTCGTCAAGGAGATGTTGCACTTCAGGAACAAGCCCATCCTGGTGGTGCTTGACCCACGAGGCAAGGTTCTGTGCCCCAATGCCATTCACATGATGTGGATTTGGGGAAGCATTGCCTTCCCTTTCACTACACCGAGAGAGGAGGCTCTGTGGAAGGAAGAGACATGGACGCTTGAGCTTCTCGTCACTGGCAATGATCAAAAAATTCTGAATTGGGTAACTCACAATCATGTCAAGTCGACATTTTCATCATATTAGTTCAGAGGTTTGTGACATTGAGATCTTCAATTTTGTCCCTAATCAGATTAGAGATGGCAAGTACATATTCCTGTACGGTGGCAATGACATCGAGTGGATCCGCACGTTCACCAAGTCAGCGCGGCAGGTCGCGCTGACCGCGAGGATTCCCCTGGAGATGGTCTATGTTGGCAAGAGCAGCAAGTGGGAGCAGGTGCAGCGCATGACTGCCATCATCAACAGTGAGAAGCTGAGCTACACCTGGCAGGACCCGACCATGATGTGGTTATTCTGGACCCGGCTCGAGTCTATGCTCTTCTCAAAGATCCAGCTCGGGAAGGCGGATGAGCACAACCCCGCGATGCGGCAGATCAAGAGGCTGCTCAGCTTCAACAAGGCCGGGGGGTGGGCGATGCTGAGCCGGGGGTCGAGCATCACGATGAACGGGCACGGGACCACGGTCTTGCCAGCGCTGCTAGAATACGACCTGTGGAAGGAGAACGTGGTGACCAAGGGGTACGACGTGGCGTTCAAGGAGCACCACGACAGGATTCAGGACTTGATGCCCCTATGCTCCCAGTTGGACTTCCAGAGCACGGTCCCGGAGAGCATTCGGTGCCCGGAGTGCCACAGTCTCATGGAGGAACTCGCCACCTTCTTCTGCTGCCATGATGATGTAGTTCCCAGCATCTATGAGTGATCAATCAATCAAAGCCTTTGTACGGAGGAGGGTCGAGGGATATATGAATGTTTTGTGGGACATAATAAAAGGCCATGTGTATGCTTACATTTTCTCTACTCAGTAAGAGTAGAGAGAGGGAACCTTTGATGAGTTCTGTCCTCTCAAGATTTTGCACTCCCTCTTCTCTTCACCTCTATTATGTTTTTGGTCTTCCATGAAATTGTCATTATCACCTGATCAATCATATGCCATTGCTCTATTGCAGCTATTATATGGACATTCCTTAGTTCAAGATGTATTGGCACTCATTATCAACATTTTCTTATTTCTCGGTATCGAATCAAAACTCGGAAAGGCCACACCAAAGTACATTGGGAAGAATTCTTCACGAAACTAGGTTGGGAAATAGCATCCTGTGCCAAATGCTACTTTTTTGATCCTCAAATTAGGGGCAAGAAAGGACTTGAACGACGTGGTTTTAAAATATTTTTGCTGTCAACGATCAGCGTCTCTCCGGCAAGTCATGTAGGATTTCATGCATGGTTTTAAGATATTTTGACTCATAAGTGATCGTTTGAAATATTACGATAATAAAAAAAAGTCGCACGAAGGATATGATGCCATTAATTTTCTTTTCCCAAAATTGATAGGTAGATAATTAGATAACATAGGAAAACGGGAAATAATGAAAGAAGTTCGAAATCTGATAACCGTTGAGTGATGATCATATATGACGGGACACGTGAGCAGACCTATAATGCGTAGTAAGCATGTATTTATGAACTTTTAAAGAGCAAACTATGCTTGGACATGGTTTTACCTTTCAAGACTAAACCGAGAGTAGAAATTTTTTTTTTTGGGGGGGTCACCAAACTTTTATTGATGATGGATGCTCTCCCAGTCAATAAGTCCAGTAAAGACCTTTCATAAAGATTAAAAAATAAGAAGACAGGACTTTGCGTAATCACATCCACTTCAAGTAAAGCAAAAGGGAATTTGATCACGTGAATCGTGCCTTCGTTATGGGCCATTTAGTTCAATTTTACAAATGAGTCTTGAAAAAATATGAATACTTTTATATTAAAATTTCTTGAGAAAATATAAATTATGTTTGGTAAAAAATTCTTTGTGAAGTTACTTTAACCTAAGTAGTATTTGAATATATATTTTTTTTGCAAAGGGCTTTGGGACCTTTTTTTATTAAAAGAAAAAAAGTTACCCTTTGCTAGAGTTGGCGAAGGGCTACGGCCGTCAACGAGCCAGATCTAGTGCCGGTGGCCATCGCCTGAGGTTGGGCGACCGTCGGCGAGCCAAATCTGGCGTTGGCGGCTGTCGCCCGACTTTAGTTGGCGAGGCCTGAGGTCGCGCAACCTAGGTGCCGTCGCTTGGACTCGCGCAACCTTAGGCGACAGCCGCCTGGGTCAAGCGACCTTGTCGGCCCTTCACCGTCCATATCCGATGTCGTCGGCCGCCCTTTCGCAAAGCAGATGAACAGTAACAACAAAGGGCAAAATCGGAATATTAAAGAATAAATGAGTGTAGTTTGGGAAGAAAAAAAATTAGTTTTAGCATTTGGCAGAAGGTAAGAGTCCAAAGTTGGTTCGGATCAGCTTTGAATTTTGAGCATTCTCAATGCTAGCTTTTGGCCGAAATCATACTGCATTTGTACTGTTCTTTTGTACATTTATTATATTATTAGAAGAAATTAATCAGAATCCCACATAAATCACTGTCTGCTTCGGACATTACACGGAGAAAGCTTCATGCATGGTCCCAAGTATCTTGCTAGGCTGGACCAAAAATAACCAAAAAGAAGAGGCCAAAGCTTCAGTTCAACGTACGAAACATTTAACTACATTTGAAGCAGGAAAGTCAATTCATCCCCGGGCTTTACTCCATCTATCGTTTCTATTCATAGAGACCAGACTGAGGGGCTATATCAATCGCACAAAACCCAGATAACAACATTTTTCCTATCTTTCCTGAAACCAGAGTGTCATCTTTTCGCTAGACTTTCTATATCCGTAATGGCCATGACGACGACCGACAAGCCGATGCCGTGGCGTCCTCCATGCACAAGTACGGCGAGTTCTGGCTCTTGCCCCAGGCCCCATCCTCCAACCCAGCTCGCCAATTCGATGGCCACGTTGATGCAGCGGCCAGTGATCAAGGGGCACTCGGGCGCGCTCAAGTCCGTGTTCGACGCTCCAAACAACCTCTTCGAGGCCACGGCTTCTAGTTGCGATGGGCATGGCGGACAATAAAGGTACTTTCCTCAGATTCCATCTCCAGCAAGAACCCGGCGCTGTCGGCCACCATGGCCCCACGTCCCAACCCCCGTCTACTGGACCATAAGGAGCACTGTGGCTTGTGCTAGCCAGATCACCAACCTCACTAGCTTCAGCCATGAGCATGCACTCTCCAGCTGTTTCGATTTCTCTTCTCCCGCTCAATTATAAGATAAAGATACAAATCATTCTGTAGCTAGGGTTAATAACAGAGTTAATCACATCGCTGAAAATAAAAATATGAATGATTATTTATGTAGAAGCCTCTCACAACGAATCATGACATGGAAGCGACGATTTTGCGGGTGCAAAACATCCACAGCTGAGGCACGGGATCTATCGACCTTGGCTCACAAACTGAGGAACATACATGAACATTTGCAGAAGCAATTTGCCATTTATTACCAGCACATGTAATTAATTAGACACTGATCTATATAGAGCCCCTATAATTTTCGTGGGTAGTAATGAAGAGAAAGAAACCTTTTCGAAGAAGGCTTAACCGAGTTACCGGTGACGCAGAGGAAATGCAGGATGTCAAAGCCTATCGGACGCTCCTGAATCTTTTTGAAACCAACCACAATGAAAATATGAAGATCCATAACGCTTTAATTTATCCCGAGGATGGTATTCAGCCACTTGTTGAGAGGACTACCAAGAAAGGGTTTCGATCTCTATAGCTTGTCTCTCATTTCGCTACAACTATGAACCCTTCCACTAGAAAATGACTTGGACCGCAATTTTCCATTCTAACTTGGGACATACAGGTCAACAACGAAGTCCTGAGGAAGAGGAACGGGCTGCTGCTGATCTCGGGGCTGGACATCTCACAGGAGGAGCTTTCCATCCTGGAGCAGATCCGCAGCAGTCCAAGCTGCACGCGACACGGCACGAGATCCACCAGTATGAGGTGGTGTGGATCCCCGTGGTGGACTGCACGATCATGGGGACTGACCCAATAATGAAGCAGTTCGAGGCCCCGCAGTCCACGATGCCGTGGTACACCGTGTCCCACCCAAACCGGATCAACTAGGTGGTGATCCAGTTCATCAAGGAGAGGTGGCACTTCAGGAACAAGCCCGTCCTGGTGGTGCTTGACCCACAAGGCAAAGTTTTGTGCCCCAATGCCATTCGCATGATGTGGATTTGTGGCAGCAATGTCTTCCCTTTCACTACACTGAGAGAGGAGGCTCTGTGGAAGGATGAGACATGAAGGCTTGAGCTTCTTGTCAATGGCGTTGATCAAACGATTCTGAATTGGGTAACTCACAATCATGTCAAGTCAACATTTTCATCAGATTAGTTCAAAGGTTTATGACATTCAGATCTTCTATTTTGTCCCTCATCAGACCAGAGATGGCGAGTACATATTCCTGTACGGCGGTGACAATATCGAGCGGATCCACAAGTTCACCACATCAGCGCAGCAGGCCGCGTGTACTCCCCTGGAGATGGTCGATGTGGGCAAGAGCAGCAAGCGGGAGCAGGTGCGGTGCACAACTGCGATTATCATTGTCCAGAAGCTGAGCCACACCTAGCAGGACCAGACCATGGTGTGGTTATTTTGGACCCGGCTCGAGTCAATGCTCTTCTTGAAGATCCAGCTTGGGAAGGCAGACAAGCACGACCTCGTAATGCAGCAGATCAAGAGGCTGCTCAGCTTCAACAAGGCCGAGGGGCGGGCGCTGCTGAGCCGGGGTCGAGCATCACGGTGAACTTTTTGTCATGTGAATCACATGCCATAAGCTCCATTGCAGCCCGAGTTTTGCCATTCCTCCGTTCAAGATGTATCAGCATTAATTATGAGATTTCGCACTTCTCAATATTTTGAATCAAGAGTCCGATTGAAGTACATTAAGAAAAATTCTTCAAGGAAATTAGATTGAGGGATGGAATCAACGGGCCAAATGCCTCTTTTTTGCATCAATTTTTAACGCATGTCCACAAGAGCGCAATTCCACGCAATTTAAAATAGCAAAAAACTCTTGCTAAATCATATTGACAACACATTGACAATTCTAAAATCGTACTTAACAAAATGAGTGTACGAATTGCCTAGAAAAACTAGCATTCTCAAGATTTATCTAAGGAAACTTAACGAGTGCTTTTAACATGGTCAGATGACTACGGTCCGAGGAGGACCAACATGGTCAGCCCAGAGAATACACGAACGACCAAAACGACGTGCGAAAATCGCCGTTTTTGCCCTGCCCTCTCTCCCTCTCGCGTCTCAAAATTGCCGTGCTCCGAGACAGAGAGGGCCAGAGGAATTTGCTACTTCAATGGCCGCTTCTTCTTCTTCTTCTTCTTCTTCTTCTCTGCAGAGACTCCTCAGAAGATCGCTCTCTGCAAGGGTCGCCACCGCTCTACGCCAACTCCAAACGCCGCCGCCGCCGCCGCCGCCGCTTTGGTCCCTCTACCAACCCCACGTCGCCGACGGGTTGCCGTCGAAGAACCCTCTCTGGGGTTCACCCGCTGGTGCAGAGAATGCGACGCGGCCTCCCGTACCTCCGCCGGTCTTCCCGTCCTACCCCTTCGGGCTCTATTTAGGACCGATTCTTCCGCCGGGTTCTTCCGCCGAGGGCGAAGAGGATGATGCGGCGGATTCGAGCGATGCGAGCGCGGTGTGGGCCGATAGCGTGAAGAAGAAGAGGAAGAGGAAGATGAACAAGCACAAGTACAAGAAGCTCCGGAAGCGGCTTAGGAGGCAGACCTAGGTATTCTCGGGGAATTTGTACTTTGTACCCCCTAGGTTGTTCTGATTCACATGGCTTGATTAGATTTTACTTTATCCTCTGTTTTTGAATCCGTCGGAGAGGTGGAATAGATCACATTCGTTGCTCAAATTGGGTGGCTCTGAGCTGATTTTCAGCTCTATGGTTTTTTTTCTGAGAGATTATCAGTTGTATGATGGATTTTCGGCGGAGAAAATAAGTTTTGGTTCTTCATTTGCGCCTGCCTTCACCGTTGAGTATGCCTTATGTCCATTCTGGGTTTTGCCTAATCTTTCGTGCGCAGTTTGTAAGGCAATTGTGCTTTGTTTTGTGATCTGGCATTGGGAATGTTGCATTATTCAGGTGTATCAGCTTTTTCACTCTTTTCTTCGGCATTGCCAAGGCGTGAAAGTTGGATAGCTTTCTTCTGAAAGTGCAAGGTGCATCTGTTGTCATGTGTTCTTGGTGTCTCTACTAACTGAAGCACTGTGGCTGCTTGGTCTGGTCGTGGTCAGGTTGCCTAAGTGCTATGGCAAATCTTATGGTGCCTGAAAGTATGCCATTTCGGATGGTATTGTGGGCGGTGCTTGGTTGAGTAATTGCTACATGACTGTTCATGTCCTTGCTTTATATTGGTGAGAGTAGAGTTTCCCTAGTTAAGGTTGGATAGTTTAAGGGTTTGAATAAATTAATTCCAATTTCCGTGCTGATGGGTAGACCATACAAGGATGTCATGCCCATGTATGTAACATGTTCTTTCATAGATAGTGCACTGCACTCTACACCAAAGTACATATCGTATGTAATACTGGTGGAATGGACATCTATACTGCATCTTAATTCGGTGCATAATAATATAGAAGTGGCGATCGGGTGGTTCCGTATCAGCATGGTCTGTTCAAATGGGAGTTTGACCGAGATTGTCGGAAACAGTTCATGGTGTAGCCGCTGTAAGAGAATCAGTATTACAAGATCAGATTGGCCACATTGTTAACAATTGGAAGGTTCATTACCTTATAATGCATCACACCATGAGATTACATACACATAGTTGAATGAAAGGTGCTGAAATTGGGAATGAGTTTAATCATCAAACCTCAGCTGAATGGCAAGAAGACAATTGTGAGCACAGTAATTTACCTTTGAAGTATCCTAGATGTGTTTCCTGGATCTTTGAAGTTCAGCTTATTAGTCACTCGGTATGTTGAATAGATGGTTGGCTGTAGTTTGCCTTGAAGAGCACAAATGTACTTGCATCGTACATGTGAATAGTGGCTTTTGACAGCACTCTTTTTTGGCAGTATGGAGACCAAGGCAGGTGTTTGGACTTGGACTGATTGCTTGAGAATTTCTTTAGTAGATCAGTGAATCAGGCTATCAGTAGAATATATGATTGGTGGAAATATCGGTGGAGTTGCAGAATGATGAGGATATTCAGAAGATTAAAAGATTATATAACAGAAGACATAAGAGTTAGACTGAGGGAAGTTGAAATAGGTGTCGGCGGTGAAGAGATGGTGGTTGCACGAGTGCCCTTTGCCTTAGGATTATACTGTTAGTCCTTCTCCTCATAGCTGTCTTGTTAAAGTGAATCGCCTATACCAGTGTAGAGGAAGAGCCAGAGACAGGGTATGATTAGATGAATGGACAAATGCTTTTGCATTGACAATGATTGCTTCTCTGATAAACTTCTCGACTTATAAGGTTGAAAGAGTGTTGGAATTAGGCGACGCAACCGGTCCGGTTCTACTCGAGAATCGGACCGAACCGGCCATAGAAACAGGTCCAGTTCCCGGTTCAAAAAATCTGGTGCTAAACTCACCCATTCACCGGGGATCGACGATTAGAACCTGTTTTGTGAAGTTAGAAGAAGATGATTTTCCTTTCTTAAATGAACTTAATTTCTCTATTGCTTTATGTTTCTATTTATTTTGTATCGATATTTGACTTTGAGCTGTTTTGTTGCTCGTACTACTTCGTTGCAGCTATTATTTGTCTTGGTTTTAGAAAAAATGAAGTAAAAAAAGTTAGAAACCGGTTCCCAATTTACCCGAGAATTGGACTAAAAAAAAAGGGATAGGTTCCAGGGTCGGTTACAAGGCAAACAGGGTAGGTTTCAAATTCAAAAAACTGGAAATTGGTTCTAACAGGGGAAGTTTCAAATTCCAGGTCTGGAACCTACCCACGAACCGATCGCCTTTGGTTGGAACACTTTGATCAGATTTAGGTATTCAAACGTCATAGACTCCCGTGCGTACCTTCATTTATGTTTGCAGAAGGCCTTTCTTGCTAGATGAACAACAACCTGCTGATATCATGCTTCCGTACCTGCGAGAGTAGTATGAACTTGTATCAGTTCCTTCTGATGCTCCTATTTTGTGGGCCATGAGATTTTCTATGGGAGATACGCGTGGAAAAATTAGTTAAAAAGTTGCATGTTTAACTGTTGATCCACTCACATGTTGCATCTGTTAGTAGTTGTTGATATCTGCTAGAGGGTAATCTTTGATGGATCCTTGGTTGCAAGTACTTGAATGAGCTGAATCTACGTATTTATTCTACGATGGTAGCAATATGAACCACTCAGATCTGCATCTATGTTTCGGCTGAGAGACAATGTCTCGTTATCTCATCAGTGGAAGAACAAGAAGATGGATTAAAGCGGCAGTGAGGCCCCTGTTCCTTTCTCTTTCCCTCCCTACATTTTCTGGCACCCATGATGATGTGAACATGCTTTCCTTCCGTCCCTGCTCTCATTCCTCGTTCTTCATTAATTATCTTGGTTGTTGTTTAGTCGCATTCTTTGTGGGAATAATTGGTGCTCTAGCCAATGACCCGGGGTTCCAACCTTAGTCCTGGATTTTGGGTCCCCTAAGCTGTGGGTGGATCATGCATTGCATTTGCACTGTGGAGACAGGGCCTACCACCAGAAAGGTTCGAGTAGAAAACATTTTCATATCATGAGGTCCACCGGGTTAGTTTGACCGACTGATCATGTAGCACATGCGATCCGGTTACTTTCTCGCGATCTCCTTTCCGTTTGTCTTGATACGTCTTTAGCAAATCAAATCTTCCTTCTCATGTTCTTGATTAGATGTCGAGGTGAAATTTTGCTGCGTCTTCTTCCCATGTAAAGTAGTCCCGCACTGATCAAAAGCAGAAGGTAAATTGTCTGTAAGCTTAGCTTAGAACCGGTGAACATCACGTGGGTACGTCGGTTATTTGTTCGACAGCTGTTCGGTTACCGCATCGACGAGTCGAGCGCGGGATTCGTGCGCCCTCTGTCTCGTGATTGAAATCGAGCCTACGGGGAAAGATATCTCGCGATTGACGATGACGATCGATTAATCTCATTGCTTTTGATGATTAATTGGACAATTAGTTGGGTGCATGTGCTGTATACATATGGAGCAGTAACTGAACTGTATATGTAGATGCACGAGGTGGGTCGCTCTAGGACTCGGACTTTCACTGCGCGACCAGATCTTTTCTAGGACCAGACAAAAGACCATGATGATTTACCCATGCTCGGTCGAGCAGGCATTTTCACCTGTGAAATGCTGTTTGCTACAGGCGCGTGTGCAGTTCCTTGGCATCTCTTTTGGAACGGGAAAAGTTAAAAAGTGCGAAGGGGGGAAGGAGAATCCTCTAGTATTGTTTGACGACCTCTGGAATGGCAACTGTTGAACTTCCCGCTCATTTAGCATTCCTGCTGAACCGCGTTCTTCGAGCTTTTGGTGTCTGGTTATAGTGTAATCTCATCATAGAAAAGGAGCCGAAGCTCCTATAATTTCTCCACGGCATGCTCATTTGATATACAGGGACGGTGGACTCTACGAATGTATTTTTTATTTTTACGTGCCGATGCCCGCCCATTCTTCCACGCCTCTTGTATCTTTGTCTTTCACAAAAAAAGGAAATATCCTTTAGAAGTTTTATATTTATATGATCTTGAGGTCCGGATAAAGATCGAAATAGAGTTTTTAAAGGCATGCTCGGATCCATAAAAAAAAGTTCGCGTACTGCTGGTGTGTGCGGGCATCTCTCTTGGGACGGGGAAAAGTTAAAAGAAAGTGTTGAAAAGGGAACGAGAATCCTTTAGTATTGTTTGGTAACTTTTCGGGATGGCGACTGTTGAGCTTCCCTGGTCAATCAGCATTTCTGCCAAACCGTCTTCATCAAAGCATTGGCCTTATTCCTCCCCGATTTTCCTCGTTATTTTAAGGCAATGATGCTTTTCCATGTTCAAGAATTCGCTCGTTAGGAACAAGGACAGGATGAAAACCATTAGAGTCGTTCTTTTCTTCTCTTCCCTTTTTTTTATATATGATTAATTAATCCGTGAAACGACGTTCACAACCAAAGGGGCTAGAGGTAGAGAAGTGTTCGGAATCCGATTCGCTGGCTCTGGAAGAGTATGACATAAAATAGAGAATCAGTGAGACAGAAACTCACAGGCCGAGGGATAGCAAAACCTTCGACATATCGGATGGTTTGGTCTTACATGTTAATGAGTTCTATTAACGAGCACTTTTGGAACTCTTGTCAAATGTACTTAACCATGAAATGTTCGGTCTTCTGAAAACCAACGTTGTGCGTGTCACGACGACGGGGCACGCCGAAAAGCGACGATGCAACCTTATTTTGGTTATCTAACAATCGGTGGATCGAATTCATGAAATGGGTACTTACATATATAGAGGAAAAGGAAAGAGGCGGCGAGCTAGGGCGGGTCATGCATGGGTCGGATCGGATCGGAGCGGAATACAAAGTCCCGACTCGGTCCAGCTGGATCCAGACTTTATCATGAAGGATGGTGATCCCTTTCGGTCGCTAATCTAATCCACGTAATAACGAAGGGAGGGAGGGAGGGAGGGTCCATCGTAGTAATCATGGTACTGATTAATCATTTTTTCTATGCGCAGATGCCCCCACTTCCATTTGAATTTTTTTCTCCTTTGCTCTTCTCGACTGTTGATTTCCTCCTCCTTCCCCCTTCGATAGCTCAGCCCCGCAAAAGGGGTCACTTGCGTGGTGTATTACAACTAAGGAGAATACGACATCACAAACTAAGTACAGTCTAATCGCCGTCTGATCTGTCTCAAGATAGAGATTAGGAATCCTCGTTTTTCTCCTCTCCCTTGTTTTTTTTTCTTTCTCGTTTTGGCCCGATCGCCGTGAAAAGGATTCGGTTCGAATTTTGTTTTTTTCCCCGCTGTGAAATCTCCGGATCCCCGGATCGTGCCCGGTCCGGCTCGAGCCGGAAGCCGGAGACATTCGAAGATTGGGTCGACGACTGTTTCGAGCGGGTTTACTCGATCGTGCCATCCTCCGTCGCCCGAATCCGGTGCCGTGCGGTATTTCGGTGCGTAACGATAAAAATTGATCCGAGGACTCGAATCATGAGACCAGTTAAGGAGACTTAAAAAGGCATGAATGAAGGAGTGTTCTTAGGCAAAGGTGCTTATCAAGAACCATTGTGCAAATTTGGCCCCACCAGAAGAAGGAAAAGATTAAACTAAAACCAAATCGCCCGCGTAACATAATGGACCACCCGTTCCCCCTTTCCCCCTTTCCGACCCATATATTAAAATAAGTAAATAACCAATTAAAGAAAGGCAAAAGGGTTAAAAAAAAATTTGCTGAAAAGAAAAGTTAGAAAAAAATAAAATAAAATTTCCTTTCTTTTTAATTAACCACCCAACAACACCAGACTCCCTCACTCCTACTCCTGTAAAGAACAAACGAACCGCATCTTCTCTCTCTCTCTCTCTCTCTTCTGTCTCTGTCTCTTGCCTCGCAACTTCGGGGGTGGGGGTGAAAAAGCATGGAAAAGGAGGCGAAAGGGGAGGGAGGATTGTCGATCTGAACTCGCCAGAAGGAAAGGAACCCATTTTTCTACGACTCGTTGCGGAGCCGGAAAAGCGGGAAAGTTTTCTTTTTTTTCTGCTTCGGAAGGAACAGAGCGTAGTGAGTGAAGGAGGGAGTGAGTGGGCGAGCGCGTGCGCGTGTGATCGGTGGTGATCATGGGGGGTGTGACGTCCTCGATGGCGGCCAAGTTCGCCTTCTTCCCGCCGAGCCCGCCGTCGTACAAGCTGGTGACGGACGACCTGACGGGGCTGCTGCTGCTCAGCCCGTTCCCGCACCGGGAGAACGTGGAGGTGCTGCGGCTGCCGACGCGGCGGGGGACGGAGGTGGTGGCGGTGTACGTGAGGCACCCCATGGCCACCTCCACCCTCCTCTACTCCCACGGCAACGCCGCCGATCTGGGCCAGATGTACGAGCTCTTCATCGAATTGAGCATCCACCTGCGCGTCAATCTCATGGGGTACTGTATTTGCATTTCAACGGCTCTCGTTCTTGGTGTGCGATTTTTGAGCTGAGAGGTTGCTGTTTTTTGGACTTTTCGGGCTATTCCTGAACCTGGGTTTTGCTTCTTTTTTGTATTTCTTTCCTGTTTTGGGGGGGCTCCCGTTTTGCTAATTTTTTCCGTTGTGTGGGAATTGTGTAGCTTTTGGTTTTCTTTGTAAGCTGGGAGAATTTGTGGGGGATTATGTTGAGCATTGAGCTGGTAATTATGGGAAATTCTTTTTCGGAGGTGGAGATTGAGTTGATCTGGTATCTAGCTCTTGTTAGATCCCTTTTGAAGCCTGGACGGTTGTGGAGTTGAGCTGATTGAAGTGTTCGGAGAAATGATAAGCTAGATTTTTTGTCCACTGGTGGATTCAAATTTCGAAGATGATGTTGGTTGGATAATCGGGCTCCTATCTGTTGCTTTCTTGCTCTGCTTACCTTATTTAGAAGTATAGCTACATGTGATCTTTTGTTCTATCATCAGCTTACAAGGACTGGTGAGACCATTTTAGTGTTTAAGCAATGTACTAATCTTCACTGTAATCAGCATTGGCTCACTGAAAGCTCAGTTTTTCTTGTATTAGGTGGAAAGCACCTTTTCTGTGTCTTGCATTAACAGTTGATTCTCTCGGAGTTTAGGTAAAAATTTCGTGAAAATATCCTAGAGATTAGTTTAGTTTTTATATAACAGAAATTGGTCAATGTCTACATGCACAAGCGGTCCATAGAAGTGTCATTCAAGTTGGTGGTTTTGTTTACTTTATCAGCTGTGTATATAAGCGAGAGGATTTAGTTAAAGTCGTCAATTGTGCCGTCGAAGTAATATAAAGTTTCCGACATACTTTTTTGAATTTTAACAACATTCATAATTGCGAAATATATGTTTTTGCGATGATTTAAAGTTAGAAGTACCTAAACTAATTCCAGTAAATTTAAAATACACCTGCCTCTTGGAATCTGACTTTGATAAGCTCTAATCAACTTGTTTTTATGCAAAACAATACTCTGTATGAAGAATGCATATGGACAGCAAAAGTTGTGTGAGATTTTGCCAGCTTGCATTGCTGTAGCTTTGAAGTAGTCTTTTTATTATTTCCACTTGAAGTCATGGCTAATCTTTTTTTATTCTTTGCACTGAACATCTAGACTTGAGTCCTCAAGAGGTTTCAAATTTCTTACTAGGATGTGAAAATATTGAATCTCCAAGTCCATGTTCGAAAGTATGTATCACAGAATACATAATTGAATTTTCAATGAATGATGCTAGTTCTAATGAATAACATAACTTCTGCAGGTACGATTATTCAGGGTATGGACAATCATCTGGAAAGGTGTGTTAGAATCTGAAGAAAATTTTATCAAGTAAATAAGTTTGTTGCCCATTTAATATGTTTTCTGTGGAAGCTAAAAAGCTTTATCTTGAAGAGAAAAGCTTTTCTGAAGCCAATCCCTTACATTGTCGCAGCCAAGTGAGCAGAATACTTACGCGGATATAGAAGCTGCATACAAGTGTCTCGAAGAGAGTTATGGCGCTAAGCAGGAAGATATCATCCTTTATGGACAATCTGTTGGTAGTGGCCCCACTGTGGATCTTGCTGCAAGACTGCCTCAGCTAAGGGCTGTTGTTTTGCATAGCCCTATACTTTCTGGTGTGAGAGTCATGTATCCTGTAAAGCGTACATATTGGTTTGATATATACAAGGTAGCAATACTCTTGGTTTAATATTAATGTTTTTCCTCCTGCTCAAGGATTAATTCTTTCTCTCACTTGATATGACAATTTTGTTGCTTGGCAGAATATTGACAAAATTCCACTGGTTAATTGTCCAGTCCTCATCATTCATGTGAGTATATATTTATTCAATGGCTATATTGTGCTTGACTGGCAAACCGCCATATGCATGAATTGATCTAATGCAAATTAGTCTCTTTATGTCCCATGGAATCAGGATGACAACAACTCGATTTTTCTAAATTATCTGAAAATTCCTTGCGTGCAGACAACTAACCTCTTGCTGTAATTTGTTTGATCTTTTCTCACATTCTGATGCCACCCTTTTGCTGCTTCTTTTTGTTCTTTGAAGCTTGAGTTGTCAGACATGTAGTTATGTTTCTTCTCCATCGAGTGTTTGCTACCCTTTCTTTAGTATTCCAGATAGGTAAGATCCACGGCATGCCTCGTGAGACATCATGTTTGGATACTGTCCTGTCATCGGACCTTCAGTGTTGACATCATAAGCAAGTACTAGCAATATTTTTCTTACATGACATGTTGTTCAGAAATTATTAAGGGAGTTTGGTACAGGCACTAATATGCATATGGACCATTGAGTATGGTGGGTTGCACCATATCCCACGGTATAGATTTTTTACCCATGACATGCTGACCCAATGCTTTCTCCATGTCATCACATGCAGGGGAGCCATGTCCAAGTGGAATATGACTGTTATTGCCTTAGTTTGGATAGTCGGATGACAATGTTATGAAATGTAACGAAATTTCCTTCTCGAGGATAAAATATTTTTCTTGCGTTATGTAGAACCTACGGTCCATTAGTAGCGGAAGGGATGAGGGGACATTTTTTGTGTTGTCTCTGATCTGACATAGTTGAGAATTTAGCTAAATATTGTGGTGAGAACAAACTAGAAAATTTAAGGACAGATGCATTGTCAGAACAGGCATTGTGGTCCATCTAAATTTCTGCAGATGACCTAGACAAGACTTCTGTGCAATTTTCATTTAATTAAGAGAATTGGTTGTGCCTTCTGAAATTAGTTCTCTGAGAGCAAGTGCCCATGCAAATTATCAGGTCCTAATCTGGTCTTCTTGCATTGGAAAATAATAGAACATCAACTGAAAGTTGCATTCGATCGGGTGTTTCCTCTTATATAATTTGCTTGAAACAGAGAGCATACTCCAGACCCTTCTATTTTTTGGAAGAAATTCCCAGAAAGTCATTGTTCCAGTAATAGGGGGATAAAAACATCGCAGTGAGAGAATGGTAAGTTAAGGCAATGCTAATAGGAGTAGGCATATTGTAGCAAAGAAAGTGATTGGACCTCTATATAGAATCGGAGATATCGTTAATATTGTTATCCTTCTCTTGGCTTGTATAGTTCCTTTTTTCTGTTCTTTTGTAGTTGAAGACCTCGTTTATTTTCATGTTTGTGCAGAAGAATGCTTAAAACAATTTTATACCATTTACAGGGAACTGCAGATGAAGTTGTTGATTGCTCCCACGGGAAGCAACTATGGGAACTGTGTAAAGAGAAGTATGAACCCTTATGGATTAAAGGCGGAAATCACTGTGATCTAGAGCTCTATCCTGAATATATAAGGCATCTTAAGAAGTTCATAACTACTGTCGAGAAGTCTCCTTCCCAAAGATACAGCTCCAGGCAAAGCACGGATCAGTTTGAGCAGCCCCGCAAGAGCACTGATGTGTACGAAGTGTCTAGAAAGAGCACCGACAGGAGAGAGAAGCCGAGGAAGAGCACGGACAGGCCTGAGAAGCTGAAAAATCAGGGTCTCAGTGCTGATAAGCTTGAGAAGTTACGAATGTCTTTTGACCACATGCAAAGGTCCCGGAGAAGTGTGGATTGCCACGAGAAATCCAGAAAGAGCATCGATCACCAGTTGGAAAAGGCACGGAAGAGCGTCGACCGGTTGGATCGGATACGAAATGGATAAGATTTTAAAACAGATACTGGAAATGAAACACAGCAACCCGATCATCCTATCTTGTCAAATTTACCACTGTATAATTTTATGCATGACCTTGGTTGTGTGGGCATTATTGGTTTACTTGGATTATGTTTTCTCTGGTTGTGTAGTTGGCTCTGCCTGTGGGATCTCTATATCACTATGGCAAAGAGAAAAGAGGTTTTGGCGTTAATTGAACACCTGGAGACTCCATTGCTGGCTTTCCTTGTTTTTTTCTGAGTCTTCATAGACTCCGCAAGGTCTTCCTCATCCCAATGGCATAAGGTTCTAATAATTGCTTAAGCATTAAATCTACCATGAGTTTTCTTAAATGATATAAACCTTAGCAAAAGTCTTTCGAGTAACGTCTTCGTTCTCAAACCACAACATGGATTTAAACTTCATAATCTCTAACAATGCGACAAAACTGAGGCAAGCGAGTGCAGAATTTATCAAGTTATTTTTGCTTCTATGAACCCCTCGACCAGCACCGATCCAGTTTCTAGAATATAATTAACAGGGAAAATTCTAATTAAGGACCTCAAGTGGCGTCAAATTCTCAAAAAAGGGTCCAAAGTGAATATTGTGTCAAATAAAGACATAAAATGCTCAATTGGTCTCAAATAAGGACCCGAAGTGCCCAAAAAGTCTTAAATAAGGACCTGGGTCCCCGGCAGGCGAGAAAGTTACTGTTCCGGCACCGGAACAGTAACTTTTTAATTTTTTTATTATTTTCTTTCTGTTTTTCCTTTTTTTTTTTCTTTTTTTCCTCCGCCGGCCATAGCCAGGGCCGGTGAAGGTTGTCGGCCTCAGGCGAGGCCGCCCTCACCGGCGTCGGGCAAGGGCCGGCCTCGCCTGGGCTGGGGAGGTCGCCCTCGCCGGCCTTGGACAAGGGCCGCCCTCACCAGCCTCGGGCGAGGGCCGCCCTTGCCTGGGCTGAGTGAGGCCGGCCTTGCCCGATCTAGCGAGGGCTCGACCTCACCGGCGTCGGGCGAGGCCGGCCTCGCCAGTTGCAGGCGAGGTCAAGCCTCGCCAGCGGCCAGGGAGGCCGAGCCCTTGCCAGATCTGGCGAGGGCGGCCCTCGCCCAGTCCAGGTGAGGGCGTCCTCGCCCAGCCCAAGCGAGGGCAGCCCTCGTCGAATGCCGGCGAGGGCGGCCTCTCCCAGCCTGAGCGAGGCTGGCCCTCGCCTAACGTCAGCAAGGGCGGCCTCACCTGAGGCCGATGACCTCCGCCGGCCACCGCTATGGCCGGTAGAGGAAGAGAAGAAAAAAAAAGAAAAGGAAAAGAAAAGAAAAAAAACAGAAAAAAAAAATTAAAAATTAAAAAGTTACTGTTCTAGTGCCGGAACAGTAACTTTCTCACCGGCCGGCAGGTATTTTGGCCCACCGGAAACCCAGGTCCTTATTTGAGACTTTTTGGACACTTCAGATCCTTATTTGAAACTAATTGAGCACATCAGGCCCTTATTTGACACAATGTTCACTTAGGACCCTTTTTTGAAAATTTGACCTCACTTGGGGTCCTTAATTGGAATTTTCCCTAATTAAGGCCATATAGATAATATAAGCTCCAAATGAGCAAGAGCATCAATTATTTCAAAGAATAAAAACTTTTCTCAGCACAGTAAACAAAAACAATATGTTTTACTCCAGTAAACCTCCTGGACAAAGAATCGTCATCCTTTGACCTAAAAAATTGGCATCAATGCTGCCGGGTGAAAGCAATAAACAATAGACAATTATGCGATGCTCATCTTGCAAAAGTTTGATTGGGAAAAGTAAAAAGAGGAAAGAAAATGGAAGCCATAAAGACTTTATTTTGGTTGTTCTATTCCTCTGCCACTAAAGATTTGATCCGCGATCCAATCTGCTTTGAACTCCAGTGTTCATTGAAAGATTCTAGGAATGGTAATTCGACTTGATCGGCATCAACAAGCGCCAGAAACCACAAAATCACGGAGCTCTATCAAATGGCTTCGTATCATTGTAACAGACATCCCACACAGCTTCCATCGCATCCTTTGCAGCTGCTTCTGAGCAGTGAGGATTCGCAGTAACCGACTTCATTACTCTTCTCCTCACACATTCCTTACAAATGTCAAGACAAGATGAGCATAACAGACATGATCAATCAAACGCTCAAAAAGTACAAAGTATTGATCATGTAGTTCATATGGAAAAGGAAGATCATATCTGAAAGAGCACTAAGCAAAGTGCTGAGAACCTTCCGACCAAAAAAAAAGAAGTGCTGAAAACCTTAATTGCATTGCATTATTTGCTGAGCATTCAGTAGTTGCCTAAGAATTAGACAGTAATTAACGAGAAAATAATGGTCACAACCCGATACAAGTGAATGGAGACATACAATATGCAAATGGACCTCAAGATTTCAATGAAGTACATAGGCTAGGAAATTTACAACACAAGTTTCAGTACGAGGATTTGCTCCGCTCTTCCTTTTTGGGTTTGAACATGAGAAAAGGGCTCAGATTATTAACAGCATTTTGTTGGTCTGTAACTGTACGAAACTAAACTGAAAGGTCCCCACTTTTTTCATGTGATCTGATTCTCTACAGACTTTCCTCACCACTAGTCCCAAATTGAACCAAAAAATTGCAAGTCTCCTTCTTCATCTAAATTTCTTTTTTGCAGCCTCTGCTTAAATATTTGATAGCATCATCATTGTCATTGCCTGGACCAGAATGTTTCGTAATTGCCAAAATTCTGAAGTAAAGCTCCATAAGAAGGTCTCCAATCAGAAAAACAAAACGAGAGAGAATGTTTCAATAAGCAACTGTCAAATAAAACCATACACAAGATACACTGCAACTAGAAGACTTGACAGACAGCAGTCCTTATATGATAGCGAGTGGAGATGTATAGGCCTAGGTAAGTTGCCCGGATGCATAAGATACACTGCAACTAGAAGAATCCAAGGGCCTTCAATAGAATTAAGGGCAATTGGCCCCTATGCAGCCGTTTGTGTCCAGGTACACATACACATTCCAAATGCTTCAAAACTGACAAAGAGCACTTTGTACTCCCTATTTCACGCATTTTTATATCAGGAATGGATTTTTGGGAAAGACAAGTAAATTTCAATTTACCTGCTCATGACCGCGTATCTTCATGTAACCCCGCAATAGCTCCCGTTTGTAGTGACAATCACCGCTTAAATGGCCGGCACGTATCTAATTATTGGACATATTCACCAAAGATATAAACAGTCCTGTTTAAAGGCCACATCTCCCAAAAGCAAATGGCAGTTACAAGAATTGATTATCATACCTCGCTACAAGCATGATGGGCACAATTACTCCAGTCCAAATTTGCAGCTCGGCACTCATCATACGCATGAATGAGTTCATGTATGACTACTTGATTTACATCATCTTGGAGTCCCATGTGGTTACTACACACGACTATCTGAGAAAGCGATGTGGTGCTCATGAATGACAGCTCATCACATCAAACAAAAGAATGAAACATCGAAAAAGAGAAAAGAGATTCTGACAAACAAGGTTTGAGGAAATACGAGAGGATATAAACTGAAAACCAAATTTCACCCGACAAGTTCATCAGACTTCAAAAGCTTGGCATACGGTACAAGCTAAGCTTGACGACCTCAAACACCAACAGCCTCTTTATTCCTCTGCTCTTATCACCAAGGTGATTATCTAACAGATCCACCAAATTATATGCGAAGAACGAAACTTTCGAGAGTTTAGCATTAGACCCATTATGTATACACGTGGATCGACTTCATTTCCAATGATGCATGCAGGTAATTCAAACTCATATACCCCTAGGCCCGGCATATAGCCGCCGCTGACTTTCCCGTCGCAGTTAACAGCCTTGATGAAGTTGTCCCCGAGCGCGCACCCCGCCTTCTCCAGCTGCTCCTTCAGGAATCTCACCATTGGAGCTGCACCAAACGACACGCGGGAAGATTTCAAACGGAGGTCCGAAGACGACGAGGCAAATTGCATCGCTCCACGAAGCTATAAAGCGATTGTCCTCAAGCTCTTCACTTTCCACACAGACGAATGATCGCTGAAAGGGAAATTGAACAGAAAAACAACATGGCAACAGAACGTCGTCTTCCCCAATTTCACAACGCGAACTCTCGAGCGAGCAATCGAAAGTGAAGGAACGAGGCGGGCGAAATCCCTAAAACCCTAAACTCTGCTCGGAGCCTAAAGGTGAGATTTTTATCCTGACGCGCGCATGAAGGAGATGCAAATGAGGCGGGGAAGCGGCAAATTTGGATAGGGGATTCTTACTTCGGAGGCTCCTCTGGATCATCTCCTCGCACTCCTTCACCGTTCTGCCGCCGTCGGCGGCAGGAGAGGGGGAGGAAGCCGCCGGCGGGGGCGGGGGCTCCCCGGCCATTCTCTCTCTCTCTCTCTCTGTCTCTCTCCTCTTGTGTTCGGGTCAACTTGCGGGTCCGAAATTTGCTATTTGACGCGTTTTTAGATAATAAAGGAAAAAACAAGACATCAACTTTTGTCCGGAAGAGCCCCGGCCCCAATTTTCAAATGTCGCATAACAAGATATCAACGGTCATCCAGTAAATTTGACCCAAAATTTCAGTGTCGCATAAAAGTAGGAATGTCAAAATGAGTTACGCACCTATATTCTAATTCACATTAATGGTCGGATACAAATTAATGGTCACAAAAACTATGGTAATAGAATGTCGTCTTTCAAATTCACCGTAAGAACCCTTAAGTAATCGAAGCAAAGAAATGAGAGATGCGAAATCCCTGAAACCCTAAATCCTACTCGAAGCCAGAAGGAGAAATTGTTAAGCATGGAAGTGCAAATGAAAACCAAAACGAGGCGTGGAAGCGGCAAGTCTATGGGCATTGTTACATTGAAGACTCCTCTGGATCATTGCTGTTGCGGAAGCCAAGCGATCGAATAATAAAATTGACAGAATAAGAAAATAAATCGGACACCAGATTTACGTGGTTCGGTCGTAGTGACCTACGTCCACGGGGAGAGCAGCACGGAATTCCACTATAGATCAAGCGATACAACGGAGATTACAACCACACTCGAGTCACTCAAACACTCTCGGTGTTTCCCAAGCCCCAATTACACCCAATAACTCACGCAGTGTTTAGCCCCACAATTCCTCACGAAATAATCTCTCAATCTCGCAAAGAAATTATACACAAATCTTAATGCAAGATTTCACGACTTGAACACTAATTCTTCTCGGATGTAATTCTCGAATAAGAAATCCTCGAAGATAACCCACGCCAAGCACTCGTTTAGAAACGGCGCTTCAAGAATCTTCGCGTATTCATCAACAGCAGCCACCAAGACTTCGGCACTTCAAGTCTACATGAAGAAGCATCCCCTGACTATTATATATATATTAGTCAATATACGCTGCCCTTTGCCGAGTCTCACTAAAAGTTGGACTCCTGTTATTTCCTTTACTGACACATGCTGAGTTGGGAGAAGGAAACCAAGTCCACTTTCCTATTTTGTTGACTTATCTAACTCCAGAAGAAATTTTATTTCCTTCTTTGTCTGACATGTGTTGATCCCAGTCAAAGTCCAATATTTCTGGTTTGAGAATAGAGACTCCAACGTGTGTTAGGAAAGCATATTTCAAATATTTCCTTTTTGCTCGATTTCGGAGATCCGCAAAATATCCAATTTGGAATATTTAGATTTTGCTTCGGGCTTAAACTCGAGACATATATTCAACAATCTCCACCTTGGCTCGACGTTTGAGCCAAGTCACAATCGCTTTGATAAAATTCGAATTCCGCTACTACTCTCCCACAGCCCCGATGGGCTCAACCACCACAGATGTCTTCCAAGTCCAAGCCTCGCTTGAACTTCGCCATAGCCGTGGACCTCATCAGAATACCAACTCCATATGCACCTTTAACTGCTCCATAAGGATTTTCCGACACAATCTCCTCAATCGCAGATAAAGCAAAACCATCATTGCATCCATATATGTTTGGAAATTGAATACTCACCTTATCAATATCAGCAGTTACAGCAACTGTTGGCTCAATAGGCTCCACCTCGCTATAAGCACTATCCGTGTCGATTACTTCGCTAGCACCCGCTACCTCAGGAGTTTCTGGTTGCAACTCCACCTCAAGCTGAACACCGTTCAGATCCGTATGAACACTGCTATTAACACTCCTAGCTAGAAGTACTGGAGACTCGTCAAATGTAACTTTTCTGCTGATAATATGTGAATTTAATTCCGGGCACCACAACTTATAGCCACGCTCACCTTGTGCATAACCTAGGAACATGCACTTTCTTGTCCTTCCATCGAGCTTACCATCACTAACTCGAACATAACATGGACAACCAAATATTCTAATAACAGAATAATCAGCAACGTTGCCTGACCACACTTCTTCGGGAGTCCGACATTCAATCGCAGTCGATGGGGATCTATTCTTCAGGTAGCTCGCCGTATTAAGCGCATCCGCTAGGAATCTCCTAGCCATACCAGCACTAGAGAGCATTTTATGGGCCGTCTCTAGTAATGTTTTGCTCATCAACTCTACAACATGTTGTGGTTCATTGGCACTAGTGCGGTGTTTCACTATGCCTTCTTTCATGCAGAATTTGTTTAACAGCTCCGAGCAAAAATCCATACTATTGTCAGTCCGCACCTGCTTGATCGTTTTACCAGTCTCCTTTTCGATCAAAGCTTTTAACTGCCTGATCCTGACAACAGCATCAAACTTGTGCTTAAGCACAAACACCCACGTTTTCCTCGAGTAGTCATCAACAACTGTTAACATAAATCCGGCACTCTTCCTCGAAGGAAACCGCGACAACCTGCGAACATCCAAGTGAATTAATTCTGCAATATCCGTGGTTTCTCTGACAACCGTACTAAACTGCACTTTCCGCCGTTGATCTAAATCACAACACCTGCATACATTCAGTTCGTTAGCCACATAACCACATAGCAAATTTCTTTCACTTAGAACCTTCAAGCTTCTCTCGCTAATGTGCCCCAAACGCATATGCCACAATTCAGACTCTCGAACCGATGCATTCGACGTCTCCGCAGCGAATTCTGTCACTGTCTCTCCTTGAAGCTCATATAGGCCACTATGCTTGATTCCTATCATTATCACCAAGACACCTCGAACAACTTTCAGAATTCCACATTCTGAAGAATACCGACACCCAGCTGAATCTAGGGCACTCAAGGAAATCAGATTTTTCTTCAACTCAGGAACATGCTTCACTCCAGTCAATGTCCACACAATACCATTATGCATTCTGATTTTGACATCACCAACACCAATAACATCGCATTCATAATTATTCCCCAACTGCACTTTACTATTATCCGTGCACTGATAAGTAGTAAACCAGTTCCTATTTGGTGTAGCGTGAAAAGAACAACCAGAATCCATAATCCATCCATCAAACGATGAATCATTAGTGACAGACAAGACATAATCAGCATCATCCGAATTACCATCAACTATAGCTGCAACATCATCCGCAGGATCAATTCTAATACCTTTACCTTTGTCGTTCTTCAGCTTAAGGCAATCCCTTCTAAGATGCCCCCTTTTGCCACAGCTCCAACAGACAACACCACCAGTCCTAGACTGACTTCGTCTATTCGAGTTCATACTACTTCTGCTAACACTTGTACCAGTTCTTCCTCTATTTTCACCTACTAAAGCAGCAGATACATGTTCGCCAAATTCTCTTCTACGGATGTCTTCGCTCAGAATTAAATCTCGAACACCATCAAACGTCAAACTTGTTGACCCAGAGGAATTACTAACAGCAATAACAGTAGTATTCCAATTATCAGGCAATAATGATAATAGAATCAAAGCACGTACCTCATCTTCAAAGTTAATATCAACCGAACTCAATTGACTAACGATCACATTGAATTCATTAATATGATCAGCAACTGATGCACCTTCGCTCATCTTCAAATTAAACAGATGTCGCATCAAGTAGACTTTGTTGATCGCAGAGGGCTTCTCGTACATGTCCGACAGGGCTTTCATCAAACCCGCAGTGGTTTTCTCATTCACGATGTTAATCGTGACGTTACGAGCCAACGTCAGACGAATAACACCCAAAGCTCGTCTATCCAGCAATTCCCAATCAGCTTGCTTCATTGTCTCTGGCTTCTCCCTAGACAGGGGCACGTGTAGTTTCATCTGATATAGTTGATCCTCAATCTGCATCTTCCAGAAACCAAAATCTTTCCCATCAAATCTGTCGATTCTCACTTTTCCTTCTTCTATCGCCATCGATTCACTTCAACTCAGCCAAGCCAAGCTCTGATACCAATTGTTGCGGAAGCCAAGCGATCGAATAATAAAATTGACAGAATAAGAAAATAAATCCGACACCAGATTTACGTGGTTCGATCGTAGTGACCTACGTCCACGGGGAGAGCAGCACGGAATTCCACTATAGATCAAGCGATACAACGGAGATTACAACCACACTCGAGTCACTCAAACACTCTCGGTGTTTCCCAAGCCCCAATTACACCCAATAACTCACGCAGTGTTTAGCCCCACAATTCCTCACGAAATAATCTCTCAATCTCGCAAAGAAATTATACACAAATCTTAATGCAAGATTTCACGACTTGAACACTAATTCTTCTCGGATGTAATTCTCGAATAAGAAATCCTCGAAGATAACCCACGCCAAGCACTCGTTTAGAAACGGCGCTTCAAGAATCTTCGCGTATTCATCAACAGCAGCCACCAAGACTTCGGCACTTCAAGTCTACATGAAGAAGCATCCCCTGACTATTATATATATATTAGTCAATATACGCTGCCCTTTGCCGAGTCTCACTAAAAGTTGGACTCCTGTTATTTCCTTTACTGACACATGCTGAGTTGGGAGAAGGAAACCAAGTCCACTTTCCTATTTTGTTGACTTATCTAACTCCAGAAGAAATTTTATTTCCTTCTTTGTCTGACATGTGTTGATCCCAGTCAAAGTCCAATATTTCTAGTTTGAGAATAGAGACTCCAACGTGTGTTAGGAAAGCATATTTCAAATATTTCCTTTTTGCTCGATTTCGGAGATCCGCAAAATATCCAATTCGAAATATTTAGATTTTGCTTCGGGCTTAAACTCGAGACATATATTCAACAATTGCCTCGCATTCCTTTACCGCTCCACCGCCATCGGCAGAGGGAGAGCAGGAGTAAACTGCCAACGGTGGCTCCTCCGCCATCATCTCTCTCGCCTCTTGTGTTTGGATCAGCTTGCAGGTCTGAGTTTGGTTATGTGCTATTTTTTTACGGGGTTTCCAAAAACAAAAAAAAAACGAAAGAATAGGGAAAGACTAATAACACCTTTCGTTCCGGAAAGAGGGTTGACCCAACTTTCAAGCAATCCGGTAGATAATTTTTGACACAAAATTCCGAAATGTCATGCAAAAGGCACCAAATCATATTGAGAGAGAGAGAGCAATTCGAATTGGGCCTTAGGATTAGGGTTCTTCACAAAATCATATTGAATGTGGAAAGTTGGGGAAAATTTGGCGAATGTGCTCTTACTTTGTGAAGATCCCCATGCCCCCAATTCACGCGTTGGTTTGAACCAATATGGAAGCAACATATGCTAACGTGGCACTCGCTACATATATTATATCATTATCCATTTGTCATCTCAGACACCACGTACGCACATTTTGACTAAAATTCTAATGAAGGTTCAAATTTTCTTTCAAATATAAGTTCATGCATTTTCGTGCAACGCTTGAAAATTGAGGTATGGATCGAAATTGAGTCATTTTTTTAGTAAAACTAGGTTAGTGAGCAACATTTTGTGAGTTTGCAAGAAGCTAAATCGAAACGTTCCCAACCCCAAACTGAAGTATAGAAATGCAAGTCTCCTTCGTCAGCTCAATTCCTATTTACTGCCTCCACCTAGATATTATACAGCATCGTATGGCCGGACTATATTGAAATTTTGCGGAAAGTTTCAGCACCATATTGGCAAAATCCGAAAAGTTTATAACCGAATCGACATCTATACAACATGTTTACAATTGATTGGGTAATTGTCCATCACAAATCACATAAGATGCAAGCCAAACCTTGGCCGATAACATAAAAAATGGAGTTTGTCCGCACTTATTGTCTACATGAGGTACCATGATTCCATATTGTACCAAAATTTAGAACAAAAGGCGTCGCAATATTCATAACATATCTTATCATACTTTCTGCTTTGCTTATTCTTGTCGCCACGCTCCCTCACGTCGTGACATAAATCTTGGCATTCGTGCATCCGTTTCACGCAGAACACCCGGAGTTCGCGCTTGAGACGACTTGAAGAATCCGGGGCTGTCGCTGTTCCAAACTCGAACAGCATGATGGCCACGAGCACTCCCGTGATCACTTGCTTCATGGACGTAGTTTTTAATTCTGTGCAGTACCTGCAATCACAAGCTAAGATTTTCAAAAATCATAGTCTTTGGTTGATTTAATTGTGGAAAGCTGCGACCATGAGAAAAAGAATTAAGAGCCCAGGATAAGAATAGACGATTGGCCTAATTCCCTAGAAAATCCTTAATTTTAGGTCTAGTTCCAATTCTGCCCCGAATTTATTTTATCTTGGAAAAAATCCCAAATTTTAGGTTCAATTCCAAATCTATTCCGAATTTTGGTTTGTCTAAAAACATTACAAATTTTCAATCTACTGTCAAATCTCCCACTGTTGTGGCTTTTCCACATCAATAATAAATCCACGTCAACTAAGTGACATGAAAAGTTATCTCCAATATGAAACCGATCTAGGATATGAAAATTAAGAACAACTAACGGCAATGTTTGGACAAAGGGTTAATGGAGGCAGATTTGGGAGTAGAGTAAAAATTTGTAATTTTTCTCATAGACAAAAAGAAAATAATCCGGAATAAATTTGGGACTGGACCAAAAGTTTGGAGTTTTTTTTAGATAAAAAAAAGTTTGGGGTGGATTTGGAATTGGATCTAAGGAGGTTTTTTTAAGGAATTAGACAAATTTATTGTTATTGTAGCTCCCCCACCTATACAATCATGACTGAAAAGTGATTTTTTATTATCCTATTCGAAACAGCCATTTGTATAGGAGTAGAGGGATGAAAGTTTAACGCCTGTATTTATTGAGGAGTTATTAGATTTTCTTTCAACAGTCCTTCGTAATATCAGTTATAATCCGCACCGTCCAATATTCTAACAATTGGATGTTTTTCCTTATAAATATTTTATAAATTTGTTTTATTCATGAATATGTTGCTAATAAGATTATTAATTGGAAAAAGAAGAAGAAGAGAAAACAAATAATCCACATTGATGAACGGAGGCCTGACGTGTGCCCCCGTTTAATTTCCTTTGCAATTAATTTATTCACGCAATTGTATTGATTAGATCTGCATTATCTTAATCCTATAATCCGACCTTAATTTATATATCCGTTATTATCATCAACATATCTCCAAACAAGAATGAGTAGAAGATAAGAAAATCTGTCGAAAAGTAGTACATTATCTTATTATAGATTATAAACGATATAAGCGATCACTTTTAGAAAAATAATTTTTGAATTATTTATTTTTTTTCGCGAATCAAACTCACCCTAATGTTTATTTAAAGTGGTACCTGGAAGTCTAACCCTTAGCAAACGTTGCCACGTGGGTCAAATAAATGCAATATGCCGCTTCCTCTTCCATCTACTGGCAATGAAGCATGCCGCTCCAGCAAACATTCCGTGTGGGTAATTAACGTTTTCTTAATTTGGCAAATATGTTATTTGAGCTAAGGGTATGCAAAACGGACCACCCAAACTAGGAACTACTCCAACCAGAGTCCAATTCCCGTGAGTATCGGTTCAGTTCCCAATTTTTAAAAGTGGAACAGGTGTCTGAGTTGCTCGGTTCACAATTCTAAAGGAGAATCGGACCGAACCGGACCGGACTGACTACATATACTTTTTTTATTTCTTCAAAAAAATTAGTAAAATGTGAATTAAACCCTAAGTGAACTTCATTAACATAAATTCGTTGACAAAAATTAGTAAAATATGAACTAAACCCTATATAATCAGTCCACAATTCTCAATTTTGGAAACCGGAACCGATCGCCCTAGTTGGACGGCCCAAAGCCATGCCCAGAAAAAAAGTTGCCCCTAGGGTGAAAAAGTCCGACCCTTTAATTCCACTTGACCAGAGACCTTTTCCTTATGAAGAACTGAAGAAGTACAAGCATGCATAAACTCCCATGGAGCTATCTTTAATCCCACTGGATGTATTTTCATAACATAGTTATCCAGTGGGATCAAATTGAGAAGACTGTCACGTCTGATAAAGATTAGTTATATTGTAGTCCATTGCTAATTAAGATCGGACAGCACAATGATATTAGAAACATGAGAACGTAAATCGCAGCTCTTTGTTTCTCTCGTTTTATTTAGATGGCTGGAGTACTTCTTTGTTGTTTTTGCTTAGAGCGTATTTAACAAAAAAATAAAAAAACACATGTTCATAGTTACCATTTTAAGTTTCTTGATTCACTTCGCCATTTCGTCTATCCCATTCAAAATATGATACTCATAATTGAAGAAAACATTGATCATGTTTGCATAGTGAACATACTTCCGAAATTGAGCAACAAGAAACGGCGCTGGATATTATCTTTATAGCACATGATATTCTACGATAGCAACTAGATCAACGTTTTGAAAAATCCCACAAGGTTACAGATATTGCATCACTCCATATACTTAGGCAACAGCCTGTGAACTAGAAAGTGCTCGAACACATCGAGCGCTTGAGCAGGCGCATACATGGGGACGTCATGACCGCAGCCTCTGACTGTCGCGAAGATCATGCCTTCGTATATCTCGGACCAGCCGCCGATCTGATATCATGTCAATATCGACATCGACCGTGAGCAAAGGGAAAATAATTAATCAACCCCGGTTTAATCTGAGATGTGGGATCATTAAAGCAACGATTACATTACGTTGCTATTATGGCCCCAGGGATACCATTTTGCGTTCCTCTTGAGATGCAGCTTGGAAATAGCAGCCCGAGTGGCTACGAAGGGAACTGTTGCATCTGTATCTCCACTGATACAAAATAAAAAGAAAGATATTCAAGTTGAATAGAAGAGCTGCTTTAACTGCAAAAACACTATGAAGCAAAACATTGTTTACTTATTTTTTTGACTTTCTGCTACGCTTCCAACTAGTTCACCATCTTGAAAAGAACAAAAGCCATAGAGCACAGATCGATTTTCGTCGCACAAGTCGGCGCATCCGTTTCCTTCTATTGATAATTTCATCATCAGTTACCTGTAGATCCAAATATGCAAGCCCGACTGGATGAGCAGCTTCAGGGTTGGCAACATCGACTGTTCCTTAGCAGGATGGCTGTAGTTATGTTGTATAGGGCGACTGCAAGGCGAAAGAAACTAGTTTGATAAGACCTGACTGCTTAATCAAAGCTAAAACTAATCGGAAATGAGAAGGAGATAATGTAAGATAGAAGACAAAAACCTGCAGTGTGTCCATGCGGTGGGGATTGCATGGAAGGCTTCCTGCACGTCCTTCCTGTTCACGTACCTGGAGGTAATTCTTTCCAGACAAAACTTGGATCCCTTGTTCAAAAAAAATCAGTGTTAGAAATCTAGATATGTTACAGTGAGTATTTATCATTTGTTAGGTTACAACGCACGGTGAAATAGTGAATAATTACCTCCTCCTCAGCTTCACAATCCGTCGAAAGAATATCAAATAGATTCACATTTCCAATTTCCTCTCGCAAATATGTTAAGTAGGGCTTGCATGCCTTCGCTCCATATGTCTTCGGAGAGCTGCACAAAGTACTTGACAGCCCTTGGTAAGTATCGTCTGAGACGAGACCGTGGCTCCAGTAGTATAGAGCTCTGCCTTTCAGTTCGAACTCCAGGTCCAAGGTAGGATTACCCATCTGAAGGACATTTTTAAGAAGCACAGTTATTGGGGCTAGTGGTCACTAATACATCCGTAAACATTAAACACACACCTTTGGGAAAAATACAAAGAAGATGATTGTTTCGTGTACTAATCTGCTCCTCTTTTGTAATTCTTAAACATGCTTTAAAGATGAAACAGTTCTGCCCCCTCTTTACCAAAATGCCTTTGAGATTCATCACCGGATTAGCTTTCCTGGAGTTCTTCTTCAGAATGATCTCTGCTAACGACGGAACATAATGACCTGAGGTCAAAGATCAAAACATGAGTTTAGAGATTCGATCTGGGCTTTAGAAAGATGATAATTGAATGATACTTACCGGCGTAGCTTTCTCCGGCGATGTAGAAGGCTCGGCCTTTATACCCTGGGAATCTCTTGAACCATCCTTTCAGGAATGTATAAGCTTCATGGGCTAGAATTTCATTCACAGAAGACAAGGAAAGAAATTCATAATGAGCGAAAAAAGAGTCGCCAAACCTTGGTGAGGGAAAAGAAGAAAAACTAGGTACGCACCAGTGGAGTGGTCTCCATAACGAGTGAAGTTGTCAGTCGAGGAAGAAAAACCAACTCCTGCTGGCGAATCCAAGAACAGCAAGCTCGCTTCTGCACGAAAAAACCAGAAATTTGAGTGAAAAAATGGAGAAAAAGAAGATATTACATAAATTTTGTATATGGACTCTGTTCATGTTTGTGTGCGCACCTCGGTTCCATGACGAATATGGTTGGTGACCAGGGTTTTGCCGTCGGGGGAGACTCGGAACAGACCGAGCTCCTGAAACGCGCCATAGCCGATGGAGGAGCACCCGGGTCCTCCGTTTAGCCACAGGACGAGGGGCTTCTTCCCGCTGTCTCCAACAGCTTCTACTAGCCAGTAGAAGAGAGACGCCCCCCTATCGACGGAGACGTAGCCAGAGAAGTGGGCCACGAGCAACTCCGGCTGGCCCGGTAATCTGGGGATCCGGTCATTCGAGACCTCCTCATCGACTGCTATTGCGGTCGACGAAAGTGGGAGGACAAACACCAAGAAGAAGAAAAGACAGTGCGTCATGTATTTCATGGTTAGAGAGGGAATTCAGAGAGAGGGATTGAGGGAGACGAGAGTGCAAGAGACTCAAGAGAGTCCGAGAGATGAGAGTTGGAAAAGGCGCTGTAAAGGGTCGGTCCTCAGCGCTCAGGCGATTCGCTCAAGCTTTTAGCTTTGTTTGATGTGGTGCAAAATGTGTTGTCTTTTTGCATTTATATATATATGATGATCGCACCAAACATAAGTATGTCTTTATCTTGATTATCATCCGGATCTCGAGATTATCAAGACGTAAAATTTTCAAAAAGTACCATTTTTTCTCATGAAAAGAAAAAGATTGGGAAGATTGCGGTGCAGGGTATTCGGACCGAATAATCGCAACCTATGAATAAATTAGGTTTATAGACCTTGCTATAACTGTGGATGATTTGGAACTCGATCAATCAATGCTGGTTGTGCATAGGGCTAATCAAGGTAAGACTTGTAAAAGTTCCTCTTTAATTGAATGTCGGATGGCGAGTTGGTCCAAGTTCTTGTCCTCTTGTCAATTGCTTCGAGCTATATATGCACACCAACGGGTCAAAGATGTACAATCTATTATTGGGTTGCAACCGAGAAAACTTTCGGATAAACATCTTAACTTCTAATTATACTAATTGAATCTTATTTCGTTATATAATAATTATTAAAGTTATATTCATAATGATTCACAATTAGAAAAGGCCAAGCAATGTCATGTGGATACGTGTAGTAGTCTTACTAGTCCAATTCAATCTATGCCTTAGGCCTTCATCCAAGGCAAAGATAGCGATCCACACTTAAAACTGGTCGTAAATGTCTTACCGAAAGAGTCTATCACTTAGGCCTTGATCTAGGCATACATAGCAATCCATACTTAGAATTGCTCTTAAATGTCTTCCAGCACAGGAAATGGGTGCTCCGAAGGCAAGGTCCAAATCTTGAATTTGTTGAAGAATTGACAAATTTTTCAAGGAAAAAGCTTGGTTTCTCTCTTAAAAACCAGCCCTCGGCCACAACCCCCTTTCATTTCTCAAAATTAATTTTGTTTTGGGGGTCTTGCCGAGACTTAGCAGCTAAGGGTTTACATTATTGGTCCCTTTTTTTCACATGGAAAAGTACTTCAAGTTCTCATTGGTCGCTTGTTATTTTCCAAAGCATCAATGACCTTCACTTCCTTGCTAGCTTCAGCTAACCATGTGATGGATTTAAAAGACTTTGTCTAATTTTTTTACCCGTTCACCCAACTAGCTGAATTAAATTGATTACGGAGTGTTTCCGTCGTACCTAAACAACTACACTTTCATAAATGTACAGTCATTGTGGTTAGCAAACGTTGCTATATAAACAGAAACTCATTTAATATATTTATGATTATTTAAAGTTTAGTAATTGTATACAGTATTATTCATAGTGTGATAAATATCTCGACTTCTGATTATACTAATTAAATTATATTAAGCTTTGCTATTATTCTTACAGTCATATATCATTACAAGGCAGCATCGCACTCGTCCTTCGAAGAAAAGCCACATTGTGTTTCTAGTTACACGAGAGATTGATCAATAGCGTCATGTTCTTTCACAGGTTGCCTTTTTCTGGCTTTTTAGCCATTAAGTCTTATTTTATTTTTTGTCTTTTTTCAAGCTTAAGAGTGAAGAATGGGAAATGAAAAACCAAAGCAATGAATCCTCTTCAGATAGAAGATTCCGCAAAATAAAATAAATAAAACATGGTTCATGCATTTACAATCATTAATTTCTAGCGCAAAAAAACACTTTAATTTCTAGTATTAAAAAAAACGGATACAAAATGAACCTCGAGACTATGAATTGCTAAACACCTTAAATTTTGGCGACCCATTTACTCATTAATTACATTAAAAATTAGGTATTGATCTCGGCCCCTTAACAAAATATCATTAAGTTACAGACATTAAAATCATTTTAATTAAACCCATATAGTTGCATCAGAGTTAATGGACCAGTACATGGAGGTCTTGAGCTTAATTGGATTAAATGGACTGAACCTATGGATTAAAAAATTCGGACAATCCCATTCTTTTTTTTTTTTGGTCGAAATCCCATTCATTATCATGGTCTAAAATGGTGCATGTCTAGGGATGAAGTGGTCATCACTCAAAGCACAATTGTTTCTTCAATCATTAATCTCAAACACCCAGAAAAATCCCTCATCCTTCTAATTAAAGGACCCCGCCCAAAAATAAAACGAGGCCTCTTCCCACCACGCACGTCGACTTGCATGTAATAATGACACGATCACTACTCTCAAAACACGTACGTACTTTCACCAAAAATAACCTAAAAACCAAAATGGCTATTATCTATTTTAACCTACCTTTTAATCCCTATTTAATCCTCTCTTTCTCGTCGCAGATCTTCCCCTCTCAGATCTTCAAGCTCTCGCAGCGTTTCTCTACGTTCCTAGAGAAAGCTGCCCTCTCAAATCAACCTCGAAACAAGAAAAGAAGAAGGAAGTTCTTCGTTTCGTTTTCGTCTTCGAGTTCTAATTCTCTAGGTAACGAAGATATACTGCGGTGAAGATGGCTAGTCGACTTGTGGTGCTTGCCCTGGCTGTCGCGGCAGTTGTCGGATCAGTCTCAGCCGAGGCGACCGCAGCCACGCCTGCCACCGCCCCCCAAGGTTCCTTGGCATCGTCCTCTGCCTCGTCCCCCAAGGCATCGGCCCCTGCCGTGTCAACCGCCCCCAAGGCTTCCACGCCCCCGCCTGTCTCCGAGGCTCCTCAGGCCTCCTCTGCCACGTCTCCTGCTGCAGCTGAGGCACCAGCATCTTCTCCCTCCAGCGACCTGTCATCTCCGCCCGCCCCCTCCAGCGAGACCTCCGTTGCACCAGCGGCCGATGCCTCCGACTTGGCCTCACCGGCCGAGGCTCCCGCCAGCAGCGGCACCTCCATTATCAAGATCTCGGCCCCCACTGCTCTCGCTGCCGCCGCGTTCTTTTTCCTTTAAGTTGCAGGAGTCAAGATAAAGGTTGGTTTTGAGAGAAAATAGTTTCTGGGTTCTTTTTGTTTTGTGAGTTTGTTTCATGGTCTATTTCGATCTGGTTTGACGTATAAGTTCAGAGAAGCTGATGCAAACATCGGCTCTTGAAAGACCATGTAATTGTTTTGAATGTGTTTGAGTCCGGCAATTAGTGGCTCCTCAACACATGCATTTTCAATTACAAAGAGACTAACGTTGCATAAAGTACCTTACCAAAAAAAAAACGTTGCATAAAGTATTTAAAAAAAACTTGTTTTCCTTGCATTGCTTTGTCCGGCATTGTTCACGAAGCTTTCTCTTGTCCATCGAATTAATGGATTTACAATACTGGAATGATCATAACAAAGTTAAAGATGTTGGGTCGTGCGCATGAGATTGGATCAAACCAAGTGTAAAAATTGGATTTCCCTCTCTTCCTTGTGCGCGAGATTCATATGCAATCAAAATTTCTTTCTAAATTTTCTAGCTGTTTCGTAATAAAGACGCCGCTAATTCTCCTATATATATCAGCTTTCTATTTGTTGTTTGATGCACGGAAAACAATAGACGGAGCACTCTCTTCTTATATTCTGTTCGCTGGTTTTACATGTTTCGCTGTTGTTCATTGTTTCCTTCAACAGTGCCATGCGCACTATATTGAATAGTTCGTGAAATTTTGGATAGATTCTGCCTTCTGCACCTCTAAAAGATAGAAATTATCATTAAGAATGGTGCTTGCACATCTTAAACATTCATGAATTTTGTACTTTCTTATGATGGTTCTCAGGATTTTCACGACAATTAACTGCTCAAATCAACCATTGACCAACTTGAACTTGACTTTTAGAATCAACTCGAACAGGATATAATCGAAGATGAAAGCAAAACCGATCGGTTTTGTTGCCATAAATGCTTGTTTGCCCATATTTACGTTGTGTGATATATAACTATGTAACATTGTTAAGCTCAAGCCAAGGTATGCATATACTGAATTGATCCATATTAACTCGAAACCAAATCAATTGCACGTTATAGAGCGTGACAAGGATCGATAGAAAAGAGATGCATCCTGTTTCCTGCAAATGATAGACATCGTCTTCACAGTTCATCTTCATAATGGTTATGTGTAGAGCAACGGGTATGAGTTGGTGATTTCAGTGTACATCAGAATAACAGAAAATAATTATATTATAAGTTACAGAAACCCGGCAGCTCTGGGCATTTGGTCTAGTGGTATGATTCTCGCTTAGGGTGCGAGAGGTCCCGAGTTCAATTCTCGGAATGCCCCCTCTTCCTCTTTTCATCCAGGTTCTTTTCCTTTTTTTTTTCTCTCTTTTTTCTTTTGGGCTAATTAAAGTGCTAATCATACTTGATGAGTAAATATTTTCATTTCTAATGTGTTGATTATACGAAGGACGGTATATTGGAAGTCGAAACCTTTCTTTCTTCATCCTTAGCCATAGAAACCCTTTGCTTGGTGGTTTGAATATGAGTAACGTTCACGTGCAAACCTAACCGAAAATAGACGTTGATGATGTCTGGCAACCAATAGTTTTCCCTCGTCTTAGTTAGAGGAAATTGCAAACGTTTTAAAAAGGATTTAATTCCTCTCTTAAATGTCACTATGTTATGTTTTTGTAGGGCTGGCAATTTATGTTAGCGTGTTTTAGCCAAGTTCACAATTCTTCTTTGAAAAAATTGTGTCATGACAAAACTATCATTGCCACACAACGAGAGTAGCTTAGTGAGTTAAGCAATCTAAATCAAGAAAGCTACGTCACTCGCACTGTGCTTCTACAATCCCTTGAAGATCCCTTATTTAGGAGTTGGTAGTGTGGAATTACAAAATAATAGAACTCGTTAATCAACTAAAAAATTTCCATTTTTTATATGTTACGACAATTACAAAAAAAAACAGTACACGGAATGGATTATAATAGGAAAATTGAGGGAGCAAGTATTCCACTAATCTATAATACATACTAAACTCAAATCGAATCGTTCTCTTCCATTTTTTTCCAAACCACCAACACAAGAGAGAATTCGTTCCCTTCCATTCCCAAAATTCACCAAACGAAAAATTACTGGAGTCATTGTTCGCATTTCCCTATTTCATTTCATTTTTTCGAGCTAGAACTACTCCCTCGCCCCCTGATCCAATAGTCTAGAAATTCCAAATTTTGGTGCCGATCAAAAATTAGGAAAAACTTTCGGGTGATCCGGATACATGCGAGCTTAATACATCCTAAATCCATTCGAATGGATAATTACAACACGAGACCGACGTGACTCAAGAATTGGGATGAATTGAGCTCACGGGGGCATCCTCCGGTGCAAGCAAGAATCTTGGCAAAATCCAACCAAAGCCAAACGAAATCTAGATAACACAGCACAATCCACCTTCTCCTCCAGTAGCGACGCGCCACGTGTCGATAAAGCAACCCCCGTCTCCCTCTGCCCCTCTCTCCCCTTCGGCCCCTGGCATGAGTCAGCATCTCTCTGGCCCTCCACAGTGGGTCCCGCGCTCCGAAAAGCTCATGCACTTTTTCTCGCTTTTTCCCCTAGTAGAGAGAGAGAGAGAGACACCAATGGCGGACTGACTGGCTGAAAGCAACCTAGCTTTTTCCCCTAGAGAGAGAGAGAGAGAGAGAGAGAGAGAGAGAGACACCAATGGCGGACTGACTGGCAGAAAGCAACCTAGAGAGAGAGAGAGAGAGAGAGAGAGAGCGAGAGAGAGCGTGATGATCAGCGAGTGATGTGTCCAAAGAACTGCCCTCCTCCTGCGGACATGAAGACCAGGTCCGAGTCCTCCCTGCCCGGCAAACCAAGGAAGAAGCAAAAGCAAACCCCGGCCTCCCTCACCAACCCATCTCGCAGATCAAGAACCAAGACTCGCAGGCCCAAGTTCTTGAGCCTCGGCCTGCAAATCTCCCCTCAGAGCTCCCGGACGAGCGCCGCCGCCCCCGCCCCCGCCCAAATGAACCGCACTTACCACCGCAAGACCGTGCGCCGCCACCGCCAGAAGCAACAGCTGGAGCTGTTCCCCCTCCACCCGGGAGCCCACTTGGCCAACGGCGGCGACGGCGGCGGGGATCAAGGCCAGCAGCTCCAGGACGAGAACGACGTCGCCCTGCTGTTCGACTCCGCCGCCGCCGCCGCCACCGCCACCCTCACCGGCCTCCTCGACCCCGCCGCCCCCGCCCCGGCCGTCGCCGCCGCCGCCGCGGCCTCCTCCGGGGTGGTGGAGGAGGAGGAATCGGCGGTGTCGTCGCTGATACGGTGCGCCATGAAGAGCAGTAGCAGAGAGAGAGGGGAGAGCGAAGAGAAGTGGGTGTGCTACAGCGAGGTCATAGTCGAGGCGGAGAAGAAGGTGGAGATGGAGGAGGTAACCAGCTGCGCCGCAGACGCGTGGCGGGGAGGGCGGACGGCGCAGCAGTGGACGATGCTGTCGCTGAAGCTCGATTACCAGGAGATCTTGGACGCCTGGTCCGACAAGGGCTCGCTCTTCGTGTGCGGCGGGGATGAGACGCCTCAGATCGTGCCTGACTTGATGCGTGTTGATAACGTAAGACCATCTTCATCAATCCCTCCTCCATTTCGTCGATCATCATTCATCATCGCTAATCACTTCTTCGTTTCGAGTCAGGCGCGTTTCCAACATTTGCACCGACAGGCACACGTCACACCCTCGCTCTCGCGTCGATGCATGCGATCGAGATATGATTTTCGCACATTTATGGGAAGTAGTCGAGTCGAAAATTCAGACTGACATGAATCCATTAATCAATTTTGGCCCCATGAATCCGGGGCTCACGGCCACAGTGGCTACTAACCTGAAAAGCATGCATTTATGCACTTATGATTGATTTCTCACTATCGTCGAGATGCTTAGGTCTGTATATTTTAATCCTTTATCTCTCTCTACTTGATCTATATCACGAACTGCGGTAATTGCCAAATCAAATTTATCAATATCTCTTTCTAAAGATATATTTTTTTTGAGATTGTCACGTGTTAAATGCAAAGTAGGGAGCTTTTGGGGGTTAGATTATGCAGAGATTTGGTTTATCCTACTTTTTTTCAGTTCGATGGATGGCTTCACAGGAATCTAAAAGCTCCATGACCTTTTTCTATAATGCTTTCATTTAATAGGGACCCGTTTGCTCCGGAGTGAGCTCTGTCGTGGGGTCGTGTTAGCATGACATCGATCGGTGATATTATTGTAGTCTTGAAAAGGTTTGAGTATAGCGCACTATCACGATCGTTGATCCAGTAATGTAGAGATCAATCCCAAATAGTTTGGGGCCTTTTTGTCATCGAATGCGAAGCCCCTCGATCGCCACAAGAAGTCCCAGTTCGTCAGTAGCATTTGATCATGCTATGGCGTAGGATGATCCCTGACTTTGCTCCCATTAGCACCATAGGGCAGCAGTGATGAACTTACTCAAAATAAGTAATAGTTATGACTGAAACCGAATATTCTGTCATGAGTGTGGGATTCCAATGATAATGCCCAAAGAATCGCCAACACTAATCTTTCCTTTCCACTTTTTTAACTTCTATAATCCCGGTTGAAGGAAATTCCTTCCAACCATATTCAAACTATGCCTTTGATTGGTGAGATACAAGTACATACATCACCCCTGTTTTAACTTTGGTTAACTCTGCATATGCGTGATACATGTGACCCATCAATCAGACATGGCTGGAAGAAGCTTTATTTGGCAAAGCTCGCAGGAAAATAATGTCCTTTCATGGAAAAGATGCGTCTTCCCACACAGTCTGTCTATCGTGATTAACTCTATCCATTGCATTCCATTAATAGAATGAGTCTAGCTACTTTGTCTCGGCAAAGACCCACATGAGAAGTGCTCATGCTGTGGACTCTTCAAGAAAACGTGCAGATGTAGGGTTCGAAAAGATTCACGCCAGTCCCAATGCCCACGCACTCCCATCATCCCATGTTTCCTTCCTGTTACATCGTCTGTTTCTACACTACAAACATGTAGATGGTATTCAAAGGCGAGAATAGTTTCATCAGTTCTTCTTCGATTGGTTGTGTGAATCAAGCAGGGAGCGATGGATGGATGGGAGAATGTGTGGACAGTCCCGGAGAAAGCAGCAGAAAGTGAAACCGCCGCCATCAACAGGGATGTGACTATGGAGGACGGTGGCGAGTTCAGCGACAAGATCAGGCAAAGAGAGGCGAGCGTCATGCGGTACAAGGAGAAGAGGCACAGCAGGCTCTTCTCCAAGCGCATCCGTTACGAAGTCAGGAAGCTCAATGCCCAGAAACGACCTCGTGTCAAGGTTAACACCGTTTCTCTTTCTTTTTTTCTTTCTTGGCAAAATGACACAAACAAACCCTGAACTTTGATTCAATATGCAATTTGATCACTGAACTTTTAATTTGTTCAATGTAATCTCTGAACTTTAATCCAATGTGTAATTGGTCCCTGAATTTTTAATTTGTTCCATATCATCCCTGAACTTTTCGTACATGTTCAATTTAGTCTTTGAACTATATGAAAATATTCAATGTAATTATTTTCATTAATTCAAGTTCATGGACTACATTGAACATTTTCATATAGTTCAGGGACTGAATTGAATATGTACAAAAAAATTTAAGGATGATATTGAACAAAATAAAAGTTCAAGAACCACATTGAACATTAGCCTACAGTTCAGGAACTATATTAAATAAATTAAAAGTTTAGGAATCAAATTGCGCATTGAGTCAAAGTTCGTGGACTGTTTATGTCATTATCCTTTCTTTCTTTCTTCTTTCTTCCTTTTTATTTGAGAATTTTTTTCCTTTTGCTGATGGAATTTGACGTTTTTCTTTCTTATGTTGCAGGGCCGATTTGTGAGAAGAGATTGCGAAGATTAATCCAAGCTTGCAGCATATGATTATGTATAGCAAATAGACGATAGGCAAAAAAGGGCACAATAATGTTTCGATGTACATGGTGTGTTTCTCGCTTTTAATAAAAAATTTTCGAGTCCTTTAGAGAGAGCTCGAAGGTAAAGAGATTGCGAGCTAAACCTAAACTTGTATATCTGTTCATAATGTACAATCTACTAATATGATGCCAGCTTTGGTCCGTCGAATACTGCGATTTAATTGATTCTTGTCCCGAGATGTAAACTTCGTTTGAATTTTGGCGATAATTTAATTTATTGGGAATCTTTTTGACCGGAAATAAATGACCTTGCTCATGATCAAACTAGAGAGATTACGTCAGTTAACTAGGCGGGCCTAAGCTTCCTGGACATATACTTTATCAACTAGGCCATTGATATTATGGACAAATATGAAGGTAGGTAACGTCAAGGCGACATCAAATGTGTTGGGCTTCAATCATTTTCTCTGAAATTTCTGCAGAGCTGGGGTCAGTGACCTTAGCTCAAGGGCGACCCGTGCCACGGTGATTGATGATGACACGGAACTACTAATTTGGAAAATTGAAATTAGTCCAATTGCATAACAATTCATTCCTAATCTTTCTGGGGCGTTTAATGCAATGGGAATTAAGTGCCATGGCCATTGATGTAACCTTATCCGTATTCGACAACTTTAGGGATTGGAAGATTTTGGAATCATCTCTTAATTTTTTAGTAGATATATATGCGGAAAACAAAGTCATGATGACCAGCCTACGAAAAAATTCCTTTTTTTTTTTTGCATAAATAGCTAGTAAATATAAAGCATAGATACGCTTCTCCCAGTTTTGATCCATCCAATTTTAATGCATTTTTCGCATATACTTCCATAAAATAACTAAAGGCACATATGATCTTTATTAATTATATTTTATCACTTTGATCTGGCTAGCTCTATGCTTTTAAAATTACAGAAATCAATAAGCATACTTATCAAGTTCATCCATATTTTTTAATTAGATGAGTGCCACACGTAAATTTAGCGTACGTCATGTGATCAAATGACGCAAATATATATTCATGCACATAATTGCAGTCGATCGATGCGCATGAGTATCGTATTGTAAGAATCCGTGCCTAAATGAATCATGATTATAGTCTATGCGCATGAGCATCGTCTTATATTCAAATCATATTTGTTTTTCGAAAAAAATAATCATATTCTTTACGTTACGTACCAAGCGACAGCAATTCCACGTTTGAGCCACCTATACCACCTACCGGGTTTCGATTTTGCACATATTACCTTGCGAGGTTGGTCGACATACGGTTAGAGCTTAATTCGTGGTGAAAAAGCAAAAGAAATGATGCTAAAACAGTGTGTGGAACGCAGGAGAAGGTTCAGGCAAGCACAGCATGCAGGAAGGTCGTAGAACCACCCTTTGATTAGATCTTATCTTTTTAGTAATCACATCAACCCACAAACAAAAATTTCTACCAAATGGAACAGACAAGAAACTTCAAGAACGGATCCAAGCTCGCCCTTAAAAACCCAAGCTTCACCCAAACCACTTCAGCACACACACATAACCCACCCGATAATCAATATTCTGATCACCACCGTTTCAGCGGCTAACAATGTCTGTGATTTCTCAGCTTATGGGGAACGAGATCTTGGACCCGTTCCTGTCGGTGGTCAACAAGTGCCCGGTGCTGAACACCCCGACCGACTGGAAGGAGACCCCGGAGGCCCACGTGTTCATCGCCGACCTCCCGGGGCTGAAGAAGGAGGAGGTGAAGGTGGAGGTCGACGGCGACGGGTACCTGGAAATCAGCGGGGAGAGGAAGGCGCTGGAGGACAAAGAAGCCGAGGACAGAGATGGCAAGAAGAGCGAGGCCGAGAAGTGGCACAGGGTAGAGCGTTTCCGGGGCAAGTTCTCAAGGCGGTTCAGGCTGCCGAGGAATGCGAAGAGGGAGGAGATCAAGGCGTGCATGGCGGATGGGGTGCTCACCGTCATCGTGCCCAAGGTGGAGGAGAAGAAGCCCGAGGTCAAGAGGGTTGAGATCCATTGATGAGAGATCGACTGTGGTGTGATCTTGTGTCTGTGTGTGTGTGTGGAATACTTCTTGAATCTGTGTGTTGTGTTACTGTCGTGTTTTGGGACGGAGTTGATGCATGTAACTTATCAATAAAGTTTGCTGATCTCTTCTTTCTGTATTAGTCTGTGAAGTTGTGCCATTCGGATTTCTGAATCTTCCATCACTCTTCATGAGACTAAATTTATGAAATCGGTACGCTAAGTGATGAATCTGCATGGTATGGATAAATTGCAAGAACATGAGATGTTCCATAAATGACAATCTCATGGGACTATAAGATACGGGCAAATTTGGATAGTCCAAACATGATAATCCTTGAGTTTTCTCTAGTTTTCAATCGGGGACAAGGATCCACTACCCCGTTTGATTCTTTTAATGGCACCTCAACAGACCCCGACGGTTGATACATTAGTCCATAATTTCACAATGCTCCATTGACGAGAATATTTAGTGAATTCAAA